>CM060194.1:82248218-83484647 GCA_030549335.1 Pontederia crassipes | reverse complement strand
AGAGGTGACTCGCCTCTGCACACTATGTGCGGAGGTGAGTCACCTCTGCACTGTGCGCAGAGGTGAGTCATCTCTGTGCACAATGCAGAGGTGCTTCGCATGTTTTTTTAATTGTGATATTTTTTCACATTATTTAATAAAAAATTCGGGGAATCGAGATCTCCATAAATATATGAGGTCCCACGGGGATCGGGACGGAGGATAAAATTCCCCCGAATCGAGAATTCGGAACGGAGTCGGGGGCAGGGGCGGGTCGTTGGGGTCGGGGCGGGGGTGGTGTCGCCCGCCCCGAACAAGGTCGGGTGCCACCCCTAGGGGAGACCTGCTAGTGTTCCTTCGAAGCGTTGTAATCATTCCTGTTTTCTCAACAAAGATTTTAAACTTCACAAAATTTAGTACTGTGCCTCGAGCGTGGGATGACAACCCACATAAAAGCGTCCCAAGTGATTGAGCGTTACGCCGAGGTGCCCGTTTGTTCACAAACGCCTCCATCGAAGAAGCGTCCGCTCGGGACCGTGCATCTCAAAAAATTGTGGCATTCGAAAAGTGACATAAGAAAACTTCCGCAAAGCGCCGCACGGATCGATCGAGCGAAAAATGATCCCGTGACACGTGGAAGGAAAAGGGTTGCGCCCCTATTGTGACGCAATGTTCGACCTTCGCCAGTCACAGGTCGCCGGTCACGTCATAGCAGTGGAGTTGCCCACCCTCGTCTGGTGACAGACGACGGTCCAGCTAGCGCGCACGGAGCCTGCTCTGCCTTCGGCGGCAGCCTCCCCGGAGGCTCCTCACGGCTTGCGAGGCTTGGATGATGGCAGTAATGTCCTTGAGAAGGGAGAAGAGAGTCATCGACGTTGGGAACTCGTGCTTTTCTTTTTTCTTTTGAATTTTTAAATATTAGAAGAGATAAGAAAAAGGGTATTCTCAACATTTTATAAATAGAAAAAATCGATTTTAACAAAAAAGTTGACAGAAATGAATGGAATGATCAAATTGAAAAAAGTCATGATAATTTAAGAATTAAAAAAATAAGTTCATAATTTGAGATTAATTATGAAAAATTATGATATTTTAGAAGTGATTTATAAAAATAACCCTAAAATTTGAGAGGGGGATGGGGCAGTTCCTACCTTATACATTGATGCTCTTGGATGGATTGAAATGAAAAAAGAAAAGTCAAAAGTGAGAAATGATATATATATCTGAGAGTGGATATAGAAATAAAAAGGTTGATGTCTACGTCTGATTCATGAATATATGATGGGGTACCAACTTTGTTCGATATACCTTCGATAATATATGATGGGGTACCAACTTTGTTCGATATACCTTCGAAATGTCGTTAATTCAATTTGGACCCCTACCCCCTTCCTCATTGGACATCAACTGGCACGCATAAGTTTTGACAGTTGTCTTCCGCTTGCCTCCCGGTAATAATAACAAGCAACTCCAAGAAATGTTTTATGCCCCACCAATTTGTTTCTCCCCCTTCGGCGCCGTACTTACGTCGAACATCTTAACGTCGTCCCTTAAATACCTCTCGCCTCGCTTCCCGGTTCCGACGCCAACCGCCGAGAAATCTCGTAGACCATCGACGCCTCCACCGACCCCCTCCCTGTCTTCGAGCTCGCAACGGGGATAAGAGCCCCGGCGAGGGCTTGAATCTCTCCAATTGGATCTCCAATCAACGATCACCACCGTCGGTCTCGGATCGTCGCCCTTCAATCCCGTTGCCCTCGATGGAGGCGTATTCCTTCAATGCCGGCGATATCCGGTGAGGCCCTAGTGGAGCAATTGGGAATTCTTCGATCGCGGCGTCGGAATCGTTTCTGGTGCGGTGATCGGCGTCGAATTGGAATTCTAGGGTTTGGGAGCGCGGTCTAGGCTGCGCCGGGCAGTGAGGGAAGATGTCTCGTCAGGCCGCCGCGACGCACTTCCACAAGTCGAAGACGCTTGACAACAAATACGTGAGCGATTCCGTCCGCTTCTGGCCGGAATTTAGGCCTGGTGTGCCGTTGGTTTTTTGTTTGTGGTCTAAATCCTCTCTTTCTTGGGGTTGTAGATGCTCGGAGATGAGATTGGGAAGGGAGCGTACGGCCGGGTGTATAAAGGTCTTGACTTGGAGAATGGAGATTTCGTGGCGATTAAGCAGGTCTCCTTGGAGAATATCCCGCAAGAGGATCTCAACATTATCATGGTATGAGGGTTTCTTCTGTTATGATTAGTTCGTTGCTCAATTGGAGTTCAGTGCTTTCAATTTCTATTAAGCAACTTCCGTTTATGCAATGTATGTTCAATGTTAGTGTCGTAGTTAACATCCAACGCTCACAAAAAAAAAACGTTGCATGCTTGATACAAACTAAATCATATTTTTCTGGGTATTGTTTGTGTACAATGCTAGTAGTCAATAACTAACAGTTTTGAGTTCTAGACGTGGATTATGAGTTTGAGAAGCAGAATGATTTAATAATCCAAAACTTAGAGCGTGCTGTCTAATTTGGGTGTTGTATTTTTTAGGAATTCTCTATACTTCACTTGATTTTTTTTTTTGAGGAGAACTTCACTTGATTTTTAGTATGCACTGTTTGTATTGTAACGATGAGTTTCGTTTGATGTTTGGACGAGTTTGAAATTTTGTTCATTTACATCTTTATGACATGTTTTACATGTATGGATCATCATGGCAACATTTAGTTCTTATCCCTGCTCAAAAAGTGACTTAATTACTTGATTGTTTCACTATCTATCACTACTCATGCTGTTGACTTTCCTGAGGCGTCTAATGGATCTTAGCAAGTGTAGTAATAATGACTAACAATACTTGATTGCTTCACTGCATATCACTTCCTATGCCATTGAATTTCCTCTGGTGTCGAATGCATCTTAGCATGTGTGATATAGTAACTAAACCATCGTATAAAGGATATTTTTTTGCATTTTAATTGCAATATATGTATTTATCCTTTCTTTCAATTGTTTTCTTGGCTTATCAGTTATAATTAACCATGTGACTAACTCTTCCTTTTCTCCACTCCATAATTCTTTGCTGTTGGGCCTAACTTTTTATGATTCAGCAAGAGATTGATCTGCTAAAGGTATCTCTCCTCTATCTCTCTCCTAGTAGCATTAAATATATTACACTATAATGTCATGCAAATTTTGTGCAAATGACTTTATTCTGCACCCTGGTGCATTTTCTATACTTCTTTTTGTGCACATTACACCTGATATTTGTGTATGCATGTATATTCTCTTCGGATATAATATACTTGGATGACTATTACATTGACAAAGTCATTCCTTTTCCCTTAACAATAAACTTTATTATGAATCATTGTTTTTTTTTTGAAAGGGATATTATGAATCATTGTTATTACTATTTTTTTGTTAGCTTTGAGACTCACTGCCGTATAGAGCTTTATCAGTTATCAACTTGCCATTTGGTAAGATGATACTCCTACTCTATCTGTGCAACCAGCCTTGCAAGCAGCACCCCAGATTTCTAATGCCTAATAAAGTATCAGACTGTCCTCTCGGAAAAAAAGTATCACTGAATGTATAGTGGTATTCGAATTTTTTTCCTTATGGAAAATTGTTATGAAATAGGATAAACATGTGTATGCATCAAGGGAAAATATGTTTTCCTTGCATAACCGCAACACATTATGCTTTGTAACCTACATAAAATATCTACAAGCACTGGTGCTTTTTTTATGAGGGATAATTTGATTGTTTGTGCTGAATCACAAACAATCAAATTATCCCTCATAAAAAAGCACCAGTGCTTGTAGATCACAAACAATCAAATTATCCCTCATAAAAAAAGCACCAGTGCTTGTAGATATTTTATGTAGGTTAAATATAAGACTGCGTTTTTCTTAAAGAGAATGGATGTTCCCTTTTGGTATGCTCCACAAGGGATCAACATGCTCTCTTTGTGCAAAATGATATTTTAGCATGCTATGGAGATGATGCTACTGCACCATCCTTCTGAAAAAATGTTACCACGTCATCATATTTTCATCGAATTTTTTTATTGAGCTTTGTTTTACCCTTGCAGAACCTCAACCACAAAAACATTGTGAAATATCTAGGGTCCTTGAAGACGAAGAGTCACCTGCACATCATTCTTGAGTAACCATCTTTTGACTTTTCTTCTGTAGTTGTCTGATGGAATCTCCATTTTGTGTGGTAAAATATACTCTCAATACTAATGGAGGGGTGATTGTAGGTATGTTGAAAATGGTTCCCTTGCTAATATCATCAAGCCTAATAAATTTGGACCCTTTCCTGAGTCTCTGGTGGCTGTTTACATTGCTCAGGTTCGTCTGAGATTGCTGTCTTCTGTTCTTCCATGTTTAGCTCTGAACTTTGGTCAAATTACAAGCAGGTTTTGGAGGGACTAGTCTATCTCCATGAGCAAGGTGTAATTCATCGAGATATTAAAGGAGCAAATATCTTGACAACTAAGGAGGTATTGCTCTTTCCCATGATTTCTAAATGTTTTTCTATAGTTCTCTCCATGGTATCCCTATTGAGAATTATTTTTGTTCATGTTCATGTTTTGTTCCTTTTTCTTTGAGAAAGGTGTGGTGCGTGTAATGCATCAGTTTTGGACATGATTTATTACAGATAGCTAGCACTGGATATATGCTACATGTATTATCAATATGTGGTTTTGCACTATATTGGGGAGAATGTGAGGGGCAATAGGGGCAATTATTTTCAACTTTGTCAGGTCGTGGAGAGGGTTACTTTGTGATGAAGTCATAATAAATCTGTTATAGCTATAACTTTAGACCCTCTAATATTTTTCGTGATGACACATGTACATCTTTTACCTCTAAAAAAATTAGAACCTTTAAAAAAAGGAGAGAGAGAGAAATCAAAGCATGCTAATTTATCTTTGACAAAATCTTCTGATGATTACAATCCCCCTATACACACGTGTTCAAAGTCTTATTGTTTGAAAATTTTGCTGTTGAAATACTGGTAAAGACATACACCATGACATGGCCATTTGAAGTCATCCTGATGGAGGCTGATGAGGGGTTATGATTTTGTAAATAGTTCAAACGGAGAAAGTATATGCAAAACAGAAGGTTCTTTGCTTCATGTGGTGCACACTTTTAATAAAAAAAGAAGAAAATATGGAGCACCTCACAATCTTTACATTTATGTCATACAAAATAGGAGTAGCTTTATGGAATCCTAGGGTTGTGGGGATAGATATTCGAGTGTGTGAAATATCTCCCCATGAGAGGACCCTCACTAGGGTGTACAGGGTGAGATGGGCACCTTTTGCTGACACTTCATGCGTTTTCTGTGGGGACGCCGTGGAGGATGTTGCCCACCTATTCTTCGGTTGTACGGTTTCCTGACATGTTTGGTCACTGGTGAGCACCATGGGTGTTTTCCCCTCATCTTTGGAGACTTTTTGGCAGGCCTTACGGACCTGGGAGGACAGCGACGGCGATGGGAACTCTGTGGCAATATTTTTGGCTGGTACCTGGGCCATTTGGCTCCAGCGTAATGGAGTTATCTTTCAGGGGGAGAGATGTAAGGTGGATGGCGCTTTACACCACATTTCTTTTCTTCTTCGTGAATGGGGTTTTGGATAGTGCTCACACCTCCTTCTTTTGCCGCTCTTCGCTGTAGAGAGTTTTTACTTGTACATGTTGACCATCTTCTTTGATATATATATATATATATATATATATATATATTTGGATGACAACCACAAAGTTGATGGTCATCCTTTTTCCCCTCAAAAAAAGATTCTAAGTGTTTAGATTAGCTGAGATGATGTAACCAGGTGGGGTGGAGTAAAGTAGCCGCTATGCAACATCTCAACAAATATAGGGTTACTAAAAAGAGTCACTAGTTCTACCAACACACTAGTACAGCAAACAAGTTTGTTTCTGAATTTTTTTGCCATGCTCTAATTTGAATTTCAGTCATGTGCCCCTCATAGATTTGGCTATAAATTGTTTCAATAAAAAGGTCCTTTATTAGAATGAAAGGAAAATTTTATGTGATATATTGGAAATTTGAGCCAAGTTTTATGGTTTTTGTTATTAAGTTGTCAACCTTCATTCATTATCATTCTTCAACTTTGAAACTTCACATATAGGGTCTTGTTAAACTTGCGGATTTTGGTGTTGCAACAAAACTCACTGAGGCTGATGTTAATACACATTCTGTAGTCGGAACTCCGTACTGGATGGCTCCTGAGGTAAGCATTTTGAATAACAATGCATTTTATTTCCTGTATGTTTCTTTGACTAGTTGTATTGTATAATATTAGATTGTTATATATAGTTCAGATAGTTCTTCAAGTTCATTGTTGGGATTTTATTGAAACAATGGCCAATACATGGTAACAATCAACAGTGTGTCAAAGTTCTGTTAGCAATAAGATTTCATCTCAAAATATTATTTGAGCAAAAAAGTCAAACTTTTCTGAGATGCCCTTCAATTTTATTTGTGTTTAGTTGTAATCTTTACAATGTTTCTGAAATATTTAGTTTAAATTCCATCTTTATGGTACTAGTTTATGCTTGGTCAAAAGAAATGTAGTTCTAAGATTTTTTTATAATATATTATGAAAGTTAATGTTTATAATACCTTTTTTGATGAGATCTATTTGTCATTCTATATATCCCAGGTTATTGAAATGTCTGGTGTCTCAGCTGCTTCTGACATCTGGAGTGTTGGCTGCACGGTTATTGAGTTGCTAACTTGTGTTCCACCATATTATGATCTGCAGCCGATGCCCGCTCTTTTCCGTATTGTCCAGGTATGACTAAAAAGACTACTTTAACATATTTCATGAAGTTGGATAAAAATTCATTGGTTCTGCAAGAAATTACAAATATGCATATATAGGTGGTCATTACTCTCATGATGTTAGTTTCCCTTGTGGATCCAAATTGTTTGTCATTAAGGGAAAGAACCCTATGTATGTACCAATCTTTTTATGCACTTAAACCTATAAATTATATGTAAATATTTTTTGTTTACTTTTAGGATGTAAATCCTCCTATACCTGATGGCCTTTCACCGGAGATAACTGATTTTCTTCGGCAGTGTTTTAAAAAGGTAAGAAAAAAATCTGAAGAAATATCGGAACAATTAGACTCTTGCAACCAGTGGATGCACTTACTAGAATCTTGTTCAGGATGCAATGCAAAGGCCAGATGCAAAGACATTACTGATGCACCCATGGATCCAAAGCTCACGGCGCTCTTCACCTTCCACAATGCGGGGAAGAGGGGGACCAATAAGGTTTTTTGAACATTAAACTTACCTTTACCGACACGCTCTGAAGTGTTTTATCTTCTTCTGCAAATCTAAAATTGAGGCATTTCTTTTAGCACAATAAATAGCAAGTCTAATTTAGAGTTTATGAAACTTGCCTTTGTGAAATTCTTTAAGAGTTTCCCCTTAGTTTGCAAATGCATATTTGATGTTTTTTCTTTGCAAATTTTCTGTGAGATATGTTTCTTAACCAATGAGTTAAAGTTTTACTTTTCTTTTGAGTGGTAGTAAAATTTTAATTAATTCTGGGTTTTCTTGATCTACTAATGGATTTGTTAATTCCTTCGTCATCTTAGGAGTTTTTTTCAGGGTACTATGCAGCTGCATAAGCAACTATTTGGCACAGTGAATTTTCAACTACTTTTTCTTTAAAAAAGAAATTTCAACTACTTAATGTCGTAAAAAAGACTTACTTCATGTCCTGACATTACAATGGAATAACATGGCAATCTTGTTATAGACTACTATGTGACATATCCCACAAATCTGGATGGAGTTGGTTACCTGTATATACTTTTTTTAAAATTTTACCCAGTGGCTAAAGAAAGTAACTTTATCTTTCTCTTATTGTTGTATCAACATTATATGTCTATTTCCTTGAGATACTGAATTTCCCATCCTCTGTAAAGGTTTTTCTGTCTGTTGGCAGAGTACACTAGCTTGCTTACAATTTTTTCTTTTGAGGCGAAGCTTGCCAGCATTTGGTAAAATTCAGGAACTTAAAATAAAAGAAACTTGCTTACAGATGTTCCTTAAATTAAATTCAGGAACATTGATGAAAATGAAGTAGCGGATGGCAATGTAAATGCTGATGGTCAAAATGACAGTGAAAGTCCAAAACAAGACAAAGAAGCAACTCTTACTCAAAGTCTTGAGGTACAATTTCAATTTCTTTTAAGATGTGTTCCAAACACATTTTCTAGTTGCTTGAAAGTTTGGGGTGCAAAAATAGTTTGACTTTATGGCTTGTTTATGTATACACATTTATCTTCCAGCTATATTCATCTTGCTTATAGTTCTTTGCAATCATGTTTTCTGCAGGAACCTAAGAAAGATGTCTTGGTCACTGATTCATTGGACTCTGGTGACTTGAATCCTGCTCAAAATACCTTACCAAGTGATATAGAAGGTAAAGGAGATGATGTTCTTTCAACTCATGATCCCACACTAGTTTTCTATGAAAAGCCATCCTTGAGGTTATCTCCTGGAGCAGTTTCTAGCAACTCTGTGGTTCCAAATGAGTTGGAATCAGATAAGATGGCTGGCAAAGCGACACTGAAAGTTCCTGAGTTAGAAAATTCTAATTCAAGAGATTTAGAACATGAAGCAGATGGAAGCGCACATGTTGATGAGAGCAGCCTGTTTTCATTTGGATCCAGAGTCAATAACCACAATTCTCAAAAGGTGAAACATTATCTTTTGTTCTTTCCTTCTTCCATGGAAACTTTTTCTAGAACCGGCAGTCGTTGAAACCAATTATAGGCCCTTGTACCATTTTGACTTCTAATGAGAAAATCAAAGTCATTTACAGAAATTCTAGCTTATCAGTTTTCTCGGTGTCAAAGATTTTTTACTGTTATTTCCTCCTTAAAGTAATATACTTTGCCATTATAATCTAGTCTATTTTCAACTGGAAAGCTATATTAAATAGTTTGAGTGTCAAATGCCATAGTCATATATGGTGATTTTTCTCTTGTTTGTTATTTCTAAGTTCTACTGGCGCCATATAGTATGGACATCATGTCAGTTGGACTTCGCCTCCACCGTACTTTTCCAGCACGAATTCATGATTGTTGAAACTGTCATTTCTCTCTAAAAAATATACAGGTTGTAAAACAATCAGTTCATGAAGATAACGAGCTCAGTAGGTTCAGTGACACTCCAATAGATGCTTCCTTAGATGATTTATTTCAACCACTAGACAGACACGATCAAGGTGCTGAAGCCTCGACGTCAGGTGCTGGCCAGCAAAATGACTTGGCTAAAGAACTCAAGGCAAGGATGGCTCAGAAGCAAATGGAAACTGAAACAGGACAAAGTAGTGGGGGCAAGCTTCTGGAATATGTTATTGGTTTAAGAGAAGATGTGATAGATATTGACGGATCGGTATGTTCTTAGAATTCATAAGTTGATTACTCGTTTATTGTTACACTAATGCTTGACAGTAAAGATATCTGTTTTTAGTCTCTGCTTTCTCATGTTTGTTATTGTGCTTAATCTTTTTTGCAGGTTTTTGATGAAAACATGCCATCAAATGGTCTTTTTCCTATCCAGGTAGATTATATTGGTTTGTAAAAAAAATACTAGGTTAATTAACTTAGTAGGTCTTCTTGTATCTGTCATTGTCAGAATGCTTTCTTCTTATAATACCTGAATTTTTTCTGTGAATGGTCCTTGGGAAATATAAAATATTTGTGTCTTCATGAAGAAAGCCTATTCTCAACACAGTGGTCCTTTTTTGGATTAATATGTATTTTCTTTATAATTTTGGTTCCATCCATATATGCCCCCATTGGTAGATCCCAGCTTGAATACACCTCCCATCACTGCCGTTTGTGCAACAAAAAAGGTACTGAAAGAAAATGAAGAAATTCCTCATTTTCCTGTAGGTTATCTGCTATTTTGTTGTATAATTTTGGAAATAATGCCAATGCATTTTTGTGGAGGTAAATTGAATGCAAATATATTTCCCAACAAGGTTTAGCATGGTTCTCAAACGATAATGTGAGATTTACTTGGCAATTATGCTCCTGGAAGAATATGTATGTGAAGGTTTTTTTAGATGACCATTGCTATCAACGTTTTGGCTATTCATTCTACTGCTGCTAAATACTCTTTGCGGATGTATTTTTTACGAGCAAATTGTTGATGCATATTTGTGGAAGCTAAATGCATCATCGTTTTTATCTGAACTTACATATTTATCTAATCTTGACAAACAATTGTTTTGCCTTTCCCTGCAGTCTGTAGAGTTTAGCAAAATAATTGGTATGCTGAAACCAGATGCATCTGAAGAAGTAATATTGTCATCATGCCACAAGCTTATGTCATTCTTTACTCAACATCCTGAGCAGAAGCACACTTATATGTCTCAGCATGGTTTCCTTCCGTTGGTCGAACTTCTTGACATTCCTAAACCTCGGGTATGTACTTCATGTAATTAGTTCTCCTGGTTGACCATTTATTGCTTTTTCTATTTGCATAATTGACAAGCATATATGCATGAAGCATATATATGGTTATGCTCAGACAACAGGCTCCTTGCATCATGACTAAGATATGATAGTTTGAAGCTTATGTGCAGGTCATATGTTCTGTACTTCAAATCATCAACCATATAATTAAGGATAATTCTGAGTTCCAAGAAAATGCTTGTCTTGTTGGGCTTGTAAGATATTTCCCTTAAACTAAAGATGTTTTTCTGTAGTTTGTACATTCTATAGGCTGTGTTGATATTGGTTTTAAACTCTTTATGCAGATTCCTGTTGTAATAAACTTTACAGTGCCACACCATTTTCCTAGAGAAGTCCGTATGCAGGCAGCCTATTTTCTTCAGCAGCTCTGTCTGACTAGGTTCAGATATCTACCTGTGGTGTATTCTATGCATAATTTTTGTTTATCTCCTATTGTTGGTATCATGACATATTTTTGTGTGTGGCTTTGTAGCACGTTGACATTGCAAATGTTTATTGCTTGCCGAGGAATACCTGTTCTGGTGGGCTTTCTCGAGGCTGACTATGCAAAGTTCAGGTCATGTTCTTTTGTACCATTATATACACTTTTCCTTCCAAATAGCCATTTACTAAATATCATGTAGTTAAGTACTTAGATGTACTAAAATTCTAAATCTTTTTGTTACAATGATATCACTATATCAGGGATTTGGTTCATCTTGCTATAGATGGCATATGGCAAGTCTTTAAACTTCAACGCTCAACTCCAAAGAATGATTTCTGTCATATCGCTGCAAAGAATGGAGTCCTTTTGAGACTTGTCAACACTCTCCATAGTATAAACGAGGCAACGAGATTAGCCTCCTTGGCTACTGGAAGTGTCTCTCTTCCTCATGGTGATTCTGCTGCAAGACCAAGATCTGGTCCTTTAGATCATTTTAACCGTCCTGCTACAATGCAGACAGACTCACTCATTTCTCTTGGTCAACTCAATGCTTCTAAAGTTCGGCTTGAGGGTTCTTCATCAGCTGGATCTTTAGAACAAATGCAAACTCCAGCTTCTCGTTCCCTCAGGACGGAAGTTGACTCCAAGCAGTTTTTCATCAATGGAGATAAGCATCACCCTGCCCATGGTACTCCGGAATCATCTGTATCTTCCAAATTTTACGAGGTTGGAGCTGAGAATGTTGGAAATGCCATGAATAGAATGGCTGCCAAAGAACATGAAAACTTTAGCTTGTGGAAGCATGATCCTTCTCGTGTAGATGTTGATGGACCTAGACATCAAAAAGGTACAGGTTCTGCTGGTAGAAGTTCCACCGATAGGCCTCCAAAACATTTGGAACTTGTCCCAAATGGTCACCCAAGTGGTGCAAGTCCATTGACATCTCAACATGAGCAAATCCGGCCGCTTTTGAGTTTGCTGGAAAAAGAACCTCCTTCTCGACCTGTTTCTGGACAACTTGATTATGTTCGCCATCTTTCTGGACTAGAAAAGCATGAAAGTATTTTACCATTATTGCATGCTTCAACTGATCGAAAGACCAATGGCGAACTTGACTTTTTGATGGCAGAGTTTGCAGGTATACACACTAATCACATCTGCAATTTTAATTGATTTCTGTGCTTGCTCTAAAGGATGAAATATCAAAATCTGTATGTATAATAAAAATAATATGATACATGCTTGAATGTAGTACTAAAATATTTGAGGTACAAAAAACAATAATGGTTGCAGGTCCCTCCAGGAAATCTTTTGTGCATCATTTATATATTCCTGTTTGTTAAATAAAGCTTGGGGATGAACACTGATTATAGATTAGAAAATAAGTATAATGTTTTTATTTTTGAGGGGTAAGACGAGATCGTTTTTTTTCTGAGGTAGTAAGATGACATCCTGTTAGACATCCATGTGTTTGTGTATACATCCATATACATATGTGACAACAAAAATGCAAGAAATCGTTCTCAAGAAAAAAAAAAAGATGCAAGAAATGCTGGAGATGGGCCAAGGAAACTCATGTGACCTCAACCCAAAAAATTGTGTGTACACAATATTTTCCATGTAATCTGTCCCATCTGAAGATGGTGTTGTTCTGCTGATACCTAGCCTACAAAACTGCCAATGCTACAATAAGGCCTTTGGGAATGGAGGAGCAGATATTCTGTGCACTGGCAGCACAAGAAGTGTCCCAAAAAACCTCCGTGGAGTCTATGACTGACATCATCCCCCTGATCATCTTCCAAACCACCTGTGAGTGCAGCAAAAGTAAAATTTTGATTGTCCCATACAGCATTAGCACCACATGTGCTATCAGTCCATGGTTCACCACATGTGGAATACCCATTAGCACTCATGGGCTGTGTTTGGCGTGCAAAACTTGGCCATGTTCTGCCAAACACAGCATGTGCGTGCTGCCATGTTCTCGCAAAGAGAACTTTTAGTTCTCGCCAGAAGCAAGAACTTTTCCAAGTTCTCGCTTCCAACGAGAACTTGGCTTTTTTTTATTTTTTTGGTTTCTTGTTTTGCTTTTTTTCAATTATTTATTATATTCTAATTAGTAAAATATTATTAATTACTATTTAATATTAATATTATTTATTAAACTATTTTTATATTATCTTAAATAATAATCAATTTTAATATTTTGTTATTAATATATTATTATTTAGGTTTATAAAATAACAACAACAACAACAAAGCCTTATCCCACTGGGTGGGGTCGGCAAGTTTATAAAATAAATTGTTTAACTTAATATAAATATTTTTTGTAAATTATTTAAAATATAATATCAAAATAAATATGTTTCATAAATAATTATTTTAATTAGATAAGTAAATAATATTTAAATTACTATAATTTTATACTTCATAAAATAACATATTATATCATTAGTTCTTACTTTTTATCCAAACACCTATTAAAACTTATCTATCAAATCAACCTTCCAAATTCCCATTATTACACTTTCATCCAAACACCACACCTAAACTTATCTATGAAATCAATTGGTTCTCGAGAACTAACGGGAACTCGAAATCCTCGTGCTAAACACAGCCATGTGAAATTTTGATTGTCCCATACAGCACTCATGCCAATTAGCCGATTTCCATGGGTGCATGAGTCCTCCATATAAAAACATGTATTTTTAATTAGGTCCTTTCGAAACTTTTTGTGTATGATGTATATTCTTTAGTTTTAGTTTGTTTATACTTGATATAGCAATTGGTGATTGGCTGCTTATAAAAACTAGAATTTAGCTGCTCCTTTGGTACCAAGGTATCTTTTATCTGTAGAATATGGAAGATTTCTTGGCCTAGGTTCTTTGTTAAATTATTCGTGCATGATTTTTATCCTCCAATTTTGTATTTGTTGAGAAATTGCTTAATGTCTAACCTGATTTATATAGCCATCCACCTTTCTAGCAACATTTATCTAGTACATACAATGCAATTTTCTGTAAAAAGATCTACTTGTAACTTCCATTTACTAGGGGTTCAAGAGTATGCTGTCTTTCACATTTAGATTGCTTACCATTTTCCAATTGTTTCAGAGGTCTCCAAACATGGACGAGAAAATGGGAATCTTGATTCTAGTGCGAAGCATTCAAATAAAACAAATAAAAAGATTCTGCCCACATCGGGATCCACAAATTCTAATGAAGGAGCTTCCACTTCTGGAGTAGCATCCCAGACAGCATCTGGGGTCTTGTCTGGATCTGGTGTTCTAAATGCAAGGCCAGGGAGCACTACATCATCTGGGCTACTGTCACAAATGGCATCCTCCATGAATGCCAACATTACAAGAGAATATCTTGAAAAGGTGGCAGATCTCTTGTTAGAATTTGCACAAGCTGATGCTACAGTAAAATCTTTCATGTGCATACAAGGTTTGCTTACCCGTCTTTTTCAGATGTTTAACAAGATAGAGCTTCCTATTCTCCTGAAGGTTAGCCTCGATAGCTGAAGTGTCTGAATTGCATCTTTGTTATTTAGATTACTAGTTTGATCAGTCGGCAATAATTTTTTCTTTCCAATTGTAGGTCCTCAAGTGTATCAATCATTTATCAACGGATCCAAATTGTTTAGAACATCTTCAGCGTGCTGATGCTATAAAACACCTTATTCCGAATTTGGAACTCCGTGATGGGCCTCTGGTTTCCCAAATACATAGTGAAGTGAGTATATATGTTATTACAAGTTATCTGGAACATCGTATAAGCTTAGACACGAATTCAACTAATTTCTCTTTGCTGCTTGTTTTTCGTACGGTGTTTAGCTCTAATGAAGCCGACCCCACCTAGTGGGATAAGACTTTGTTGTTGTTGTTGTTGTTGTTGTAGCTCTAATGAATTAAGCTATCCTTCGTTCTTGGTCAACTCCATGATTTTTTGCAAAAATAAAACCACTTTGAATGAACCTTTATGATTATTTCACATTTGGAGGGCTTGAAGCCATGACCTACAGCGTTTCCGCTCTTTCTTTATAAGTTTGGTTGATGGAGTATGGCTTTAGAGAAATTATGGTTGACAAATGGCGAAGCTATCCAGCTGGGAGCACAGCGACACACATTTATTGCAACGGAGAGGGCATTTTCAGATCACACACCACTTCTATGGCAGTCCAATGAAAGGACATCAAGTGGGACTTATTTCAAGTTTGAGAAAGCTTGGTTGATGGAGTCTGGCTTTAGAGAAATTATGCTTGACAAATGGGGAGTTTATCCAGCTGGGAGTACAGCGACACACTCATTGTTTGGTAAATTGGAGCAGCTACGTATATTCTTAAAACAATATAAGACACAATAGAGGGAAACAAATGAACACAGACGGAATGAAGCTTTATCATCCATAACAATCTTGGACCTCATAGAGGACTTGCGAACATTATCAACAGAAGTGGAAGAGAGACTAGCATGGCAAAACATGGTTGCAGAGGAAGATAAAAAAATTGAGATTTACTGGCGACAAAGATCTAGACAACTTTGGTTGTGGGAAGGTGATGCAAATACCAGATTTTCACTTATATCCAGCAATAGAAGGACCAACTGTATTGACCAATTGCAAATCAATGGTGAAGTGTTGTGTGGTTGAGACTAGGTTGGGGCAGATGCTGCTACATACTTCAAATAATTCACTAAAAGGAGACAAATGTGGGAATGACAATATTTTCTGAATATTTTAGTATTATTTCCGTAATTAAAATATTTTATTTTGATATTTTTTTAAATTTTAAATCAAGTATAGGACTCAAAGTAGATAAAAAAGTAAAAATAATTAAAAATAATAAAAAATTGGGTCATCGGGCAGATCGGATCAACTCGGATTTTTTAAATTTTTTTCTTACTTTATACATTACGTTAATACAAAAAATTAGTTAATAATTATTATAAAATATAAAATTGTTTCTTAATATTTTATTATTGCCATAATTAAAATATTTTATTTTGATATTTTTTAAAATTATAAATCAAGTATCAGGCTAACATTAAATAAAAAATTTAAAAATAATAAAAAAATTGGGTCATGGGATCGGGTCGGGTTGACTCAAGTTTTTTTAAATTTTTTCTTACATTTATATATTATATTAATATAAAAAATTAGTTAATAATTATTATACAATATAAAATATGTATTCTGAATATTTTAGTATTATTTCCATAATTAAATATTTTATTTTGATATTTTTTAAATGTTAAATCAAGTATCCAACTAAAATGAAATAAAAAAAAGTAAAAAATATTTAAAAATAATAAAAAATGGGTCATCGGGTCGGGTCAACTCGGGTTGAAATATTCCAACTCGTACCCGACCCGAACCACTATCTAGTTGGGTTCGGGTCCGACCACCAACTCGACCCAACCTGAACTAGGTCATCGGTAGGGCTGAGCAAAATCGGGATTGACCCGGTCCCGACCCGGTTTTTGTTGGGTCTAAATTTTTTAGACCCGGTAAACCGGGAATAAAACCGGGTCCAAATAAATATTAAATAAATATATATAAATAAGTTTATACAATTAATAAAACCAAATCATGATTTGATTAAATAAACATCAAATTAGCTTAAGATTACATCAATTTATCATATAATAAGTCAGCAACATTATTTTAAAACATTTTGAAATGAAGAAATGTCCATCAAATTAATAAATAATTAGAATTATCACCATAATTATTATTATTATAACCAGGTCGGGTTTTCATACATTGGACCCAGTCCCGACCCGGGATCCACCGGGTTTTTTATTTTTTGGACCCAGTCCCGGAATATTTCCCGGATAACCGGGTCGGTGCGGGACGGGTCGACCCGGCCCGTGCTCAGCCCTAGTCATCGGGGAACACCCCTAGGCAGAGAGATGGACCAACTGGATCCTGAACAGTTTATTTCCCTGATAATTGATATTTCATAAGAGGTGTTGTGTGCGTTTGGGGGAGGAGGAGGAGGAGGAGGAGGGGGGGGGGGGGGGGGGGGGGGTTGGGGTTGAGGAATATAGGCCCATTGCACTATCTAACACAATATATCTTATTGTAGTTAAAGTGTTGGCGAATGGGTTGAAGAAGACTTTGAGCTCCTTAGTGCATCCAAAACAATAAGCTTTTATTAGTGGAAGATCTATCACAGACGGTTTCACTATGGCTTCTAAGATAGTTTCATACTGGCAACAAAATAATACTAAAGGTCTCCTTTGGAAAATAGACTTCTCGAAGGTCTATGATTCAATAGATTGACCGTTCTTATGGTGCTTGCTAGCAACTGGATTACTTGCTTACATACGTGATTATACAGCTGGCCCAGGAGCTGGCTATGCTGCTGACTCTTCCGACCAACTGCATAGTCAACAGAAGCAGCTGGATCATTGGCTGAAAATGTGGTTTTCCTGAACTGTGGATATCATGGATGAAAAGATCTGTACCTTTTCAGCATGTCGAGCTGGAATTCTATCCGGCTTCTCTCCTCACAATGAACAAGGCACCATGATCCCAATCTTACAATATGCTGATGACACATTTTTTATTGAAGGTGCAGTGGTGGCATCTAGAAGAGTGGCAACCTTGGTTCAGATTTTTGGTGATTTTTCAGGTTTAGAAGTGAATCACTCCAAATCTTCCTTCATTCCATTTGGAATGAAAGAGGAGGAGATCACAGAGTTTGTGGTGGCTCTCCGGACAACCCAATCCTCATTACCTCTCAATTATCTTGTCTTGCCTTTGACTCACAAGAAAATTTTAGTTATGAGACTAGACAACAGTAGTGGAAAGGGTGGAAAAAGGTTGGATGGCTGGAAGTCTAGAGTTCTTTCTCGCTGTGGCTGTCTTGTTTTTACTAAATCAGTTCTTACGGAATGCCAATATATTACGTGTCCATCGTTTGGATGCCAGAACAAGTGTTGAAGAGAATTGACTGACTTGGGAGAAATTTCTTACGAGATCACTTTTGGTCTGGGTCTGAAGGCAGAGGAATTGCCCTCATAGCATGGGAGGATGTATGTCACCCGATGAAAGAGGGGGGACTTGGTGTTCTATCACTTAGGGAAATGAATATTGCATTGTTGTCAAAATGGGTATGTGCACATGGGCATAACGGGAGATTGTAAAGTGGGGGAGATTACAACTTTCGAACGAATCCGTAAAGAAGTTGATGGTTCAAAGCACCATAAATAGTTTGATAAACTCGGAATCCATCGAGAAACAAAAGCTTTAATGAAATAATTGGATAATGATTGAACTATCGATAATAAAAGAAGTTTATGCCTATTTATAGGCATATTACAATCAAATCTGAAATAATTTAAAATTTAGAAAGATAAAATAAGAATAATAACTGACAAAATCTACATAACCTAAAAATCTAAAAAGATAAAATAATAAAAAAATAACTAATAGAATCAATCTTAGCTATCCTACATCACTATTGTAGGAAAGAGAAATGAGATATTATAGGACAAAGAATGAGGATATTGGAGGAGAGTGAAAGTGAGATATTAGGAAAGAAATATAGTAGAAAAAGTATTGGAGGAAGGAAAGTGAGGATATTAGAGAAGAAAAATATTGAAGAGGATATAGTAGAAAATAAGCATATTGGATAAAATAAATAATTATGGTACTAACTAAAGGAGATAGGAAGTGAGAGAAAGTGAGAATATTATAGAGAGAGAGCTGACATTACAAAAAGAATATGAGAAACAACTAATAGAAAATACAGGAGAAATAAGTATGAAAAGTGTGATGCACCATATCATATTACTTAAGAGGCATAAGATTCCATCAATTTTTATTACTTGTCCCAATGCTTGCATTGTTTGCAAGTTTTGTTTTGTGTTTTTCTTGATCCTTGAACCTTCACTTTTCTGTTTTGTTCTTTTTTTTTGTGGATGACATCTCTCTTTTGACTTGGTCTGAAATGTTTCTGCCTTGCATCCGGTTGGTATCCTTTTTCTTCCTATCCGTTGAGGCACTACCTTTGTTTTTGTTTTGGTTAATTCTCATTTTCACCATGTGCAAGGGTTCATACCTACATGTTTATGTTTTAAATAATACCAGTTATAGAGGTTTGTTGACACTTCATGGATTTTGAAGAAATGCATTAATTTTTTTTATCTTTTTAATGTTAAGGCTTTGTATGCGTTCTTCTTTTAAAAAGGCCAAATCTCTGGCAATCACTATTTTCCAGGCGGAAGAAATTTTGCTGAATAATTTTGGATAATCTTCTTGTCGCTAAAAAATTTGGAACATCAGGAATCTCACAATCATGTTTGTTTATTTGACTGATTTCTTTGTATCAATGTCTTCTTCTTGGATGATGCCATCAGGAGATTGTAGATTCATCAGTATTTCATGCTCTCCCTTTTTTATGTTTAAATATTAAGAGTTCTGATTATGTTTATTCTTTATGTTCTGTAGAACTCTTTTCTGTCGTACCTCTACATATGCCTTCACACTTATGCTCAGTATACACACAATAGAGTCCTCTATATGAATTTGAAACAATTGATATTCTGCCAATCATAATCTGGGACTAAATTTCTTTGTTTCTGTGGTTGAAGGCCCTCCACGCCCTGTTCAATCTTTGCAAGATTAATAAGAGAAGGCAAGAACAAGCTGCTGAAAATGGAGTCATTCCACACTTGATGAATTTTATCATGTCCGATTCTCCGCTAAGACAAATTGCACTTCAATTACTGTGTGATATGGCTCATGCATCTCGAAACTCAAGGGAGCAGCTGAGGGCGCATGATGGATTAGACATTTATTTGAACCTACTTGAGGATGAAGCTTGGGCCGGAACTGCACTGGATTCTCTTTCAGTCTGCCTGGCACATGATAATGACCATAAAAAGGTAGAACAAGCCTTGCTTAAGAAGGAAGCAATTCAGAAACTCGTGAAGTTCTTCCAGAATTGCCCAGAACAATATTTTGTGAGCATATTGGAGCCTTTCTTGAGAATAATTACGTAAGTTAAATTTAACATTTCCATATCCTTGTTAGAGTTTGTCATGACTTTTTGAACTGTCTTCAGACTATGGTTCCTGCTAATATGTAATTTAAAATGCAGGAAATCACCCAAAATAAATACTGCGTTGGCCATCAATGGTCTTACGACATTGTTGATTGCAAGACTTGATCACCAAGATGCTATTCCACGTCTTAATCTTCTGAAACTAATTAAGGTTAGATGTCATTTTCTACAGCTAACGAAATTGTTCTTGAGGATGATGAGATAATTCCTATAAGAGGGTGTTAATATAACTGAGGGCATGTCAATAGATTCCTTTAATAGAAACCTAAAATTACGTTCGAGTTCTTGTGTTTTACATTGTGTGTTTCAGGCTGTATATGAGCATCACCCTAGACCGAAACAGCTAATAGTGGAGAACGATCTTCCCCAGAAGCTCCAGAATCTGATTGAAGAGAGGAGGGATGGTCAGCGATCCGGAGGTCAGGTCCTGGTGAAGCAGATGGCAACTGCACTACTGAAAGCGCTTCATATCAACACAGTCCTGTGAATTCATATTATTTAATTTCTTGAATTGTACATTCTATGCCAAAATTAAAATGAAACTTAATTTTCCTTTTGTGCCACTTTGTGCAAAGTCCGGCATTTTTAGAGACTCTTCTTGATCCTTGTGGTCATTTGCCATGATGTCAAGAATGTGCTTCATTGTAGGTAGCAGTTTTACGCATACCTGGATAAACATTGTAGACTGGACGTGTATATATGACAACATTTAGCACTTTGCTTTCTATTCACATAATTTATGCTGAGAAGCATCATTTATCATGTCGTTTGACATGGTATGAGGTGCATACGGCTGGCGCTTATGTGCATTTGATGTTCTTTGTGTTTTTGTTGTTGGGGGTGCTTTGTTGGAGTTCAAAATTGGGGCTTACTAATTATTGCATTTCAACTGGAGTTCCATGCATATTTGGTTTTTAGGGGGAAATTTGGTATCTCAGATGGCATATTTAACCTTGTTGATGCTATTTATTGTTCTGTGCGCGAATCCCAGGCCATTCTAATGATTTATACAATCATTTTGTTCTTTTCGAAGGTTCCTACTGTACAATTTAACGTCGATCGTAAACATCAGTCGTTGAATTTTCAGTTATTCTAGTAGAAACTTTACTCGTCATCATTATTGTTTTTATCCATTTTCCTAAGACCAATTAAATGCTTCGTTAAATCCGTTGTATTACATATGCAAATTGTTACACGATCTATACAAGAAAGGAAGTCAACTGTTGTTTATCCATCATTAGAATGTCATTGCAGCAGTGATACTAATTACTAAGAGGGAGGGGTTGATGAAGTTCCGTCAGTCGCACATCTCTGCTCCGATTCCTCGCACATTGATAATTTTGAAGATTCACTAGCAATCATCCTCTTTCTGAATTGGGAGAGAAAGTTTTACATCACATCATCTTTTCGTCGTCTAAGAGGTAACGCGCCTCTTATCTCAATAGATTTCAATCAACACACTTTTTCTATTACAAGTTCTAAGATAAAGACTGCTAATCTAGCTCAAGAATGCTCGAGTGTTTTTTAGCTCCTTTTATAAAAGATCTTGAAGGAAATGTCTATTGTGTAACTTATAGAAAAAGTGAAAAAGTTTATTTTGTCCTGTTAATTTTGAAGTAGTGCTCGCTATGATATCTTGACGTCCATTCTGTAACAATAAATAACTGTTACATTATTTGTCTTTTTTGAAATGGACGTCTGTTCCATAAATTGATTACCCGTTCTGACAATGTAGTCTGGTCATCCTTTTTCGTTGTACGATCGTCCGTACCACATGATCTTTAGTTTCGATACCTCAGAACGAACGTCCTCTCCATAAATTGGTTATCTGTTCCAAAAAGACTCTGCTCTCGAAATTTAGCTATCATTATGGCAACTATTCGGTTGTCCATTTCAACCTTCAGCGGGCGTCTGCTCCGCGGGAATGGCTGTCCGTTCCAGGAAGTCTTTAGTCTTGAAATATTGGATAACTGCTTTTGGATAATTTCGGCAGTTTTTGGATCCTCTAACAATCTTCAGCGGGTGTCCGCTTCGTAGAGCGCTCATCCGTTTCAGGAAGTTCTTAATTTCAGAAACTAATGATCGTTGTGGCACTCATTCGTTGCTTCGAACGGTTGTTCATTTCGATAGTCATATCGGTCGTTCGCTGTATCAACAACTTTTCTATGATTATCACAATGGCCGTCGGCCTCCGTTTTTTATGCAACATTTGCAAATGATTTTTTCTTTCGAAAATTTATTAATCCGCTAAGCTCAACACTTCAACCAATGTTAATACATCATATTCCTTATTTTTTATTATAAAAATACGCAGGATATAGACTTTGGAAAATACACTATTCGGCTTTACGACCTTGTTCGATGCATTTTCATTTGAACCAAAATTCGTAAGGAAGAACGATATGCGTCCTACCTATGCATCATGATTAACAGTAAGCAGCATCTGCCAAACCTCCTCAGCATGAAGTTAAAAACGATATTCTTCAATCTTTCTGCCAAGCATCAGCATGAGGTTAAAGATCGACAATAATCAAGAACGAAACCCAGAGCGAGAAGCGGTAATTTGTTTGATTGTAGAATGTCCTACCAATTCTACATGAACGAAGGTAGAAGTGGAATCACAAGCTCTCACTGTTTAAGGTGATCTTTGATTTTCTTTTTGTGAATGCATCACTCGTCATGGCCTAAGAGTGCAATTCCAATTCGAAGTTAAACATTAAATTAATCGAGTTCGATGATGAATAAAAAATTATAATCGTTAAGATCACATGGGTGGAATAAATCCACGCTATTTCTTGGTACTAATCCGGTAATAAAAAAAAGTACATGTTTTTATAAGCACCTCTTCGCTCTCGAGGCAAAAGAACCAATTTGAACTTAAGTTGTACTTCTAGAATTAGAAAGGTTCTTGCCCACATCATGCACCAGCAGATTTCCACAGCTTGACCCAGCTCGTCCATCTGCCACTCGCATGTATGTTGCATTATATTTGTATATTGCATGCTTATGTTATGAAAGCAACGTCTATATGTTTAAAAAAAATGGGGGCACAAAAACTCAATTGACTTCTAATGGCATAAAAACGGCATAATAGAAATAGTGAACCATTTTGCCTGTTTTAATGTGTGGGTGGCAATTATTCTGGAGAACCATTTTGCCTGTTCTCTTTTTCTTTAACTTTATGAAATGAAATTGTTGCTGCACATTTTTTTCCCGACCTGATCGAAATAGTAATTATCCCTTGTTCTTATTCAGTGGGGGAAAAATACAAAAAGCACTTTCACAACTATGCCGATGACATTTATGAAATATATTATACATTCATGTTATGTTAAAAATCAAATATTATCAAAGAACCTGTGAAATATCATTTGCTTATTACTTATGAGGAATCTTATTTCTTTTTTATCTAAAAAATAAGGGAACAATTTCAAACGAAATGATTAGCATTTTACATGATAATTTGCGTGGAAAATTATTGTTCTTTATTCTCTTGTCCATTAATATATATATATATATATATATATATATATATAGGCTAATTTTGGTCCTATACTTTAAAATACATTACTATTATCCATGAATCTATATATATATAAAGCTGATGCACTCAAGATGCTCATATTCCAGCATTTGACTTTATCTTTTTTCTAAGTGCTTGCCTTTCATCTCTATTTTATTTATTTATGGTGTAACTTTCATTTGCCATCAATTTTTTTTTCTCCTTAGTGTAACCTCCATTTGAGTCATTACATCAGTTTACACCTTAGTGTTACTTGCCACCGTTTTTTATCTTTCCTGTAACTTCCATATGAGCCATTATACCTATTTTTTAAAATGTTTCCTCTCCCTGCATTATAACAGCTTAAACAATAATTGTAAAACGTTCTGAGTAGTTCTTCATTCATCATTTATTATCTTTTTTCTCTTGGAATATGAAATGGTGTATAAGATTGTACTCCAAACGACAACAATTTATTTAGAACTCGAGTTTAAAAGAGGACAGTTTGCACCTCCATAGCAACGACGAGCTCCACCGGGATGTGTATGTTGTCTTTTTTTTCATTCCATCCTCCACGGCATTGTGATGTTGCGAGGAGTTTGACGAGCAGGTCGCTGCACGATGCGCTCAACCATGGGCATTGGCAACATGTAATTCTTTTGTTCTCATCATGTTTTTTTATTTATTTTTTCAGATCAGGCAGTCAGATGCTCAAGAAGTTGGTCGTCTTCGTTCGGGTCTGATAGAGAAGCGAAGGAGCGAAAAGGTTGGTCCCTCACCATTCACGATCTCTCCGGCTCACTGACATTTCTTCGATGGAGCTGTTGTCGATGGTTGCTGTTCTTCGTCGGCATTCCTTCGGTGCACCATGATGCCATCTTCATTGGGCAGGGAATTCTATGGCAGGAGATTTGTGCTGGGAGTGAGAAATGAAAAGAGGCCACTGATGGCGTCTCCTTCTATAGCCCCTGTGCTGGTACGTGTAAGCAAATTTGTTTTGTTTTGGTATTTCTTTCGTTATGTTTGCTTCGTGGTGTGATTTATGTGCTATTGTTCTCTTTGCTGGCTCATGGAAACTTCGAAATTCTCCTTCTACCCTCCACGACGACGCGAATAAAGAGTTCAGTCGTAGTACAAGTGTTGAAGAGATCGAGAGGTTCGACAATGTTCATCTTGATGTGACTCTTCATCGTCAAGGCTTCAATTCTTGTCATAATTTGTTGACATTATGAACTTGAAACATGGACACTGAAGAAGGTAGATCTGTGGATCTTATTTCCCTCACAGTCCCTCCTCTCATGCATGCTCCATTACTTCACCTCTTCTGGCATCATGTTTGCCAACATTCCTATATCATATCCCACCTAAGAACATGGGCATCCAAGAAATAATGAAGTGCGTGTAAATATTTCTCCACGGAAGAAAGCCTCATATATCTATATTTCAGATTTTTCTTTCATGTATGCATGATCTTTGTTTTTTTAATAGGTGGCATCAGTACATGTACTCAGGTGATCCAATTTTTTACATGAAAAATCAATTAGTGTACTTCTGCTCACCTATCTCCTATCAGACTGTGAATACTGGCTATCAAGTTCTCCTCTTCAGCCAACATGATTGGCGCACTCTGTACCTTCATTCTCCCTTTGCATGTTTCTGATATCATGCATGCAAGATAGGAAAGAAACATAACATATCAAGAGCATAACATACGTTCTAACTGAAGCATAACATATCAAGAGCATAATATAAATTTATTGATTAGCCAAAAAACCTTTAGCAATCGATCGAGATTTTTGAGGTTTTGAATTCGATTTCCAAGTAAAGAATTTTTGGGAGCCTCATATTCAGAAGTGTGATCAAGGTCATACAAATTTATAGTATGATAATAAATTAAAATTTTTATTGTACTGCTCTAGATATTATGGTCATAATCTGAAAAAAAATATTATAGTGAGACATACAGAAGAGTCTCTTGATCTACCACCATTCCGATCTCAGGAATCCATGACTAAAACGCTACTTATAATCAAAGACATATCAGTATTTGTCTTTCGTCTGTTCCTACAATTTTTGCATGCCAGGATTGATTTGGGACAAATATAGTGTGTCCTCTGTCCATCCACTGTTCATAGTTCCCGTACTGTGTAAAAGGTAGGCATGCCCCGACGGATGGACACTAACATGATGCATACAAAGGTCACTTAATTTTCTCTTGCATTTGCAAATGTCAAGAAGTATACTTTAGAAAATGTATTAAGAGGAAAAACTAATGGAGACTGCTATACCTTTTCTTTTTCGGAGAGAGGCTTCTTTATTATTAATGAATGTATATTGCAAGTTAGAAATATTTAAAGATCATTTTTCACATTTGGAACTGTATGGCTTGATTATTCTGCATTTTGAAGACCGTATGTAGTTTATCAACCCCATGAAAATTAATTAGGAAAAAACAATTATACAAAATAAGTTTCGCTAACCTTGTGAAAGTGCAAGCATCCTTGAGGATATCTACACAATTGTAAATTATATGAGTTTACCTACATACACTAATGACTTTCAATTATTACAATGTGCAATATTTACGTAATTTTCATTTGCCAAGTAATGGTGGTTTTCTGGTGAGAAATGTTCAATGCATCAGCCTTTTTTTGACATTTCATATTGTTGTTGATGTAATACTTTTGGTCATGTGCTCACAAGTCAATATGCAATGTTTTAAAATCGAACTGGACCGATCGGTTCGACTATCAATCTGATTTAATCACGATTCAACTACGGTTTGATTTAATTAAAATTTTTTTTTATAAAAGACCAAATTGAATCGGGTTGACGCAGTCAAAATCGAGTTGTACTGGAATAGATTGGATCCAATTTTTGTTAAAAACAATAGAAAAAAAGGAAAGTTGATTTTGGTAGATGTGTGAGAATATGAAATAGATAATAAGTAATAAAATATATTTAGGGGATGATTCTATGAAAGTAAATTTAAAAATAAAATGTGAAAAATGGTAATAAAAAAATAAACAAAAGAGAAAATTATTCACAAAATAAAAATATTATAAAATTTTAATTATTATAAATAATAATATTGGTCTTATTTTAAAAATATTGTCAATATGAGTTCAAGGATCCAGGTGAAAATATGAACTAATATGAGTTATTTAATGTTCATGTGAGATGAAGTGCAAGTTCAAAATACACTCAAAGGAGTCAGTACGAATTCACATTATATTTTACTCATTTCTCTTATACTTTATTTGTATTTTAGTTTTAATTTTTTTAATAAAAATTTTATAATTGCGCGAAGCGCGAGGAGGTTTACTAGTTTAGCGAATAAAATTGCTTTCCGCAGCGCCTGCCACGTGTCTCCTCCATGGGCAATCAATTGGTTCTTTTTACGTGCGGTCGTCCTCTCTCCTCCGTCACGTGTTCCGCGCGTGCGTATTTGCGTTGGTATAAAGTTCGCACGTGCGAAGTTGGTCTTCCTCCTTTCTTCCCTTCTTCTTGGCCTCCGCCTCCATCGCGAACCGAAAGAGCACAAGGAAAAAGAAAAATCAACTCTCGCCGATCTTTCTATTCCTCGTGCCACGCCGGAGCTCTGCCACTTCGCCGGAAGGGAGACGGAGCACTCATGATGCCTTCTCCGGAAACCCGATGAGGAAGCCGCCAGAGACTCCATTTCTCATCTCAGCCAGTCCTTCATCGTGTGCGTTTGTTCCTTTCGAGCTCTCTACCTTCGGTGTGTGATTCCTAGGGCTACGGATTGGTATTTGATTCGGAAAGGGAGACTTCCTATTGATTTCTCTTGTTAGAGTCCGTTTGTTATAATTCGACTGCCGCAAGGGGGGATTTTTCGCGTTGGAATCATATGATGTCAAGGTTGGCCCCTTTTTTTTCATCGAATTGTGTGTTTTATTGTCTAATTCATGCTCTTTTGGATAAACGATGAAGATTAGATATGTAGAAGAAATTCTCGTTTTCTTCTCCAAATTTGCAGTTTCTTAGCAAATCTTAGAAATTTTAAATTAGGGTGAGAGCCCATCTGATTGCGTAGATATACTTCGAAAATTAGTATGATCTGTATTAGAGTCTTGATACCCCTGTTATACCTTTTTCCAGTAACATGATAGTCGTGCAATTTGAAAATATATCGCTGATTAGAACAGCATGATTTAAATTATTGCATATTCTGCCTTCATATGCGGGATTTTGATCCTTATTCTTTGTCACTTAGATGTAGTGTCAGGAAGCTAATATCATTTTCATGGTCATCCAAAGGGCAGAAACATATGACATATCCTTTGATTTCAATACTTATATATCATCGTCAAAGTTTGATTGAGATTCGAGGGTCTCATACAGTGCCATCTGTGCAATTGTTTTGAGTCCTTATATTTGACCTTTCCATTTATGACGCATATGGGCATGAGATTAAGCTAATATTATGGGTTTGAAAAGATGCTCTCCTGTTAAGATTTCATGCCTGATGATTGTTGAAAACAAATGAATGATACAGAAGGCATTGGAGAACTTAGAGGTGTCGAGCCATTTTTTTCTTTTTTGAGACGAGAAAGGCTGACTAGCAAGATGGTAGTTGTCCAAAAGTTTCATTAATAGGAGGGATCCAAAAAGTTTGGTAGAAAAGGACATCAAAGACATCGTAGTTTTACACCATGAAAACAAAAGGACAGCAGCACAGCATACTAAAGATAGCTTCTCCGTTCCTCAAATAAGGCCTTCACATAGTAGATGATATTCTCTGCATAAGCACTCTCCCCACTGAGGACAGGGTCACTCCATGGTAACCAGATGGCCCAGATGTATGCCAGGGGAAGGGCCCTCTGTCTTGTAGTTCTGTAGATACAGCCATGCAGGCTACTGTAGCCATCACAGAAAGACCTCTAGAATGCACCTTCAATGTAACGCCAATCCACTCAAAGTCCACCTCCCTCCAGACCTGACGAGCCATGCCGCAACCAAAGAAAAGGTGAGCAGTGTCCTCATCAGCTTCACCACAGAGAACACACACCACTGTGATCTGTGTGATTTTGTTAGGATTCCTTTTTTGAGGAGAATTTTTTGTTAGGATTTGTTGCCACTGCAGCAACCAGGAGAAAAGTTTGATTTGAGGGGAGCCTTGATCTGCCAAACAAGTCTGCAGGCCGGCAGTATGTCATCATTCTGCACAGTGCCAACAGCTCCAAACAGAGAGTAGGCTCACGGACTGAAAAGTCTCCAGTCTTCCATATCCAGCCATCACGAAACTCAGCCTTAAGGGGCAAGTGGGAGATCCCCTCAATAGCAGCGGTAGCTCATCAAATCTCTGATCTGAAAGGTGCATGGAAAAGTTAGATGACGACCCCTGCCCATTGTTTGCTGAGATCGTCCAGCACTCAGACACTGTGTATCGCTGTTGGTGGCCAGCTGAACGAAGCGAGGAAATGCCACATGCGCAGGGCCCCAGCCAATCCAATTGTCCCTCCAAAATAGAAATTGGACCCAGAACCAAGAGATGACGAGAAGAATAGTTTAATCAGTGGCATGACTGCAGAACACCATGCCATAATGAGGATGCAACATTAATCACTGTTACTATTGAATCCCAGTTGAGGTCTTGGTCACAACAAACACTGTAACTGCTGACCACAGCCCCTCCGGCCGCCCCATAATCCAAATTACCCATTTCATGAGGGCAATGTTCATCCTCTAGAGGCCGAGGGCCCCAAAGCCGCCTTCTGCAGTGGCTGCACACGACTTTTGAAGATACCAGATGTGTAACATACGAAGCAGTCATGTGCAATCGTGAAAAGAGATGTGTTTGCCCGTCAGCAGCAGCCCAAGGCAATGTAGTGGTAAGTTACCAATTGGACTACGAAAGTCGTGAGGGCAGTCGTGGATACTTGCTGAGTCCATCCCAAAGCCGATGAGAGTGAACTTGGAAAAGTTAATGCTAAGACCAAGGAAATCGCATAACATCAAGATCATGAGCCGCTATGACGCCTGTGTTGAACGCTCGAGGAAGAAGAGGGTATCATCTGCATATTGCAATGTGGGGATGAAGTAGCCAACTGTGTGTGGTTTGCTGAAACCTGAAGGTAGGTCAGACCTGCAGGTTGAGGTGACATGAACCAGAGCATCCGCTGCCAGTGCAAAGAGCGTCGGCGCAAGAGGGCATCCCTGCCTAACACCCTGCTGAGGTTGCACCCAGCCTGCCGAAGGCCGCTTGTTAATGAGGACTGAAGAAGACATTGTTGTGATGCACCTATGCATCCACGAGATCCACAGCTCCAGGAAACCACGACGTCAAAAGGAGCACCAGCTATGAAATGGAGCCATACGCTTTTGCAAAATCAACCTTCCACGGGAAACCTTGGTGGTCTTGCAATTGTGACAGAGTTTTGGAGAACTGATTTTCTTGCACTTCATTTTTTTGGGAAGTTGTGCACTTTTTGGTCAATGATGGCCATGCTTTAAACATTTCCATCCCATGTTGATATTGACACTCCTTGCACCCATCATTTCCTTACAAAAAGGGTTTTGATTGTTTTAAACTTAGATGTCACTGCCATTTTCCTGTACTTTGGACAATAGGAGTTTGAGGGCTATCTTTCACCTTTTATTTTTTAGCAAGGGTCAGGTCAAAATAGTCTGTTGCATTCAGGTCCCTTACCATTATTTTTGCATATGATCTCTTATGACAATCTCATAAAAGTGAAGGTATATATTTCTCCCAAAAAATAAATTGTACTTAACAAAAAACGAAGACTGCCCATGCTATCTGGCAAGCTTATAACTGTGTTAATTAGGTTTGACTTGGTTTTCATGGAGATTATCCATAATAGTTAGTTTTCATGCAAGCTTAGGTTCAGCTAGAATCTGAATGTGTGACGAAACTGAAAACTAAAGAGTAACATAAAAACACAGAAAAGTTAAGAATATTGATCTTCAACAGTGCGAAAATAGACACCCATAAGAGTTTGGAAGTTTGGAGACATTGAAGTGTGGTAATCATGTTTTCAAGACTTGGTTCTACGTGCCACACCTTACCTATATACATGCCCATTGGAGGAAGTCCTCATGGCAAGCGCATATGAGGTGGCTAATCCGGACCAGCCATCATAATACTTCTTTCTTTATGTGCTTATTGGGATGCTATCAAATATCAATTCCAAGCCTGTCGATATTGAGAATTTAAGTAAACTTTTTTGAGGTATCGTATGGCTTAAATTTAGAGAGTTTATGTTCTAAAAAAATTTATCATAGAATAATGAATATGTTTCTTTAACACAAAATTGATATCCTTGTCTAATAGTTAGACTTAATAAAATTCTTTACATTACATAAATATAAAGGTATAGTTATATAAGTCTAAACCTTAAAAGTCAAATTATTATAATAATCTCCTCTAAAAAATATTATAATAATCAGTAACATAAGCAAAACATACTAAAGGAAAAATAAACAAATATATTTTGACAGTTCACAAGTAATACTTAGTTAAATAGAATAGGTCATTCTTATGCATTGTTGACCATGGCCCCAATTAACCCAAAAACAAACAAATCGTACTGTTTCGAGTTATTAGAGTTTGACTTATAAGAATTAGGGAAAAATAGCAGTGTTTTAGGTATAATCCCATTAAATTATTAAATGGGTCTGGACTATGTAGGGCGTCACTAGAAGGCTTCAATTTTCCTATCATCTGCTCTGTTGATGGCAACAACAAGTAATCAAAGAGCATATTACGCGAGGGATGAAGGGAGATCTTGCTAAGAAGAGAGAAAATGGATGAGGCCTGTAGACTGTTGAGATCTCGGAAGCACCCTAACAATTTTCAAGGGCTTGATGGATTCAAGGTCTCAAATATCAACTCTCCATGTCTAACTCTCGTGTCAAGATGAATAGGCCTTCCATTTTCAAACCTTTTTTTTTTGTATAACACCCTGAAGCACTATTTTTTGGAGTAGTACTTAGGTTCTCCGACTCCACCCTTCAACTCGTACGTTGGTGACTCTAGCAATTTTAATAGCCGAAGTTGCGAGTCAATGCGACTTAACTACAAATTGCGATCCTGTCAAACCATTGTGTTTTCTTGCCACAAACTCATAAACTCGGATGAGTTGTGAGTTGACGTGAGTTTGACAAACTTGATCAGTTCATTGTTAGTCTGACATGGTTAGGCATGCTTAGGTTATTAGTATGCTAGCGCCTCAGTAACTATGTTGCCTTATTAGCCCATTTACTAGAACTATATATATTTTTTTTTGAGGAAATCTACTGGAAATCTTTTTTTTTTTGGGAGAAAACTGGAACTCTTCATACCCAGTATGCAGATAATATTCTTTCTTAGCTTGTATCAAATAGATACAGTCATTTTTTTGAACATATACTTCAAAGAATAATTGGATATTTGTCACTTTGCAGGCTTTTGTCTTTACTGAAACTCAGGAAAATTGGTTATGCTTCTTCACCAAATCCCAGAACTTACTATTCCACAGAGACTTGTCGATCAATTTTCACATATAGTTTGCCTTGGTCCTGCAGACTGATTTCTCGGCATAAGGTTAATGATGGGGAAAAATACAGGTTTATGCTCTATAATACTGAGGAAATTATTAACAAGAATAACCCCTTTAGAAGATTCTCTGTGCTCTCAGCCAGGAACTCAATGTCTCTTCATGCCCAAATAGCTTGGAGGAGGCTTTGTGCACTGCACTCCCGCCGAGGAATTGCATATTCACCAGTGAATAAGATTGCTTATGCCACGAGCTTTGCTGTTGCAAGGTCACATTTGGTTCCTGGAATTCTTGCATTTGTTGTGGGAGAGATAGCACTGGGCAAGGCCACATGGGCTGATGGAGAGTATGTCCCTACCCGAAGTGACCTCTACACGCAGGCACAGAATGGTCATATTTACCTCACTTCTTTTATTCTCTCAGTCGTGGAATGTTTGATTTTATTTCTGCGAGCAGTGTACTTGGCAATTTTATTCTCACCCGTGATAGTCATGGCACCATTTGCAGATAGTTATGATGGTCAGTACAGAAAAACCTGGCTTCATCTTGTTCATTCTACTCTTGAAAAGGCTGGCCCAGCATTTATAAAATGGGGTCAATGGGCAGCCACAAGACCAGATCTCTTTCCTAGTGATCTTTGCAACGAGTTGGCAAAGCTTCAAAGCAAAGCTCCTGTGCACAGTTTTACCTACACAAAAAAATCAATTGAGAGAGCTTTCAGTCGCAAGCTTTCAGATGTTTTTGATTATTTTGAGGAAGAACCTGTTGCATCTGGAAGCATTGCCCAAGTACATCGAGCTTCTTTGAAATTTCGGTATCCAGGCCAACAGACTAAAAATCTTGATGTTGCTGTCAAAGTAAGACATCCAGGGGTTGGTGATTCAATTAGGAGGGATTTCACATTAATAAACTTGGTGGCTAAAATCTCCAAGTTTATGCCTCAATTGGAGTGGCTGCGTTTGGATGAGAGTATTCAACAGTTTGCTGTTTTTATGATGTCTCAAGTCGATCTTGCAAGAGAAGCTGCTCATTTGAGCCGTTTCATTTACAATTTTCGCAGGTGGAAGGATGTATCTTTCCCCAAACCTCTCTATCCACTTGTTCATCCTGCTGTTTTGGTGGAGACATATGAGAATGGTGAAAGTGTGTCTCATTATGTTGATGAGCTGGAAGGGCATAACCGACTTAAAAGTGCCCTGGCTCACATTGGGACTCATGCACTTTTGAAGATGCTTCTGGTAAACATTGTTCTTGCACTCTCTCTCTCTCTCACACACACACGCACACTCACCCAACTTCGTAAGCCGGCAACTATGGTTACTGGTTACTGTGGTGATATCAGCTTCTCTGAGATGTTAGATTTGATGGGACAGATACATCTTGAGTTAGCTCTCGACAAAGGGCAATTTTCACCTTATGATTAGCTTGCATCATTGGTGTTAATGTTCACTGCTATCGTGTAAAGAAAACTAAGAACCATTTTATGCAAGTGTTGCTCTTCATCTTGAGGATTTATTTTTCACCAGATTCTTCCTTTTTATTTCAAATGAGCTTTGTTCACACAATTTCATGCAATCATGTTAGTTGCATTTTGTTTCAGGTGGATAATTTTATTCATGCAGACATGCATCCTGGAAATATCCTTGTCCGAACACAAACCAAGAGCTCCAGCAAAAGGCTCTTCAAATCAAAGCCTCATGTCATTTTCCTTGACGTTGGCATGACAGCAGAACTTTCTGGTTCAGATCGTGTAAATTTGCTTGACTTCTTTAAGGCTGTTGCTACACGTGACGGTCGCACAGCTGCATTGAGCACCTTAAGGTTGTCAAAGCAACAAAATTGTCCAAATCCAGAGGCTTTTATTGAGGTACTTAGCTTGTGGGTACTAATGTAGTTTGCTATCATTTCCGTATCGCTGCAGATCATGTTTTTGAATACGAACTTGCTCGCATTTGATATTTTGGTTATACTACAGGAAGTAGAGAGGTCATTCGATTTTTGGGGCACTCCTGAAGGGGATTTGGTCCATCCAGCTGAGTGTATGCATCAGCTACTAGAGCAAGTTCGCCGCCATAAAGTCAACATTGATGGTAATGTGTGCACTGTGATGGTGACAACCTTGGTTCTTGAGGTAATTCACTTCTAGTTTAACATTCCTGTCATTATTTTCTATTCTTACACCTATAATTGTTCACATAGAATTATGCTTTGACTCTTATGTAAATGAAATACAAGGCAAATTATGTTCTATTTTGAATTCAAGTTTACTAAGGACGTCAAATGTCTTGTTTTATATCGGCTGGTATTATCTTGTCCTCGCTGTGTGTAGCTAACTCCCAAATTCCTTCTGATGCATGTTCCTTTGCAGGGATGGCAGCGTAAACTGGATCCAGAATATGATGTAATGCAGACGTTGCAAACAATTTTGTTTAGAGCTGATTGGGCAGAGTCTCTTCAATACACGATTGAGGGACTAATGGCTCCATAGATAAAGACTCCAGTCTCTACTACTTGGCAGACCAAAATTTTTGAAAACAAAGTTAGTACATAATTCAATGTTGATATGTTCTTCCTTTTTCCTTTATTTTTTTGCTTTTCCAATTTTTCCCAGTCATCATCTCCGTTGTGCCATGACTCTGGCGGTTGATGGTTATGATAGCAGGGGAATAAAGAGAAAAAAGAACCGAAACAAAATCGTTGGTTCTTTTGTTATCCAATTTTTTTACTTTAACCCACACAAGATGTGGCCTTTGCAACTTGTTTCAGGCAACTTTTGTTTCTTTCATCATTGACATGGATCCCAATTATCCGGGATAAGATTCATTAATGTTAATTCCCCTTAACATGCTGGTCCGGGGTAAGCTCATATTCCATGTTAATTTTTGTTAAATAACACCCCTTAACATGCATTTGTTATGTTAAGAAATGTTGCCCCTACAATTTGCTACAGTTTCCAGTTTCCATTTCTTTTAAACATTCCGTTGTTATGTGGTGGTTTCATTTGAGACTAGGGGATCCTTCCCAGTTTCCTTCTGCAGCTGCAGTGTTTGCTTCACTTCGCTTTCTTTTTCTTTTTCTTGATGGCATATAAAATTTGCAACCGTGGATTGAAGCATTTGTCCCCCCGTTTTTTTTCTACCGTGATGCGTTGGATTTCGAGTCTTCCAATGATCATGTTTTTGTTGTGTTCGAAGTGGTGGTTAGTGGACTCTGTCTCGTCTGCTTTTCTTTTCTATTCATTTTTCCTTTCAATATTAGTCTGATAAATAATTAAATATGGATAACGTCTGGAATTCAAATGAAATGAGGTATTTTTCTCGGGAACTATTAGGTTCTTTCTTTTTTGGTTGTTTTTTTCCTTGTGAAATAGTTCAAGCAAAATAAGGGAAATAGTAGTGGAACAAACAGGGAAATAAGTCAATAACAGCAGATGAGAGTCTGACCTGTTAAAACAGAGATCAACGAGCAGCCCATCGTCGTCATCGTGCAAATCAACTAAAACAGTCAGTGCTTTAAATAATAATAATAATAATAGTAAATCAATTATTTTCCGACTACATTAATTGCGAGCCAAAAAATAAAATGAAACAATGGATGCATTTTTTTCCCAGACTTTAAAAAATGGTCTCATTTTGATCTAGAGAAAAAAAGGACTAAAACTCATTCTTTGCTATATTTGGAATAGATCAAAATAATGAGCTCAATGTAGAAAAAAATAATAACATTGCAGCAAAAGAACTTGCGTAATAATATTGTTAAGAATTCTGATTGTAAATTCTAATAATATCGTTTTACAAAGTATTTAATTACTAATTCCAGCTGGACTCCTCAATTTAATTATAAAATACTTATTTTACTTTAACTCTGAATTAATTAGATGTTAATAACGGGACAAAGCTGATAAAGAAAACAAAGTTTTTAGAGCTACATTGTCCTGTCATTTCCCAGTTAGGTCTTTGCTGTTCATATCGCTGCCAAATATCTTACCAAAATCAAACAAGTTGGCTAAAAAATAAATGTCATTCGGATGCTCTCAGCTCAGCAACTATCACGTGCAATGAGCGGCATATAATTAATTTGGCGAATAAATTAACACACAAATTTATAACACACGAATAATTTTTATTTTATTCCCTCGGTGTCAATTAATAATCGTTAATCTCTATTAAAAGTCAAAATATATTGAACTTAATGTCACTCTAATATATTTTATTAAAATCCGATATATTCCACTACTCATATAGTTTAAATGCTCATGCGCTAAGAGACAATCTTCTAGAACAAGCATATGTATCGAGATTTAAAGTTTGACATTAATAGCACTTTGACATTAATAATCAGATCAAAGATCAAATTGATTGCCCACCGAAAAAAAAGGATCAAATTGTTTGTTTTTAAATTACATGTCATCACCTAAAACTGTACATATTACAGTTCGGAACTTACCAAAATATTTGTTTCATGAAGAGAATTTAGGTTTGATTTTTACTCTCGGTACACACAAAATTAGGGAGAATAGTTTCCACAAATTTGGAGGATATGTAAAGAGTTCATTCTTATAGACCCTCACTTCTATTGGAGACATCTTGCATATAGAAATTGAACTTGAATGCTCTTATTATAGTAGACTTAAATTTTTTTAAAAAAATGTAAAGCTAGGGTAAGATTAAGTGCTCAACCTCATAATAAAAAAAAACATTAACGATAGTATTTGAAGCCCTATTTTTTTTTTTTTTTTGCAGTCACGTTCAAGATCAATTTCACCATTTCAAAGGTAACGGCGTATTGGCATTTGGTGTCTATAAGAAGCTAAACAATTCGTGCCCGTGCATTAACTAGACAGGATTCGGTGATATGTCACGTACACGTGCACTTTACACATGATGCAAATTGTCCACCAGCGAATCTATCGAAGATGCCGCCGTCTAACCATTATATTTGTTACCTCCACTCACTGTTATGTCGTGTCAATGAACTACGATTGTTTAGGTTTGGTAGTGCGTCCATTCAAATGCCAATATATATATACTAGTTAATTAACTAGCTATATTTTTCATGACACGAGATACCATTTTTCAATGAACCATTTATGTTTTCTCTCGACTTTCTGATTTAACTATTTTTGCAAATAAAAGTTATATATGTGTATATATATATATATATATAATATTCTAGTCATATGTTAAATAATATCAACATTGCAAATGGCCTCAAAATACCATCCCTTGGAATCGATTAAATAGCGAAATGAATGAGCTATTAATTTCGAATATTTATTCGAGTTCTCACTCAAGATTGAGAAACAAATTAGGACCCTAAGAAAGATACGTCTCAAGTCCTACTCTTCCAACTTGCACCTGTGCACGTCAAAATTTCCTTTCGCAGTCCCAACCGGCCACCCCTAGTTAAGACATTGGTTAGTACAATGCTTGATTGCTCAGATAAGGAAATGAGTGATGGATGATGACACACTACACGTAATACTAACAGATAGCACATAGAGTCGCAAGCTTTTTTTATACCGTGACATTTGATCCCGATGTCTCCTTTCCAATGTTTATGTATATATATTTACCATTCTGACTGCAATATTGCTGTGATATATATATATATATATATATATATATATATATTCAAGTGATTCTAACAATTATAGATACGTCTTTTTTCGATAAATACATATTTAGAGTTGCAAAAATGGGACTTCTCATGTTTCATGTTTGGTAATTTTTTGATAAATACATATTTAGAGTTGCAAAAATGAGTTCTCATGTTTCATGTTTGGTAACTTGTTAATGGCAGAAGCAGATTAAAAAAAAAAACTACAAGCCTTGCGAGAGCTATAAACCTTAATTTTTCACATTTAATCTTAAACTATGAACTTATTTTTTTTATTCCTAAATTTTCGAAACTTTTTCATTTTAGTCCTCTCGTCAATTTCTTTTACGCTTTTTGATATTTTTACATTTTTCATTTATGAAAAGACTAAATTATTTATCCCTCAAGAAAAATATGAAATAATAAATATAAAAAAAATCATTGAAAGGATTAAATTGGTAAACAAAAAATTATAATTTATGAAGAAGTCTAAATTATCCTACTCTCGATTTTTTTATTTTTTTTATATTTATTATTTGATGTGTTATAGAGAGGAGAGTAATTTAGTTTTTTCATAAATGAGAAAAATCAAAAGTAATGAAAAAAATAACAGAGGTAGACGAAAAGTTTAAAGTGAAAAAATTGTGATAGTTTAAGGATATAAAAAAGTTCATAATTTAAGATTAAATATGAAAAATAATAATAATTTAAAGGAGGTTTATAAAAATAATCCTAAACTTTAAGACGTAATTATCTGGTTTATATTATATGCACAATATAACGCGTGTGCACGCGCATTAATGTGCATGTGGCATGCTTTGTGTACCTGGGTAGAATAAATGCGAGCAGCAACCACACTTGACCAAAGAAAACGATTATCAAATGTGTCAAGATATCCGATAGATATGTTTTGGTTGTTGGGGTCTTTTCTAACATTTTCCCACAAGGTTTAAGTCTTATATATAGGTCTCTGTCGACATGATCGTGCGAATTAATATGGGCAAGGGATCTTTTTTAATATATATCTTTTCCTTTTGACTGCGTTTGGCATAGAGAATAAATCGGAACATTGAAATGTTCTATCAAACACCATCAATTGTTTTGGTGGGCCCGTCAGAATAATTGTTACGGTCAAACATGATTATTCGGATATATTCTCGGAAAAAAGTTCTCGCCTTACGCGAAAACTTGCAAATGTTCCGACGCTCGTCTCTCTCCCCCTCGAAATCCACGCCATAATTTTTCTCAAAATGTTCAATTCGATGTCGAACTTTTCCAAACAAGCCGCCGAGATTTTTGGGTCACATCAATAATGTTCTTAAAAGATTAAAGTTCGGGTGTTGTCAAACGCAGCCAAATGAGTAGCCAATTCCTGCGATATATATGCAAGTTACGTAGAATACAAAATTTCTTTATACCATTACAATATATACAAGTTAGGATTTAAGTAATATACAATAAAAAATTTTATAATCAATATGCATCCAATAAATCTCAATCATTGAATGATGATTATATGATTGAAATTTAATTTAATAATTTAACATTAAATTAAATAGAAATTGAATCTTAATCATATAATCATGATTTAATGATGTTGATTACATATTGGTTATATAAAAATTGATTACATGCTATGTAAATATATACGAAATTTCTTGATACCATACGGATCGATACATGCAAGTAATATAGTACGCGACAAACCCCGGGAAAGACTTGTATAAAGTTTAGCTAGATATTCGAAGAGTAAAAGTCAGCATATGTATAGCACAGCACAAACTAATAATCCTTTTCCTTTATGCTATATATATGTATGTATGTATATATATACTTTTTCTTTAAGATTCCCTAATTGCAGAAATAAAATCATAAATGTATGAACCAATATAACTTGATCTCTACATAACTGGACCCTCCATCATTAAGAGGGGGCAATAGATGACTTGGAAGAGTACGCTAAATTGATGGAGTGTTGCCTTTATGACATGATATTTTTGGACCATGAACTTTGCGTTCCGGGTGACGACATTCTTCAATTTGCTCTATATAAGCTTGCAAATTAAAGAGATATTTCGATGGGTAATTGTAGAGATCCATGCAAGTGATGATAAATAATTTATACCTAATAATTCTTTATTCGAGTATCGAATACATCATTTTTTCTTTGTATTCAAAATTTTCAGTAATTATTAATGAAGAAAATTTTAGTGGCGTCATTTTTGCCATTCAAATATCACTATTGTCATTTTACTTGAATATTTTTGTTCTTGTGAGACAACGTGAAGGATATTTTGAAGTAACAATAGTCTCACTAATTTAAAAATGTATAGAATAGTTATTGATATATGGATCAATAAACAAAATAACCCAATATACCATATTAAAAGCTTCCGAAACAGATTCAACATGATAAAAAAAAACATTTTGACTGAGCAAAAGGATATCCACAGAGAAAAATTACTGCCACAAAAAATAATTTTACTACGAGCAAAAAAATAATATACCAAAATAAATCATAAAACTCAAGCCTGGAGCTCCACAAATTATTTTGAATTTTCTTAATTTTTTATATTCACAGTTTTGAGTTCAAGAGTACAATAATTCTCAATGCGTTAATAATACCATAAAAAATTACATATTTGTAATTCATTGCACAGATGAGAGTTCATATTGAAACAACAATTGTTTAATCTGAGTTGTTTCGTTATTTTATGAGAAGCTAAGATCCGATTACCAGTGGTTTTAAAATTGAACCGGATCGGTCAATTTGATCGGTTCAACTACGAACCGATTGTCAGTCTGATTTAGTTTGCTAAAAATTTTTTTTGTAAAAAATGAACTGAATTGGATTTGGATTTACACGATCAAAATCAAATTGAATCGAAAAATTGGATCAGTTCATTTTTTTATCAAAAACATTAAAAAACTACATAAAAAATAGAAAAAATTGGGAAAAAAAGAAAAAGTTGATTTTGATAAAAATGAGTGACAATATGAAATAGAGAAATAATTAATAAAATATATTTTAGAAAATATAAACAAAATAAAAATTTATTCACAAAATAAAAAAATATTATAAATAATGATATTGAAAACATAAAAAAATATTTTATATCTTATTTGATAAATTTAAAATGATAATTCTTTCATTTTTTATGTTTTATATTTTTATTTGTAGTAATATTTTAAGAAGTAATAACAATAATATTATTTTATTAAAAATTTGATTCAATTTGATGAAATCCGATTAAATCGATCGAACTTTGACCCAAATGACTAATCCGATCATCGATCCGATTTTAAAAATATTGCCGATTATCATTACACATTTGAGTATCCGTTAAACTCTATATATGTACATGTAATCTTGGATAAAACTTAAAATTCTTTCGTGCGTATATATATGAAATTATAACTATATAATACATAATTATATATTATAATATATATCCAATGTGCTGTGAGTTTGGTATAGGTGTCATATATGCGTGGAGTTGTGGGCACTGATCAAAATTAACTATTATTAGCTCCAAAACCAGAAGTTCGAAACGTCCACTAAATATAATTCAAAGGTGGATTACAGGATGATCATTCACATGCAAGGTCGCGATGATTGAAAGGAACCTGCTAAAAGGATGAGAGAATAATCAGAAACGCATGGAGACCTAATGAGTTGTGAGACTAATGGCCCTTGCAACCACACGAATCCCTTTCCAATAATACAAGTAGAGTTAGAGTAGTTCTAAAACATGGAATCCAAAATAAGAGGAGGCATGCACCGATCGAATAATGAGGGCAGACGCGTATTCTTCTTTGGTTTATCCCCGTGACGTGAACGGTTCAACGATCACGAGAAGGAGAGGTTTGACGACCCAGCTCTAAATCCTTAGTTTAATTGCAGTGTGTGCGTGCCATGGAAAGATGGAAAGGTTTGGACATGAGCGTCTAACCTAATGGCCAAAGGCCACCAGGAGACAAGCCCCAATAATAAACAAGGCGATGAACCAAGAAAGATAGATAAAAAGGTATTCCTATCACCACCTCTCTCCAAGTGGGTTTCTTGATGCATGTGCGACCATGTGGTGGTTCTCCTCCCCTTGGTCCCATCAGCTCCCTCCCTCTCTATCTTTCTCTCTCCATCTTAGCCGTTTTATCTTCCAACATCCCTCGCCACCTTGTCTTCTTTTAATGCGCCACATGCTTCATCTTTATTCCTAATAGCATGATAATTATGTCGTGGAGGTTGGACATCTACAAAAGTCTCTCCTCTCTCTCTCTCTCTCTCTCTCTCTCTCTCTCTCTCTCTCTCTCTCTCACTCTCTCACACACACACATCTATGTGAAACTCGCTGCTTGACATATCTGCCCTGATACATTTCTCTTTCTCAACCATTTTTTGTAGCATACAACGTGCAGTGAAATTTCTTGAGCTCTTTAATTTTATGTGGCTGATGCTTTGACTTCTGTAGTGTCGCGAGTTTGTTCTTGATTGAAAGATCTGCCCTTTTGTCTGTCAGAGATCAAGTTGGACCCTCCCCCTTGTGTCAGAAGAACATAAATCCTTGGAAACCGTACCCTAAAAAGTCCCCTCACTTCGTTACATATCATCTATAAGTACCATTTCCTGCACGCCCACATCCTTCATCCTCACAGCCCTGATGGACACTGCTGCAAACAACTCCAGCAGAAACCCGAACCCTAATTCTTCGAAGGGCATGTTGGCCTTTCATTTCATGAGAGCTCTCTTTCTCATACAACAGGCTCCTCCACCTCACCCTTCCTGTCTCCGCCGGTTTCGCCGGATACGTCGAGCAGCCTATGCGTCCATGGCGTACTCGGCCGGCCCCAGGCGTTCATGGAGCAGAGCCTTGATTCGGAAGCTTCGGTCCGGGGCGAGGTTTTCTCCGGCCACTCGAAGGGCACACGAGGCCGTCGTTATTCCAAGGAGGAGAATTCGAGTCGTTCGGCCGCGCGCACGCGGGCAGAATACAGCGGAAGCGACTCTGCGGAAGCTGTTGCCCGGCGGCGCGAGCATGGACTACTGTGACTTGCTTGAGGAGGCTGTGGACTACGTAAGGTGCCTTAACATGCAGGTAAAGCTCATGCGGACGATCGTCGATTCCGTCTCCTCGTAGGTTTTCATGAAGATCTCGATGCAGGACAACAGGAGATGTAGATAGTATCTGTAAATGGTAAGCTTTTAATTTCTTTCATGAATTTAAGAAAGGAAAAATAACTCTATTGCATGGAGGTCTGTGTTGTATTATCTATAAGTATGCCATATGCATGTTGCTTGTATGGCATAAGCCGGAGCAAATTATGGAATTCGCTAGCATGTTTGGGGTGGTTCGTTGCCATTGAAAATGACACAAGAATTTCCACCGAAAAAACATATTATGCGATTTTATCATCACTCAAAAGCTTATCTATCCTGTATTTTTTTCCCTTCGGTTATGCAAGTTTCTCCTGTTCAGAACTAGTGCTTATTTCGGCGCATATATTAATTAATCATATGCCGACTCAGAGATAAGATCTTTCTGTCATGCACCATCTCTTTATATGCTTCGTTCACTCAACTTTGTCAATTAGTTTGCTATTGATGCATGTGCACTAACTTAATGGTTGTGAGCAAAATAGTTCGAGAGCTCGAGGGAGGGGCAGAGGAGAGACAGACAGAGAGGCACAGGGAGGGAGGGGGGAGAGAGAGGGAGAGGGGGGTGGAGAGAGAGAGAGAGAGAGGTTGTGTACGGAGAACATGCCGCAATTTGGTGGAAACGACACTAGTGCATATATCTGATGATGGTTTATATCACGATTAAAAATCAAATGGTATGTATATATGTAGCTAGTATATACAAAATGCAGCTTATAAATGTTCCATGCTAATATATATTCTCGAGGGTTGGGTGGGTTGGTGCCTACAAGTTCCCCACCTGTGGCCATTTGGTTGTTACGTGCTCTCAAAGGCTTCGACAATATGTCAAAAGAAAACTAAAGTTGCAAATATTCCCACACGAGGAGGAGGCCAAAGGAATCATCTCATAATTAAGTACTTGATATGTTTTGCATTGACATATTCCACTGTGAGAAATGCAAGGAGGTAGCAAAAGGATGCATGAAGTCAGGAAACACCTTGGGGTGAACTGCATGGCAGCAGCAAGAGCATCATGGTGTAGTGGTAATGGAGGGTAAAATAATTTACGCCCCCCACCCCCGGTCTTCAGTTTCAATTTGGATTAAATTAATTTTAGCTAGTTAAAAGTTTACTTCTTCTCTCATTTTTTTATCTAAATAAAATTAGATTTTAACCTTCCTTCGGTTAATCTCCTTTTTCCTTCATTCCCAGCATTTAAAGTTTCATTAGCGCTTGTTACACACACACACATATATTGTCCAAAAAAATAATCCTCATATAATGCGTTGGGCGTCCATCCTAAGCATTCTGCCATAGCACGCTAAATTGTTTTTCCTTATGTCCATTGAATGTTGGCCAAAAGTGAGTATTGTGTCATAAGTGCGTTTCATGTCATCATACAATAAATAAACAAATGGATTAGTAAGAATATTGTGTGCATATACATACATACAAACATAGCTTCTTTGTTCGTAATTGTTTGCTTTTCGTAGTTCCTTATATGGATAAATTTTAATTTCATGATATGCAAGGTGCATAATATTCATCTAATGCTATAAAATAATCACACCGTTTACTTGAGATCTTGGGCCTCCGTGGTGGCAAAAATCAATATAGTTGATTCTCTTATTCTTCAAGAAACATACAAGTTCTTAGTTAAAGAAATCGATTATATATAATATAATACATGATCATAGCTAGGCTGGAAGATTATGATGGTCATATCATGTTCCTTTGGAGAATGATGTCATAATTATTCTTTCTTTCATAAATACTTTTGTGGTCAACAATAAATTAACAAGCTTGCAACAGCTCTAGAGACATGCCTCTAAGAGGTGATTATATATAGCGGGATCGACGCAAATTGCATATCCGAAAATTGGGTTAACTGATTTAGTAGTACATTATAAATAATTTGCATTTCATTGTTGATTGAGCTATTAATAAAATTAAGAATACTAGTTATTAATATATTATCATCATCTATAAAAGATATACCAATTAATTTATAATTGTATATAAATTATACGAGTTAAGGATGCATTATGATTTAATTTAACCAAATTGAAAATAAATTATATAAAATTTTGAACTAATCATTAAATAAGACAATGCATATTACTAAGAATTTAATAAATGATTATCTTGAGTGACAATTCAATTTCAACAAAATATTGTCGATAAAATAAACTTTTAGAAAAATTTCTAGAAATTTGGTAAAAAAATTCCTCTTTTGAGGAGGGTAAATTATTTATCATTTTAACATATAATAGCAGGAGGATAAGAAAAAAACTTATCAACTCAAAAATCTATCCGACTAAAAAATTTAACAAAAAAGGAGTCCCATTAGATTTTACGAATTTTTTTTAATAAATTAAAACCAATGTGACCGAACCAGGATCCCATCCTAAAAACAGTACGAACCCAAGGGACCAACTATGTATTTTAGTTATATTATTAATTCATGAATACTCATTTTTTATTATTTATATAATACTATAATAGTGTGTATTATATGATATACTTGTATTATATTTTTGTAACTCTTATTTGATATAATTAAATTTATATTTTATTTATAATATTCAATTTCTTTATATCAAATTATTTTATTGTTTGATTTAAAAAAATCTCAAAAGAACAACCCATTAATAGACCTTCTAGAGAATGTCTTTTTTCTAAATGATTTTATCATATTTTTATTTTTTAAAATCAATAAAAAATTTTGAGTGATGTTTTAATAAAAGAAATTATCCAAATATTTTTTTATTAGTATTTTTAAAATCAAACCGAACATTGGTCATATAAATTTCACTAAATATCCTTCAACTTTATTCGTTCACAATCGTTACTCTCCAATTTGACTTTGTAACTAAATTATCCTTCATCTTTTAACGTATTTCACTAAATGCACTTTCAATTAGGAATAATCAATTTTCCGATGATTTTCACTGATGTGGAATCTTATTTTAGAACGAAAAAAATATAATATAAAAAATGATATAAAAATAAAAAAGAAAATAGCGGGTGGTTGCCTCCTTTCCCTCTCCTCTCCGATGATGGAGAGGAGGGGGTGGGTGCCTCCACTTGCAAAGGAGGGAAAGGGGTGTCGTCTCCCTCCTCTTCTTCAACATGTGGGGCATGCCCCTTCTTTTTATGTAATATCATGTTAGCAAAATGATCAAAAAACATTATTCTCGATCGAAAGAATATTTAGTGAAATAAATTAAAAAATGAAAGATAGTCTGATTAGAAAATAAAATTAAAGGGTTGAGATGAGACAACATTAAAGTTGAAAGATATTTAGTGAAATTTGCTTAACATTGGCATGGTTGGTTCAATTGTTAATAAATAATTATTTTTGCAAAAAAAACTCAATCTAACTGGGTCAACTTGAGAAAAAATTGAGTTGATTGGAAAACCGACTTGATCCTTATTTTCTAAGAAAAAAAATAAAATATAATGAAAATATGAAAAATAGTGGGAAATGAGGAAAGTATAATGAAGGAAAGAAGATATAAAAATTTAAATTGAAGAAAAATAGGAAAGAAATATATTATGAAAGCTGATTTTGATGGGTAATAAGTAATGAGGGGTGTTAATTAATTTGAATGGGCGGTAAATTAGAGATATGGAAAGTTAGTTTGAAATTGTTGAAGAAATTAATTTTAATTTTAATTAATTTAAATTAATATGTTTTTTGTTACCATTTTTTTCGATTCAAACACTTACAGAAAAAATCTAGGAAAACCTGTTACCAAATTATTCCAACAAAGGGAGAACAAAAAAAAATCAGATTATCATATTTTAATGTTCTTATGAACTAAATTTCTAGGTAATAAGAATTAAGAAGATGCATGTATTACATATGTTAATTGCTAATATCTCTTTCGCTCAACCAACAAAAAATATTATAATTGTGGTGCATCGTCGTAAATGATATTTACAATTACCTGAACAAATTCGAACTAATGGGACGTTAGTTATTTGATTTAAACTCCTGGTAATAATGGGCTCATTTATTTCCGACGCAATAAATTGCCCAAATGTGATAAACATTTGAATTTAGGGTGATTTAGTGCATTGCCTATTTAATTAATCGATAATTTAGATCACTACTTAAATAAATTATTACTATTTAAATTATCGATAATATCATATTATAGTGTTTGACAAATATTGATAATATAAATAATGGCTAAAATAATTAAAGAGCAAATTATCAAAATACTCTTAAAAATTATTTTACACACTATAGTATCCTAAATAAATAAAGAAAAAAAGAAAAGCGAATATAAATAAAATAAGATGAATAAAAATAAGAGTTATTTATAAAATATTCAAATAATAAAAGAAATGCAGTTAAATGATATTTATTTAATAACAGAATATTAAAATTAAAAATTTATGGAATGAATATTTTTGTCAAAAGCATGTATAATTTGGAAAGTCACCTCTTGCCTACTATCTAGTTTACTAGTAAGATGGTAATTAAGATTATCAGAATAATTAAAATTATTAATAATCAGTTACAGCCAAACGAAATAATACGATGAGTCTTAAAACTTTTAAATAAAATAACCGATAATTTATCGAAATTATCTCATACCAAACTCTTAAGGTTGAAACAGCCGCTGATCAACATGCGTCAATGGCTGGGATGTCTGATGGCGGCCGTCATCCTCCTGTTTTCCCGCAATGAAGTTAACGGCATCTCAGCCGCCGCCGGCGGTGGCGAAAAGTTGCACTACGGCCGACTCATCGCGAAAAGCTTAATCAGCATCTGTCCCAGCCCCAATGGCTGCCTTCCCCCGCCGGTGTCTACCAGACCGGTGCCGGTGAATCCACCAAGTCGGAGCTGCAAAAAGATGTTAAAATGCCGTGGCGGTCCTGATCATTAGCAGGTCATCTCTGAGACCAAGTCAGTTGGTGCAAGCTAGGATTTAAAAAGTCAGCTGCGATCTTATGATATTTATAGCTGATTGTTTACTTGTTCTCGTCTCCCATGCATGCAAATAAGAGTATTGGCCTTCGAATCCTCTCGTGTCAGGTTATCCTGTTTAGGGTTTGATCTGTAGCAAAACAGTGTAAAAATATGCATTTGCTAACAGACCATTGAACATTCTTCTAATTTTAAACCAAAAAAATTCTCCTAAAGTTTTAGAAGGGTATAGCATTTTGATACATACATAATAAATAAGATTCGACTGATTTAGGTATTTATTGTCACATATGCTTGTTTTTCTTTATAATGGATTTCATCAAAAGTCATTTTAGCACATCAAATTATAATATGTTAAAAAAAGAACTTTCTTATAATATGTGAAAAGTGGAATTTTCGTGCCGAACGTAAAGGTAATAAGAGAAGATATGATATCGTTTTTTTTTTCTGACAAAGTTTCATTTTGGATTTTATCTTGAACACACGTGATCCTCTTTTTTTCCTCGCATAATTGACTGTCATATGGTAGTATATATCTTATTAAGCAAACGCCATTTTAAATTTCACATCTAATATTGAAATTAGAAAAAGTTGTCAGTGACGTAATTTATTTGTTTCTTTGATGTTTTTTGCATACAATAAAGTGTTGAAGAAATTGAAAACTATTTCCTTTCTTTATATGGAATGCAGATAAAATTATCATGTATTTATTTCTAGAACGAGTCCAATTAACTTTCCCCCCAATTTCTTGCTTGATCTATTTCCAATATATACAACTTGCTTAAGCAGTACTCTTTGAAGGAATTAATCATCATTGACACGTTCAAGCTTTCCAGCTTATCAAACACTCCCGGATTCTAACGTCAGAAAACCATCGTGCATACTTGCACATCTGAATCGTAGCAAACAACTCTCGTTTCATCAGTTTACTCGTCTAATTAATTAGATGATCACATCATATCAATATTGACCATGTCCATAATTGAAAAGTCACATATAAGGAAAAAAAAATCCTATGTCATGCAAATCATTTGGAAGACAAATTCACAATTATGTAATCACATCCTACGAAAATAATAATAATAATAATAATAATAATAATAATAATAATAATAATAATAATAATAATAATAATAATAATAATAATAATAATAATAATAATAATAATAATAATAATAATAATAATAATAATAATAATAAGAAGAAGAAGAAGAAGAAGAAGAAGAAGAAGAAGAAGAAGAAGAAGAAGAAGAAGAAGAAGAAGAAGAAGAAGAAGAAGAAGAAGAAGAAATAGCGGGGAGAGGTCTGGCATGGGTGATAAGAACCTCTCAGAATAGCCAAGGAGACTGCCTGTAAATCCAGTAAGCCACATAGAGCTTTCAGTATGTGCAGTATTGCACTTATAACCCATTAGAAGCTCCAGGAGGATTCTGTAATATATACAGGCAAGTCATCCTTGGCTACCAAAGATAGGCTGTAATAACCTCACTTTTTCAAAAAAAAAAAAAAAGGGAGTGGGATGTGAGAATTGGTCTCTCCCCCACTCCCCCATGACTCTCTCTCCCCTCTCCCCCAATTCTCTCCCCCACTCCCTCATGACTCTCTCTCCCCTCTCCCCCAATTCTCTCCCCCACTCCCTCATGACTTCTTCTCCAAGAGAGGGGGCGGCCAGCCTATAAAAGGGAGTGAAGGACTTCCCCACAGCACCACAACTCCACTCTCCCCCTCTGCTCTCCCTCTCCATTGCTTTCTCCGGCGACCGACGATCGAGTGACGAGCAGAGTGCAGACGAATCGGCGGACGTAGAGCACACGAGCGAACGTAGGATGACCAAAAGAGGTACCGTAGATGTATAAAATCCCTAGATGATGAAATGTAGATCAACTATCGTGAAATTCGATTCCAATTCGTTTTATCATTTAACATTATATATTGCTCTTTCCGTATTATGGTGTTATTATCCTTTATGTTATATTATTAGTTCTGAAACATAATAGACCTATTTTAATTCATACTATGAACGTAATGCCAACTAATTATAATTAATAGATTATTAGTATGGAGATGTCGAGCTAGGCATTACTTAGCATGTTAATTAATTTAATTATGTTATGACTCTCGGCTTGGTTAGGAATTAAGAGGAATTACTTAATTAGTAGACATGTTGCTCTCGGATTATATGTATATGGATATACATATAAGAGTAATAATAATATTAATTACTTAGGAAGTTGCTCTCGGAATGTATACATATATACATAATAAGAGTAATAATAATAATTACTTAGTAAACATGTTACTCTCGGAACATATACATATATATATATATATATATATAATAAGAGTAATAATAATAATTATCTAGTAGGCATGTACTCTCGGAATATATATATATATATATATATATATATGAATTATAATAATACTTAGGGGGGGGCGCATGTTACTCTCGGGATATATATATACCATGATGCATGTATAATAATAATAATTATTATTTAGTGATAAGGTTGCTCTCGCATGATGTATATATCTAATAATTATTATTAATATTATTTAGTGGGAAGGTTGCTCTCGGAATATACATATATAAATTTATATATATAAGAGTAATAATTATATTATGTAGTAGGTCTATTACTCTCGGCATATGTAGATATATATACATATATCACATATATACATGTAAGTGAAATGACCAAAATGCCCTTGAAGGGCCAGAGCAATTGTAAAATGACTTAATTGCCCTTGAAGGGCCAAAGCATGTGTAAAATGACTAAAATGCCCTTGAAGGGCCAGAGCAATGGAAATAAATACGAAATCTTCGACTGGCCACTGTTGGTCATGTCCGTTATGATTAAACAAGAGACGGATCTTTGTCCGCAGAAAGGGGATCAGACTTCACCCCCTTCTTTGAATTTTGATTACAAACCCCATATTTGTAAAGAAGATAAGCAAAGCAAAGATCAATGAATGGGATAGCTATGTATTATTCAAGGTAAAGGTCAAGGTCAAGGCATTGGAGGGGCAGGTAGCTGCACTGAGGAGACAGTGTACCTACTGAGTTTAAATACTACTGCTCCTGGACCACAGACCCTCTCCCACCTATGCTCCGAATAAGAGTGACGCAAAGAAACGCACTCTTCCCCCACGGGGGCATATATGTTAATTTCATTATTATGCCAGAGGGACAGGTAGCTTAGCTGAGGAGACAGTGAACCTACGGGTCCGTGACGACCACTGTTCCTGGAATGTAGACCTTCTCCCACCTGCATTACGAAAAGGTTGTGCCAACGTGTACACCTTCCCTGTTATGGGCACCCTGACAATATTCAAGGCAGAGACACCTCTAGCTTCCCAAGTAATTAAAGTCGAGCTTGCATAGGATAACGAACATCAATGATCTTCTAGTAATGTAAAATACGTAGTCCCACACAAAGTATAATAGAGCATGGTAATGTACAACACAGCATGGTAATGAATAACAGAGCATGGTAAAGAATAACAGAGCATGACAATGGATACAGAGTATAACATTGTATAAAGCATTGTTAAAGTAAAGCATAAAGCAATTGGGCATTGAAATATGGTAATGGACAGCAGAGTATGGTAATGGATCACAGAGTATGATATTGTATAAAGTATTATTAAAGTAATAAGTAAAGCATTTGATTATTGATTATCATTTCATCGTCTATGACTCTATGAGTACTGGGCGTTAGCTCACGGGCATTCCATGCCCTTGCTTTGGGATTTTGCAGGTGAGAACCCTGCTTAGGAGGAGGTGGATAATGCAGAGCTTCAGGATGGTGGCACATGACTAGCAACGATCACAACTTTCCGCTATTTGTATTCTGCATTTAAATTATCTAGCTTTGTATATATATGAAGTACTTCTATTTCCCTTTATAGCTTTGCTTCTGTTAATGTTCTCAGAATTATTCGAACTTCCTTCGTTTCCCTAGTTCTCTCGAATTATCTTGCATCATGTGACATCGGTTACTTTCCAATGATATTTGTTCCACATTTCCATGTCATGTGACATCTGTTGGATTCTAGTAATATTCCTTCCGTGTCATTATTATATCTTTATTCATTTCTACTGTCACGTGGGTCATTTGTTGACCAGTCAAAGTCAAAGTAATCATAGGTAGTGAGTAGCGCTCCCTTGGTCAGTCTGACCGCCAACGTGGCGGAAGGGCGGATTTTGGGGGCGTTACATAGGCTCTTACCTCCATGCGAGCCCTCTTCCCCATCTTGTCTATTTCTTGCTTGCTTGTTTGCTTGGCAATTGCAGTACGTTCCATGGACAATAAACGGGACATATTTATACCTGCTGACAAGGAGAGACGTGAGAGAAGGAGAGAGAGAGAGCTCTATACATGTTCTACGGCCAACTTGCCCCTCACAGTATCCTTTTTAATTACCATTTTAATTATTCTGCTTTCCGGTGTCTGTAACCGCAATTCGAATAGATATATCTTCATCTGACCGTCAAAAAGGTGGAATATTATGTCTCTTTCTCTTCCTTAGAGCCAATATTGACAAGAATATGTTCTTGCAAAATTCTGCGAATATATATCCTTACGGCTGTACACTGACTCCATGCACTACTACTCGGCCAGCTACTTGAGAAAACGCGATAGATTATTAAGAAAAGTATAACCCGGGAACACACAGAGAGGAACCTGAGGTTGAGTTATATATGACTGAGATTTAGTTAATTAATATCTTAAGCATTTAGACTACTCGATTCTCACATATAATTAAATTGACATGGGAGAAGCGTGATAATATATCATGTTGCCTCAAGCCCTCTCGCCCACTCTCTCCCCCGGCAAGGTGCAACGTACCTTTCGGTGCAAATGGATGCAACGCCAAATTAAAGAATGCCTACGGAGTCTACATGGATTCATTCTCTGTATTCAACTTCGGCATATATGTTTGACCTCTGCTTCGGTTCATCGTCTTCTTCAAATGGGTGCACATGCAACGATCTCAAGAATCTGATAATTTCGCTTGACCAACTCATTCTTTTATTAGGTACCAAGCAAGCACCTAATTAATCTGATTCAAAGCTAACTATGGTACAATATGCGGAAGAAGTAATTAGTTCACATAAGTTTATAATTCTCTTTTGATGATCGAGTTGATGAAAATAATTTCTAGAGAATGAAACTAGCAAAGAGAAGATTTAAGATTTATTCATGATGAACAAAATTTCTTGAGATATAATTCTAGGATTCGGTCTTAAATATGCAACCCTAAACTTAATAAATTCTCCTCGTCATCACTAATTTCTTCTTCAAATCAATTTACAACAACAAATTTAAATCATGTTAGGACACTGAACATCAATCATATATGAATTATACATCGGCCACCGATGTTTCAAAGGAAACCTAATTTATGTAATAGTCTATATTCTTTAGTTATATCATATAATCCTCGCGCATATATATATATATATATATATATATATATAAACAACTCATAAACAAACCTATTTATATAATAATAAATATAAACATGCTAAATAAAATACTAAATATGTCAAATAAAATAAAAACAAGATTTATATGTTATAAAAGTAAATATTACTAATTAAATAAATAAATTTATATTAACAATTCAAATAAATTTATATTAATCATCCCTGACAATTATATAAGTAGAAAATATTAGACGAATTAACTTAATAAATAAATAAAAGAGGTGGAGGCATTCTGGACAGAATATGTGTCCCGGGCAGCCTTGTCGCCCCCATAAAAATAGGGTGGTGACCAGGGCCGGCTCAAGAGAATATGGGACCTAAAGCAAAAAAAATGTATTAAAATAAATTAATAATAATGATATATTTGTTTTATAATAAAGTTTTATAATAAATTAATATATGAAGACAACATCTAAATCATATTTTATACGTAATAGTTATCCGCAAAGTTAGTTTGGATATTGTTATTTTTGAAGGAAAAGTGTATAAAATTTAAGAAAAGTAATAGATTAATTAATGTCGATGCATAAAAATGAGAAAATGATAATAGAATTTAAAATAAAAATTTAAAATGAAAATAAGACGATAAATTGACTACTAATAACTTAATAGCATTAGTATTAATAAATAATTGATACACTAATTCATATATTAAAATACATCAAATTCAACTATATATAATATTTTTTTTGAAATTATTTATAATATATTATTGCTTATTGAGGGGCCTTAAATTTTGGTGGGTCTCGAGGTAGACTTGAGTGATCTTACTATTGAATTCCAAAGGGCACCAAGAGGGAGGAGGGGGAGTGAATTCGTGTTCAAAAATCAAAATTATCGATTTAATAAAACACGTCATTGAAGTTTAAAATTAATTCTTTAAACCTTTTAAACCTACACAATTGAGATCATATCAATCACAATATGAGAGGGAGAGAAAGAAAGCAAACACGATAACACATGTGGTTGTTGAGGAGGTTCGACTATATCTTGATTTATATCTTCACTCCAATTTTTTGACATCGAGACCGTTGGAGATTTCACTAAGACACTTCCTTTGTTCCAAATGGGGCAAAGGAAAAAACCATTTACACAACCACCTTTTCTCTACTTCGAAAGGTAAGACAAACATCTCCCCTTATAAAGTTAATCTTTTCTCTCGATTAACAGGTAAGATTTGGAACATCTTTCACACAAGAACTTTCACAATTTTTCTGAAAAATGATTTCTCTTTTACAGTAGAATGCTCACAAGAAGGGAAGAGAGAAAGAAAATAAAAATTAAAATGATAACTTCAAGGAAAATTATTATTTTGATAACTTGAAGTTTTTCTTTAATGTTTGCATGGATGTTTTTGTTTCTGACTTTGGCACTCATTTTATATGCTTCAACACGTGAAAAATTCGTCTAGAATTTATTCCACAATTTTCTCTTTCAAATATAGTCGTTATTGTTCATTTGCCCCGGAGACCGGTCGACTGCACATATGGACCGGTCGACCGATTTATGTGACCGTTGTACGATTTTTTCAGCTTCTGCGCTTGATTGATCGATCGGACCATCAATCGGTTAGTCAATCGATATAGTCTCGACGTCGACTAGTACATCGATCGGTATTATCTCGAGTCGATTGGTATAGTCTTTGAAATGAATATGGGAAGCTCACGTATAGATCGGTCAATCGACATCTCCAATCGGTCGATCGGTATTGTTTCGACTAGTCTTTTTTACTTCGACCGATAGGTTGACGATCTGCACTATTTTGAGCATAACTTTTTGCACAGTTATTCAAATTAGATAATCTTAAATTCTATGAATAGCTAACAAGGGACTATACGTTGTGGTTTGTTACACTGCGGGCGGCGAGGATTTACGTAAGTTCCTTTGAAGTCCAACTCAAAGTTAGCAGTGGATATCATAAGCAACGCTTCCCCTTGCCCATATCGTATTTCTAACATTATTAGCGACATTCGGATATGTATCACTAGGCTAGAAAATTTCAAATGTAGGCATACTTCTAGAATTAACAATGTTGAAGCAAATATTTTTGCCTCTTTCGGTAGGCGATCAACTTCCGATCACTTTTGGGAGGATGTCCCCCCTTTGGGAATTCCTGATTTTTTGTACACGGACGATAGTGCCTCTATTGGCTAATCTTAATGCATCTTTTCATTTAAAAAAATAGGATTATCTACAACTTTGATATTCATCATTCATCCAAAATCTAATAAAACCATAGTCAATTATTTAATCAAAATATAGTGCATAAAATTGTCCCTTTTTCTTTAAACTTTTTCAGCATTTAACTTTAATCTTTCGAAGTTTGTATCATTAAAATATAATTTTATATGTTATTAAAATTTTGCTCCAACACTTATCCTTGGACTGGGCCTAGAGGTGACATCGCAATTGTCGCCATAAATGGAAGGGGTGACCAAATCCATCCATTGAGGGTTAGATCAACCATTCCTCAAGTGGCATTATGGACAGAGTTCATTACTATCAAATGAAATTGTGAAAATATGCTATAAAATTTTTAATTTTCTTATATAATATAAAAATAAAAATATCATTAAACAAATTACATAATTTATTATCATCAACCAAAGAAAATCAAAGACTCGTTAAATTTTTATATTCCACAATATTCATCCTTTGTTATAAAGTACAAAATTTCATACGCATAATATACATAATTAATTTCTTGACATCCTGACAAAGGGACACGACAGACATAAGTTACCTCAATACTTTAGCATCAAAAGACATAAGCCCAAGTAGGATCCTTAGCTGACATGATCTTGGAAGGTTATACAAATCTAAAAAAAATGTTGAGAGTGAGTCATAAATAGTTTAGTAACTTGATAAATTATAACATGTGTTACATACAATCAATTCAGAGAGACATAAAAGCACATACAATAATCATAACAACAAAATCAGTATTCTCATATATTTGAAAATTGAATATATAATATTTTCGTCAAAATCATTAGTCGAATTGCAATCAATAACATTTAAATCATATTGAACATATATACATATGCAATTCAACATCATATGAATGCAGTCAATTTGTATAGTTGTTAAGTGAACACTAAATGTGGTTCCCACTGTGACAGATCCATTCTATCTTATGATGTAGAACTTAGCTCTGCATGATACAGGCGTTTCCCTAGAAGTAATCTTTCTAGATTACTGATAATCTGAAGTTAAATTACCTAGGCCCACCACATTATCTTGTTTACTTTGTTTGAATTTGCAAGTAATTTAAATTGCATAGCAATGCAGATTGCATATGAAATGGCAATTCACATTGATTAGGAGGAGGGTGTCCATCCAAATTGCCACTCAAATGCCAATATATTTTTATTTTCTTTCCATTCATGCCCTTTTCAATCTTAGACAAATAAAATATAAAAATAATATAAAAATTCATATAACAACATCAAATAATATTATTATCATCATAATTAATAATATTAATTTATTTAAAATTTATTTTATTATTTTTATTGACATGAATTGTATATTATTATTTTAAATATTGTATACATTACCATTATTTTCATTTAAAAAAGATATGAAATATTTATAATTATATTTATTTAATTTATTAATTTTATTTGAGTTTTTAGTTGGATTATATAATATTTAACTTAATATTAGTGATAAAGAGTATTTTAGAATAAGTTCTATAATGTCATTTAAATTATTGAAAAGATTACTTATACATAGTAAACAAGGTAATGCATATTGCTAATAATTTAATTGGTGATGGTGGCAATTTTTTCTAGTAGGCAATATGAGAAGGTAATGTAGTAAAGGCCTCCTGATCCATTCTATCACATCATATATTTGAGGAACAAATCAGAAAGTGTTAAAGTTTCTAAAAGTGGCTTCCACTTAGCACTTAGCTTTGCATGACAATTAGCTCCATTTCATCCCATATTTGAGGAATAAGATTGAACTCTAGAGACGGCTCTCATTGTGATCAATGATATAACACTAAAACTACTATATATGCAGATGCATGATCCATCATAATAATTATATATCATGTATCAAAAGATGAATCATGACGATCAGTATTCAAACAAAATAGAATTGTATCTTATGACATAAATCCAACACAGAGAATATATTTTATGAATGCACAAACAATTCCATCACTTCAAAGTACTTTTGATAAACATTTGTGAAATGACATAATTCAGAACATATCCATATATTGATGAATTCACAAGTGGTGAATGCATATAATAGGAGAAATCAACTTATCTATAAGTGCTAACTAATATTTTTTCTTTTCTTTTTCCCTACTTTACTCCTCAACTCCTATAATAATGATAATGAGGATTGTATTACTACTATATTTTGAAAACCAATATATCATACATGAAATATAAATAATTATAAAGGTTTACATGGAACTCATGTATTCTCTTTTATAACCTAAGAAATTATAAGAGTGAACCTTATATTGTGACAGATTCCATACATAATAAAGGAAAATAATGTATTATGACATTAATAATTAAATATTATCATTCCAATCTTGTTTGATCCCATATTATAGAAACCTTGATATGTAAAAAATTTAGATTTTATTTTTTTACAGTTGATTCTAAAGAAATTGACATTTAACTTAAATTTCATGTTGTGATAAATAGAGCGACCTTACTTTTATTATTTATATCAATTAGTAAATAACTAATGTTCTTGTACTTTCAATTTTCACCAAACTATTTTGGGTTGCAACTCATAATTTTTTTTTGAATTTATATCCTTTTGAACCTAGCACAATAAAATTTGATTATGACAAAGTAAAGTTCGGTTAACCATTTATAACTTTCATTAAAAATAAACATATTAAGTGCTTCCAATTAGTATTAAGTGAGACATATGTTTCCTTTTGATCCTAAATTATCAAATAATTATATAATATATTTGGTTTAATACTTAATTTATCAGGTAACAATTTTGACAAACAAATCGACAACACTTTAAAAATAAGGACATAATTTTTTTATACATATAAATGATTAACCTTATTCCATAGGTCAATGAAAGTAAACTTAAAGGAGATCATGGCAAGTAAATTTAGTAATTTTCGTGTGTTATGAGAATTGCGTGCACAAAAATACTGGCAAGTGTACTATATTATATCAAGTAATAAAAAGTAAGTAAGAGTTGTCGATCCCATGAGGACTAATGACTAATTTACCTTCTAACCTCAATTAACTAATTGGAAGAAAATACATTTGTGATTTTAAAATAAAATAGAATTAAAGATTATGACAAACTCAAATATTTGAACCCTCAAGTAAAGAGAGAGAAAAATTAAAATGGAGATCTTTAAAAACACCTTATCTCTTAATTTATAATAAAATCTTCTATAGAATTCAGGTGATGGAAAGATCGCCAAAAATATATGTTTCAGTTAGGATAACCTAACTACCCTAAATTAAGAATAGATAAAAGCAGCTAAACAAGTCAACTTCAATCTACCTTAATTAGGATGCTTTCATATGTGAATCAATGTTATTAATTACTAAATAAGTTAATTAATAATCAACAATTGATGGTCTCACATCATATGATCGAAAATCGACTATAGCATGACCAAATTCGGCTCGGGTTTAGGTGACCTGGCCCGGGTTTTGTTTTGTTTTCTTCAGGTGAACTCGGCTTGAGTCTGCAAGGCGCGGCTTGAGTTGATGGCATGCCTGGCCTGGGTTGATCGAACTCGACCTGGGTTCAATATAAAATGAATCTGACGAGTTTTTAATCAATTATCATACACAAGATTCACATGTAATTACTGTTAAACAACTAATAATAAACACGTAAATCTATCCAACTATGATAAAAGCATTAAGTAAAGGCTATAATTCAGTCCAGAAAATTTTAATTCAAAAAATAAACTAATAGAAAAGGGGTTCAAGATCAATCTTTCCGAAACAACGAAACTACTCCTTAAACAATTGAATTGACACTAATTTTGAGAAAAAAATAAAATAAAATGATTGAAACTATTAAATCAAACTCCCATGTAGTAGAAGACGCCTCTGGCCTTGGCCGAGACTACGTCGAAAATGAATTCCAAAACCTTGGATTCTTCAATTCTCGATTGATTGGCAGTGGCACATAATAGAAATTGTTTTCTCATTTTCCGTGCGACTGGGGACTTAAACTCTAATATTGCACGCTCCTTAGGTTTGTGATACATCCATATTTATAGGGGTGACATCCTAAATTTTTGAGTTGAAATCGTGACTCGAATCTGAGTGAAAGTTGATAAAAAAACCATAGTCATCCATCTGGTCGATTGTACTGAACTCGGGTCGGGTTTGGTCAAACTCGAGCTGAGTCTATTCAGATTTTATTTTTGAAATTGAATTTTCCACTTACCGTCGATTAGGACTGTCGGAAGTTCAAACGAATACCTATCCGTCGAAACTTTCGACGTTCCTAACCATCAGAAAATAAAATAATAATATAATAGATTTCATAATTTATTTTTTTATTTCCAATGATTGTGATTGTCGAAAATTTTGACGGATTACTATCCATCGTAAACTCCGTCGCAATTGGCGACAGATTTCTTTTCATCGGAAACGGCCCGTTGAAAAAACCCAATTTTCTTGTAGTGCAGCCTAGCCCAGGTTCTTTTTGAACTCAATCATACATGCTCTTCATGTTCCATTTCGCGTGCTTTTTTTCGATCCGATCAATTTGCACCTCCAAAATGATGATCTTGAGAATAAAAGAAACCATAAATGGATAGCTTCTGACTTGAAAGAATTTAAGAAAATGGATGCATGCAATGATAAAAACTACAAAAAATTACCTTAATAATGCATTTGAAACATGTATGAAACTAAATGGATGCATCATTGGGCAACATGAAAGTATGCAAAAGGTGTAACTATACTTTTGTAAATAGTTTAACCATGTCTTGGGTTTACTCTTCCTCATGAATAACTTGAGTTTTACCCCATAGTCAACTAAAGATCAAAGAAGGGGTAAGATAGAGGAGGTTCAGTATAACTTTAATTTAGGAAATTATGTAATTGAAATCAATAAAAGAATGAAGCACAAACTTACCGAAAGTGGAACACCGTAATGATTTGTTTTTTTTTCTCCAATTCCTCTTGGGTGGTTTCTCCAATTCCTCTTGGGTGGCTAGGTCTTCAATTTTTTGATAGAGTAGGTGGAGAGGTGAAAAAAGGTGGTGAAACATGTATGATAAAAGATAAGACAGGGGAACACCAACTTAAGGTCGGCCAAAAATTGGAGTACCAAATTGCTTTTGATGTCTTGCTTATTTACATATAAGATCATTTAAGTAAATGGCTTTATATTTTTTTAATTATTTATTCATTTAATTAATACATTAGAAGAAATTGCTCCTCATTTTTATTCAAATAAAATATTTAGAAAAATAAATAACTAAGGAAACAAAATCAAAATTTTTGTTCGAAAAAAATAAGATTTTATAAATTTTCCAATTTTTTATCTTCATTTTACCTAATTAAAACACCACCTAAAATTTATTAAAATCACTTTTAAGATATATGTGTTAAAATTTATGTACGAGAAAAAAATATGCACCGACAAATGCACCGAGAATTTAATGCGACACAAAATTTTATTAGTTAAAAATACAAGAGGATTATCTATTTCGACCTCTAGGGCCATTTGGTATATAGCAGAATAAAATTGAATGGAATAAAGTGATAGCAATATCATATTTTTTGAAAAGTAAATATAATCTATTTCATGTTTTGTTGAAGGAGAATAAAGTACAAAAATATAATATTTTATGACTAAAATATTATATTATAAGTAATTGATGTTTATTGTTACAATAACAATAAAACATAAATATAATAATGTATGGGTAAAATTTAAAAATAAAATATGGTTAAAAAGTTGAATAATATGATATTATGGTGTTTTTAAAGAATTGATATTCGATTTTGAGGAATAAAATAGGTGGTTTCATGTGTTTTGAAGTGATTTCTCATTTTTTGATGTTTGACCAAATTATTTCAATTCTAGCTTGCATTTGACTGTATCTCATGATTATAATGATATTCTATCATTTGTTCCACAACCAAATAGTCCTCTGAGTTTATATACACACTCCCTTTACATATTATAAGAATATCAATCGACTATGACTCTGCATCAATACCTTACAAATAGGACACATATCTCATGTTAAAAAAATAAATCAATTTTGAATCATAAATAGAAATCACCTTAATATTTTGGCTTGGGAGCTCCGCCCCTTACGCCTCACATAATGCGAGGGCGCCTTTTATTTTAGAGTATTTTGGGGTCCAGATGAATTTCTAGTTGGGGTAGATTCAAGACATTAGTAAGGATACTTTATTTTTTTAATTCTCACATTTTTAAAATGATGTTTTCAAGTGTCAATCGAATTTTTGTCAATTTTTTCTATCTAACATTTTGAGTTAAACTCTTGCCTTAACGTATATATCTTATTAATTATCAATCATATGATATAACATTAACATATATGAATATGTGAATTAAATTTGGGATATTATAGCCGAAGGAGCAGAAATATCTTGTTGGAGGAGTGATTGTATTGTCGAGGGAGGAGATCAAGGCCGGAGGAGGAGATCACGCGCGACACAAGTTCGCCAAAGCTGTAAGACTTCATCAATGGAGAGAATGGTATTGTAGGGTCTTGTGTCCGGAGTTCTAATGCTAGAGAGATAGAGATCTAGAGAGAGAGAGCACTGGAGAAAGAGAGTGGGAGTGATAGTTGAGAGGGGTTTGGGAAAATGTTATAAGGTTTGTTGACGAATTTTTTGATAGTATATAAATCACAATTTTATAATTTATTTTCAAAGAAAATAATATATATTTACGTACTAATAATACAAATAATATTTTTTATGGATGAAATTGTAAAAAAATTTGATGGATTGTCCATCTATCAAAACTTTGACCTGATGGCAAAAAATATTATTAATAAAATAATAATAATAATAATGTTACTCTTACTATTATAATACTATAATATATTAAACAATTAAATTTGAATTAAGATGGACTAGGAGATTCCATAAGAAGGAACATCGGCCGGAAGTTCCATGGATGAGCCATTTGAAATTTTGACGGCTCTAGTCGTTATAGATTTTATTCATAAAATAATAAGTTAATATTATAAAACTATAATATATTATATAATAAATTGAATTTTGATAGACAAAGGAATTTTTTATGGATGGCCATCCATGGAAAGTTTTGACGGATGAAGATGTCAAAAGTTTAGAGGGCCGATGCGTGTAGAATTGATAGCAGACGCTACCAAGTACACTAGTCGCTCAAGTAATAAAGTGAATGAGTAGAGTTATCGTTCCCACGAGGATGATTAATAACTTAGATTTTATTTTAACCTTGTTAATTGAGAAATTAAGAAAATATATGATTTTCAGATGTGAATACAAAGAAAGTAACAAAAATAAAAGAAATGATCACTTGGAGAAATAATGATTTGATTATTAAGGTACCTAATTATCACCACAAGAATGTAATGAATTTTCTAAATCAATAATAAAGTGAATTCCCAAAATCAGTTAACCAATGTTTCAGGCTTTAACTACTATCTTATGAATAATTAAAATAAATTAATCCTTTCGGTTTTTAATTTACTTAATTAAATCATAAGATGCATTAAACTGAAATTAATATTAAGGGCTTTCTCAAGTCACCTTAATAACTACACAAATTAAGTCTTTTTCGATTTTTCTAATTGTGGCATGTAATAATTAAGATCAATCCCTAGAAACTATTATGAAAATAATCACTTCTTCTCAGATAGCAATCAAATCATAAATCATGGAATCAAAAGAAAGCATTAAACATGAAATTACAATGCTATTAAAGATTCAAATCAAACTAATATTAAGAAGAATCCAATACATAAATAGGGTTCAACTAGGATGACCCTAATGAAAAAATAAATCTGATAAAATCAACATCAAATCTGGAATAAAAATGTAGGGAAAAGAAAATAAAAACTCTAGCATAGGCTAAGCGCGTCCTCTCTCGAGTTTCAGGCAGAGCTTCGATGTTGTCCTCGATCTTCTCATCTTTGTATGCTTCAAATTTATACTCAAGGGATGCTTTTCCAAGTTCTCTTCTGCCTCTTTTTATAGGTTTTCTCGTCCCCCAAGAAAAGAAACAAAAAATATATCCAAAAAGTGGATAAAAATGACTTTAAAACGGTCTAACCGACCGCCGTCATGATCGTGAAAGACTCTGTCACTGCCGTGACAGAAGGCTGTCAAGGCTGAAAATACTTAGCCAATTTTTCTACTAGAAATCTCTCTGTCACGGCCATGACAGAAACTGTCACGGCCGTGATAGTAACAGTCAAATTTTTGCTTGCTGGATCTTCCTGTCACGGCCATGACATGACAGTCTTCTGAGGTGTTTTAGGCATTTTCCTACCTTGATTTCTACATTTTCTCATATCCTATCATGAATAATTTTCAGACTTAGCTAGAGATCAAATCTAAAGGAAATTATATGAAAACAAATCAAAACTCCTCTTTTCTAAACATAAAATATTCTAAAGTGTTAATCAAATGACCCAAACTAATGCATGATTTTTCGTGCATCAAGGGCTATGGTAGTAAAAAAATATTAATATAATTAAACTCTTATACCTTTATTGCCATTATAATTAGATATATAATACCTTTGAGTTTTGACAACTTTTTTTGATAAAAAAAATTCGTCAGAACTTTCAAAAGTACAAAAGGAATGCAAATGCTGACAAAGAGTATTTTCAATGGAAAACATTTTCATTACTATTTGGGAAGAATATTTTGATCCGTCGCAAAATCCTTATCAAATAGTGAAGGATTTACTGCCATCGAAAATATTCCATCGGATAATCCCCCATTCTCTTGTAGTGATAACCATTAACACATGGAGTCTTTTCCCCTAAGTTCTAAACAAATCAAGATTGTCGAAAGTCATTACCTAATGCACATATAAAACACACTAACCCAAGATCACATAATCAACACAAAAATGTGATTGGAAAATAAATCACTTGCATTAGAACATATAAGTCACTTGCATTAGGGCAAATTTGATTGACAAATATCATAAGCATGTATTTCAAATATATGATTTCTAGAGTTTTAAGCCTAATTTTAGCATTCATCCAATCTTAGTCATAATACGCATCACATGGCTCAAATCACATCAACGATATATAATATCGGGGAGCATTCTAGATATCATTCAGCTCACTCTATGTAAATTAAAGAGCATAGCATAGGTGTTAAGCAAATCAAAACATGATAGTAAACCAAAGTGTTTCAAGAAATTCTTGACGGTTGGTGATCCAGTCAAGTGAGAGTTAGCAAAGGCAGGATGAAATGGATTCGTTGTATAAGGATAAAATTTGGGTGTTGACAAAATTGTCTAAAGGTGAAAAAGCATTGCACGAGAAGTGGATGTACAAGACCAAGGAAAAGTTAGGCGACGGTCACAAAAAATTGAGGTTCGGTGCAATCTCGAGTTCTCTACAAAGTTAGTTGCAGTGAGGAGCCGTCTAGAGTTCAGGCACAGAAAGGTGTCGATGCGTAAAATGATGTAGCAAAATAAATCCGTTAGGAAGTGTACTAGTCGCTCAAGTAATATAATAAAAGGAGTAAAGAGCGTCGAACCCTAAACCCTAAACCCATGAGGAATATTATTAATTTAATATCTGATCTTATAAATGAATAAGAGAGGAAAAACATAAGTTTTGAAGATAAATTTTTTAATTGTAAAATATATATTAAAAATAAGATAATAATAAAATAATATAATGATGTTGAAGTTAGGTCTTAGGATGATAATAAATTAAAGATAAATATGTGAGCCAGAAAAGATAAATTAAAGTTAGATTAGAATTTTTCTAAGCTATTAATTTGACAAGATTAAAATAATAGAGTCTACAAATTGGTAATTCTATTATTTAATTAAGCAAATCAAACTATCTTAAATTTAATCAAAATTGAAGTCCCACAAACTAGTATTTATACATATGAGATTGAAATTAAAGTGCATTAATATGAAAATTCTAGATTATTAATCACTTTACAAACTAGTATAGATTAACAGACCATACATATATATTTCTTCACATACTAGTTATTAGACTTATGTCAATTTTTAATTTCACAATAAATTATTTAATTTAATTAAATAAAATCTGAAATCAAGTAGTCCACAAACTGGTAATTACTTAACTCATAAATTCAAATAATTAAATCAAAAGCATTAAACACAATTAAACATTTGATCAAAAGAAATTCAATAATAAAATAATGGTTCACAATATTTTCCTTCAATAATAATCTCTTAAAATAAAATAACTAAAACATGGAGTTCATCCTAGAATTGCAGAGAGATAATAACAAAATATAAATAATAAATCAGGGCCCTCGGATATCGTCGGAGTGTCTGGATCAACTGTCCGAACTATTCTCTCTCTTGGTCGGAACCGACAAGAGCTCACGACTCATTGTGGAAGAAAACCAAACTTCAAGGCACAAATTGAGTTAGATGGCTTCCTCCTTTATTTATAGGCATGAACAGTCTTCATATTGATCTCGATTGATAATATCGTACACGCAACTTTAAATTCGTCCAGATACATCCTCGGTTGCAACTCAAGTTGTTTATGGCTTTATCTACTTTGGCCCCTGATGATAAAACTTCACGGCCAATAAAAACTCATCTTTGATTCTCGACTGATAACAACTTAAGCTAATGATAAAATTAATCTATGGAGGTCAACTATCGGTTGGTAAAAGACTTTAGCCCCCACAAAGTACTTTAGCACCCCATCATGGAAAAGTTATTGGCTAATAAAAACTTTAGGTGAATTGGGCCCCCAATAACAACATGATAAATATTGGCAAATAACATTCATTTATTGCCCAATAAACTCCTCTCTCCGATATTTTGGCCGATAAAGACAAAGCATCAACTTTGGCGCCCAATGATAAAGTATTTAATCTTGCATCAGGATCCTTTTCATGACTGATAATCTCTTTGCATTTAAATTGCGGTGGATAAAAGCTACAAATGGGATAAATTATTGGCTTTTATGCCTATTGATGACACTGTCTTGGTCGATAAAAACATCTTGATATGCATCACGACCGATAACAACTGATAAAATATTAGTTAATGATGACTTCTTTATGTGTTTTGTGTCCAATAATGAATAAAATTTTGGTTGATCCTTGAGTTTATCACCCAATTATATCTTTTGCGCCTGGTTATTTATCCGTCATCTCAGCTTGTCCTGCAAAATAATTATCAAAATTAAAATATTCAGAGAATTAATAATTAGAATCAATAAATTTGGAATTATAATTAAAAATGATTTAAAATGATGCATGCCATGATCAAATTACATAAATATTAATTAAAATAGTAGACTAAAACATGTTGTATTTTGCATGCATCGGGTGCAACTCAATTTCAAAAGAATCAGCCTCCAAGTGAGAGATTGTTGGAGTTAGGTGGAGTTTGATTTGATCCTAAGTAATTTTTTATTAGTTATGGTAGGAAGAATTTGAGATATTATAATTTTTTTGTAATCATAATCTGGGAAGATTGAGTAATTATCACAACTATCTTATTTGTTAGATATGGAGTTATGGTATGATTATGATAAATATTCGGTTATCTTGATTTCTAGTTCAAGGCTCATATCTAATGGCGGTTATGTATCATATATGGAGGGATAAGTGAGCAATGTTTGTAACAGAAAAAGTTAAGACATATGAACATAGTGGAAATTTTGTGAGACGGCCGTGAACGTAGGAGACAATCTCTGAACCATATATCATTCTCTGTATGTGATTTCTTATTATTCTTCTACTATTTGTTAATCGATTTCTCCCATATATCGATATCTGTAATTTGTTGGTATAGAGTTTTTCCGCAGCAATAGCAACTATAAAGTCATAGGTTGAGATTTCATCATTAAGACATGGCCTATACATTCTTAAAAATTAGCAAAAATATATCTAAATGCTTGAAGTGTATTCTAAAATTCACAGCCAAGAATTTATGCACATAATCTATTCATTTCATTTACTCTTGTTTCTAATCAAATCGTCAGACACACACAACCTTCTAAGCACCCATTATTACTTGATAGCTAGCAATTTGGACTCTTAGTTCAGTTCTAGAAATGTTATAATTCCATATAAAATCTTAACCATGTTTTGAATAATGTTAATAAACACGTTTTTTTTGGACAATTAGTTTGATTCTTTACTTTCTTGTGAGATTTAGTCGTTCTCTTATTTACCTCCATTGTTCCTCTAATCCAAAACACCTTTAATGTCACATTCGAGAGTCCTTGTTAGGGCTCACAACGAAGGAGGGCAAAAGCCAAAGACGATAGAAGTACAAGGAAGAAAAAAAAAGAAGACCGATATTGTTTGCTTTGGGCATTTAGTGAACACAAATTTAAAATATGTCTTGAAAGATAAAGTGAGATGTCGTTTATAAACTCATATTACTTTTGTGTTTTATTCATGTGAGACTATTACCTTTGAGTTTTTTTCAACCCTTGAAGAAAGAAAAAATTAATTCTAACTACCATCTTTAATTTTGATATCACTGTAATAAAATTGCTTATTTTTTACAGAAACTTTTCGACTGTCCAAAATGAGGAAAAGCCTTCCAAGACATGGTCAAAGTGTTTGTCGCTAGTGACAACAATCACCTTCAAAACTATCGATGAATAGAAAATCTATCGGTAGTTTCGAAGGCGAATCCAAGGGTAACTATATTTACAATAAAAATATATAATATAATATAAGCATGCGATTAATATTTTAATATTAAGATTTTTTATGAATGTAGTCTTCGGAATTACCGAAGAATATAAATTTGTCGATAATTTTGAAGGCTAGATTTATCGGTAATTATATTTATAATATATATAATATAAGCATATGATATATATTAATGCTTTCGACGGATTTAACCTTCAAAATTACCAATAAAATTACCGAAGAATCCGACTTACAGACGAATTTAGATCTGTTGATAATTTCGAAGGTTAGATTGATCGGTAATTAATTAAAAAAATATATAATATAATATGAGCATATGATTAATATATTAATATGAATACTTTCGATGGGTCTTGTCTTCGAAATTATTAATAAATTTAAATTCGTCGATAATTATGAGAGAGAGGGTGGCGAGAGAAAGAGAGTGTAATAGAGAAGGAATAGGCGGGAAAGTAAGAGGAAAATAAATTTTATATTAAAGTTTTCGATAGTCCAGCCCTTCAAAATTATCGATGAATAGACAATTTATGGGTGATTGTGAAGGCTAGATCCTTCAATAATTACGAATTTTTGAATTGTCAAATGTGAAAAAAATGGTATTATTAGTTGATGTAGTAAGAGGAAGTACGATATCATTTTTTCCTTTCAAAATTTTCTTTTGGATTTTATGCTGAACCCGCATGATTTTCTTTCTCAGATTAATTAAGTGATTGCCGCATGGTTGCTAGCTACTTTTATTCAGCAATTGACATTTTTAATACAAAATCTAATATTGCAATTAGAAAAAGTTGCGAGTGATAAATTTATTTGCTTATTTGATCTTTTTTCAAAAAGATAGATCACAATGTTGAAAAATTTGAAAATAAATTCCTTTCTTTATATGGAACGTAGATAAAATTATCTAGTATTATTTTTAGAAGGATTTAATGGAGCTCCTACCTATTGAATTAGGTAGGAGCCTCATACCTAGATTTTTAGCCATCCGATCACATCCGATTTGATCGGACGACTGACATGCTGAGTGCGGTTCAATGTATAGAAAAAAATCCGCCGGCTATGGTTCACACAAGTGCCGACCTTGGGCGAGCATCGATCTCGAGCGAACGCCGACCGCCCCTAAGATGCAGTAGTGACGATGACGACGATGAAGCCCTCCGTTCAAGCGATGACCTACTGGCTGACTTTGCGATCGGCGACCCCATGTTTCTCGGTGGTCTTCTTCTTCTTTGTCGACGACGATGGCAGCGACGAGCCTCCAGCAGGCGATTGACGACGAAATCGTCATGTTCTTCTTCCTTGTCCTCTTCTCCCCTCGCCACCACCGTCGTCGAAATCGTCATATGAACGTCGACAGCGGATCTCGTCGATTGCTTGTCGGATCTTGCCATCGTCGACCCGGCTCACCTCTCTTTGCCCGATCTCACCGCTGCGATCTCCTAGTTGGATCTCGCATTGCTGACCAGGCTCGCCTCGCGCCAACCGATCTCGCTACCGTGATCTAGACGCCGGATCTCGCCATCGCTGACCCGACTCGCTGCCGCGATCTCCCGTCGAATCTCGCCATCGCCGACTCGACTTGCCTCGCGCTGCCCGATCCCGCCGCCACGATCTCGCTTTGTGCTGCCCGAGCGATCGCCGTTACGAATCTTGCCATCGCCGACCGGGACCGCCCTGCTCGATCTCACCGGACGTCGCGACCTGAGATCCTATCGTGACGAACAGAAGGCCGGCTGCGTTCCATAGCTATTTGGGTTTTTTTTTCAAATGAACCGACCAAATTATCCGATTTTTTTCATTGAACCACGCCTTTTTATATCAGCCGTCCGATCAGATCAAACGGTTAAGATATTAGGTAGGAGGCTCTTACCTATTTGACTAGGTAGGAGCTCCATTAAATCCTTTTTGGAACGAGTCCGATATATATATAATGCTTATACGGTCTCCTGAAAGAATTGATCCTCACTGACATGTTCAAGCTTTCCGGCTTATCAAACACTCTCTGATGCATGCACGTCAGAATCGTAGCAGACAATTCTTGTTTAATTGATTTACTGGTCCACTTAATGTAATGTTGCGTATCATCTGAAGACACTTAAATTCACAAACATATATGGAATCTAAGAAAGAAAAAGATATATCGGGGAGAGATCTGGCATGGGTGATAAGAGTCTCTCAGAATAGCCAAGGGGACTGACTGTAAACCCAGTAAGCCACATAGAGCTTTCATGATGTGCAGTCATGCACTTACCCATTAGAAGCTCCAGGATGATTGAAGATATATCGGAGAGAAGTCTGGCATGGGTGATAAGAGTCTCTCAGAATAGCCAAGGAGACTGCCTGTAAATCCAGTAAGCCACATAGAGCTTTCAGTATGTGCAGTCATGCACCTTTATGACCCATTCGAAGCTCTAGGAGGATTCTGTAATCTATACAGGCAAGTCATCCTTGGCTACCAAAGATAGGCTCTTATCTCCATGCGAGCCCTCCTCCCCATCTTGCTTATTTCTTGCTTGCTTGGCAATTGCAGTACGTTCCATGGACAATTAGTGGACATATTTATACCTGACAAGGAGAGACATGCATGTGTCTGTGTGTGAAAGAGAGAGAGCTTTATACATGTCCTACGGGCAACTTGCCCCTCAGACAACATTTTTTTTCTTTTTTACCTTTTTATTCTGTTTCTGGTACCTGTAAACGCAATTGGAATAGCTATATCTTCTGCTGATCGTCAAAAAGGTGGAATATTATGTGTCTTCTTCTTCCTTTGGGCCAATGATAAGAATATGTCCTTGTAAAATGCTGCCAATATATATCCTTACGGCTGTACACTGGCTCAATGCAGTGTTACTCGGCCAGCTACTTGAGATAAAGATAACCCGGGAACACAGAGACAGAAGACTCCGGTGGAGTTTTATATGTCTGATTTAGTTAATTAGTATCTTAAGCATTTGGACTACTCCACCCTCAGATATATAATTAAATCAACCTGAAAAAAGCATGATAATATATCATGTTGCCTCAACACCCCCTCATCCCCTCTCTCTACCCCGGTAAGGTGCAATGCACCTTTCGGTGCAAATGGACGCAACGCTAAAAAAATGCCTACGGAGTCTACATGGATTCATTCTCTGTATGCAACTTCGTCATATATATTTGACCTCTGGTTAGGTTCTTTCTTCTTCAAGTGGTGCTCGTGGGACGGTCTCAAGAATCTGCTAATTCCATTTGACCAATTAATTTTTTTATTAGGTACTAAGCAAACACCTAATTATCTACTTCATGGTTTACATAGATCTATATTTCGCTTTTGATTAGTTAATGAAAATAGTTTTAGAAGAATAAGATGGAAAGATAACATTTCTTCATGATGAATAAAATAATAATTTCGCCTTTTTACAATATCTGTAATTGGAAATTTGACAGTTTTTTTCATTATGAAATTAATTAAAACAAGACGAGCATTAATAAAGATAGAAGATATATCAACAAGAAGATGGTAATAATGGACATATTATTTTCTTAAATATATATGTGCATCTCAGTAAAAGTGCGTTTACTGTCTTTGTTATTACTATTTTAAGCAATATGCAACCGTGTCTTTGAAATTCTCCGACCACTTCAATGATGAAGCAGCCGTTGATCAAGTTTGGTTTGGCAAAAGAAAATCATTTTTTGTAAAAATTATATTGAATTAGGTTGAACCAGAAATCGGTTCAATTAATTTTCAAATAAAAAATTTAAGAAAATAGAGAAAAAATGGAAAAGAGAAAGTATAGTTTAGTAAAGATGTGGGAGAATAGGATGGAAAGAGGAAGAGGAAATAAATTAGAGGATAATTAGAAAAGGAAACTAATATTAGGAAAGTAAATTTGAATTTTAAAAATAAAATGTGAAAAATTAGTAATAAACAAGTACACAAAAGAGAAAAATATTGATCACAAAATAAACAAAGATGTTATAATTAAAATATCATAAATAATGCTATTAGAAACATAAGAAAATATTTTATTAATGTTAGATTAATTTAAAATGATTATTTATATGACTTAGTTCAATTATCTTTTACCTCTTATATTTGTATTTATAATATATTTTAAGAGGTAATAAAAATAATATTGTTTTATTAAAATTTGGTTTCGTCCTGATTCAGTTTTTTCAGTTAATTGAATGTTCTATATATAGTATTATTTTCATAATGGACTACATCAATATGACCGCTTGTCATCTTCCATTAGCCGTTTTCTGCACAGGATGGGGATGCCGAGACACGTTGCCTGCATTCGTGGCCAAAGTTGTGGGTCAGATGTCTTCTAAAGGAAGAACAAACGTCACCTGCAGCACTCATGCCCTGTTTCCAAATCGAGAAAAGGACTCGGCGCCGCAGTATTATTCGTTGAAATCATGATGAGTAGAACGAAACGAGCGTGGAATTCTTCTCTGATCTTTAAGAAGGAAAATTCCTTTTGTCAACTACGAAGAAATATATCCACCGGAGCCAATGTCAAACACATCGGCTAGCTCGACGCAGTGGCCTTTGGATAGAAGAATATATTCTAATTCGAGGGCATCCTCTCAAAGGGCAATCCACGGCGAAAGCAGACGCTCATTAAAGCGCAGTCATGGGTGAGTACACCACTCATGCATGCATGTCCCCGTGCAGTATAAATATGCAAGCATGGAGTTGCCATCCAGCCATGGACAAAGTAGTTGAAGAAAGGTCTTGCATGGGCATAAGAGCTTGCATTAGGTAGCCAAGGATGACTTGCCTGCGTGTGCTCCTCCTGGTGATGGTTTGCTACTTGAATGGAGTGATCCATCTTGTGGTCTCGCAGGCAGTCTCCTTGGCTAATCTGATTCACTCTTATTCCCCCATGTCAGACCTAGACTTCTTTACAGTATATATATATACCAGATTAAGTTCTTGTTCTACCTTGGTTACTAGCTATTTACTAGTTAGTAGTCCCATGGTCTATATATGCCTTCTCGTACCACAAGGTGAGTTCTTAACTTCGCATCTTCTCCTTTCAGAATTAATTGGCTTGTTCTACATAACTACATCAATCATTCTCGGGATATGAGAGAGAAAACGTTCGTGTTTGGCAAGAGAGAACATTATCTTACCATAATGCTGGATCATCATTTCATTTCCCTCGACGTTAAAATTGAAGAAAACTGCAGTTGCACTACTCTTGCAGCCTTTCCTCGTCCTCATGGACTTCATTTTGTATTTGGACTCTGATAAGATCAATAGATCATATCTTTTGTTTTAAAAAAAAAAACTCTTGCAGCCTTTCAGATCTATGGATTACTATATAGCATACAGATTAAACTATAACATAAAAGAAGTAGCAGATCCAAGATGGACCTCTAATTGGACGCCCCCAAAGTGTATCCTTCCGGCGTGCAGGTGCCGCCGGAGATAACTCCGGGCAGAACAGTGTGCTCGAAGAAGGAGGTCCAATAGCATCCGAGGGGTGCGGTTGTCACGAAGTCGTTTTTCGTTCGACCGACTCATGCAGTGTCTAGACTTGTCCAACATCTAACCAAGCTCTTTTGAACATTTTGCGAAAGTTTTCTAATGCTAATTTCTCAACGCCACAATTTTTTAGACGCTTGATCCCGATCGGACGCTTTGTCGGTGGCATATGTGAACAAACGAACGACTAGGCGGAATGCTCGATCGTTTGAGACATTTTGTGGGTTTTTACCTTACGCTTGAGGTACGATGTTAGATTTTAGGAAACTTTGAATTTATGTTGAGTAAAAAAAATAATTACAAAGGCGAAGGAAGAGGATTAGCGAGTCTCTCTTACTATACCTTAAACTCGTGAGGTAGATATGCGACGTATAATGTGGAAAACAAGATAGCGGGTGCACTTTTCTAGAGTGCATATTACAAAACTGTCACTATATACTTGAAAATAAAACTAAGTATAAAGGTGAATTGAAAAGGAAAAATACAAGAAAGTAAGATAACTCGACGATCCACGGGAAATCCCTCGAGACATTCTTCCCCACTCAAGTCAGCGACGTCTTTGGAGCTGCAGCTTCGAATTCTTCAATCTTCTGCTTAAACTGCCATAATGCTTCGGTTATCTCCCAACTTATGTCGACGTCCGGTCTTTCACTCCATCGTACAAGATACTCCTTCTTCCGATTCTTCACATGGACGGTGAGTACTTCTTCAATTTGATTAGTGAATTGTTGGCGGATGGCACGTGGGGCACGGTCTGAAACCCCATGCCCGAAAGACTTGAGCAGGCTGACATGAAAGACAGAATGTTGCTACATCTGTGGCGGGAGTTCAAACTTGTATGTCACCTTGTCTACCTTTTTCAGAATCTTAAATAGGCCCTTGTAACACCTAACGAAGTCCTTGTGCAAATTCTTCCTGTTTAGCTAAAAATATTGGATCAACTTCACAAGGACCAATCTCCAACTTCAAAGTTGACATCCCGTCGGGCAGTGTCTGCTCACTTCTTTATGCGCTTCGATGCCTTGTGCAAATATTTTCGAGCCATATCATTCTACTCATGACGTTCCCTCGCCATGCGATGAGTGGTTGGGACTTTGCCACCATACAAAGTGGTGATGGTTTGTGGAGTGAGAGGTTACTGCCCGTCACTATCTCGAAGGGACTCCGATTGGTCGACTCGCTCCGCTGCAAGTTATAAAAAAATTGTGCGATGTCAAGTAGTTTCGTCGAGCTCTTTTGATTGGCGCTCACATAGCGCCGCAAGATACTTTGTTCATGAGAGTGCAAAAGGTCGTCGAGGCGTTGGTGAGGCCAAAAGGCATCACGAGGAACTCGTAGGAGCCGTATTGACGTACGTCGTCTTCTGCACATCTTATTTCACGATCCGGACTTTCCAATAGCCCGAACGAAGATTCAACTTGGTAAATCATCTTGCACTGCCAAGTTGGAACAAGTCTGCCACCAGAGGAATGGGGTACTTGTTCTTCACCATAAGCTTGTTGAGCGATCGATAGTCGATGCACATCCGGAGGGAACCGTCATGCTTCTTTTAAAAGAGAATCGGGGTGTTATATGAAAACTTCGAGGGTCGAACATATCCTGCATTCAATAGTTGGATGTGTTGCTTATGAAATTGTGTGAGTTTCGAAGGAGCTAGCCTGTGAGGGCTTCGATTCCGGGACCAAGTCGGTGACATAATCTACTTCATGCTTCGGAGGCAACCATTTTGGGAGTTCTAGGAGCATGACGTTTGCAATGTTTTCAAGGGTCTCAAAAACTTTGGAATGTTTTGAATTGGAGGGACCCGAATCTTCCAAGATGGCAGTCGCCAAGAAGGTGTGCTCCTGTTTGCGCAACCTAGGGGTGTTCAGCGGGTCGAGTCAACCTGCGACCCCGACGATCCCGACCCGACCCATGGTCGGGTCGGATACTGGTCGAAATTTTCTGACCCGACCCGAAGACCCGAGTTTTTTTATTTTTTTTAGTTTTCATCTTATATTATGTATAAAAAAGTATAAAAATATTAAAATAAAATATTTTAAATGTGTAAAATAATGTTTAAATGTTGAATAAATTATTTTATGCTTTTTAAATAAATATTATATAATATTTTTATATTAAATAATTGATAAAAGTAAGAAAAAAATTAAAAAAAAAGAAAAAAATGGTGGTCGGGTATCCCGACCACCCGATCCAACCCAATCTGAACCGGGTCGGATTGGATCGGATCTGGCCTTAAAAAATGGGTTGCCCCGACCCGACCCGACCCGCCACCACTTCGTAGTCATCCACTAGTGCCACCGTCACATCGAAGCTTCCCCACCACTTGCCGATGCGAACCTTCTCTTTAGGAGAAATTTCCATGGTCGAGATAGATTTTACATTCACCATTTTGAACATGGCAGAAGTCTTTTTTAATGGCAGCTTCAGCTTCTTGGCGATCACTTCTAACACGAACAACTTCGATGCTCCCGTGTCGATGAGGGCGTTGATTTCTTGCCTATTTAACTCGATGTTCGCATAAAGTCGAGCTGCCAATGAGGAACCCTTCGAGGCGTTGATGGTGCTGAGAACGTGCATCGAACTGAGACATGCTTCCTCCTCCTTCCCGTCGGGGCAAAACATAGCATTTACTATCGCCTTTTACGGGCAATCGATTGTCCAATGTGAACCCTTGAAAATGTAACAAAGCTTTAGTGGCTTTCCATCCCTCTTGAATCTATGATTAAATGACCTCATGTCATGGTAGCTCGTCCCCTTATCTTGGTAGTGCGATATGCCTTCTTGCGACTTTGACTTTTCTCTCCTACCATTGCCCTTGTCCGAGGGCCTTGGTGGTGGGGCGTTCGTTTTGGCATACTCCATGTCTGATTCGGCAGTGGCGAATGGCGAGCGAAGGTTGGAATAGTCTCGTCGCTCCAACTCCGTCCTAACCCAAGACTTCAAACCCTTCAAAAGCCAGCAATGTGTCTTCGTCCACCTGGAGGTTCTGTAGGCGGAGCTCGGTGAACTCTTTCACATACTCATTCAATGCATCCTTCTGACAAATATTGAACACCGTAATCTTGACCTACAATCCCGACTTGATAGGGCAGAAGTAGCTTGTAAGCTGCCTTTTGAAGTTGTCACATTTCTCAATAAGATCGACGTTGTCACATTTCACATCATCACAATGACACCACAACCATAAGCTCGCCGCATCTTGCAAGTAGAAGGATGCGGTCCTCACCATTCTCGCTTTTGATGTAATGTTCAAGGTCTCCATGTACTATCGGACATTCCACAGAAAGTCGTTGATCTCCTTTATCGACCTCTCATCTTTGTAGGGCCTTGACTTTGGCACATCGATTCTTGCTTCATGCGGGGCGGACGTCTCGGGATATCGCCCATCTTCATAGCGTCGCTTGAGCTCTTCCCGTATGCTCTTGAGCCCTTGCTCCATTTTCGATCCTCATGTTTGATAGACCATTGTCCAAGATCTCTCACAAGTCCATGATTGTCGTCTCCATGAACTCGAGCCCCGTATAAATGGCGTCATCTCATCCCGCACCATTGTAATATCCACGGTCTTCTCCAATTTGCGCTCGTCCATTGCGAGTTGGTCATGCAACTCGCACACGTCCAGTTGGAATTGCTCGAAGGCGATCATGACGTCCTTCGAGCGGGCGCGCCCTCGCTCTGGGCAACCATTCTCCAGTGCGACAGGCTCTTGGGTCATCTCCGAGTTCGACGTCATTTCTTTTTTTTTATCATCGAACGCTAATCTGAGCGGTCTCAAGAAAGTTGCTCTGATACCAACTTGTCACGGGGTCATGTTTTGCTCGACCGACCCGTGTGGTATCTAGTCGTGCCCAACTCTAGGCAAGTTCTTTTGAGCGCTTTGCGAAAGCTTTTTAATTCATTTTCTCAATGCTATAATTTTTGTGACGCTTAGTTCCAAGCGGACGCTTTGGCGGAGGTATTTGTGAAGAAACAGGCGTCTAGGCGGAACTTGATCGCTTGGGACGTTTTGAGACGCTTTGTGAGTTGCCACCCCACATTTGAGACACGATACTAAATTTTGAAAAACTTCGGGGGAGGACTAGCGGGTCTCAAGCGTGGAGTGGACTAACGAATCTCTCCTATTATATCTTAGGCCCATAAGATAGATAAGCAACGTGTGATGTGGAGAAGGGTGCACTTTTTTGAGGTGCATATTATAAAACTATCATTATCATAATTGAAAATAAAACTAAATACAAAAGTGAGTTGAAAAAAGAAAATACAAGAAAGTAAGATATCTCGACGGTCCATGAAAAAGCGAGCTTGTCTCTCTTCTTTTTTATCCTTGGGCCGTCTCAATGGGCTGAGTTCTTTATAGTGTCATTTCTATTTATAATAACTTAGCTGAATCCTGTAATAATCATATCTTAATTTGTCTTTTCGGTCTCCATTTCTCCTTATATGTATCATGGATTCTTGCACGATGAATCCGAAAGAAAGATTTTCTTATTGAAGTTTTGTCAATAAACCTGATGAACAATCATGAATGAGCTTAGCATGCTCATTTCTTACCTTGACGTAGAATGAAAGATTAATCAGTTAATTTACTTTAGAAGAATACACATATGATCTCATGGTTTATGACTCATCCTTGTTTCTCCGATGTTACCCGAAGTCTCCATGAGACGAATATGCATGAAACTGGATAAGATAAAAGTTCTGCAATATCTGAGAACAAGATATAGACACACTTAAACAGATGCACAAACTGACAGTTAAATGAATCGCATGAGTTCGTATACAGCAAAACTCTCGAGTCACGACTCTATAAAATGGCATGAATAAAAGGTAAAAGTCAGTTCACTCCCTAACCCTGAGACAAAGGGTTAGAGATATATGAATATAACCTCCAGATCCAAGGAGCACATCTTTCTACTCAACCCAAGTTAGTAGAGATATTGTTCAAGACCAGTCCTTTCTGATTTCGAAGTAGTATGTCATGTCCAGATAGCATTTTCCATCATCATCCACAAACTGAAAAGACAAAGAAACAAAGAACAGTCACTATATCCTATATTGGCCTTTAAGAAACAATGGATGCATAGAGCTTTGCAGCAATCAGGCCACCTTTGTTTTGGCAGAATAAGAACCCCTTGCAAAATAACCAGCAGGGGTGGCCTCTTCTTCCAGCTCATATGTGTAAGGTTCCTTCTGAGGGCTAAATGTCCCCAGCATGACTTTTGTGTTCTCAACTGGACGAGGATCAAACATGAAAGAGTTAACAGCAACAATTGCAAGCATATAAAACGAAACAGTTCGGATCAAATTAATACCTTTCATTCCAGTCTTCCACACTGTGTTTGTGTACCTAAGTCCAGAAACGATGTTGTTTGAGACTGTAAAGGAGAACTTAAGACGGTATCGGCTTCCATCTTTGAGTCCAAAGGCAAAGCCCTTTGCATCAGGTGTAAAAGGAATTGGCAACACTAGATCAGGTCGCTCCGGAATTACTATTGTAAGGTCCAGAATCTTTACTTCCGGATCAGGATTCTCTGAAAAGAACCAAGAAAATTGTACAGAGTGCAGGGATAGTTTATGCTACCAGGCCAGTATTCTTGCTACAAAATACTTGAAAAATAAAAGAACAAACATTTTATCAAGTGATTAAAATTTGAGTCATTGATGAATATTGTTTTCCTTTTCTTTTCTGTTTATCTTAGAGTAACGCATTTTGCATCCAGTAAATTTGAGATGTGTAGTTTACATACAATATATTTTTCACTATGAAATATATGTTATAGTAACTAATTATTAATTCTTTATATTAAATAAAAATTTGTGATAATTTATTGATAATTCAAAAAACAAGTTGATCACATGAGAGAGCCGGAAAAAAAGCTGAAAAGCGCAGTGAGATATGAATTTTAAGATACCAGACGTCAAAAAAATAAAACTTTTATGAGCAAATAAAATAAATTTAAGAACATGGATAATTAAAGTATTGAATGAATTTACCCAAAAAGAAGTATTGAATGAGATATTAATGATCAAATGCATTATTATGGGATAAACTGTAAAGTCATAGATGGTGTATCGATGATTTTTCCCTTATTAATTTTACTTTTTAATAATGCATTCAAATTTATTTCGGTGAAACACGTTCAAAATTTCAATTAACTTTAAAAATATAAAATCGATCTATAATTTTACCTTCGAGTCTACACGATGATTTTATATTCATATTCTTCACACTCCTTCCTCAGGTGCGGGCAATAAGTAAGAAATATTTTTTTAATAAAAACTTAGCTCTCTGACGATTTAAAATTAGTGTCCTAATCAATCTTGTTAAAACTTAAATCATTAGAAATAAAAAATTTTAGCATCCGATTAATCTTAGGAGATGACGGTTAAATACCGGCCAAAATGTTGAATTCTGATCATGTAAAGAGTTTACTAGTCAAACTTGACATTTACGGATTTTGCTGGGCATGCATCGCACTTCAAGTAGCATACATTATGATATTGTTTCCTTGCAAATAGCACACTCTGTCAAGCTATAATGTAAAAGTCACGAAAGTATCATATTTCATACTGTACCACCAGCTCTAGTTTATCTTTTGAACCGACACTACTAGACTTTACTGTTGACTCCGACAGTGCATGCTTCGAAGTACTCATGAGAACCATCCAAAAGTAAAGTATAAGATCCATCATGGCCATGAAGTGTTATGATGATGTACTACCACAATGATTAACAATATTAAATAAACTGTTTTATTTGCCAGCTTCCAGGAGAGAGGAAGCGCCCCCGAAACAGGTTTTGGAACAAAACTGCAGCGAAATGATTTGTTTGGATCATGTTGTTTATTTAAGACTGCGCTTGTTTTTTATTTTTATTCGGGATCTGCGAACATATCAAAGTATTTATTTTGCTTTGAATGTAATGAGAAAAGTGGAAAAAAAGATAGATCCAAAAGTTTCCATTTTAGATCCATGGTGGAAAGCTTTGAGCGTATTCTTAGGTCTGCAGGACAATATTGATTACAGAGGGATCATGACAGAATTAATGATGCAATTAAAATGAGACAAGGGACTAATTTTAAGTATGATGGACAAAAATGAGCCAATGTTAGCATATCAAGTACATACCTCCAACTTCATTGAGATCAACGCTTCCGAGGAGCTGCTCCTTCCACCTCCTCAAACTCTCATCATCCTGCCCACCCCCCACATATTATCCATGCATGCATATAATACATATGATATATGCAAATACATAAGACTTGTTCTTAATTTCTTTTAATGTACAACAAATCTCAAAGCTGGATAAGTTGATCACAACAAAGTAGATTCTAAGATTATATATATATCCTACGGTGTCTGGGTGATTTGGACCCTTGGAGGTTGAAACATGAGAAGTACTAAGAAGAAAAAGGTTTGGAAACAAAAAGAATACATGCACGTACGCGTGAATTACCTTGTCCATCTCCAGCTGTTCCTTTAGCGGCACCTGCGGTCCGAGGACCACAGCGTTCTTCCCCTCGTCATCGTCATCGCCGAAGTCCTCGTCGTCCGTGGGGGCCGCAGCGAGCTTGTTGCCGCTCAGCTTGCTCTCGTCGTCGCTGGGATGGTGGCTACCATTCTCCTCCTCTCCCTCCCTCTCCTTCTCCATTTCTTCCGTTTCTTGTCTCTTCTCTCTGGTCAGCGACCACCAATTAATTCTTGTCCTGAGATGAGAGAGAAAGAGGGACAGAATGGGGCGGAGAGGGAGAGGGAGATGGAGATCAGGAAGCGGTCTTTGATGAAAGCCTGAGCAGTCTGCCAAATTGGACGGTGGAAAGGTGATGGAACGGATCGGCTCAAGCTGAGGGCGGATGGGCTAAATATAGGGGGGACAGATGGTGGGAGGGAGGAGTTAATTTGCCTGGTCATAATTCCACTCATCAGTCACCGCGCATGCAGATGGACTACGCTTCGTCTTATTCTACTATATCTAATCTCCTAGATGCTATTAAGTTTTGGATTGAGATTTGAGAAACAAAATATTATTAACATAAGTTCAAGTTTGGAAATACTTTATACCTAACGGGTTATATCGGATGAACAATATTCAAACCAGAATTCATTATGTTAATATTATTAGAGTATATTGTGCACGTTACAATAAGTGAATCAATTTATTATATAACAAAAAACTATTTTATATATAATAGGTCAATTGCAATCTGTTTACTCTAATATCATAATATTTCATTTCATAAGAAACGTGATCCAAACTTAATATAAATAAGTTGTAACATTGTCAGAAACATACCCCTTACAAAATGGGTTATTATGTTTATATCACAGTATTTTACTACCCACAAAAGATGCGATCCAACTCTCGACATAACTAGAGCATGATAGGTTGAGTTAATTAGATACAAATTATTATGCATTAGCTAAAAAATATTAATCTAGGCAATTTTTTTATTATTCTAAAATAGATTTTATTTAGTTTTAATATGATTGAGAAAAAATAAACAGTATAATGGATATAATAATTTAAAGTTCCTAAAAAATTATCAACTTCGGTGGAGTTTATTTGAAGTTGTGTGGTGTGTTTAGAATCACCGAACTATAAGTCATATGTAAAATTTTAAAAATTATATCCTGGTAAGCTTTCTAAATCCACCACACCACCTTTTTTTTAAGAATCGCCATGATTTCTCAGCTCAGCTATATTGAAAGGGTGACACAATTGTCATTTTAAAAATATTATGGTCCTTCTATTTTACTAGACAAAAGTAGAGATGAGTGATGTCCATATTGAAATCTTTATTCATTCTGACAAAAAAGAAATAATAGCGAAATCTTTAGAAATGAAAATAAAATTGGAATAATCAAGATATCGAATGTTCATTGGAAATACAAATAATAGAAAAAATTAATTATGTTACTTCTTTTAAGATGGCATTATCATACCCATATTAAATATGATGAATGTTGAATGAAAAAATTATTCAATTAATTAATTCATTAAATCGAATGATGATTAATAAGAATAAAATATACTATTATTAAAAAGGTAGCATAAACATTAAATTCTTAATAATAGTTTCTACAATCTCATTAATTATGAGGCCATTTTTTTCTTATTTACAATTTTTATTTTATTTTATGATAAAAATATTACGAGGAATGGCAATCTCTATCTCTCTCTGCCTCATTACTCCAAACACCATCGACGGGGGCCAAGGTGGACGACGACGAGGGCAACTACCACCCCAACTCCGAGTCTCCATTCGACTCTGGAGGCGCCTCCAACACCGAGACGTCCGACACCGCTGTCACCGGAGATGACGCCACCACGGAGGTTAAGGCTCCCTCCGGCGCGGCGAACCAGCAATACCACCAGAGGAAACCCATCCCCTACAGCCAGTCGCTTGGCCGTCCTCGACAGCGCCTCCCTCAAGAGCATTGGGATGGATTGATCGGAACTTAGTTTCTAATAATAATAGGAATAGTTAATTTAATTTTTTATTAGGATTAGTTATTTACTTCCTATTTTGATTAGCACTCTTGTTATTTACTTCCTAGTTTGAGTAGCACTCTTTTTCTTTTATTTCTACTTCAACTAGGACTTATTTGGATTACCCTATAAATAGGACCCCCTTGGAACTCTTTTTAATCATATATGAGAATACAATCTTCTTTTGATATTTGCTTGGAGCAACTATCTTGGAGGCTTGACCCCCTCGAAGTGGTCTATTTGAGGTTTGATCCTCTCGAAGTGATCTAATTAAGATCCTAATTGGACTAGGAACTTATCAATTGGTATCAGAACTGTTCGATCTTCATCGGGCAATTGTGATATCTCGGGTTTTTTGTTGGACCAATAACCTAGTTATCTTCGTCTTCCGCTACCATCTATCGCATCCGCTATTGCCACTACATCGCCATCACCGCCGCTTCCTACTATCAACCAACCTCTATCATAACTTATTAATAGTTTATATTCATAATTTAATATTTCAAATGTGCAGGAAAAATCCATGGCTTCACATGATTTATCGACTTCAGAAATTTTAACACTAGCCAAACGTCTTACTCGAATCGAAGAACGATTTCAACGAATCTTACAAGTATTCAACAACGAAAACAAATATCAACAAGTAAACAAGGAAAATCACGTACAATATGAGCTTGCAAATATTCAACAATTAAGTACGGTCGAGGAGTATCAGACTCGTTTCGAATTATTATCAAGTCAAATTAAAAATTGCAGCGAACATCGATTGGTAGAAACTTTTATTGAAGGACTTCTCCCCGATCTTCGATGAGAAGTGAAAGTTCAACGGCCCATTATTATAGTTGCTGCTATTTCTTTTGCCCGATGGGAAGAAGAACGTTTAAATGAAGAGAGTCATAGATCAAGTCGACACTTGAACAAATCATTCCGAAGCACAAGTGCAATAATATTTTCATCAAAAATAGAAGAGTCCAACACTTCAGTTTCTTCAGAAATCTTTACGAAAACTTTATCTCAACAAGAAACGAAGGATATTGTAGACAATTCAGTTGAAGTTTAACCTTCGGATTCATCAACTGTGAAATCTTTTAAAGATTGGACATCTATTATTCAATTGTCAAACGAGCAATCATCTTTTGAAGAATCTACTACAAAAGGCATTATTATTGGGAAGTCATTAATTTGTGAAGATACTAATACTGGCTCATTCACACTTATGATAGTTAACTCAACATCAAAGAATGTCGAAGGCTTCAATGTCCAAAAATAAATTTACTCATGCAAAAAGAATTTGACCAACTTCGAATTCTCTTTCGTCAGAATATGCAAGCTTGTCCCAATGCTACCAATGCATAGTCAAAGTTTCGTTCTCAAGAAGGATTTCTATTTTATTCAAGTTATCAAGAGGCTTCGTCCGATCAAGCATCGAAAAAAAAGTTCTCTCATATGTTTTTGCATAGCCTTGAGGACAAGGCTATTTTAAAGAGGGCGGGAATGATAGGAATCTAGTTCCTAATAATAATAGGAATAGTTAATTTATCTTTTGATTAGAATTAGTTATTTACTTCCCAATTTGATTAGCACTCTTGTTATTTACTTCCTAGTTTGAGTAGCACTCTTTTTCTTTTATTTCTAGTTCAACTAGGACTTGTTTGGGTTACCCTATAAATAGGATCTCCTTGGAACTCTTTTTAATCATATATGATAATACAATCTTCTTTTGATATTTGCTTGGAGCAATTATTTTGGAGGCTTGACCCCCTTGAAGTGGTCTATTGGAGGCTTGATCCCCTCGAAGTGGTCTATTTATAGGGTAACCCAAACAAGTCCTAGTTGAACTAGAAATAAAAGAAAAAGAGTGCTACTCAAACTATGAAGTAAATAACAAGAGTGTTAATCAAACTAGGAAGTAAATAACTAATCCTAATCAAAAGATAAATTAACTATTCCTATTATTATTAGGAACTAGGTTCCTATCATGGATTTCTTGCTACTGCTACTGCTAAGGAAACAGTACTCGTAACTCATCTATCCTCTTAAAATCTCTTTGCTGCTAAGTAAAAGTTAAAAGTACTCTTCTTTCTGTTTCCTGTCACTTTTAGTATTATTTTTCATTGCTTTCATTAATTTTCTACACTCAATAAAGACTCATTGCATAATGTTGCTATTATACTCTTAATCACCATTTATCTATACTCAACTAAGCTATGTTGGTTCACATTTGTTTGGAGGCTCTCTTCTTCTAATTTGTTGTGTACTGTGTGCACAAGTCAATCTTCTTGTTTGTTTTTTTTTTTGTGAACAAAAACAATCAGTATCTAATTTCTTTATGTAACTAAGATGTTCATGATAAAAGGTGAAATTAACTAAACAAAAGGCAAGAAATTTTTGCATCAAGCACGATATCATGGTTTCATTTTTCTTTTTGAAGCTGGAATGCAACACTAGATATGTAGCAAATATAAAGCACCAGAAATTTGAGAATATATAGGTACGTTGAAGCTAGTCTTGTGTCTGAAGAAGTATATGATTTTGTATCTTTAACTCTCTGACTTGGTTGTATTGCTGACCAACTGTGATCTTTGTCTTCTGTGACATTTTTATCTTTAACATAAACTCTTTCTTTCTACCGTAGGCTGGAAACCTGTTCTATGTCATTAGAAACATTGCATTTTATCATTTAATCAAGTGGTTGGGTCCATGTTGTCGCCAATTGCATTCTCACTTAAGCTAAGGTGTTTAGCATTTGCCTTGAAATACATTTCAGCATAAGTTGTTCTAAGTTATGTATTATATTAAAAAATATAAATAAATTTTCCATATAAATCCATCTGAATGCAAGTTTGTGCATATGGGCTGTTTTAGTCCAAGGATATATAACTTTATCGAGAAGAACATAACCCAAAATAATGAGTTCCTTCATTTGATGTGATAAACATGTGCAAACTAACAAAATGAATTACCTCATATTTGACGTATAAAATCAACTGATGTTTATGATATTCATGGAATGAAAACCACGAACTGTTTTTTGTTTTTTTAGACGTTCATGTAACTTATTTCAGTATTAAGTCTTAAAGTCTATAAGATTTTGTACTCATGTTTAGTTACAAGAATTTAGGTCGGACTTGAGGGGAGTGCTAATGGTCAATGGTGGTTAGACGCTATAGGCAAGACCTTAGATTAAGGACCATCCTTTCACCCCATGGGTTCAAGGTAGCTGGCAGGATTGCTTATTGCTGTATGGTATGTATTTGTGATCATCAGCATATCCATTATACTGAAGCATATGACAAATACAGACATTCAGGTGCACTAATGTGATTCCAGTTATCTCACTTCCATTATGCATCCATCATGTACAATTTGTTTGGTGATTCTCCAAAGTCTAGGAAGAACATTCAGCCACACATTGGTGATGTTGATGATGCAGCAGTCCCTTGTGGATTTGGACGTGCAATTGGTAACAAGGTACCTGTGAAGGCCTTTTGCATCATTTTAGTGATGATTTCTTGTGATTTACAATATCGACTTTGATTAGTGGGATATTTGCATAGACTACGTGCTACATAGCTTTGATATAGCCTGTCCATAGGTTTTGATTTGCCTTGTTGCAGAGCATAGAATTCCCACCCTGCTAAGGGTCTATGTATGTGCTTAATCAAAGAACTACCAACAATAAGCCTTAATCCTCCTTCCCAAAAGAAAGTGTTCTACCTTATATTTTTTATCATAACAAAATAATTCAGAAAGCAGAAAACCAGGAAACTGAGTTTTATCTTCATGCTTGTGAAAGCTAAACTGGGCATCTATTTTCAGGTGCAAGATATTCATGTTCATTGACTTGATGTTTACATGGCTCTCAAAAAAATTATTGTGAACATGAATCTAGAATACTAAAATTTATTTAACAAATAATTGGGAAATAAACTGATATAATAGATGTTGAGTGCAAACCTGCCATATGCATTATGTGGAGAAATGCAATGGATGCTGGTGTGCTAGTTGTTCACTTGGTAAAAGTTTCTTTTTAGAGAAAGTTCTTCAATCAGATTTATGAGGGAAGGTACATTGCATCATAATTTACAGGTGGAAGCATGCAAGAAAGAGCAAAATCATCACCAATTAGTGATGGGGGGACCTTTTACCTAAATACTATTACTATGGCTAAAAAAAGGAATCATAAAACTTGTTATAGATGAAAAGTAAAATGTAGCAAGTAGCAACCACAGTTTCTGCTTGAAGCTTCAAGAGTTCAAAATGTGTCAAATGAAGGGACTTGAATATATCAAGATTTCTAGAACACTTTATCTGCACATCATGTTTAGCAATTTGCATGCACCTGTAACCCATATCCATCTTCATGTATTACGGACAGATTTTATTCCTGGAAAAATATTCTTTTCAGGGTGCTGTAGGACTGAGAATGAAAATTTATGATCGAGTAATATGTTTTCTGAACTGTCATTTGGCTGCACATTTAGGAGCAGTTAGCCGGAGGAATGCGGACTTTGATCATGTTCACTGGATAATGTCTTTCAGCCGACCGACCATTGGACCTTATGGAACATCTGGTATGTGGACCAATCCATGTGCATATTATTGATATATTAATTTCTGTACCCAGAAGTTATATTTGAATATATAGCTTCAATCTAAAATCCATGTTTGTGATTGTTTTTGCAGCGCTACATCTGTCCAGTTGAATTGTGAGGTAAATTTATGTAATCTGTATTTTGGTTATTTGAATTTAAGTGTCTTTTATCACACTAAAGCTTAATATTTCAACAAATTGTGGCTTTGGCAGGTTATCGGATCTCAACAAGATGATGGACGGCCTGAGTTGTCAGAAGCTGATATGACTATTTTTCTTGGTGACTTTATATTATCGCATTTATGAAATTACTTACGATGAAACCAGGAATATGGTATTCCAAAGATATTTTTTGGCTTAGAGAAAGGACCATCTTAGAGCTGAATTGAAAGCAGGCAAAGTTTTCTAAGGAATGCGTGAAGGGGAAATAAAATTCCTACCTACATACAAGTTTGAGAGGCATTAACCAGGCTTGCTGGTATACTTTTACTGCCTTTTTATTTAGCAGAGGTAGTATTACTTATTTTAATATGAAAACTAATGCCATCTGAATATTTAAATTTCTAAAAGTATAACGAGACTATATATAATTGAAAATTTGTCTTTTAGGATAAGATTCTGGTGAGAAGAAGTGAATTCCAGCTTGGTGTGACAGAATATTGTATCGTGATAGCCGTTCAATTCCAGTGGCTGAGTGTTCACGAGAATGTCCTGTGGTTGCTTCAATTATACTGTAAGAATTTAAAATATATATCTCATTGGATGCTTAAGAATACTTCATGCAGCAACAAATTTTCCTTTTGTTATTTTTGCTACTTAATAATACTTGCATTTTCATCTGCTAGATATGAAGCCTCATGGATGTAACAGACAGTGATCACAAACCAGTAAGGTGTAAATTCACTGTGGAAATTTCACATCTAGATGAGTTGGTAAGGAGGCAAGAATTTGGAGATATAATAGTGTCAAATAACAAAATAAAGTCCATGATTGAAGGATCTTGTTCTGTCCCAGAAACAATTGTTAGCACAAACAATATCGTCCTGCAAAATCAAGAAGTCTCTATCCTGCAAGTCACAAATAAATGTGAGATGTACCAAACTACATTTCAAATCATTTCTGAAGGACAATCCGCGATCATGAAGGACGACAGTGTATCCAAACTTTGTGCAAGCCCTTGTTTTCGTTTTCCACTATGGCTTGAGGTATGTTTCGGTTTCTGATGAATAAATCTGAGAAAGTGCAGCTATAAATCACACTATAATTCGTCCTTTTTCCTCACTTCCATGTTTGTGTCTAAAAATATGGTTGATTATCATGCTATTTGTTTTTAGGATGCATTGGTCTATCAAACTGATTCAACTAACAAAGGATAAAGCCATAAAGGCTAATCAACAGTTTTAGAAAGGTCGTTGTTGAAGGATGCAAATAGGCCGTACTATAAAAAATCCTGCACAAGTCGTAGGTCCTTCATATCATTACAGAGCAAGGGTATAAATCACATAAATATATCAGGCGTTGATTATGATTGCTCAATTTTAAATGACAAATCAACATTTGCAAATACATCAAGTAACCAGGAGCCCGGAACTAACAATTTAACTTAAAATTGTGCCCAAACCTTATTGCTTTTCCTTTTTTCTTGGATAATGGCATTTGAGAATATGATATTGATTCCTATAACATATTGCAATTTATTTTATACAGTTCTACATATGGAACGTAATGCTGCTCGTTACTAGGATAAGGACAGAAGGTTGAAGTATGCTATTTATGCTATCAACTTCAGCATAATAGAACTCCGAGCTGACATGATTTAGAGTGTCAAATGTATCGTAGATCAAATTGTTTAAATACAGTTGACACGTGCTTCTTCTAAAAAAAAAGAAAAGTTGACACGTGCTAATGCATGCTTGTAAGGAACCAGGAGACCTTAAACTTATGGTCCGGCCAACTGTTTTTCTTCAAGATATTTTTTTTCTCCCATTCATATGCCTTGTAGCGTATAATCAGTATGATATGACACGATGAGACTTCCTCCAGCTTTTTTTGACACCTTTGTTTATATCATCTTTATGGCTTGACAGGTGTACCCTTTACGAGCTAATCGATTCCTCATTGAGAAAAGATTTGGACTTAACGAACCATTCAAGTGCTATATTCTTTTGATCAGGCATCATCACACTTCCTACTCTAAAGTTGTTTTTGTGTATATCCAACTGCATAATAAAAGTCTTATGCTAGTAGAGGAAAACAATAGTTTTTTAATCATTCCTGCTTACGGTCCATTTAGTAGTATCTTTAGCCTGTTGACAAAAAATGTACATGGCAACTATGATTCAGTTGTCTAATCACACTTTTTGCTTAGGGTTTGCATAGTCATCTTACTGATTTTTTTCTCCCTTTCGGATGATCCTGCTGACTTGTTGTAAATGAATTCTTTTTTCTGGAATCATTGGTTTTTTTTAATCATCGGTTGTAATATAATTATAGTTATTTTTTAAACGCCATGCAACAGTCTTTTCTGAAATTTGCACCAGTTACTTTCTGCTGCCCTCTGTTTCAGCAAAATGTGGAATATCTTGTTTTCTATGTTGTCTTCGTTGTGTGAAAAAAGAAAAGTAAAAACTAAAACATGGAAGATTCACATTTCGTGATTTTGATGTGAAAGTTGATGCCTTATTGATATGCAGCATGCTTTCAAGTCCGTTTTTTGTTCTATTGCCGACATGAAGAATTAGATGAAGAACATAAAAACTAAAGTTAACAAAAATCTCAACAATAACAGCAGATTTTTTGCTATTCAATTGGGAATGATATTTTCTATTCATATTAGTTCGAAGTTTTATTTTCTGAAGAAAAAGCTTGTTGGGTTGTCACTTCGTTACATTGCTAGCAACGAATGATGTGCTGAACAGAAGAAGAAACAAAAGGAAAGGGGAGAAAAGAGGTCAATCGTGGATGAATAATTTTTTAACATTAGTGGAGATCTGAAAGGTTTTCTACCAACATTGGTCAGGGCAAGTGATAAGAAATAACAGGTCTGCAAAAACTTTTTGGTAAAAAAAAAATTCATACGTCCTATTTGAGAAGAGTGACTACTTCAAATTTGTAGTTGTTAATTATCATCCACTTGGAACTGAAAAAAAAGTCGGTCGAATTAATTCAATGTTGAGCCAAAAGAAAAACTTTAGGTGTTTGTTCCTGAATATTATTGGGTTCTTTTGTGTTCATCTTTTGCTCATCTTTCTTAGCTAAAGTTTCTTCTTCTTTTGCTCCTTTTGAGTGAATTATTCTTTGGACAAAATCAATTATGGGAGTTCGTTCATGGCAAACTTCAAAGCCAAAGCATTTTTGTGTAGGTTCTCTCCAAAGTGGGATCTTAAATTTATCCTTTCTTTCACTCGCTCTTGCGTGCTGTTCATGTGCTAGTGAAAAGAGCTTTCATCTTTCCTTTTTTTTTTTCCTTTTTTTGACATAACCGCATAAATCTTTTTCTTTTCTTTTAAAAAACATTGAACTTTATACTTTGTATCTTTAATAAAGACATTGGTCTCTAACCGCAAGTTTTAGATTTCTTGCTCAGCAGGCAGGTGAGGTGATAAACTTTAATTACACAGAGGTGGAGACATTAAAGTCTAACTACTTAAACCTTTAAACAACTTAATTTGATTTAATTAGTACTTGGGGACATGCCATGGTATCTATATATTCTACGGATGACATGAGTTTTGGTAAAATCTTATTTTCATGCATGCACACGAGACAATTATTGTATACTCTCAGGAGTTGCACGTGCAGGATTGGTAGTAAAAGGTTTCAAGGTAGGTACATATTATTCTATTTTCTCATCAATCCAATCCTTTTTTTCTTTTTCTTATCATAGTAGCGTTCAAAGAGCACTCTTTGGCCTTGAGACTAGCCCCTTTCTCACCAGTTCCACCGAAAACTCTCATTTGTTGAAGCGGAGCATAGTGCGGCGCCGAGCGAGAAACGTCTCATCTACCATATAACGAGTTCATTTGAATCTTAACTCGAAACAAGGGCAAGCGGTTAGACTATATAGTAGAGGTCTATTAGATGTTTGAGGGAGGTCCTCCGACAGAGACAGGAAGAAGGCAAGCGAGGCGGCAATTGAATGAGTTGATGATCCAATGTGAGGTCGCCTCGCATGACCCTTCGCAGGTTTGGATAATTCAAATCGAAGCAAACTCGAAAGCCGGAGCGCGCTAGGGCTCCGTTTTCTCGCTGCTCTCTGCCTCCACGCGCTAGGGAGGCTCGAAAGCCGGAGCGCGCTAGGGAGGCTCGAAAGCCGGATCAGGGTAACGTTTCACAATTTAACGAATCAAAGATAGTGAGTTCTTTTTTCTTATAGAGGAAAGTGTTAGTCAAACCTTCTCCGTCCCCCTTCTTCTCCCCCCCCCGAGGGGGGCAGTTTGGGGGGGAAACGAACATTCAATTGAACCTATTTTTCGCTTAGCAAAGTTTTTTCGAAAGCCCCACACTTATAACAGACAACTAACGCAAGCCTACTCAACTAATCTCATGTAAACGCCTGTTCGCAACTAAACTAATAGAAAAAGACAAACGACACGAGCTGACGACAGCCATGCAGCACCTGTATGAAAGTAAGTACCATCCCGTTAAGTCGCAAGTTTGAGTAAGGCGGAAAACAACGAAAGCTGCAAAAAATCAGCGGATCTGTCAAAGCCGCGCCTCTTTCCTCCTGCCGAATCATCAGTAAGCTTGCTTTCTCTCCCGCTGACAGACAAAGAAAAGATGGATTTAGACGTTGAACTTTTTTTTACGTTCTGTCCAGGAGGAATTGCCAAAACATTTGACTTTTGAGTCCCGAAGAGTAACTAAAACCAATTCTGTCACGTTTTCGTGTTCCAATTGAACATCCAAGCCTGGCTGAGGAAGAGTTACGGGGAGTAAAAGCGAGGTCTTTCACCCCACGCCGTTCCAGCTCTTTCTCGTCCCAGTTTTCTAAGCCGGAAGAATAAGTCCTTTTCTTTTCTGGAAAATAGCGAAAAAAAGAAGTAGCTATTAGAAGGGAGCGAACCGCACCTGCTTCGGGAGGATGGGAATAGTTGAATTCCTTGTTGGGTGGGAATTCTAGTTGTGGGTCCAGGTGCTGGATCCACCGACTCCTCACTCCTCCTCAGTCTGACTGCCATCTGACATGCCCTAGGAGGAAAAACTTGCCCCTTGACGGAAGATAGGCAAATCTGGATCCGATTCGCCCATATGCCAGTTCGAGTCTGGTGAGTCGCTCCTTTCTTCGATGTAGCACTGGAAGAAGTGGTTGGGCTGGGTTAAGCTAGGCTCCTCGGGCAAGTAGTCCCTTGATCCGGTTGTAGGGTTGGAAGGGGCTTTGAACAGCTTTCTGAATTGCGAAAGAGTAACCTATCCATCATCCCGCCTCGGCTTTTGCTTTAGCTCATTCTGTCTAAGATTCTACGGATGTGTCTGTTGATGCCCTGCGCCCATTCGCTTCGCGCGCGGGAAGGCAACGAAGTGAAGTTCAAGAGACCGCAGCGGAGTGGAGCAGCCGCGACACGAAGTTCCTTACCTTAGCTGGATCTCGCTGGTGCCACCTAAACGGTAGGTAGGCGGCGGATGTGTGACGTTTGGAGTTGTCATTCGTGCACCTGTCCCCAATCCTGCGGTGTCTGTCGGACCAAGATGCAGAGAAGGTTATTCAAGAGACCCATAACGGCATTTTTTGTGCTCATCAGCTCAATAAAAAGACAGAATCCGGAGATTGGGTTACTATTGGCCCTCCCATGATCGAAGAGAAGGAGGGCGAATTGCATAAGTAGAGTTATCCTCCCTTTTCCCAACCTCTCAAAATGACTCCAAGCGCACCTGGAATCACCACAATGGAAACTCTAGATGGGATACCATTAGGAAAAATGTCTAGCTTTTCTAGAGTTTTCTTTCATTTTGTGCAATCTCACTTACTGCTTGCTTCCCTCTCCCTTTTATCCACCCATCCTGTACCTCTACTGTAGTCCCATACCTTTGTCCCTTATCTCTCTTATGGCTATGGCTATGGCACCCCCACAGCCCACCCTCGCCGGCCCATCGGGTCCGAATCTGGATCTTTCTATCGGCCTCCCGAATAATCCGGAGGATCCGGAGAAGCTAAAGTTGAAACAACAGATTCGCAGGGCGGTGAAGCGCGCCATGGAGCGTTACTGCGCTCGGTGGTGCCAGGAGACGGGAACCTGTGGGCCATACTGTCGACGGGGTCGTAACAGTATGAACACGATACCAAGGCAAACCCATGGAAATACCCCTCTAAAAAAAATAGACACTATGTCACTTTATTTTATCGCATTGGAAAGACTATGACTCGTCGGAGCGCGCTAGGGTACAAGCTCCGGCTCGAAAGTGATTTCAAGATTCGAGTGAAAAAGCATTTTATTCATTGTGCATCTAAGCTATATTCTTATTCCCAAGTTCTTGAGTAGAGCCTAATAGCCCGAACTGGTTGGAAAGCCGTAGAGCCTTTCTATCCATCCACGTTTGGAGGTGAGTCCGGTCAACCACAACAGGGTGGTACCCCGCCCCCAAAAAATGACCCTTTGTTGATCATTCCAGGTTCACAAAGCGAGTATTGATTCCTCTACACAACAATTTGCTTCTCGTATCGACGAATTAGAAGAGATGTCAACCGGCAACCGTATCTGGAAACAACGATTAGTGGATATTGGTACTGTCACTGCACAGCAAGCAAAGGATTGGGGATTCAGTGGTGTAATCCCTGTTTTTAACATTTATAGGAAACAAGAAAAAAAATTCAACTAAACTAATAAAAAATTCAACTAAAGTTCCAATTTTTGTCGCTTCTTCTCCCTCTGATGAGTCGTGCGGAAAAAGGGGGAGAGCTCTCCGTTCCTGGTTCTCCTGTAGCTGGATTCTCCGGAACCACAAGAATCCTTAGAATAGCTCCAGTAGAGTCAGTTTCGTTCATAAACTGGGCCGAAGCACTTAATTAGATAGGGCAGAGACTCGCTGGCTTGCGAGTTGCCAGCTCCGTAGTTGATTGCTAACCAGAGGATAGTGACAGCTCGGGTCAGTCCCCCATGGTCTGCTTTGATTTTCTCGAACAGTGCCGATCCGCATTAGGGACTCTCGTGTGAGCCATGCAACGTTCCCAGGCAGGTTGATTAACTCTCTCCCGCTCTAGGACATTAACATTAAGGGGAAGACTTCGTAGATTCACTGTGCATTTGTTCTGAAAACAGCGCCCTAGCCAAGCTGAAAGTCGAACGGACTCAATCGGAGCGGGAGCAAGATTCTTTATCACTCCATATTTGAACACCGGATTAGTCAGATAAATAAGAGAAGCTAGTAAAATATAAGGATTTTTCATCACTGTACAAATTATCTAAACAGGGATATCTATATACCATGAATGACCAAGGTGAAAAAAAAAGAAACTGATAAAAGTTTAGCATGGTTACTCCGAATGATTAATTTTGATTAAGAATGGTTAAAATAAATACTACTTTTGTAAGCGCGTGAACCATGCACTTCTTTCCCTTAACTTGCAACTAAAATATTTTCATTTGAGAAAAACTATGAGAACAGTTATTTTTATTGTATTTTTTATTTTGTAATCGTTTGAATATAGCACATAAAAGTTTCCCCATATATGTTTAGATCTTTGTTTTTCTCAATTCTCATATATGGTTTTTGCTACATATTCTGCTAGCAAACAGATGTAATTCACCTGGTGGATTCCAAGTACTCTCGAATTATAGTATATATGTCATACTTTAATTTCTAGGAGATCATCATCCACCTACCTTTAACTTTCATGAAAACTTTAGTGTCCATCCTCAGCGATCTATTATGTTCTTTCCTTTTCCTTTTGTCTCCTGTCCCTCATATGTCTTATCTTAAAAAGTTCAGCTATTTCAAGCCCCACTGCAAACCTGCTGCTGCTTTGAGTCCCCTTTGCATGTATTGATTTGTCCAAGGCCAGATTGACATATGCAGACAACTCAACCTTAAAAAGACTTTTGGTACAATCTTTCAAGCAAGATTTTAGACTATTTCTTTACATCTGATAGCTTCAACCTCCACTGGTCTCTCAAAGATAGAAGTTAGCACATAATATTATATTATGCATATAAACGAGACAAAAGCAATCTATGAGATGCCAGACCACAAAGCACTAGTGTACCTATATCAAGCATCAGAAAATTGTTCTCAGAAACCATAACCTGCATTGCATCTATGTGTATGGCCAGCTCAAGAACCGACGTAAAATGGAACCAAACAAGAACATTGGTCTATCGCTCATGACAAGAAAGTTTACACAAGTGTGGAAAAGATTATGTCTCTTGCACGAGCGTTGGCGGATGCAGTTCTGTATATTACGTTAGATGGTGACATTTGGTTTTCATATTGACCAGCTCGATTTCTGTTGTTTTCATTTGTTGATTACCAATTTATCAGAAGCGTAAGCTGCCCTGATACTTTGCTGATATCTAGTAATATCCTGATTTCAAACTCGTAGGAACAAGTGAATGATACGTGAAATGTTCAGGAGCGTAACAGGTGAGTGGTTCTGACATTTGATTAATTTCATCTTGCAAATACTGTTTTGTAGCCATCTGATATTCATTAACTTCCGCATATAAAGTGCATACAAGTTTTCTCATATATCTCATCACCACTAGCCACACACCACAAAGGGAAAGAAAAAAGACTACATAATACAAACATAAGATAGCAGATTTCTTGGAGAGATGGCAGCTGGGTAGGTAGCTCAGCTCAACTTAGGCAATGCAGTTGATAGACATACATCCTGGCACTAAATTCCAGAGCACTTTTTTCTGCTGAAATCGATCGAACAAGAAAAGAAAGGTTAAAACAACTGAGAAATCAAAGTTCATGCAGATTCTTTCAATGAGGCCATAAGGCACTGAGATACTGCATGCATGCAGCATTCAAAACACAGGCTAACCTTCTTCCGCATTTGGCAGATGAGCTCCGGGGGAATCTTGTACAAGTCCTCATCAACAGCCTTGGGCTTCTTGATGCTCCCCTCCTTGCAGTACAGCTTCTCAACTTGTTTTCCAGCTACTCTTCTCTTTACCTTTTAATCGATGTATAAAACAACAATATATGTTTTGTTTTCAGAAGAACCGATCAGGAAATAAAAAAAATATATATATGGGAAGAAAGATATTTAAGTGAGAATTCTTCCCTCAATTACCTTTGCTTGACCATTGTATTTATATGGCGATAGCACCTGCAACAGATCCTGACCATTCTCTACGAAGAAGTGAGCTCTGTACAAACCAGGGCCCCTGGAGTTGAAGCACTGAGTTATTGGTATCTCGTCGTAGTAATTCCAGCTCCCGAACTCAGGCAGCTGATACTTTCTCATCACCTCCTGCGTGTATGAATTAACAACAGAGTGCAAAACAATGGTGCAGAGACCAGTCACGCAAGCGCGTGTTGAACCGACTCTGATGCCCAGCAACACAGACACAGGAATCTGAGGGGTGGGGTGAGAAGGAAGATATAGCCAATGATTAATTAGATGAAGACAGACAGAATGCTTAGGAGGAGGGGGGGTCACTGTCACAGGAGGGCGCCCGTACGTCCTTATATATAACATGGTATCAGAGACTGGGGCGAGTATGATGTGATGTGATTTGAATGGTCTGCCTGCACCGCACACCCTGCAAGAGGTCTTGGACTGTTCCTCCTCCTCCTCCTCCTCGCTCAGCTAGCAGTCAGCACCGAGCAGTCATGCTTACAAAAGGTGGTGGCCTTTAATTATGTATGGTGCTCTTGTTGTTGGTGGTGGTCAATTGGTTGTGCCACGAAGGGCAGGGACGTATAAGGTGGCAGCAGCGATGTTGGCCACGCCTGGAGTGTCGCGAAAGAGGAGCGCATGGCGTGGCCCCCTTCATCATCAGTACAGTACATTTGCAGTGCAGTAGCCAAAGGAAGAAGGTGGGAGGCATCTCCTCACGCAAATACTCCATTGGACGACCACGACCAGTTTTGGGGTGAAATAGTAAATGGCTCGTTGCCATCTATTCTAATTAAATTTTCAAGCGAAAATTTTTGTTTGGTCATCGTGAACCAACATCAAATTAATCGAATCTGATCACCGCCAATGCATATAATTGTTAACATCATGGGTTCCATGATCTGCGTGGTCCTTGGGATCTCATTGGTTGATTTTGAAGGATAAATAAAAATAAGTAATACTTTTTGTGAGAACCAAATTTGAAATACTTTGTTCACATCGTCACATTTTTATCCCCCATTTGATCAATGTGATAAAAAAAATTTCTGTTTCTATTTGTTTATACCCTTGTGATTTCAGTATTTAGAATTATCAGTACCTGATTAATTTGGAATCAAAAGATGAAAAGTCGATGTTTTCTCGACCAATTGATGATTTTAGGAATGTGCTATAAGTTTGCACTCACTCATGCACAATATTTCCAATTAAATTTGATTAATTTTTAATGGTTTATTTGTACATGCATAATTTGCCACTACCACCATTTTTTTATTAGAAACTTACATTGAAAAACATGATTTGTCGTGAAAGGTAAATAAGAAGAACTAGTAAACTCACAAAATTCGGTCAAATATTTTTCTTTTTTTATATATACTCCAACGACCACCAATGTTTAAAGAGATTAAGTAATCTAATATTAGGATGAAAAAATAGAATAACAAAGGATGAAAAAATAAAATAAAATTTTCTTGATCAAATGATGACTTAAAAATGAGCTATTAACTTCGAGTGACTCTCTGTTAATCAATTGTGTCAACTAAGTTTGATTATTTTTTGCTATTCTTTTTTAATATGTTGTTTGTACATGCATAATTTGCCACTACCACCCATTTCTTTCATTGACTGAAACATTTACATGTTATTTTTTTAATTAAAGATGATGAATTATTTTAGAAGAAAGATAAGTTTTTACGTTCTCGAGTTAACCTAATGAGAGTCAGGAATTTACACTGAAAAAATGATTTGTCGTTAAAGATAATTAAGAAGAACTAGTAAGCCACATGGAAAGTATTACTCGTCAAATACAATGGCATATGCATAATGTGCATGCATCCAGATACGAGTGAGCAGATGCTTGCGAGCAGGACTAGTTGGCTCTTTGTAAAGGACAACGTGAAAGGTATTGTTGTTGTTAAAAACAAAGGGGAAAAAAAAGGACATGTAGTGGTCAAAATGGAGTGCATCACTTGTGTTGTTTTAAGTAGAGGTAACATCGATGTCCAGAAGAAATCGATAAACAGATATCGGAAGAGTAATAAGAAATTACACACAGCGAAAGGCACACAAATTTTATATAGTTCGGAGATTGTATCCTACGTCTACGATCATCATAGAGTTTCACTCTATTCATATGTCTCAGCATATAACTCCAAACATTATTCAGATTCCCATGGTGTATAACTGCTACCAAATATAAGAACCCAGGATAATTGCATATCTTATTCTCTTTCTCCATAACTCCATATTTAACAAATAAAGTAATTATATTAATCACTCAATCTTCAGATATTATTATTACAAAGTAGTTACAATCTCTCATATTCTTCATATCATATCTAATAATAAATTAGTTAGACCTAGATTAGGCTCCACCTAACTAACTCCAACAATCTCCCACTTAGAGACTAATTTTCTTGAGATTGAGTTGCACCTGCCTGTGCCCGAACTCTTGACGGCTCCTCCCTACAATTAACTTTGGAGGGAAACTGAAATTGCGCAGAACCTCAATTTTTCAGTGACCACCACTTTGATCAACATGTCAGTTGGATTTTCTAAACCTCGAATTTTTTCAAGCATCAATGTCTTTTCTTTTCGAAGATCTCTGATAAAGTGGTACTTCATCCTGATGTGCTTCGTCCTGGCATGATACACTGGATTCTTTGTCAAATGAATTGCACTCTAACTATCACTGTATAGACTCGAACTCGGTTGCACCTTGCCCAGCTCTTCAAGGAACCCCTTCAGTCAAATCATCTTCTTACATGCCTCTGTAATTCGGTAGTAGAGAGAGTAACAACAGACATCCAACTTATCGATGTGCCACCTAAAATGTACACATATTCAGTGGTGCTTCTTGTAGTATCAATATCACAACCTAAATCTGCATCAACATAACCTTTCAAATCCAAATTACTTTTACTGAAATACAAACACATATCTTTGGTTCCTTTCAAATACCGAAGGATCCACTTCACTACTTGTCAGTGTTGTTTCCCTGGATCTGACGTGTATCTACTCACAACTCCCACTGCATGAGCAATGTCTGATCTGGTGGTAACCATAGCATACATAAGACTATCTACTGTTGCTGCATATGAAATCTTTCACATGTGTACACGTTCTATATCTGTTTTGGGCGATTGCTCCTTTGAAAGCTTGAAGTGACTCGCTAAGGATGTCTGCACTGTTTTGGCATCTTATATGGAAAACCTCTTCAGCACCTTTTCAACATAGACTTCTTGTGTCAACTTCACAGTATTTGCTTTCATGTCCCGGACAATTCCATTTCAAGAATTTTCTTCGCGACTTCTAAATCATTCATCTCAAACACACTTAATAATTATTCTTTGAGCCTTTTAATTTCCATCATATTTGAACTTGTGATGAACATATCATCCACATACAACAATAATATGATGTAGTAATTATCAAAATATTTGATATAACAACAGTGGTCAGAGAAACACTTAGTATATCCCATGCTAATTATGAAGTTATCAAAATTCATATACCACTGTCAAGGGGCCTGCTTCAAACCATACAAGATTTTAGTCTGCTTGCACAACAGGTTCTCTTTATCAAAAATTTGAAAGTCTTTTTGTTGTTTCATATAAATATCCTCCTCCAAATCACTATGGAGGAATACTATCTTTATATCTAATTGCTCAAGATGTAAGTCCTCAGCTACAACTACACTCAACACCAATCTAATAGTGATTAATTTCACAACTGGTGTAAATATTTTAGTATAGTCAATACTTTCCTTTTGCTCAAAGTCTTTTACAAAGAGCATTTACAAAGAGCATTGTTTTATACCATTTGCCACTATCCGTCTCCTCTCTAATTATGTACAACCACATGTTGTGCAATGCCTTCTTTTCTTTAGGCAATTTCATCAGGACCCAAGTATTATTCTTGTACAACGAATGCATCTCGTCCTGCATTGTTAACTCTCACTTGAAAGAATCATCAACCTTCAAAGCTTCTTTGAAATATTTTAGCTCACCAGCATCAGTTAGCAATATAAAATCCAAAGAAGAAGAATACATCACAAGTGTTCTTACTCCCGAGTAGATCTCCTTATAGGGGATGGAGTACTCGGCCCAGCCTGTATCACCTCAGACTCCTTCTGAACAATCTTCTCAGACTTGATCACATCTTCATCTGAAATGCCCTCAAGTTTTACTTGAGCCTTGCCTTCTATCCCTGCATTATCAAATTCTGCAACACACTTGTCTTCATACATGGTCTTTTAATGAAACATCACGTTTTTCCCCGGATAATTTTTCTGTTCTCATTATATCAGAAACGATATGCAAATTCATCATAACTATAACCAATAAAGAAACACTTCCGAGACTTAACATCTAACTTGTTTCTACATGCAGAGTTAATATGCACATATGATAGACAACCGAAAATTCTCAGATGAGAAAGATCTACCTCCTTATCACTCCAAATTTTCTCTGATGGTTTGTTCTCCAATAGTACAAATGGCCCGCGGTTGATCAGATATGTTGTTGTGTTCACTGCATCTACCCAAAATGACTTCAGTAGACCTGCATGGATCCTCATGCTCCTGGTACGCTCATTCAGCGTTCTATTCATCCATTCAGCAATCTCATTCTGTTGTGGCGTCCTCGAAACTGTCATCTCCATCATGATGTCATGTTCCTCGCAGAACTCCTTGAACTCATGGTTCACATACTTACGGTTATTGTCAGACCGCAAACACTTGATCTTGATGCTTTTTTCATTCTCTACATGCGCCTTTCATTTTTTGAAAGTAGAGAACACATCAAATTTATTTTTCAAAAAATAAACTCATACCTTTTCGAAATAATCATCGATAAATATCACATAATATAGTGACCCGTCGAGGGATGCAACTAGAGATAGCCCCCACACATCCGTGTGCACAAGCTCCAACTTACTAATCTTCGTCATCATTGGTACTTTGCTGAAGGTGACTTTTCTCTGCTTTCCCAGCACATAGCCTTCACAAAGTCCGCCATCGACTGACTTCAAATCTGATAGTCGACTCATCTTGTGCAAGGTTTTCATCCCCTTTTCACTTATATGTTCAAGTCTACAATGTCAAACTTCAGACATAGCATCCGAATCAGCTGCTACAATAATCTTCGTGTTCGACGATCTGTACAAACTACCCAGCTTGTTGCCCCGTGCGATCAACATGGCTCCTTTGGTGACCTTTCATGTGTTACCTACAAATACCATAGTGTAACCCTCTGAATCAAGCTGTCCAACCGATATCAAATTTCTCTTTAACCCGGTATATGTCGAACATCTTTCAACTTCAAGTTGTCACATTATCAGTGACAATCTTCACATTCCCTTTCTCCACAACATCCAAGACTTTATCATCAGCTAGATAAACTTTGCCAAAGTTACCAGTAGTGTAATATTCCATACACTCCCTTTGTGATGTGGAATGGTATGAAGTTCCAGAATTTAAAATCCAAAATTTTATCGGATTATCTATACTCAGAACCAATGCATCTAAAATTTCTTCTGTAGCAGCATTGGTCGACTCCTCATTGATTTTCTTCTTAGGTGCTCTGCAATTCTTCTTCAAGTGACATTCTTCTCGCAATTCCAGCATGCGAATTCATCAGATCTAGACTGACTTCGTCACCTTGCATTTGATCTTCATTGATTTTGTCCTCACTGTTGCGTTCTTCCCATTCCCTCTACACTCAGTGCCGAGTTTGAGATTTCTCCTGATTCTCTCATGCGAACATTTTTGTTCAGAATCATATCTCGAATATCATCGAGCTTCAACTTCGTTGAACCGGAAGAACTGTTGACCACCGTCACAGTTGCACCTTAACTTTCTAGCAAAGAAGACAACAAGATCAAGGCTCTCACTTCATCATCAAAAGTGATACTCATTGAATTTAACTGCGTGATGATAATGTTGAATTCGTTGATGTGATCCGCGACCGAAGCTCCCTCAGACATCTTCAGGTAGAATAACTTTCTCATCAAATACATATTATTTAATGTAGATGACTTCTCGTACATGTTTGATAGTGCCTTCATCAAATCCGTTGTGGTCTTCTCGTTCACGATGTTAAAGGCTACGTTCCGCGCCAACGTCAGCCTGATAGCACCAAGCGCCTGCCGGTCGAAGAGCGCCTAGTCCGCGTCACTCATCGCCTTCAATTTTTCTTCAGAAAGAGGCCCATGTAATTTCTTCTGATACAGATAATTCTCGATCTGCATCTTCTAGAAGCCGAAGTCTCTACCATCGAACTTCTCGATCTTCACCTTCCCGTCATCTGTCACTATTGCTTCCACTGCCCAGGAACTCCTTCACTGAAGCTCTGAAATCAGTTGTTGTGAAATATCTTCGATATCAACTTACTGTTGATATCAATGTTAAACAGATAGTGAAAGAGTAACAAAAAATCACACGCAGAAAAAGACATACAAATTTTACTTGATTCGAAAATTGTATCCTACGTCCACGACCGTCATAGAGTTTCACTCTATCCAGATGTCTCAGCATAGAATTCAAACATTACCCAGATCCCCACAATATATAATATATAACCGCTATCAGATATGTGTCTTGAGTAACAACTCAGGATAACTGCATATCTTATCTTGATTCTCTATAACTCCATATCTAACAAATAAGTTAGTTATGATAATTATTCAATCTCCCCATATTATGATTACAAAGAAGTTACAATCTCTCATATTTTTCCTACCATATCTAACAACAAATTACTTAGGTCCAGAATCAGGCTCTACCTAACTAAAACTAATAATTATCATCCATAATATATAAATATATATTAAAAACTAAGAAATATATTTTATTATTCTTTGATCATTTTTAAAATGATAATTAATATGCTATTACTAAATTATTTTTTATATATTTACAAAAATTAATATCATTTAATTCAATAGAACTATAATGCATGAACTATGATGCAATTTGATTAGCCGATTCCAAAAGCATTATTCCGGCAATTTGCCTTTTTGTCTCCACCTATGCATTTGGCCAATCAAGCCTTAGACGTAAGGAACCTTCCTCCTCCCACTTACTTTTAAGCCTGTTCCTTGTCGTTGGAAGATGGAACAATAATGTGACCTAACCTTGATTTTTATTTTTATCTCTATTTTATTATTATTACATGTTTTTGTTTTATTTGGTCTATCTGTCTCTTTTCATCCCCCACTTTGGGACTTTATCTCACATAAGTATTTCACTTTTTAAGACTTCTTTTTCCTTAAAAAAAACTATTTTCACTTCCTTATAATATATTATATTCTCTCCATTCTTTGTATTTATTTGACATTATTTTCGGTACTAATTTCTTTAAAGCAACATTTACAATAAAAAAAACAAAGGTAGTTTTATTATTAGTAATTCAATTTTCTTTTTTTTTAAGTTGTGACTTGTCTTTATTTTAAATAAATTATAACTGGTTAAACCATTTTAAAGTATGTTAATCATTTGACCGGCTATGAAAAATATTGGGAACAATTATTTTGTAATTATAAAATATTTAGTGTACCTATTATCAAGTTGCGCAAAATATATAACCAAAAGTTAATGAGATACCTTGCAAAAGTCAGTGAGATAAGTTAGAAAAATTATGAAAGGATGCAACTTATTGTTCATGTTAGCTCCTAAAAAATATACAGCATATAAACAAATTGTATTTGAAGAATGAGAATGATTCATGTACATAAGCATCAGGTATTATAGCATTACTTATACATCAATCAAATAAGTAGAATTACTACTAATGTTTGTTTCAATAACATCAATCTTTTTCATTGGTACTGTACACTTCGTTAACTTAATGCACTGTCACCTCTGTGTTGCCTTTTTCTTTTTTGTAAATAGAATTTGGTTGTCATGTCATGCAACTTTTAAAAAAATGAGTAATTTGGTTGAGTGATAATAGCACTCAATTCTATTTTCAGAATCATGACATTGATTAGAATTTATCCTTATCAGTTTTTGTTGAACAACGAATTAATTAGATGGTATGAAAAAAAGGCAATACCAAAATTTAAGAACTACTATGATAACTTATCCATCTCCAAAGTCCTCTCTAAAATATAAGGATTATTTTCATAAATCTCTTTTAAATTATCATGATTTTTCATATTTAATCTCAAATTACAAATTTATTTTTTTAATTCTTAAACTATCACGATTTTTTTACTTTAGTCCTTCCATCTATTTCCGTTAGGCATTTTGTTACTTTTGATTTTTTTTTATTTATGAAAAGACTAAATTATAAATATAAAAAGAAAAAAAAGGAGTGGAGGATAATTTAGTCTTTTCTTAAATGATAATTATTTTGTTTACCACTTTAATCCTTTCAACAAATTTTTTTTATTTTTTATATTTGTTTTTTGATATTTTTTTAGAGGGAGGAATAAAAACATAACAAAACTAGACAGAAGAACTAAAGTGAAAAAATTATAATAATTTAGGGATAAAAAATAAGTTCGTAATTTAGAATTAGACGTAAAAAATCGTGATAATTTATATTTGCAATATCGATCTCTATGCACCAAATTCAAATTTAAAAAAAGAGTGAATATTTATATGTAAAGAATAACTACTTAGAAACTTTCGTGGTAATCTCAAACACGTTTCTTAACATTTGTCTTTGTTCTTACAAATTATCATGTATATAAAAGTGATATCATTATATTCTGACTCATGGCCATATTAATCTATACCAATAGTAGCGGTATTCTATTTATAAGGTTTCAATGTGAAAGGATTAAAGGATGAAAAATAGTTTACATGAATAAAATATGGAGATAATCCTGAGCTTACAAGTGGCATTTTCTTTATCTATCAAGAAGCGTTTTAAATTCGTGCGAATCTTTGATCCAAAATGAACAGTATATTGACAGAGCTAAGGGGTGTTACAAAATATATAAGGTCATTCTCGTATGTTCACTTGAATCATGTGAAAATGAACATGGCTCATAGGCCACTTAACAAGGACATTGAATCTCTTAGGGGGTCGCGTGCTCACTTGAATCATGTAAAAATGAATCCAACTCACGATGATAGTGACATATCTCTTTATTTATTAAGAAGTTTCAAAATGAACAATATCTTGATGAAATTAAGGAGATGTTATACTATTTTTTAAAGTACAAACTATTTAGAAAAAAGCATATATTTCAATAGAAGTGATGTTGCATCCTTTTAATTTCCCTTCTAAAACTTCATCTAACCATATCAATAATATTTTTTTTTTCAAGAAGTAAGTATTAGGAGGAAATTTTATGGTGATTTGATTTCTTTTATATATATATATATATATATATATATATATATATATAAAAGTCATTTCTAAAGTGTCACGTCCAAAACTGAATGTGACATAGACATCTGACACATTTAAAGAAATTATAATTATATTATTCCATCAAACAATAACAGAAACACTATAAGTAAAATATAATTTCTTAGAATGTCCATTCATGACCAGTTAGCTTAATAATAGTATATCTTATTCAATTAAGACTTGCTGATTATTTCTATGTCCCTCTGAATAGTTGAATATTCTAAATGTGATCAAGTCTAATTAAACACGGCCTAACTCTGATCCACGATTCATAAGTTCTAAAATATGCATTGCGATCTATTTATTTTATTTTTCTTTTCGGCGAAAAAATATAGTTTTATTTTTAAATAATCGACAACATGTAGATTCAAAGCCTTCAGAACCCGATCATAACGAGGGCCGCACGCGTGCACTACTCGGCACGTGGGAACCCGTGGCCCACGAGCTCCCCTGTGGGGCCCGCTCCCCGCTGTCGCGCACGCCTTACCACGTAGGTCAGCGCAGACGCCACACCACTTTAACCGTGTCCGAAGGTGGCGAAAAACTCCACGTCCGCACGAAATGCCTCCGCGGTACCCTTAAACTCGCGGTCGGGATTCAATCTCTTCACCGTAATGTGCATCCGACGGTTTTTCACGCGAACGCACGAAGTTTTCTATGCGGACATATTTCCGCGCAAGTCTCACCCGTCAGCGTCGTCTTTGTCCCATGTGGGCCCCGAAGGCACCGCCGCCCCCATGGCATTCGTCCACGACGTGCGTCGCTTTACAGCAGAATGGTCGCTGGGCTGGGCCCAGCGTACGGAGATGGATCCATTGACCTCCTGCCACGTGTCGGCCGAATTGGCCTGACAGCCGAAAGGCGAGTGGCCATGGAGAAAAAGGCTGAGGCACGAAAGGAGAGCTGCGAGCTTTCGTCCTGTGGGTTTAATAATGGTGCATTGGATGAACATATATTATTATTCTTATTGCTACTATTATTATTCTTATCAACGAAGGCCTGAATAATTTATTTCTTTTATTTTTTATTCTGTTCAATGTATTTTTTAAGGTTAACTTGTGATGCATGGATGCTTTTTTTTACATATATAAATAGCAATGCAGAGGCACTCTGCCTGATCAGAAAGCTTTCACTAAATTAGCAGTTCCTCCCTCTCTTCCTTGTTCTTGACCTGTTCTTGATTAATCAGATCTTTTAGTCATGGCCAGTGTTGAGGTGAGAAATCGATCCATCTGCTCCCATTCCATTTGTTACTTTTTCAATTCATATTTTGGGCAATATAAAGGTAACATATATGTAATTACCCTCTAATTAAGAAATTTAAGTGTATGCCAGCAAATTTGATCTATCAGAATGATTTCAGACATGTATGTGGTTTATATATTGCAGTAGATCAATATTCAGTTGGTCATTGCTTAGTAAGAATCCAAATACATACATCACAAAAGTAATAAATATTTATTACACAATAAATTACTATTTTCTTGGAAATGTTTGCTTCAATTTTTTTTTTCGCTTGGGATTCTTTTTTCACTTCAAAGATGCTTCCTATAATTATGTGATTATTTGTATTGATATAGAAGTGACCAGCATGTTTCATGCATGCAAGCATGATTATGTTGTCTTTAATTGTAGACTCTAATCCTACTCGATCGTATAAGTGCCAACAAGCTAATCATCTTCTTCGTACTGCTAATTTCCAATCTGATAGAAAAAGATTCATCTCTGTAATTGATCTCCAGGTGGAAGCAGCTCCCGTAGTGGCACCGCCAGCACAAGTCGAAGTCCCCGCCGTGACCGTAGAAGAAGAGGTGGCGGCGGAAGCCGAAACCGCCCCTGCGCCCGTCGCGGAGGAGGAGGAGCCCGCGGCGGAAGAGAAGCCAGCGGAAGAACCGGCAGCAGAAGAAGCCGTGGAGGCTGCGGAGGAGGAGAAGACGGAGGAGGCTCCGGCGGACGAACCCGAGGCCACCGCCGCCGTCGCGGAGGAAGCCAAGACGGAGCAGGAACCGGAAGCCACTCCGGAAGAAGCCGCGGTTGCGGAGGTCGTCGAGGAGACGACGTCGGACGCTACAGAGCCGGCGGCGGAGGAGCCTCCGGCCGCCTCCGAGGAGGCTGTGGTGGCGGAAGAATCCAAGGCCGAGGAGGAGGAAGCTCCCGCGGCTGCCTCGGAGTAAGAAGTGTTCGCATGTACGTAGTATTCTCGTGGCTATGCAAAGGAGAACATATATATAAGGTTTCTTTGTTGTGGTGGCACAATTTTTAAAGCATAGTCGTGATATACACAAAAGGTGGTGGAATAATGTATTACTATTATTTTAAAATATATATGTTTGTGTTCAAGTGTTGTTTTTGTGTATTAATCCAGGAGAGCTTGTATTGTTTGTGGGAATGGATTTGTTATCCTTGGATTATTTATCAATAAACAACTTCTTACTTGAGTTGGTAATTGTTGAGTTTTGGATTATTAGGTGCCACATCAATACCCGCAATTCAGTGCAGTTGATATATGACACACAAGGTTGGTGGTGCACTTATTGCTTTTTCATTTTTTTTTTTTGCGAGCACTAAAAAATAGTTCAAGCTTATTACAAGCGAACCAAAATAGAAAAAGATAAAAAATTAAAAGAATCGGCTATACGAGATAAAAAAAAAATTACATTTTTTTATTCATTTATTATGTTGATTTATTTCAATTCATAAAAATACAATAATTTTTTTTTTCAAAAATATAAAATTAATGCAAATATAGGTAAAGAAAAATGATAATGTTGTTCAAATTAGAAAAAAAATCTCAAATAATATGAAATAAAATAATCAATCGATCTGTTCCATTGTTTCCCTTATGTTGTTGTTAGCTTCAAACTTTAAATATTAAGTGGATTTGTTTCGTTTGAAAATATTTTCATACTCAAAATATTGAAAATAATGGTGGGTCTTTTTTTCAGTTGAGACCAAGTAGTCTTAGCAATTGATTAATTCAATGTTGGAATAAAATCGTATAAATAAATTTCGATCAGACACAATCTAGCTATTTAATTGTGTCAAAGTGGTATCTTCTAATTCGCCCTAAAAACCATTGATATCATGCAAGTGGTTAAAGGAGGGTGTTTGGCTAAACTTATAAATCAATAAAAATGACTTATAAGTCATTTTAAAAATATTTTATTAATTAATAATTGAAAAGGGGAGTTGATAAATACTTATTTTATTTATTTATAAATCAGAAAAAAAAGTTGAGAACTCCAACTTATTTAAAAAAGTTTGATTAATTAGTATATATATAATATTATTTTATTATTATAATATACATAAATTTTATTCATAAATTTCATCAATTATAATATTAAAGACTTTTTAGTTATTTCATTAAAATAGTAATTTATATGTTTTTTATTATGAAATGTGTAACTGTTTATTTTTTAAAATCAAGTTCACCTATTAAATTACTTATCAGTACTCGGGTCAGGTCGACCCGCGAACTCGATGACTCGACTCAAACCAGTATGGGTCAGGTCGGATCGGACCCGACCCAACCTTGGATCGGGTCGGGTACGAGTTGAATTTTTCCAACATGAGTTGACCCAACCCGATTCGATGACTCGATTATTTTATTTTTTTATTTAAACTTAAGCCTATATTTACTTTTAAAAAAATTAAAATAAAATACTTTAATACAGAAATAATATTTAAATAATTAGAAAACTTATTTTATGCCTTAAAATAAATATTTTTATATTAAATAAATAAAAAATAGTAAGAAAAAATTTTAAAAAAATTGAATGGGACTTTGACCCGACCCGACTCGATCAGATTTGGTCGGATCCGTTCGGATGTGTTCACGAGTCGAGTTTGACCCTACTTCAACTTATCAACTATTTTAATCAATTCATATTTGTTATTATTGGCGTACCGAATATGAGGCGATCTGAAAAAAAAAATGTAGAATTCAGCAGCAATGTCAAAAACAGATGTTACTTCAAATTAATCTCCTGATAAATTGATGGAAAATCGATGTGTCAAGTGTCAATCACCCAAACGTATATTAAAAGTTAAAACATATTCAGAGACCTAACCCTTATTATATATACAAGTTGGATAAACAAAGAATGTAACATATATGATTTCAACATGTTAGGTATTGTTAGTTTTCATTTATGTACCTTTTTCAGTATTTTCATGTTTATTTAAACGCGAAAAAAACCTAACCTAGAATTTATTTTTGCTTTATCTGCATTGAACCTGTGAAATAGGAAACGAATTACTGATTCCATTTACCATCTTTGCACCCATTTATAAACCAGTGGCAATTCAGATTCGATTTTGAAAAGGACAAATTGTAGTAAGTATATCCTAACTTTGGCAGAGAGAACCTCCCAATTTCGGCTTTGTTATTCTTCACCAACATCCAAGCAAGAGGAAACAACAGTACTGCCTAGCCAAGTAATTGAAGAAAAGAAAATTGTGCATGTTGGATCCTGTGGTCATCAAGAAGCAATTAATTCTAGCATGTGATGTTGGCTGGACTTATGTTACAAACATTTATTTATTGAACTATTTACTTATCTCCACTAAAGCAGTTTATTTTACCTTAATACTAATCAACTTTAAACTTCTTTTGTTTATCCAACTATATTCTTGACCTTTGCTTGATTTGGATAAAATAAAGTGAAAATAAAATTTAATGCTAAACTATGTTTTTTTTTAAGAAACAAGTTTTTGTTGTTATTATCTCAAGGACATTTACTCAATTTCTTTACCAAAAATATTGATAAAGAGAAATTCTGATAAGAGAAAAAATGACATGCTGGGGTAAAGGAGAAAATGTTGGAATAGTTCAATATATATGGTGCCTCCAGAAACATATACAAGAAACAAGGCTTTAATTCGGGTGCAACTGTTAGTCTACAGTACACTATCCATGATGATAGGATCATCTTATTGCACTTTGTTCAACAAGCAGTAGATTCTTCAATCCATGATTAATGGAAGTTCTTGAGCTGCAAAGCAACAAAAAATATAAAACATACGAATACTTTACTGGTTCAACTAGTACCAAATTGAGTTAAGCAGAATGCAACACAATCAAATTTTGAAATAATTGATGCACCCGAAATCAGCTGCATCGAAGCTGCATAATTGCATCAAACTGTTGCATTGTGCAATTCATGGTTCAATGAATTAATGATGAGACCAACAAAAGCCGACTCGTCGGTAATTATAAACTTAAGGCTCACAGTGATCTAACAAGAACAAGGGAGACCCATGCAATGATGTAATCACGTATGTTGCACACGTGGAGCTTCGTGCATGGAGCAAGCGACGGTTCATCAATGGCGAAGGCACCCATGAACGACTACGTCGTGAAATGAAATCTTATGAAAAAATTAGAAAACTAAGAGTAGAAGATTGTAAAAAAAAATCGCAAAAAAAAAATAGAGGAGACACACGATTTTATCTATGTTCACCCTTGAGTTTAGGACTACGTTTTGCAAAGAAATTCCACTATATCTTTTTTGTTACAATCACCACATATTAAATCTTAAAAATAAGCTATAAATGTCTCTCTCAAACAGATTTAAAATCCGAACAAAATAGAGAAACTCTGAATCCGCACCATACGGTCCGACTAAACAAAAGTTCAAACTTATCTAGGTTTCGGGGGCACTACCTCCGAACCCCCGTCCGCTCATTGGCGAGCAAGACCGCCGTCGGGGGCACCCCCGAATCCCCTCTTTTGTTAGTACGCCAGCAGCACAAATAATTGGATAATACTCAAATTTTCCTAAGCTCACGTGGACAAATCCGACGTGAAAAACAAGAGGGTGAAATATTCGCCAATTCCAACAAAATCATGGTGACGGGGAGCAATGTTAACATTGTGAAAACAATTTCCTCTTGTTAATAAGTTTAACAGCATGATACACGCTAACCAATTAAATGTTGTAAGACATGTTTTCCTATTATCATGCAGTAGCAAAAGGCAGTAGATTCATCTTTGAGACAAAGTATCAAGCAGAGGGAAAGAAAGAACACTTAGAACAGGTGAAGAAAAAAACGGATAACATACATAGGCAATAGGCCATGGTTGGATGTGGGGAGGGGGAGGAGAGAGAGAGGTGGGGGACCTGTTAATGTGTTGCAGTCGTATCTCTCAAGTGGTTAGCTAGAAACAGGAGTGGAGGCCCAACAGCTATAAGACCCACCCAATGTATCCCATACTCCAACATCTCCTCCATGCTAAGAAGCTGCACTTCTCAAGATTCGCTGGTTATAATTTGTCACAGGAAGCAGCGCCATGGCCTCCGAAATCTCCAGCAACACCCTAACATTTCTATGCTTATTATTTCTCCTCTGCTCTTTTGCAACCGGGACTCTTCCTGTTCCAGGTATCTATGACAAAAGAAAAACATTACTCTTCCTGGCAAGTTTATTCTAAATTCTTTTATTGCACGCTTGCACTCAGTGGATCGTTCCTTATTTCTTTTCATGTCTGTATGCAGCAGGTTCTGAGGCACAGGTTACTCAACCCACAGCAAGGAGGATGTCACTCTCACCACAACAGGTAACACTTGTGAATTTGCGTGATCTCAAAACATAAAAGATATCCTTACATTACAAAGCCCTTGATGCAACAATTTCTGCATGCACCCAGGAACTGAACAAGGAGGATTCATGGAGGAGGGCTATTAGTTCAAGAATGATGATAGGCTCCAGAGCTCCAGTTTGCACTTTCAACGAATGCAGAGGCTGCAGATTCAAGTGCACTTCAGAACAGGTCCCTGTGGATGCTAATGATCCAATGAACAGTCCATACCATTACAGATGTGTGTGCCACAGGTGATTCAAATTTCAGAGGGTTATGCTCTATTCAACGGTAGAGGGGTGTGTGTGTGTGATGGTTCTCTCTGTCCATGTCACCTGGATGTAGTTGGCAGCTTATTCGAATGGTTACAATAACCCGCAGCTTTTTAGTGTGTGCTTGATCAGATTTGTCTTGTGTCCATGTTCTAGTTTATTGTGCCAATAAAGCTACTACATTTTGGCAGGGATTTGTTTTCTCATCCTATAATTCCACTGTCTTATGTGTAAAATTACATCTAGTCTTCTACCTACATTCTGTACGGAAGTGCAGTAAATCCATCTACTCAACTCTGTACCACAATACCGTAAAATGTAAATCCATCTTGGCAATGAATGTTCAATTCAACCCCCACTTCTTCATTGAATTTACTGTAAATGTGATTGACGAAATATTTTCTGGTGTCAAAAATCCCATGATAGTTCGAGAAATTTTTCTTGTCAAGTACCCAAAAAAGAAAATATGCCTAGTATAAAATGAAAAACTAAACTAGAGACTCCTTGGTATCGTTTGAATTAAGGTTCCTAGTAGTCCTCTCTCTCTCTCTCTCTCTCTCTCTCTCTATATATATATATATATATATATATATATATATATATATAGGATAAATTAAAGTGACATAGTGATGCCCGGAGACCGGCAGAAATAATATTTCCTTAGTTTTTGCTGCTGTAATTTTCTTTCCAACACACATTAGTGATGTTGAAAAGATGACCTCATTGTATTTTTGGCCCCTCTGGCCTCCTTGAAATTATGCATTCGGATTCTATAACCTCTAGCTAATACATATTTTCTTTCCAAAAAAAAAAAAGAGATGACCTCATATACCAACCATCTTTTGTTCGAATTACCCAATATTTAGTTTATACCAAACAGTTCAGAGCACGAAACTTTACTTAAACAAGACTCCGCTATCATTGAGCCCAACTGTCAACCAGGTCGCAACAAATAAGCACTGAGAAGCCCTCCCGAGCCTCCTTTCTGACCAAGAATTTTGTTGAATTTGTACAAGATCAATCGCTTTCTTTTGAGTTTGATATTGTTCGATTGGGAGCATTCGTACCCTTGTTTCATTTGTGACATCAATTGTTATCCTATACTAATGTAACATACGAACAAAACTAATGTCAGTCAAAAGAGCACTTGTGGAAGATACAAAAATCAGGAACCCTAAGTATCACAAATTAGAATCTAAGATGCATACAAGATTGTATTGTCAAAAGTAAAACTTGAGCTTCAATTTTTATGCCTTTTTTTCTGGTGGAACCACCGGTATCTCGGAAGTCACTAACACAATAGAATGGTCAACAAGAAATATTCAGCTTTGATTGGCGAGACATATCTAGCCGTTAAATTTTTCTAAAAAAATATGTGTAATAAATAAATATATATGTTCTGTCATGCAATAAATGTTGGCCTCTTGTTGTTAACATAAAAAGAGAACGGTAAACAAAAAACTTTTGAAACTAGTGGTGAAAGACTTTTAGCTGAGCTGAAACCTAAGGGAGTAGATACCAGACTTGAAAGAGCATTCAGACAAGTCCCATGCAGACAAGCTATGCCTGGAGGAGCGCAGAATGAATTCCCACCGCAAGAGAGAGATCATAATTTTGTGGCCCTGTGCACTGTACAGAAAAGAGAGGAAAAAAGATTAGCAGAGTGATCATCTCAAATTGGTAAATAATCTTTCTGATGGAGAATATTTCTAACTAAATTGTTGGACTTCTAGTTGTGAAGCACGTTTTCATGTTTAAATCCTTAAACTTAATCTTGATAGAACTTATATGTAAAGTTCCTCAGAAATTGGTTTAAACCCCGTGGAGTTCTAAATAGGATCAGATATTGTTGTAAACCTGTCACATCTAAACCACATAATTTGTAACTTGTCCTCTTACCTAGCGGGCAAAGCTACATTTTTGTGGGAAGACCCCTAACCGGATGGGTTTGGACCTCCACTCCACTTGGTAGTTTCACCCAAACTTCATTTTCCTCGCGGATAGACCACCTAGGTTCAAATCCATAAATAGTGACAATCACCGTAAGAAGACTCATTTTCCTTGTGGCAGGTTCCATTAACCAAGTCGCTGCACATCAGCTCGTCAACCTGATTGGTTCCCAGTTCTAGAATTTGGGTTTAAACATAGAATGCCTCAAATTAATTTAAAATAAAGCCACCAGTGCTCCATGAGAGCATAGACACGGACTTCAGTTAGTGAATATATAATGCATGGGCCATTAACCTAGTTGATGGCTTGACGCTAATCTTGTTGTGGTTCTCTATCCCGGGCATTGAATTATTTGTCAACTTAGATCTTATGAAGAGTTGCACTCTTCTTTCCAACTTAATATGCGTCATGGTTTAATCAAGAAAGAAAAAGTAGTTTTCAATCTTCCACGTTACCTTTGACCACTCTCGATCATCAAATACTTGTAGAAACAAATAATGAATAAGAATAGAATGGCATATTCATTTCATGAGTACACATTAAATCATTCAAATACGAATACAGAAGAAGCTGCAGTTTTTCCCAGAAAAAAAAAAAAGAATCTACAGTGTACCCTTTCAAAGCGACTCAAGTATCAGTTGCAGCAGTTCAACAGATTGCAAATTATCATAGCAATTAGCACCAGATTCAGAAGTGAACAAGATTCCACCAACAGAAATATTTTTTACTGGTAATACCTATCCCATATTTCATTGATATTTATGATAATGCATAACAGCATAAGAAGATCACTGGCATATTCCTATGACCATTAATTATCAACTGATCTCTGACCTATTTTATGTGATCACGGCAAGGATAATGTGAAGAACAATGACAGAATGAGACTTCCTTCAGCACCATGGTCTCCATGACTCATTTCTAATGCCATTTTTGCCTCAAAAAGCAGGTCATCTCAAGGATCTCTTCCTAATATTTTCTGCACAGCCTTCTTTATGCAGTTCTGGTCAAGGGTTTTTGTCAGATATATCTCCTGAACCTGCCATAGAACCAAGATACCATATCATTTCGTTTCAATTCTATTTTATTAAAATAGTATTTTTTTTGCATACACCATGCATGTGGATATCATGAAAGTTAGGCTTTCACTAAAACTCAAAAATCAAACTACAACGAACCTCAGTGAAAACTTGGTTAGCCAAAGAACAGCATATAGAAACATAAGATCATGCAGGAAGTGAAGTGAAGAAATGGTAATAACTAATGCTCCATAGTTTCTACAAAAAAAAGAGTGAAATGTCTGTTTTTATCACAGTGGAGGGGCCGATCCCCATGTCTGTTTCTAGATCAAAAATTGTTTGTATATTTTATACCATGGAAGAATGAAAAGATGTTTATGTGGGTGTCACGACAGCATTTTGACCAGTAAACTTCTGTCGCTGGTTAGAATGATCATGACTGCAAGATCATGAAAGTTGGATGATCTTTTAGTTACAAAACAAAGCCCAGTAATCGAGTTGGGAAGACAGTTTCAGAAATTTATCCATCTATTAATGTACTACTGTCAAAGTCATTCAAACAATAATCAATAAGTGATTGACTTAATTAGTAAAGCATCTTAAACCCTTGTTCAAAATGATGAATCAAGGATTATTAGATTTTTGGATGGTTCAATCCTAAAATTATACAAACAATTTTCACATATTCTCTCAGCAATGCCAAGCACAAATGCATAGAGGAAAAGAAGTAATTTATGCCTTTTAGGAAAATAGCTAGGCCTGAAATCAAAGTCATACAAATAAGCATCAATATGTCATGCAGAAAAGCATCTTAGAGCCCCATAATGAGAGATCACACAATCAAATTCTGACCAATGCCCTCGCTAGAAAGGGGTTGTACCTTAATACTTGATCATTTGAACTGAATTAATCAAAGAATGATAGAATTTCAGAGAATACTTTGGGCAAAAGATTATGCAAACAATTTTGACATATTTTTTCAGCAGTATCAAATAAAAGCAGAGCCAAAGTTAATTATGAGGAGAATAAATAACTTATGCTATGTGAACTTGGCTTTGACATGAATGACCATTATATGTTTTCACTCTTCAACAATATCATCTTTCTCATACTCCACATCTGGGTACATCCCAAGACAAACGTAGCATTCAATTTGGCAATATTATGTTGTTCATAGTCAACTTAAGTTTAATATTCATGCTTCTTCCGCATAAAAGCAAACAAAAGAAAGGATGTTACATGCTACAATTCATGTTTCCAACTTCTCACTGATTAGGAACTATGATATATTCGCTAGCAACTCTTGCAAGTGGGCTAAAGACAATAAATATAGCAACAGCCAAAATAAGGAACACTTGCTATACAGCGTTACACACGCAAGCAATGAATTTGCTTATTCAAATTCAAGTGCGAGATGCACATTGCCTGCTGTCTTTACTTTTGCCATCGTTATCTAGGCCCAACATCTTGCAAATTCATATTTGAAGAGTTTCACATAACGGGTATTAGATTATATCCCACCCTTAACAACCAAAATTAGGACCGTACCCGAACCTGCCGTGATTCCTCATCCCCAGCGACGGAGTTTTGGGTGGTGTCGCTGAGGAAAGCGTCCTCCTGCTCAACACTTCTGCTATTTCGCACGGTGCGAGCTTCCCGGTGATGCAAGCGAGGTCGTCCACCGCGAGGGGGAAGGGAAGGGAAAAGAAGACGTCGGAAACTCCCGAGGGTGGAGATGGAAGAGGAACTGTCCAAGCGTTGTTGCGAGAGAGAGAGAGAGGAGCTGATGTGTTCGCGGTAATGCCGAGAAAGAGTAAGATTTTTTTAAGCCCGATCAAGGAGAAGAAGATTAGTTTTACGTGGGCAAAATAGGAGATCATGAGTTTATAAGTGGTATTTTCTTTATTTATAAAAACGTATTTTAAATTCGTACGAGTCGAGAAAGCAAATAATATCTTGACGAAACTAACGAAAAGTGTTACAAAAAAATATCATATCTTAATTCACGTGCTCATTTAAATCATATTTGAAAGGAACTTGGTCCACCGGCCACTCAACGAAGACTTTAAATCCCTTGGGAAAGATGATTGTAAGATTTCAAAATGGATGGGAGAAGATCAGTCCCACTTTTGCAAGTGCGTATTAGATTTAGAACTCGTAAAACACGTGGGGCCATCGATCCAACTTGAGACCCTCCAATCCAATCATTCGAGACGGAATTTTTCGGATTGGCTCTTAGATACGAACCCAAGTTGGGTTATCGAACCCGATGGTGGCCAAAATAAATTAAATTATAAGCAATATTATTTTATTATGAACGACTTTCCATAACAGTAGATTATGTTTCAGTAGAATCCATTTTTACATAAGAACGGATATTTGGTTTTTTTTATTCATATTTTATGTTCGTTATTATGTAGAAGTAAGGATCCAATATCTTGACCAAGTCCACGAGCAATCCTTGGGTTATTTTTTCCCAGCTCTTGATTGGCAAATAACTGCTTGATCGAGAAATAATTAATTGAGGGATGTGTGGAGTGAGATGGTATGATGAGTGAGTATGAACTTTGAATAATAAATTATAAAAGAGGTAGGGTGAAATAATGAAAATCTTATTTGGTAAAAATTATTTTTATTTTCATTATATATTAAATTATTTATAATATTTAATGTCTGTTAAGTATTTATTTATCATATATTTTTTTATCATTTTTTTCTTCTATTTCTTGTTTGACTTATTTTTCCTATTTTTATTATATTATTTTATATTACTGTAATTGTTTTATTCGTCCATTTTAAAAGTTAAAATGAAATATAAGTAAAAATAAAATTTATTTTATCTGTTTACGAATACAAGAGGCAAGAGAGACTAACGAGAGAGAAAAAAAAACAGAGAGGAAGAGAGAATTAATTTGATTTATTATTAATAATTTCTTTTTTTATTGATTTGATGGAACAAAAAATATAATTTTAAGAAAGATTAACTACTTCACCACATCTCTCATGACTAATAAAAAATAATTATTTAAACAAGATGCACACCCCATATTTCATGCTAACTTTTCAAAGCTTTCAATCCAAATAAGTCCTCAATGACATCAACACGTATAATATTTTTTTTATTTATTACAATTTTATATCTTATAAAATAATAAATTATATTTTTTTATTCTTATTTTTTGTTCAAATTTTCACTAAAACTTATATGAAATCAATTGTTTAAATTTTCATCATTATATTTTTTCATCCAAACACTCATCTAAACTTTTATACTTAATTAATCACTTATCGAAACTAACAAAAATTTAAAAGTTCACATCCATGCACACTCGTAGTGTTATTATTACATTCCCCAAACAATAAAAAAATCTTAAAACTCTTTAATTCTTATGTAAAATTATGTCAATACATTATAATTGTATAGAGGAAGCAGAAGAATGCAAAAAGCTAAGTATGTCGTATACAGGTATTTATCCAGTATTGAAGATCTCAAGCCTGAAAGATGTATCATGTACTTTCAACTATGAGGTGTTATCCAGATTGAATTTTGCTACAGTGAGAAAACGTATCCGTGCTGACAATAATTGTGCACGACTTTTGTAGCATGCACTTGTGAGGTTTCATAAAAGCTAAATTAGAAGAATGCATAATTTTCTTAGATAGTATTTCATCAAAAAAATGAAGGACCTCACTCTCTTTGAAAGTTGAACTGTTATGTATTCATATCGACCACACAAAAAAGGCAACTTAACTTTCCATTTGCAGATAATTGACAGAGAAAATCGTATGTATATCTGGACAGGACGAACAGCATGGGCGGAGTGCCATTCTCGACAAAGGATTTTTGGCAGTCTATGAGGGGACTTCGCAGACAGAGATTGGATTGGAGATCTCCGATGGCGACTTTTTTGGTCGGTGCCTGGACCATTTGGCTTCAGCACAATCGAATCATTTTTTTGCGAAGAGAAATGTCAGGTGGATAATATTGTACATCACATGTTTTCTCTTCTTCGAGATTGGGGCTTAGACTAACACCTTTTGGTCTTACTTTTGATGCACTCAGCTTGAGAGCTTTCTCTTATACATGATATTTTCTTCTTGATGATATATATACATGTATGACAACCAAACTGGTGATCATACTTTCCCTTTTCAAAAAAAAAAAAAGAACAGATGATTAAACTCAAGCAACTAGTTAATACCAATACAAAAAATAAAAGAAATAAGGAGGATAAGAAGCAAAAGGCATAAATCAAATTCAACAAAAAGTTACATGCATTATCAGATCTGGATATTGATTATTTGTCTAATGAGAAATAGACTATCAGCGTCATTTATGTTCTAGAAAAACACAATGATTTTTAGAACTTCAATTGTTCCTTACAATGAAGAATTATAAACTCAACATCAACTATGAAAACCAGCTGTGTACGAAATGGCACTTTTCCATGTGTTTATACCCAATTGATAATTGTTGGGTATACTGAGGATAAGAGAAGAGCAAATGAGATATTCATCTCAAGGTGGCAACCTACTAGAGAAGTATTGTGACAACTTGTCTCTTAACGTGGCTCCTTCCGGGTCAACCACATTGCAAACTTGTTGCTTGTAGCTGGAATCATGTTGGTTTAATAAAGATTTCTCACCTCTTACTTCATCTTCTAAATCTATTATTATGTTATGCAACAAGCAGCAAACAAGGATTATTCTTGGCAGTCGATGTTTATCAGGTCTCCACATCTCTCCCTGAAAAAAATGCCACATTTCTTTAAACCTTGCTAGCGCCCTCTGTGCCACCATGCTTGTTCCAGAGTGACGCTCGTTGAACTCAGCTCCGGAATTCGATAGCTCATTTCCTTGGTAGGGAGTAAGAAGCCAAGGGAGGAGGGGGAAAGCTGCATCTCCAATTATATATTCTCTCACTTCTGAGCCATCTGATAGTTGCACTTTGTCTCCATTCAGTCTTGCACCTTTCTCACACATTCTAAAGAAACCTGAGCTACGTAGTACAAGTAATTCATCCATGCTTCCAGGCCAGCCTGTGACGATATCTCGGAACCTCATCTCAGGGTCAACAATAGCCTGCAAGATCATACTGTGGTTCTTCCCATAATCAAGCCATACTATGTTGGAGGTGTCAGCTGTAGGCAGGCACATCATGATGTGAGTAGTGTCAATAGCACCACAACAATTTGGAAGACCGCATATGTTTTCAAATTTGGACTTAATAATACCCATTTCTGCAGAGCTCGGCCATCTCAGATGATCAATGCCTCTCACTTCCATAGCCTCCACAAACCTCCAAGTGACTTGTGATACTGTCGAGTGGTTCAAACCAAATGCATTGCCAATGTTCACTAGTGACTCACCAGAGCTTAATCTTCTCAGAGCAATGGCCACTTGGTCATCAACAGTCATCATCTTCCCATTAGTGAAAGCAAAATGTGATGTCTTGGCCATCAAGTCCTCCCTTACCAATGATGAAATGTAATCGAATGTTTTTCTTGAAATCTTAAAAACTGATTCAAACAGTTTCGCTTCGTCTGAAGAGGCCAAGCTTCCTAGAAAGTGCCAAGAAGAGAAGATTGCCATGATTAGTAAGAACTAAATGTGAAAAAATGGACACATAATCTACACATTGAAGAATTTTGGTATCATGAATAGCTTGCACTTCCAGGTAATTTATAATTGTTCAGTCATCCAACAATTATCATATAGTTGTTATCAAAGTTTTCCCCGCAAATATTTAGAAAAAGTCCATCTTGTAAGGGAAAAAATTATGTCTTGCATACCTGAATCAAACAAAAATTTTAGTAATGATTTTTTTTCTTTCCTCAATGTGCATAAAAACTCAACCTTCTTGCACAATACCATGTCACGTATACATTAGATTTTTTAGAGGGATTAAAAAGGACCAATTACCCCTAAGGTACTGTAAGAAACTACAGTAACGATTTATGACAGAAACCATATATAAAAAAGAGAGTACATATTTCGAACTTGAAAGTTTTAGCTTATTCTTTATCATTTTTAGTACTCTCTTGAATTTATTTTTATGTGGCAAAAAAGGTTGAAATGGTTGCTAAAGCCATTTTAGGAGAATCAAAAGGTTTTGGACCACGAGATAAGGAGACTTGGTGGTGGAATGAGGAGGTCCAAGAAAAGGTGCGTAATAAGAAGAATTGTTTCAAGACGATACACTTGGACAATAGTTCTGACAATTGGGAAAAGTATCGTTTGGCGAAAAGGGAGGCTAAGAAGACAGTTAGTGATGCTCGTGCTAAAGCATATGAGGGGTTTATAAGGAGTTAGGGACAAAGGCGGGTGAACAAAGGATTTACAAGATTGCAAGGAATAAAAAGGAGTCGAGAGATTTGGATCAAGTAAGATGCATAAAAAATGAAGTTGGCAAGGTTTTAGTTACTGAATGAGATATTAAGAACAGATGGGAAGAGTATTTCTATAAGCTATTTAATGATGGATGTGAAGGTTCCCGTTGTGATTTGGAGGACTTGACAGTTAGCGAATGTGAAGTTAATAGGTCATTTTATCGTAGAATTAGAGTCTCGGAGGTTAGCGAAGCTCTTAAGAAAATGGAGAATGGTAAAGCCGTTTGACCGGATGGTATACCGATTGAAGTTTGGAAATGTTTAGGAGAAAAAGGTGTGTTGTGGTTATGTAAACTATTTAATGAGATTTTACGGTCGAAAAAGATGCCTGATGATTGGAGATTAAGTACATTAGTTCCTATTTACAAAAATAAAGGGGATATTCAGAATTGTGCAAATTATAGAGGGATTAAACTTATGAGTCACACTATGAAATTATGGGAAAAAGTGATTGAGCATAGATTGAGAATGGAGACTAGTATTTCTGATAGACAATTTGGGTTCATGTCAGGAAGATCCACTACAGAGGCGATTTATTTACTAAGGGGGATGATGGAGAAGTATCGAAGTAGGAGAAGAGACTTACATATGGCTTTCATTGACTTAGAGAAGGCGTATGATCGGGTACCAAGGGATGTACTTTGGAAAGCCTTGCAAAAAAAGAGGGTGAATGTTGTCTACATTAAGGTAATACAAGATATGTACGACGGGGCATTGACTAGGGTTAGGACACCCGGAGGTGAGACAAATGAATTTCCTATAGGAATTGGCCTACATCAAGGATCAGCTTTAAGCCCGTATCTATTTAACTTAGTTATCGATGCTATAACCGAGAGTATCACATAGGAGGTACCTAAGTGCATGCTATTTGCGGATGATATAGTACTTTTAGCGGATTCAAGAGAAGAGATTAATACAAAATTGGAAATATGGAGAAATATGTTGGAGTCAAAGGGTTTTCGTTTAAGTAGGAATAAAACAGAATATATGCATAGCAATTTCACAAATAAACCACTTAGAGACGATTTGAAAGTTAGGTTAGGGGAGGATATAATTCCTCAAGTGACAAAGTTTAAATATTTAGGATCAATTGTAAGACAAGATGGTGAGATTGATGACGATGTTAATCATAGAATTCAAGCTGGTTGGTGTAAGTGGAGGAAAGCCACTGGAGTTCTTTGTGATAGAAAAGTACCCAATAAAGTTAAAGGAAAATTCTATCGTACTGCTATAAGGCCAGCAGTGTTATATAGTAGTGAATGTTGGGCTATGAAGGGACAACATGAACGTAAAGTGGGGGTAGCCGAAATGAGGATGTTGAGATGGATGTGTGGTCATACAAGATTAGATAAGATTAGGAATGACCATATACGTGAACGAGTCGGAGTGGCTCTTATTAGTGAGAAAATGATAGAGAATCATTTGAGATAGTTTGGTCATGTTCAGAGAAGACCATTAGATGCGCCAGTAAGAAGAGTAGATCAAATAATCTGGAGTCCGATTAAAAAAGGGAGAGGGAGGCCAAGGCGGACACTTGGCGAACTAATAGAGCAAGATCTATTGGTGAATAATATACCGAAAGGTTTGATTACTAATAGAGCGGAATGGCGTCGTATGATCCATGTAGCCGACCCCACCTAGTGGGATAAGGCTTTGTTGTTGTTGTTGTTGAATTTATTTTTATCTGAAGTCCTTCAGATCCAGGTAGACACTAGACACCTCTTTTCTGCTTGAGAACGAACTATCAAATGGGGATCAGGATTACAGAAAGCCAATTGAATTAGTATTCGAGTGGATCTTGGTTACTCATAAACCTCCCTTTCTTGTTTCAGATTATTCATTCTATTCTTCATCTCTGATTTCGACGAGTATTCTCAAACTAGTACCTGAAATCCTGAAGGCTGAGGAAGCAAGGAAGTTCATGATGACTAGAAATACGACCCACTATTACGCTAAACTAACAAATATGAAGCTCTGTACTCATATCCAACAAGTTCGTGAGATCCATGCAACAAGAGTCCTATTAACAAACATGAGATGCTGATAACACAATGGATACACCCTAAGGATTTTCTGCACCAACTGTATCCACTGACCAAAGATGCAGATAGTGGCATCACAAATTCACCAGAACCATGTAACATAACATTTCAACGAATTTGGTGCAGATTATAAAAATGTTAGCAGTGACATATGTATGGATAGCACATTCTCAAGCTCAGAGGCAAAGCTATAAACAAGGCTCGAGGCTAACTCATCAGTTATTTTTGTCATGAGAAGCTCTATTTAGCCAATTTGTTGTCCAATTGATGCAATAATCATCTTATTCTTCCCTAAAATTTTATCATAGATCCGATAAGTTCAAGTTCAAGAATCATATCAGATACACCATTTATGTTCAGGTTCTCATGGGAGGAGAAAAATAAAAAGGGAAATCCCATTAATATGATCAAATTATTGGAACCAAGAAAAATCAACGAAGGATCAGAAGTTTAGTATACCACAAAGATTGTTTAGTAGCCACTCTAAAAGAAGAAAGAAAAATATGTTTTGAGCATCCATCTAAAAGCTAGTACTCATTTCACTAGAACATTCTGATATATATCATACAACAACAACAACAACAACAACAAAGCCTTATCTCACTAGGTGAGGTCGGCTATATGAATAAGATTCGACATGATTTTATGTTGGCTGTCGGGGCCTAACACAACCCTCCTCCTTTATCCGGGCTTGGGACCGGCTATAAAATATAGGCGGAGTTGATATATATCATACAGTAAAAGGTAAATTGTAAGGAGATAAAATCTATCATCTTCTGTCGCTTCGGTTTCCAGATTTCTATCAGGGCATTCTCTCTTTTAAAATGTTCCAAGTCAAAGTAATGTGGTCATAATCTGTCTCTTTAGATTAGTTATGTGGTCACAAGATTATCATCCAAATAACACTTAAAAAAAACTGAAGACGATGGGATAACCCTTTTCTGTAAGCATTCATAAGAAAGCCTGAAATAATTGGCCCCTGCATAAGATGTCAATGCAAATTCCAGTTACCAAAGTTCATCAACTATTTATTCTCCTATATGATTACATCATTCATGACCTAAAACGATTATGGTCATGTTCTACTTTAGAGTAAACAAAGGAGTCTACTCGTGATACACACACATATATATAATAAAGCAAACACTTATGTACCATTCAAAAACAAACTAAGAACTATAACAACAAAGTTGCATTATGAATCAAGCCATTGACATCAACGCTTTTTCTGGTTGAAAATTATTGCATGGCATTGATGTTGTTATATGTCAACAGTCGGCTGGAACCAATTGGAGATCATTTAAATTAGCAAACCAAGAATCCGATTCAACAATATCAAAAGACACTTCTCAATTGTTTTCTATAATCCACCACGAACACAAAGCATTACTGAATCCTATTGCGAGAAGCAAATAAAATAGTGATGCTGGAAGCTGATACAAAAGAAAGTCTAGTTAACAAAGAAGTGACAGGTGAAGAAAGAACCTGGAACCCGTCTGGAGAAGTCATCCCACCAGTCGCCGCTGCCTTGGCTCGAAACCACCGACGGGGCCCCGGCCGCCACCGTGGCCTTCTTCTCTGCCCTCTTCCTCTTCTTCGCAGGACCCATGATCACGAGTGCTCTTAGACGCCAGATGCACATCAACAGAGTTCCCGCAGGAAGCCGCCCCGATGGGAGCCCGAGATCTCAAAAGCACACAGAGAGAGAACGTGAACACAGGAAAAGATGCCCCGAGATGCAAATCCCCCCTGCGCAAGTTCCTACGAAATCTGCCTCAAGGAAGCACGCGGAGCTCGTCCGGGAGAGACGAAGATGCCGAGGAGAGGGGAAGTACGGATGGGTCACGGCGCCGCGGTGGTGGTGCTATGCTGCTCCCGCTGCAGCTATCGGTGGCATGCAGGATGGTGTTCATAGATTCGAGTAATCGACGGGAAAGATAATCTGATGGGGGAGAGCTTGCTTGTGCGGGGCAGAGAGGAGAGAGAAACAATGCGTGAGTGCAGCCTGCCTGCAGCAAGAAGCAAGGAAGAGGAGAGAGAAATGGGGGGAGGGGGAGAGAGAGAGACAAAGAGCTAACAGCTGAAATGCTTACGAGGAGGGAGGTGGTGTTGTGGTTTGGCATGGACTCGTTTGTAAGGCATTGGGCCAAAAACGCATGCGATGTCCTCCTCCTCCCCCTCTAATTGCTTAATTAGGAGATTTACAAGCGGAAATATATAATATTACATATATTCTAGTAATAGTAGTAGTACAAGTTGCTACTAATAGTTAAAAAAAAGGGCTGGGTTGGTGAAGGCAGCATAGATCAATTTGTTGTTATTTATTAGTACTCCCATCAGATCATTTGAGTAAGAAGATCAAGTCAGCATACTTTTGGGGTCGTCACCCAGTTAGTTAACTCGAGGCCAATTGCTCTCGTAGTCGTGTTTAATTATCTCATATCTGGTCGGATTTGTAGGATCCCAAACGATATTAAAAAGTGGAGGGTGAATTGATGTTTAATAAAAAATATCGATTTTATGAAATTCGTAGCGGAAGCACAAAATCAATTCTTGAAACATTTGCAATTCAGATTATAAACACAATATGAACGATGAGAGAGAGAAAATCAAACGTAAAGATTCGATGGTTGTTGACGAGATTCGGCCACAACTTGATCTACGTCTCCGCTCTGACTTCTCTCGAAACCGTCGGAGATTTTACTAGCACTTTTTTTATTTCAAATGGGGCAAGAAAGAAAGCCTTTTACACCAAGCACATTTTCTCCGCTTCGAGAGGCAAAGTAACATCTCCTTCTAGAAAGCTAACCTATTTTTCTCGTTCAAAAAGTAAGATTTTGAACCTCTTTTACACATGAGCTCTCTTAGTTTTTTTCGAACAAAAGTGTTTTTCTCTTTTACAATTCTATGCTCACAAAAAGAGAAGGGAGAAAGAAGAGAAAGCTATAAAATGAAAACTTAAAGAAAATGATCTCTTTTTTTATAATTTGAAGTTTTTCTTCAATGAGTGAATAGGTGACTTTGCCTCTGGCTTTGGCACTCCTTTTATAGTCTTCAATGTACGGAAAATTCGTCCAAAAATTATTCTACAAATTCCTCCTTCAAACTTGACCGTTACTGTTCATTTGACTCGGACGTCGATCGACCACACTTTTGGACCGGTCGATCGGTCTATGTGACCGTTGTGCGTTTTCTTTCACTTCTATGCTTGATCGGTCGACCGAACTGTCGATCGATATGTTGACCGATATTGTCTCGATGTCATCCGGAGCAGGCTCAGCAGTTATCGGTCAACCGTATCTTCTATTCGGTCGATCGGTATCATCTCGACCGGCCTTCTTTGTGTCGACCGGCAGGTTGGCCGACCTGCACTGTTTTGATCATAATTTTCTATACGGTTATCCAAATTAGATGATCTTGGACTGTCGAATTCTCTACAAATGTTTTGATCTTGCACTATTTCGAAGGTCGATTTCGGATCCGCATATTCACCTTAACCCAGCAAACTTGTCGAATTTCCTCAGATTGTTCGGCAATGGATCTGATCTTGAAAATATTTCTGCTTGCAGATAATACGAATAAATGATTTATATTTTTTTTCAGAATTTTAACACATCATACGACGGTTTGGAAAAATCTTTTCTAAGCAGCTGGTGAGCTGTCTACTTCAGCTGCTTGAAACCCTATTGGTTGAAATGGAGGTCCAATCATATTATTTGATTAAAAATTAATGTTAAACTTCTAATTAGCATTAGTCATAATTAAATATGTTTATTATAATATTTACAAACATTAGAATTTATTCCTAATAACCTTATATAATTTTTTCATAACGCTTATCGATAATTTAATTTTGATTATGCTTTAATCCAAGGGTTAGTTGCTACACGCAACCATGACTATATAAGTATTTAAACTTACTTAAAATGAGAATTAAAAGTAAGATTATATTAAAATGATATTTGTGGAGCACGTTCGTGACACTTTTTCTTCTTGATCTTTTTGGATTGAGATCTCATAAGTTAAAAATAAGCCAATAAGATCATCAAAATCTAATTTGTTCAAATTCTTTTCTTCGATCACGGTCATCTTCGTATGCCATTTGGAGGAGAGATACATGAGAATCTTTTTTCACTTTTTTAGAGTTAGATCTTAGCTCGCCCAAGGAGGCTAAGTCATTCAAAATATCATTAAACCGAGCAACCATATCATTTATGGATTCATTTTCATGCATCTTAAAAGAATCATATTGATGATTTAGAATATTCAATCTAGATTCTTTGATTTTATCGGTTCCTTCATAAGTAGTGATGAGTTTTTCCCAAATCTTGATTGCGGTTTTACAACTTGAAATCCGATTAAATTTTGTTGAATCCAAAGCACAATAGAAAATATTCTTTGCTTTCCAATTCAATTTCGAAAGAATTTTTTGTCTTTCGTCATGTTCAGAAGGTAATTTTTCATGTAAATAATAGCATTTTTCAACAATACCCTACATGTTTAAATCAATAGAACATATGTAGGCTTGAATTCAAATTCTTCAATATGAAAAATTTGATGCATTTTAAAGGGGAGGACGACTAATTGATTGTCCTTCGGAAAAAATAAACGCACTCGATGCCATAGCTCTTAAGATTGTTAAATAAAAAAAATGATTGAATCTTAAAAATAATTAGATCTAAAATTATTAGATCAAGAAAACGAGATGATTCAAAAGATCAAAATAAGAGCAATCCGCTCTGATATCAATTGTAAGATCCCAAAGAGCACCAAGAGGGGATGAATTGATGTTTAACCAAAAATATCGATTTCATGAAATTCGTAGCAGAAGCACAAAACCGATTCTTGAAACCTTTGTAATTCATATTATACACAATATGAACGGGGAGAGAGAGAGAAAATCAAACGCAAAGACTCGGTGGTTGTTGACGAGGTTCGGTCACACCTTGGCCTACGTCCCCGCTCCGACTTCTCGACCTCGAAATCGTCGGAGATTCCACTAGTACTTCCTTTGTTCCAAATGTGATAAGGAAGAAAGCCCTTTACACCAACCACATTTTCTCCACTTCGAGAGCAAGCCAACATCTTCTCCTAGGAAGCTAATCTATTTCTCTCGCTCAAGAGGTAAGATTTTGAACATTTTTTACACACGAGCTCTCTCAATTTTTTTCGAACAAAAATGTTTCTCTCTTTTACAATTCTATGCTCACAAGAAGAGAAGAGAGAAAGAAGAGAAAGCTATAAAATGAAAACTTATTTGAAGCTTTTCTTCAATGAGTGAATGAGTGCCATTACCTCTAGCTTTGACACTCCTTTTATAGCCTTTAATGTGTGGAAAATTCGTTCAGAAATTGTTTTACAAATTCCTCCTTCAAACTTGATCGTTACTGTTCATTTGACTCGGAGGTCGGTCGACCGCACTTCTGGAACGGTCAATCGGTCTACGTGACCGTTGTGAATTTTCTTCAACTTCTGCGCTTGATCGGTCGACCGGTATTGTCTCGACGTCATCCGGAACAGGCTCAACAGTTATCGGTCGACTGGTATCTTTTATTCGGTCGATCGGTATCTTCTATTTGGTCGATCGGTATCATCTCGACCGGCCTTTTTTATGTCGACCGACAGGTTGACCGATCTGCACTATTTTGATCATAACTTTCTGCACAATTATCTAAATTAGATGATCTTGGAGTGTCTATGAAAAGCTAACAGAATTTTCTACAACTCTAGCATCATCCAAAACTAATAAGATCAGTGACAATTATTTAATCAAAGCATAGTGCATAAAGTTATCCATTTTTCTTTAAACTTTTTTTTAGCATTTCAACTTTAATCTTTCGATGTTTGTTTCATCAAAATATAATTTTATATATCATTAAAACTTTGACCCAACAATCTCCTCATTTTTTTATGAAGACAAATCGAGAAATATGAAAAAGATATAAGTTGACGAAAAAGTTGTAAAATCTTGTAAAAACAATTTTACTTTTCCTAACACTTAACTTTCCTTATAATATTTATATAAAGTATATTCAGGTCATATTTCTCCTATCTTTCTCCCCTTTTTGTTTCATCAAAAAGTCGTTTGTAATTGAAGTATATAAGAAACCATATGTAACTCCCCCTTAATCAATTTTTCAAAAAAATTCTTCCCCTTTTTGTCATATAATAGATATGTAGAGTATTGCAAGTTTTGAAATATAACTCCCCCTAAATTTATGACTATTTTATAATGAAAACTAATTTATGAAAGCAAAAAAATATATATTAAAAATATATAAAATTTTGACAAAACAATATGATATCTATGATATGTGAAAATAATGCTTAATCATGCTCCTCCTATCACCATGACCAATCTTTTATGTATTCTTCTTTTTTTAAAGAAATGGTAGTTTTGAAATTTTTGGATGAAATAAAAAAGTAAGTGATACTTTTACCATAACCTTTTGCCTTCACCACTTGTTCTTTGCATGTGAGGCACACCTGAAAAATAATTATGTAATTTTTGGTACCCAAATTTGTTTGGGTCCTATTTTGTTAGACAACGTTCCTTTCATAACTCAAATCATGTCATGTAGTGTTGATTTTCTTATTTTGCATTGATATGCATAATGCCTATAAAATTCACATGTAAAATATTTAAAATGTGATTTTCTATCATAGGGATGATTCCTAAGATTATTTTTCTTTGCATAAGAAATAATTTTATTTTGTATATTTTTCAAAGAGACATTTTCTTTCTTTACTTTTTCAAAAGAACATTGTAGTTTTACAACTTTCACATGCATGTGTGATTTTCAAAGTATCAATTTCGTCTTTTAATTTTTCATTTTCCAAATAATATGCATTATTTTCCTCTTTTAATTTTTCAATTTCATGTATTAATGTTTCATTTTCCTCTTTAATTGAAAAATATCTTTTTATAAGTGAGGAGAGTTTTTTATTCACATCTAAATAATAAATTTCTTCGGAAGAGTTTGATGAGTTATAATTTGAATTTGAAAGATTAGAGATTACCTCATCGTCGTGTGTCATCAAGCATATGTATGCTTCATCATTAGAAGAGCTTGATGAACTACTTGTTTCACTAGACTTTTCATATTTTTTCTTTTTACTTTTTGAGATTTTTCTTTTTTGTGATGCTTGCATGATTTTCTTATTAGCTTCTCTTTCTTGTCTTTCTTTTTAATTAACTTGAGATACTTATCTAATTTTCTCGTGTAGAGTGCGAGTTTCTTTTCATCCACTTCATCTTCACTTGAATCTTCTTTTATTGTATTTGTCTTCAATGCCAATATTTTCTTCTTGGGAGCTTTTTCTTCTTGATCTTCTTAGATTGAGATCTCATAGGTTAAAAGTGAGCCAATAAGATCATCAAAATTCAATTTGTTCAAATTCTTTTCTTCGATCACGGTCCTCTTATTATGCCATTTGGAGGAGAGAGGCCTGAAAGTCTTTTTCACTTTTTGAGAGTTAGATCTTGGCTCGTCCAAGGAGGCTAAGCCAATCAAAATATCATTAAACCGAGCAACCATATCATTTTTGGATTCATTTTCATGCATCTTAAAAGAATCATATTGATGATTTAGAATATTCAATCTAGATTATTTGACTTTATCGGTTTCTTCATAAGTAGTGATGAGTTTTTTCTAAATCTCGGTTGCGGTTTCACAACTTGAAATCCGATAAAATTCCGTTGAATCCAAAGCACAATAGAAAATATTCTTTGCTTTCTAATCCAATTTCGAAAGATTTTTTTGTCTTTCGTCATGTTCGAAAGGTAATTTTTCATATAAATAATAGTCTTTTTTAATAATATCTCACATGTTTAAATCAATAGAATATATGTAGGCTTGAATCCGAATTTTCCAATATGCAAAATTTGCTGCATTTAAAAGGAGAGGACGACTAATTGATTGTCCTTCGGTAAAAACAAATACACTCGAAGCCATAGCTCTTAAGATTGTTAAATAAAAAAAGTGATTGAATATTAAAAATGATTAGATCTAAAACGATTAGATCAAGAAAACGAGATGATTCAAACAACCCGCTCTGATACCAATTGTAGGATCTCAAAGAGCACGAAGAGGGGGGTGAATTAGTGTTTAACCAAAAATATCGATTTCACGAAATTTGTAGCGGAAGCACAAAACCGATTCTTGAAACCTTCGCAATTCAAATTATAAACACAATATGAACGGGGAGAGAGAAAAAAATCAAACGCACAGACTCAGTGATCGTTGACGATGTTCGACCACACCTTGGCCTACGTCCTCGCTCTGACTTCTCGACTTCAAGACCGTCGGAGATCTCACTAACACTTTCTTTGTTTCAAATGGGGCAAGGAAGAAAGCCCTTTACACCAACCACATTTTCTTCGCTTCGAGAGGCAAGGCAACCTCTCATTCTAAGAAGCTAATATATTTCTCTCGCTTAAGAGGTAAAATTTTGAACATCTTTTACACAGAAGCTCTCACAGTTTTTTTCAAACAAAAGTATTTCTCTCTTTTACAATTCTATGCTCACAAGAAGAAAAAAGAGAAAGAAGAGAAAGTTATAAAATGAAAATTTCACGAAAATGATCTCTCTTTGATAACTTGAAGTTTTTCTTCAATGAGTGAGTGGGTGTCTTTGCCTCTGGTTTTGACACTCCTTTTTATAATTTTCAATGTGTGGAAAATTCGTTCAGAAATTATTCCACAAATTCTTCTTTCAAACTTGACCGTTATTGTTCATTTAACTCGGAGACCGGTTGACCGCACTTCTGGACCGGTCGACCGATTTATGTCGACCGATATTTTCTTGACGTCGTCCAGAGCAGACTTAGCAGTTATCGATCGACCGGTGTCTTCTATTTGATCGACCGGTATCATCTCGACCGGTCTTCTTTGTGTCGACCAGCAGGTTGACCGACCTGCACTGTTTTGATCATAACTTTATGCATGGTTATCCAAATTAGATGATCTTGGAGTCTATGGAAAGCTAATAGAATTCTCTACAACTTTAGTGTCATCCAAAACTAACAAGATCAGTGACAATTATTTAATCAAAGCATAATGCATAAAGTTATTTATTTTTCTTTAAATTTTTTTTAACATTTTAACTTTAATTTTTCAAAATTTGTTTCATCAAAATATAATTTTATATGTCATTAAAGTTTTGACCCATTTGACTTTATTTTTCGTCATATTGCATTTGTGTGAGATGATCCTTGAGCACGGTCCGACGGAAGATAATAAATAAATTATAATCTATCTTATCTAAAAATTTATATATAAAGATAAAATTACATAGTACAAAACTACACATAACTTATTATTATTAAGTAAATATAGAGTTATAAATTTTATAATATAAATGAAACATAAAATGAACGTATTATAGTATATGATTAGATATTTAAATATATAATATAATTATAATATTTGATGAAATATTAATTGACTCGATGATCATGTTCGGAATAAGCCCGTGCCTAGCATGTGAGAACGACCAGGCGAAATTTTATCTTTTTTGGGTCACCGTATATTCACGTATTTTAACACAATTTAAGATAGGCAAGTTTCATTGCCTCTCCAAGTAATAAAACAAAGATTTATTACTATATTTCACTATAATTACATATTTGATTATAATGATAAATAATTTATCATTGCCTCCGCATTAACGAGTGTATAATTATTGATGATAAATTAAAGCGTTTGTGACGGATGAATTCAAGAGGAGGCACTATGTCAGGATTCAGGACAAGTGTAGGGTAGAGGTGCAAGTAAACGTTTATCCATTCAAAAATTTTATTTAAATCTATAAAATTGTTTTGAAAAATAAAATATATTGAACCTCAGTTCAAAATCAGGTTAGCTTTTGGAATACTTAAAATCATAAATTAGGAATCCTATGCAAAAAAAATTCAAATAAATAGATCCGAATCAAATATATATTTTTTAAAAAATTATAATCAGAATATTACTTTTATTCTCAAATGATATTTCCTAATTTAATCTTTTTCTTAATCGTTCTTATTTGTATACTATTGGCTTAAACTATTGTGGTACGAACGAGTGCCAACATTATCAAAATATTACTTTACTTTAGTGAAGATAATTATGAAATTAATTAGAATATCTTGAATTGTAATGCGATAATATATTAGTTCGATATAGTTATTAACATATTTTAGAGTTTATTGTTAAGAATACATTTTTGTATATATTATCTCTCATTGGAAAAATTTAGAATACTTTTTTATTACCACAAAATTTTATAGATATTTTTTCCCCTCAAAAAATTATTTGATCCAAACCGCAGTGTAAGGCCAAGTTGTAAGAGGGATCAGAATTCAGCAGACTCATAATACTTATTTATTCCACAGAGTTATCAACATTTTTTTATTTATCTAATATTGCGTTCCATAGGATAATTCAAAAATATAGTTCAAGTTTGGTTGAGACGAGGGTATACTGCATCAAAATTGTAAAACATGCCTTCCATAGTGTGGTGGCAAAATACATGACTTTTTAAAAAAAAGTAATTACTAATCCATGTGTAAAAGAGGTTACCATACTAATTTAATATCGACAGGGCATTTTTTTTAAGTTGGAACTATTTGGTTTCCAAGTAAACTTTCTTTTTTTTCTTTAATTTCTCTTTAGATTAGACCCTGCAGGATCTCTTTTGAATTTGGAATGTGCCTTATATGGAGTGGGGAAAGCCTTATAGGCCACACTAATTTATTTTGGGAAAAAACAGTTAATTAAATTCGGAATGTCTTATAGATGAAAATGTAATCTAATTTTTCTGTAAAGATAAGTAATTTGACCTAGGGGTGTAAGGAAGAATCTACCTACCCGAAAAACCTAATCAAATAAAAAAAATCGATCCGAAAAACTGTAAATTTAACTCCGATTAAAAATTACATTTTACATTTTTGTGTGAACTGAAGAGTTTTGCAAGTGCGTATTAGATTTAGAACTCGTAAAACTCGTTGGGCCATCGATCCAACTTGAGACCCTCCAATCCAATCATTCGAGACGGAATTTTTCGGATTGGTTCTTAGATACGAACCCAAGTTGGGTTATCGAACCCGATGGTGGCCAAAATAAATTAAATTATAAGCAATATTATTTTATTATGAACGACTTTCCATAACAGTAGATTATGTTTCAGTAGAATCCATTTTTACATAACTGCTTGATCGAGAAATAATTAATTGAGGGATGTGTGGAGTGAGATGGTACGATGAGTGAGTATGAACTTTGAATAATAAATTATAAAAGAGGTAGGGTGATATAATGAAAATCTTATTTGGTAAAAGTTATTTTTATTTTCATTATATATTAAATTATTTATAATATTTAATGTCTGTTAAGTATTTATTTATCATATATTTTTTTATCATTTTTTTCTTCTATTTCTTGTTTGGCTTATTTTTCCTATTTTTATTATATTATTTTATATTGCCGTAATTGTTTTATTCGTCTTTGTTAAGAAAGATTAACCACTTCACCACATCTCTCATAACTAATAAAAAATAATTATTTAAACAAGATGCACACCCCATATTTCATGCTAACTTTTCAAAGTTCTCCATCCAAATAAGTCCTCAATGACATCAACACGTATAATATTTTTTTATTTATTATAATTTTATATCTTATAAAATAATAAATTATATTTTTAGTTTTTATTTTTTGTTCAAATTTTTACTAAAACTTATATGAAATCAATTTTTAAAATTTTTCATCATTATATTTTTCATCCAAACACTCATCTAAACTTTTATATCTAATTAATCACTTATCGAAACTAACAAAAACTTAAAAGTTCACATCCAAGCACACTCGTAGTGTTATTATTACATTCCAGTGTCCAAACAATAAAAAAATCTTAAAACTCTTTAATTCTTATGTAAAATTATGTCAATACATTATAATTGTATAGAGGAAGCAGAAGAATGCAAAAAGCTATGGCGTATACAGGTATTTATCCAGTGTATTGAAGATCTCAAGCCTGAAAGATGTATCATGTACTTTCAACTATGAGGTGTTATCCAGATTGAGTTTTGCTACAGTGAGAAAACGTATTCGTGCTGACAATAATTGTGCACGACTTTTGCAGCACGGATTTGTGGGGTTTCATAAAAGCTAAATTAGAAGAATGTATGCCTGACAAATTTGCAAACACGAAAGGAATTCAAAAATCAAAGTTTGAAAGTAATTATGGAAATAATTCGAATGAATTCGAAAAAAAAAAAGAAAATGTAACTCCCAATCGGGGGAGGCCTCCCCCCATCGCGCCAAGGTCACGGTTGGCTGTAGGGCCGGTCAAGACCATAAAAAGTGTTATTTGAAATCTTGGATGTTGTCGAGAATAAAAAGGTGTTATTTGTCACTGACACTCTCAATAAAGATGCTAAAGACTGGTGGAAGACGATGAAAGTAACTGAATTTTTGGAAGTCAAGATTATTGCCTTGGGGGACTTTTGCAAACTATTTGAGGAACGTTACTTATCTGCCTTCTAAAGGGACTTAAAGTAAAAAGAATTTCTAAATCTACAGCAAGGGACGATGACGGTGTCCCAGTATCTGACTAAATTTGCTCGTCTGAAGAAATATTCAAAATTGATCATGGACGAACTAGATAAGACCAACCGCTTCGTGAAAGGGTTGAACCCAAACCTGAGGACTCAAACACGGCCCAACAACTGTAAGACTCTAAAGAGGCAATTCGCTTAGCCACTATGATGGAAAGAGACTATCAACAGCTGCAAGGGGACAGAAGAGGACAGTTGGATGTGGGACAAGACTTACAACAACAACATTTCCATAGGAACAATCGTCACCAATAATGACGGAACAATCAACCCCGTCTGTACCAAGCATCGCAACAACTTGACCATCCCCGCTACGAGTAATTGCCCTAACAACCACCACCTGCACTCGGCGAACGTGTCTTGTACAACTTTTACGACAAGACTCAAGCAGACGAATGTCACCTGAAGACAAGAGCATGCTTCCAATGTGGAGAAATTGGTCACATAGCAGTAAATTGTCCACGGGGTGAACAATTAATTCAAGGAAGACTTTTCAATCTGGAAGAAGACACTCCCCAGAATGACGCTGAAGTCATTCAAGGTAAGCTCCTTATAGTCGAGCTGTCCACAACTATTTTATTTGATTCTGAAAGCATTCACATATTTATATAAGAAGAGTGTATTATTATCTTAAGGCTAAACGTCACGAACTTAGACCATCATATGACTATACTCACATCACAAGGAATCTTACTCACTATTAGGTACTTACCTGATGTCTCAATAAAGATAGGGAAAAACTATAAATTTAATCATAATAGTTATGATGGATTATGATGTAATATTAGACATTGATTGGTTAATTGTTCATGATGCGTCTATATTGTGCAAGCAAAAGAAGATTATCATAAGAACCCATGGTAAAGGCAAAGTCATAGTCAGAGGCATAGTTCGAAAAGAACTAAAGGTCATGATGTCCACTATCAAAGCGCACAAATATCTTCGGTAAGGATGTCGGGGATATCTGTCAAGTGTAATCAAAACCGAAGCACCTACCAAGACTCTAAAAGATATAAAAGTAGTGAAAGAATTTTCTCATGTGTTCCCAGAAGACATTAGTGGACTACCACCCATGAGGAAGGTAGATCTCCATATTGAGCTGGTATCTGGTAAAGCCCAATTTTCAAAACTTCATACTGCATGGCTCCGGCAGAAATGAAAGCGTTAAAGACTCATATTCAGAAGTTATGGGACAAGGGTTCTATTTGACCCAACATCTCATCTTGGGATGCTTCAGTCCTCTTCGTCAAGAAGAAGGACGACTCGTCAAGGCTTTGCATAAACCATTCTCCTGGTGAAGAAAATGATAAAGTTGACCTAGGGTCGACAGAAGGCTTATACAGACAAGAGGTGACGAGAGCACACTTTCAAGGCTAGCGATCAAATTCTAAACAAAGTCTCACCACCAAAGGCGTGATGCGATTTAGCAAGAAAGGGAAGTTGAGTTCAAGGTATGTGTGCCCTTTCAAAACTTTTGATATAGTCGAAAACTCAGCGTACGGGTTGGCTCTACCTCCGGCATATGACAGAGTACACAATGTCTTCCATATTTCATTGCTCCGGAAATACTAATGTAATCCAAATTGAGGAGCCAAACCTCAAAGATGATCTAACATATGAGGAACATCCCATAGAGAACTTAGAGTATCAGAAATACCAGAAAGGGAAGAAGAAAATATCATTAGTTAAGGTGGCATGGAAACATCACCATGGAACTGAAGCAACATGAAAGGTAGAGCCAGAGATATGCGAAAAGTTCCCGGACTATTTAGTAAGTCATAACTTTAATCAAAATTCGAGGACAAAATTTTTTTAAGGGGGTAGTAATGTAAAGCCTGGCAAATTTGCAAATATGGAAGGAATTCAAAAATCAAAGTCGAAAGCAATAATGGAAAGAATTCGAACGAATTAAAAAAAAGTAAATGTAACTCCCAACCGGGGGAGGAATCTCCTCCCTCGATCGCGCCAAGGTCACAGTCGGCTGCAGGGCTGGCCAAGACCATAAAAAGGGCACGAGAGAACCCTCGCGCCCCCTTAGACTCCTGCCCAACCGCCACCCCTTCACTCTTCTTCTTCTTCTTCCTTCTCCTCGACGGACGGCGCGTACCGGAAGAACAACAAAAGGAGCAAGGACAGGGGCGATCCAATAGCCCTTCGACGCACCACAGCTCCTCCTCGACGTATACTCAGGGTCGACCGCACTTCACCATCGGACAGGAATGCTCAGAGGCCGAGAGAACAACGACAGCGCCGTCGACGAACCGAAATCGATCCGAAAAGGTACCTTAACCCCGTAGGTAATAAATTATTGATCATATAATGCGTATAATGATTCCATAGTGATCTAGAGATTATAGACTACACTTTTCGTATTACAACCGTCGCGATCCGATGGTCGGAGGTCGGTCACAAGGGAAGAAATTGATCGGCGGCTTTGTTCTGGCCGTAGAATCGGTCGACCGATTCTATATGATCGGTCGACCGGTCGGAGGAAACATAGGTGTGTCCCTGTCTGGAGCGATCGACCGATCCGACGAGGATGGTTGACAGATGATAAAGCGCAATTGTGCCGCTAAGAGCGGTCGATCGGTTTAAGAAGACCGGTCGACCGACTCGACAAGGCACATGCGTGATTGATAAGAGCGGTCGACCTGTCCATCGTGGACGGTCGACCAATTCGGTGCAAGAGAACGGTCGATCGGCCAATAGAAGCGATCGACCGGTCCAAGGGGAGCGGTCGACCAGTCCAACAGGAACGGTCGATCGGTCTAAGAGCAGAGAGAATTTCAAACTGATTCCAAAGTACGAACATTGATCCGGCCCGAGTTGAACCCCGACTCAGTCTGAGTCACGTACATGGATCCTAAACAGAAGACCCGACCCGGATTTCCCTTACCCGGTCCGGGCCTTATTACAAAAGATGTAAATGCCCTTTTTGGGCTCGAACTTCATAGTTGGGCCCCACCTTTTGTTAGGCCCACTTGAAGCTATGTTCAATGTAGGAAAGAGTATAATGGGCCTTTCTTCCTCAAGAAAAAGGGATCTGACTTTACTCTTTTTTATCCCTTATTTCTAAATCCCACAAATGATTTACAAGATAAGTAAAGCAAAGATGTCTATGTGCCGCCCCAAAATACAGATTACAGAAGCCAACAGGTGGATATTAATAGCCCCATCACGATCAACGTTATGAGGTGGGTATTAATAGTCCTATTGTGACGGTATCAAAGCATTACATAGAGAGGGGCAGGTAGCTAAGCTGAGAAGATAGCGAAGCTACTGGTCTTTGATGACCACTGTTCTTGAGTCACAGGTCCTCTCCCACTTGTGTCTCGAAGAAGGGTGATGCATTGACACACTCCTTCTCTAAAGAAGTACAATTTCATAGTACCGAGCTAGAGGGACAGATAGCTAGCTGAGGAGATAATGAACCTACAATTTCTTAAATGATCATTATTCCTGGAGTACGGGTCATCTTCCACCTGTATTTCGAAAAAGGTGATGTATTGACACACCCCTTCCCCAAAGTGAGCACACTGGCTTTACAGATTCAGAGGACACCTCTGACATCCTAACCTAATAAAATCGAGCTCGCATAGGACAACGAACTTCAAGGACTGCATAGTAATGTAAAAGATGTAGTATAATTTATGGTAAAGTAAAGTAAAGTACAGTAAAACATGGTGAAGTAAATCATGTCAAAATAAAATATAGCACAGTATAGTAAAGCAAAGTATAATACAGTATGGTAAAATAAAGCATGACAAAGAATGGTAAAGTGAAGTATAGTACAACATAGTAAAATAAAATATAATACTATAAAGTATAATAAAGTAAAGTACAGTCAAGCATGATAAAGTAAAGTGTAGCAAAGTATTGCATTGCAAAGCATGACAAAGTAATATATGACAAAGTACAAAGTATGATATAGTAAAGACAAAGCAAAGTTACGAAAAAGAATAGAGTATAGACATAGTAAAGAATAGAGTATAGACATGATGATTCATTGCCTTGTGCAACCAAAGCATTGATTATAATGAGGAAAGAAAAGATTATTTGTTCATAGCAAAATACGTCATTACTTATCTATTTTTTATTCAAGCATGTTTGATTATTTATTTATAGACTATGCATCTATCGTACTTGGCATTTTCGCTCACGGGTATTCGATGCTCCTGCATTTGAAATTTTACAAGTGAGAATCTTGTCTAGAGAGAAGTGGTGGAGGATGCAGTGCTCAAGGGTTGTTGTACATGACTCATGAAGCTCAACAGTATCTTTTCTTTTATCGGCATTAGTTGAAGAAATCATCACTGCATCATGTGGATATTATGATCCTTTTCTGCTGCATCATTGCCCACTTCCTTGAAGATTTCATTAAATGTTTAGTGTCCCTTGATATTCTAACACTTCCGCATTTATAATAGGGTTCTAAATTATTTTATTATTATATTTGTTGCCACGTATACAAATTATTGAATGATCAAGGCCCTAGTATGATCAATAGTGCACAGTATAGCACTCCCGGAGTCAATCTGATTACCTACGTGATAGGAGGGGAGATTTTGAAGATGTTACAAAGAATTCATAATTTTCTTAGATTGTATTTCATAAAAAAAAATGAAGGACCGCACTCTCTTAGAAAGTTGAACTGTTATGTATTCAGATCGAGCACACAAAAAAGGCAACTAAACTTTCCATTTGCAGATAATTGACTGAGAAAATTGTATGTATATCCGGAACCTGAATGAAGAACAGATGATTAAACTCAAGCAACTAGTTAATACCAATACAAAAAATAAAAGAAAATAAAAGAAATAAGGAGGATAAGAAGCAAAAGGAATAAATCAAATTCAACAAAAAGTTACATGCATTATCAGATCTGGATATTGGTTATTTGTCTAATGAGAAATGGACTATCAGCGTCATTTATGTTCTAGAAAAACACAATGATTTTTAGAACTTCAATTGTTCCTTACAATGAAGAATTATAAACTCAACATCAACTATGAAACCCAGCTGTGTACGAAATGGCACTTTTCCATGTGTTTATACCCAATTGATAATTGTTGGGTATACCTGAGGATGAGAGAAGAGCAACTGAGATATTCATCTCAAGGTGGCAACCTACTAGAGAAGTATTGTGACAACTTGTCTCTTAACGTGGCTCCTTCCGGGTCAACCACATTGCAAACTTGTTGCTTGTAGCTGGAATCATGTTGGTTTAATAAAGATTTCTCACCTCTTACTTCATCTTCTAAATCTATTATTATGTTATGCAACAAGCAGCAAACAAGGATTATTCTTGGCAGTCGATGTTTATCAGGTCTCCACATCTCTCCCTGAAAAAAATGCCACATTTCTTTAAACCTTGCTAGCGCCCTCTGTGCCACCATGCTTGTTCCAGAGTGACGCTCGTTGAACTCAGCTCCGGAATTCGATAGCTCATTTCCTTGGTAGGGAGTAAGAAGCCAAGGGAGGAGGGGGAAAGCTGCATCTCCAATTATATATTCTCTCACTTCTGAGCCATCTGATAGTTGCACTTTGTCTCCATTCAGTCTTGCACCTTTCTCACACATTCTAAAGAAACCTGAGCTACGTAGTACAAGTAATTCATCCATGCTTCCAGGCCAGCCAGTGACGATATCTCGGAACCTCATCTCAGGGTCAACAATAGCCTGCAAGATCATACTGTGGTTCTTCCCATAATCAAGCCATACTATGTTGGAGGTGTCAGCTGTAGGCAGGCACATCATGATGTGAGTAGTGTCAATAGCACCACAACAATTTGGAAGACCGCATATGTTTTCAAATTTGGACTTGATAATACCCATTTCTGCAGAGCTCGGCCATCTCAGATGATCAATGCCTCTCACTTCCATAGCCTCCACAAACCTCCAAGTGACTTGTGATACTGTCGAGTGGTTCAAACCAAATGCATTGCCAATGTTCACTAGTGACTCACCAGAGCTTAATCTTCTCAGAGCAATGGCCACTTGGTCATCAACAGTCATCATCTTCCCATTAGTGAAAGCAAAATGTGATGTCTTGGCCATCAAGTCCTCCCTTACCAATGATGAAATGTAATCGAATGTTTTTCTTGAAATCTTAAAAACTGATTCAAACAGTTTCGCTTCGTCTGAAGAGGCCAAGCTTCCTAGAAAGTGCCAAGAAGAGAAGATTGCCATGATTAGTAAGAACTAAATGTGAAAAAATGGACACATAATCTACACATTGAAGAATTTTGGTATAATGAATAGCTTGCACTTCCAGGTAATTTATAATTGTTCAGTCATCCAACAATTATCATATAGTTGTTATCAAAGTTTTCCCCGCAAATATTTAGAAAAAGTCCATCTTGTAAGGGAAAAAATTATGTCTTGCATACCTGAATCAAACAAAAATTTTAGTAATGATTTTTTTTCTTTCCTCAATGTGCATAAAAACTCAACCTTCTTGCACAATACCATGTCACGTATACATTAGATTTTTTAGAGGGATTAAAAAGGACCAATTACCCCTAAGGTACTGTAAGAAACTACAGTAACGATTTATGACAGAAACCATATATAAAAAAGAGAGTACATATTTCGAACTTGAAAGTTTTAGCTTATTCTTTATCATTTTTAGTACTCTCTTGAATTTATTTTTATCTGAAGTCCTTCAGATCCAGGTAGACACTAGACACCTCTTTTCTGCTTGAGAACGAACTATCAAATGGGGATCAGGATTACAGAAAGCCAATTGAATTAGTATTCGAGTGGATCTTGGTTACTCATAAACCTCCCTTTCTTGTTTCAGATTATTCATTCTATTCTTCATCTCTGATTTCGACGAGTATTCTCAAACTAGTACCTGAAATCCTGAAGGCTGAGGAAGCAAGGAAGTTCAAGATGACTAGAAATACGACCCACTATTATGCTAAACTAAAAAATATGAAGCTCTGTACTCATATCCAACAAGTTCGTGAGATCCATGCAACAAGAGTCCTATTAACAAACATGAGATGCTAATAACACAATGGATACACCCTAAGGATTTTCTGCACCAACTGTATCCACTGACCAAAGATGCAGATAGTGGCATCACAAATTCACCAGAACCATGTAACATAACATTTCAACGAATTTGGTGCAGATTATAAAAATGTTAGCAGTGACATATGTATGGATAGCACATTCTCAAGCTCAGAGGCAAAGCTATAAACAAGGCTCGAGGCTAACTCATCAGTTATTTTTGTCATGAGAAGCTCTATTTAGCCAATTTGTTGTCCAATTGATGCAATAATCATCTTATTCTTCCCTAAAATTTTATCATAGATCCGATAAGTTCAAGTTCAAGAATCATATCAGATACACCATTTATGTTCAGGTTCTCATGGGAGGAGAAAAATAAGAAGGGAAATCCCATTAATATGATCAAATTATTGGAACAAAGAAAAATCAACGAAGGATCAGAAGTTTAGTATACCACAAAGATTGTTTAGTAGCCACTCTAAAAGAAGAAAGAAAAATATGTTTTGAGCATCCATCTAAAAGCTAGTACTGCATTTCACTAGAACATTCTGATATATATCATACAGTAAAAGGTAAATTGTAAGGAGATAAAATCTATCATCTTCTGTCGCTTCGGTTTCCAGATTTCTATCAGGGCATTCTCTCTTTTAAAATGTTCCAAGTCAAAGTAATGTGGTCATAATCTGTCTCTTTAGATTAGTTATGTGGTCACAAGATTATCATCCAAATAACACTTAAAAAAAACTGAAGACGATGGGATAACCCTTTTCTGTAAGCATTCATAAGAAAGCCTGAAATAATTGGCCCCTGCATAAGATGTCAATGCAAATTCCAGTTACCAAAGTTCATCAACTATTTATTCTCCTATATGATTACATCATTCATGACCTAAAACGATTATGGTCATGTTCTACTTTAGAGTAAACAAAGGAGTCTACTCGTGATACACACACATATATATAATAAAGCAAACACTTATGTACCATTCAAAAACAAACTAAGAACTATAACAACAAAGTTGCATTATGAATCAAGCCATTGACATCAACGCTTTTTCTGGTTGAAAATTATTGCATGGCATTGATGTTGTTATATGTTAACAGTCGGCTGGAACCAATTGGAGATCATTTAAATTAGCAAACCAAGAATCCGATTCAACAATATCAAAAGACACTTCTCAATTGTTTTCTATAATCCACCACGAACACAAAGCATTACTGAATCCTATTGCGAGAAGCAAATAAAATAGTGATGCTGGAAGCTGATACAAAAGAAAGTCTAGTAAACAAAGAAGTGACAGGTGAAGAAAGAACCTGGAACCCGTCTGGAGAAGTCATCCCACCAGTCGCCGCTGCCTTGGCTCGAAACCACCGACGGGGCCCCGGCCGCCACCGTGGCCTTCTTCTCTGCCCTCTTCCTCTTCTTCGCAGGACCCATGATCACGAGTGCTCTTAGACGCCAGATGCACATCAACAGAGTTCTCGCAGGAAGCCGCCCCGATGGGAGCCCGAGAGATCTCAAAAGCACACAGAGAGAGAACGTGAACACAGGAAAAGATGCCCCGAGATGCAAAGCCCCCCTGCGCAAGTTCCTACGAAATCTGCCTCAAGGAAGCACGCGGAGCTCGTCCGGGAGAGACGAAGAGGCCGAGGAGAGGGGAAGTACTGATGGGTCACGGCGCCCAGGTGGTGGTGCTATGCTGCTCCCTCTGCAGCTATCGTGGCATGCAGGATGGTGTTCATAGATTCGGAGTAATCGACGGGAAAGATAATCTGATGGGGGAGAGCTTGCTTGTGCGGGGCAGAGAGGAGAGAGAAACAATGCGTGAGTGCAGCCTCCCTGCAGCAAGAAGCAGGGAAGAGGAGAGAGAAATGGGGGGAGGGGGGAGAGAGAGAGAGAGAGACAAAGAGCTAACTGCTGAAATGCTTACGAGGAGGGAGGGGGGGAGGAGGAGGTGGTGTTGTGGTTTGGCATGGACTCGGTTGAAAGGCATTGGGCCAAAAACGCATGCGATGTCCTCCTCCTCCCCCTCTAATTGCTTAATTAGGAGATTTACAAGCGAAAATATATAATATTATAGGATTTAATGAGGTCATACGTCACTGCCCACTTGGGCGATGACGACGCATGACCGACGAAGCATGAGAGGCGAGGTGGGATCGGTGAGGCGACGACGGCGACATGCGATCGGTGAATCGTGACGGCGTCGAGATGGGAGAAGTGAGGCGACAGGGGCTGCGAGATCGAGTGGCGAGGCGACGACGGCGAGGTGTGAGCGGTGAATCGCGACGGCGGCTGCGAGGCGATGATGGCGAGGTGCGAGCGGTGAATCGTGACGGCGACTGCGAGACACGAGCGTCAAGGTTCGAACGGTGAATCGTGACGGTGGCTACGAGACACGAATGGCAAGGCGACGGCGGTTGCGAGATGTGAGCGGCGAGGTCACAACGGCGAGGCGACGGAGGCGACGAGGCGTGAGTAGCTTGGCGACGACAGCTACGAGGCTATTCCATCTCTCCCCCTTTCTCCCCGATCCGGCGATGGCGACGTCAAAGCGATGAGGTGAGTGCGACAGACAAGGCAAGGGCGGCCTGATTGCGAGGATCCGGCAAGGCGAGGGTTGCGATCTACTCTCCCCCTTTCTCTCCAATCGATGGCGAGGGAAGGTCGGAGGACATTGCAGAGGTCCGGTCGGGGAGCTGGCGATGATGACGACGCTCAGAGATGCTGATGGCGGCAACGACGACAACAGCGGCGGTGCTCGGAGGGAAGGCGAGGAAGAAGAGATCGGAGAAGGAGAGGTGGCCATGCATCGCATCGTCACCATCCGATATAATCGGACGGTGGATATTGATGCATATGGGGTCCATACGCCATACAAGGCGTATGACCCCCGTTAAATCCAATATTATATATATTCTAGTAGTAGTACTACAAGTTGCTACTAATAGTTAAAAAAAGGGCTGGGTTGGTCAAGGCAGCATAGATCAATTTGTTGTTATTTATTAGTACTCCCATCAGATCATGTGAGAGATAAGAAGGTCAAGTCAGCATACTTTTGGGGTCGTGACCCAGATGGTTAACTCGAGGCTAATCACGCTCCGAGTCGTGTTTAATTATCTTGGATCAGATCGGATTGGCATGACTCGGGTTTATTTTGTGTCATATTGCATTTGTGTGAGATGATCCTTGAGCACGGTCCGCGGAAGATATTAAATAAATTATAATCTATCTTATCTAGAAATTTATATATAAAGATAAAATTATATAGTACAAAACAACATATAACTTATTATTATTAAGTAAATATAGAGTTATGAATTTTATAATATAAATGAAACATAAAATGAACGTATTATAGTATATGATTAGATATTTAAATATATAATATAATTATAATATTTGATGAAATATTAATTGACTCGATGATCATGTTCGGAATAAGCCCGTGCCTAGCATGTGAGATCGAACGACCAGGCGAAATTTTATCTTTTTTGGGTCACCGTATATTCACGTATTTTAACACAATTTAAGATAGGCAAGTTTCATTGCCTCTCCAAGTAATAAAACAAAGATTTATTACTATATTTCACTATAATTACATATTTGATTATAATGATAAATAATTTATCATTGCCTCCGCATTAACGAGTGTATAATTATTGATGATAAATTAAAGCGTTTGTGACGGATGAATTCAAGAGGAGGCACTATGTCAGGATTCAGGACAAGTGTCGGGTAGAGGTGCAAGTAAAAGTTTATCCATTCAAAAATTTTATTTAAATCTATAAAATTGTTTTGAAAAATAAAATATATTGAACCTCAGTTCAAAATCAGGTTAGCTTTTGGAATACTTAAAATCATAAATTAGGAATCCTATGCAAAAAATTCAAATAAATAGATCCGAATCAAATATATATTTTTTAAAAAATTATAATCAGAATATTACTTTTATTCTCAAATGATATTTCCTAATTTAATCTTTTTTCTTACTCATTCTTATTAGTATACTATTGGCTTAAACTATTATGGTACGAATGAGTGACAACATTATCAAAATATTACTTTACTTTAGTGAAGATAATTATGAAATTAATTAGAATATCTTGAATTGCAATGCGATAATATATTAGTTCGATATTATTAACCCATTTTAGAGTTTATTGTTAAGAATATATATATATATATATATATATATATAATCCCTCATTGGAAAAATTTTAGAATACTTTTTTATTACCACAAAATTTTATAGATATTTTCCCCCTCAAAAAATTATTCGATCCAAACCGCAGTGTAAGGCCAGGTTGTAAGAGGGATCAGACTTCAGCAGACTCATAATACTTATTTATTATTGAGTTTGAAACTTTGAACATATTCCACAGAGTTATCAACATTTTCGATTTATCTAATCTTGCGTTCCGTAGGATAATTCAAAAATATAGTTCAAGTTTGGTTGAGACGAGGGTATACTGCATCAAATTTGTAAAACATGCCTTTCATAGTGTGGTGGCAAAATACATGACTTTTTTAAAAAAGTAATTACTAATCCATGTGTAAAAGAGGTTAACATACTAATTTAATATCGACTCAGGGCATTTTTTTTAAGTTGGAACTATTTGGTTTCCAAATAAACTTTCTTTTTTTTCTTTAATTTCTCTTTATATTAGACCCTGCAGGATCTCTTTTGAATTTGGAATGTGCCTTATATGGAATGGGGAAAGCCTTATCGGCCACACTAATTTATTTTGAAAAAAGCAGTTAACTAAATTCGGAATGTCTTATAGCTGAAAATGTAATCTAATTTTTCTGTAAAGATAAGTAATTTGACTTAAAGGTGTAAGAAAAAATTTACCTACTCGAAAAACCTAATCAAATAAAAAAATCGATCCAAAAAATTGTAAATTGAACTCCGATTAAAAATTAAATTAGTTTTTTATAATAATTAAAATCATCCGTTTAAATTAAAGATCCTAAAGGACCAACCAAAACTAAATATATTTTATAAATTATTATAATTAAAATATTATCTCAATTTTCAAATAATATTTCATAGTTTTACATTTTTTACCCATATTTATTAGATTAAGTATATTGTTGACTTATTATGTTATCGGTAAAGTTGAATATCATCAAGTTATTAATCTACTTTAATAAAAATTTGTATAAAATTGACTATTATATTTTAAATTATAATGTGATAATATGATAGTTTAATTTCTTTATGAACTTAGAGATAAATATTAATTTTTTAATATAGTTTGCGATGTATTTAATGTCTATCAATTTTTTTAAAAATTTTATTATTTTAAATAAATCCCCGATCTAAAAAAATTGAGATCATCTAGATTGGATTTTTTTTTTGAAAAAAAAATCAGGATGATATTTCACATTTTTAAACATATCCAAAATTTAAAAATTAATTTTTTTCACCTAAAATTACCATATCGGAATCACTTTCACCTACTTACAAGTCAACTGATTTTTTTTTTGTAATATCCATAAAATATCATAAAAATAGATAATATAGGACATGTATGCATGTGGGGAATTTTTTGGCACGAAGTGGGTAATCTGGTAAAAGCGCACTTGACATGGGATGAGCGGCGGGCGTTGGCGTCGCATTTCTCTTTGGCAAAAATTAGAACTTTGGAAGCGACGGCTGCTTTGGACGGGGCCAGGGGGATAACACGAGGGAGACGATTCCATGAGTCGTTGGTCCCCACATAGTTTACGGGATTCCATCCAACCACTAATTGACAAGTCTTCAGTTGGATGGACATGGAGATTTTAGACTTTAAGTTTTATATATAGGTTTATTGAGGTCTTAAAAGTCTAATTAATTGGGAGTCGCAGTGACATAACCATAAATATGTATTCTTTTGAAAAATGATAGCTCCAAATGATTGAACATGTGGCTTGTTAAGAATATAAGATCAATGATATTATTTTTTTTAGCGATTTTAATTTTTAAAAAAATTAATTAGCACATTAAATTTAACATGATATAAGAGTCTGAGATCTTAAGTTCAAATTTTTTTCTCCTTTAATTGTCTACGCGTTGGATTTAGGCTAGACTAAAGAGTTACTAGCAGTCGACACGTGAGGGAGAGTGTTAGTATAATGATGTATTTTTTCTTAACGATTTAAGATTTTAGAAAAAAATGGTTAACACATTAAATTTAATTAATAAATATTATAGTTAATATATTGAATATAATGGATAGATTCACCAAGTATCTTTCATTTTTAAAAGTTTTCTCAATGTTATTTTCAAACTTAACTAACAAGGATGTCTTTCATATTTTAACTTATTTCACCAACTATCTTTTTTTACTTCTAATCGGCAGTTTCCTAGTTGTGTTGTCTACGCGACGATTTTCTCTCTCCCCATGCAAGCAATCATCCAACGTGATATTAAAAAAATATTTAAAAATAAAAAAGAATTCATCGGGAGGTCGTCGCAAGAGCCCTCTCCCCTCTGCAATCTCGTTGTCCCCTCTGCAATCTCTTCCTGGAAGGGGGCAAACCCTTTCTCCTTCTGTGATTGCGCTCGTCAACACAAGCAAAAGGGGGCCCCCCCTCTACGATGACCTCCAACGACTCATCAGTTATAGAGGGGGCGCAACTTTCTTTTCCGTGCACTGCCCCATTATCTTTTTTTTAATGACGCCATGTCAGATAGTTACTTAGTGGAGGAGAGCGAAAATCATCGCGTGGACGTCACATGGATAGCGTGACCGAAAAACTGTCAATGAAACAAATTAAAAGATGAAGGACAATTTTATTATAAAGTGAAATGTGAAAACAGTGCTAGAAAAACGTTAAAGTTTGAGAGTATTTAATGAAATTTATTTTGAATATAAAAGACATGCATTCAAACGATAAAGTCATTATTTATCATTTAATTAAAATTTTAAGTTTAAATTTGTGAATATAAAAAAATAGTTAAGAGTGAGGACTTATCAAATTACTTGAACTCCTGATGAACAATTAGTATTAACACCATCGCAAATGCAGGGATTTCACAACGTGAAAAATCACTTTGATTGAAATATAGTGAATTATACAAAAACCAAATGATACGTTAGTCAGTTAGCATTGGGGTTGTTTGTCTCGGTGTAACGCGATTTGAACATAGAAAAAAAATATATTTCCATATTAATCACGATTGTGAATTGGGCTGATTTATCAGGATGGAGATGACTTGGACCCGATATTGATCAGGTCAATGAACCGAAGCAACGTGACCTTTCTTTCACTTCTTTTATCTATTTTCCACCAAGTGTCCAAAGTCCAAACAACAATTTGAATAGTCTAATGCATCTTAATGACTAATAAATTATTTCTAATTGACTCGAATTTATACTAAGTGAAGTGATGGATTAATTAACGAAATGATGAATTAATTCGACACTTTTCAAATGTGCTATTCGTCAGTTGACGAGCTCTTTTTGCTTTTTTTTTCGGTAATGTCGAGCTCTTTTTTTCTAGCACATGCCCCGCTCGTCCCAATTAAAGTCATGCGTTACATTCTTCGAGAATGTGACGTGATTTCATTTCTTTATCAAGTTTCTGCTTAATCACTTCTTATTGTTTGATAATATCGGACACAGGGACGAACTCATATCTCCGAAAACGACGGAGCTTGCCTCCTTTTCAAATCCTAATAATATATATTAATATATTAATCTGATTTATTTGTTATGCCATTAAAATATAAATAATAATTTATCACGTTGATAGAAAAATTATGAAGATATCGTGTATTTAAATCGCTTTACAATCATTTTTTAAAACTTAATTAGTTTTGGGTCCGCCTTATGCTCTATGCTCTGGTAACAAGAAATATGTTATCACTTTGGATAATTTATTTTCACAAATTTCAACTTCAAGGCCACATTTTTAATAATATTTTCAAAATTGATCTTAGTCAATTAAAACTAATATATATATATATATATATATATATATATATAATTTATCCACTAATATTCAATATTCAAATTATGTCTGTTAAAACAAGAATTCAAACTATTTACTTTACAAATTATGATTTTCGATTGCTACTTTTAGTGCTTGAAAATTTTCTCCCTCCAATTGTTCTAGTTCTCCTTAGGATATAAGAACTTGAGTTATTATTAGTTCTCGAGAACAAATCGATTCGATATAAAAGTTTGAAGTTAATGTTTGGATGAAAAATATAATGATAAAAAAATAAAAAATTAATTAGACGAATAAGTTTTGATGAGTGTTTGATTAAAAATCATGAACCAAGTAAATAAATTTATTTTATAATGTAGAAAATATTATGATTGTTTTTATTTAATATACGTGTTAATTAATAATACATTTTAAAGTATAATACTAATTAAAATATAATAAATAACTAGTTAAATACTTAGTTAATATTTAAATAAATAATTTTTTTTATAAGTCAAATGATAATATTTATAAATATATATGTACACATTAAAAAAATTAAAAGAAAAAAAGAAAATAAAAAAATAATAATGTTATTCTTACTTGCAACAAGAACTTTAGTTCTCATCACGATTGCTTGAGAAAATTTGAACAAATTCTGATATAAGTTCTGATGTGAAACACTCTTCTCAAGTTGTATACTCTGACTAAACTCTGACTAATAAAAAACATTTTTAATAGAATGGTTAAGTTCATGTATCTTAATATTTTTCCCCGATTCATTCACCCAATGGGAAAACGTATTACTTAGTATAATAATATATTTTTTATTATATGGTTTATCAATTCGCGTTCAGAATTATTAGCATGTGAATCGTGATTAATTTAAAGTTCAAATGATAACCCTAAGAATTCAACTCTAATTATTAGCTACTGCTAAAAATGATTTGCTACAATACAGTTACGCACATGATAGGCGAATACCGGAATTCGTATAGAACACCTCCCCGTTGCTCGTATTGGCCTATCTGGCAAAGACGTTGACGACGTCAAGTCCAACCGCGTCATAAGTGCATTCCCCCACACACAGAGGGAAAGGGAGAGTCTATTAATCATTGCAAGTTGCAACGAAAGAGTAGTAGTGTTGGAATACTTGGTCGCAATTGCGTTGATCCTTCCATTCCATGCTAAGAAATAAAGAAATAGCACGCCAACTCACAACCGATTCCACGCAGTTCATCTTTGATGAACTGAGTCACAGATCCATCATGAGTCCATGACCATGCGCATCCCCCTAGAACTTTCGTTCCTACCACAATGGAACCTGGAACGGTACGTGGAATAGTGGAATTCCACGTGCAATGACATAAACGGTGTGGCTTAAATGATTGATTAAACACAGACAGGCGTTAAATATCCAATTCGACATCGTGCGTGGCTTCCTCATATATACGTCGATAACATGCAGCTTCTGCCACCATATATTGCAAGTTAACGTACGTCTCTCATCTTTTTGTATACCCATCATCGTCCATCGATCTCTAAATCGTCACCTTTCTCTCGTTGCTCGGGCATTAAGCAAGCGGCCATTAACGATCCATGAAGGATTCCGGCAGGGCGAAGGAGGACGCGTCGCTCGTGCTCTCACTCTCGTGCGCGCCCAACGCCGGCATGAAGACCCGCCGGCGCAAGCGGCGCGACGGCGTCTTCGAGTGCAAGACGTGCTACAGGCAGTTCCCGTCGTTTCAGGCGCTCGGAGGGCACCGGACGAGCCACAACCGAACGCCGGTCGGCGGCGCCGAGGAGCGCGCGCGAGGGTGGAAGCTGAGGCCCGTCCTCCACAGGTGCGGCGTCTGTGGGCAGGAGTTCCCACTGGGGCAAGCTCTTGGGGGACACATGCGCCACCATAAAAAGGAGGCAGCGGCGGCGATGCCCGGAGATTTGTTCGCCGACGGCGCTGGCATGGATGTGGCTGATTACTCGGAGATGGGCGGTTCGAATCGCGTTTTGCTGGAGTTGTTCGTATAGATCACACTGCATGGTTGATGCTATTACGTACATTTCAGACAATGGGCGTGCAAATATGTAAATAGATCACATTGCTTTTAATTAGTTAACTGATTAATTCTTCTGTATGTTTTTAATTTCGGTTATTTCTTATATATTGTTTCCGGTTACATTCTTCTGTATATTTACACAACTCAGAAGTCACCATTAATTTTACACTCTTCTGCATGGGGCTTTGTTTAAATTAACTTGAAAGCTATAAATTGTTTTTTGGTGTTTAAAATTATAGTTAACTTGAACTTTGTATTGTCTACTACTTTGAATGACATTTATTTTTTCACACGTCGAAGCAAAAATCATAATAATATTATTTTATGTTTTATCCATATAAGATTTTTACTTTAGTGCCACCTTTGCCTAAGTATCACAATACGCATGAAATTGAGTAAGTTTAAAGCGGAGAATATTTGTTATATAAAAGATTAGAAAGATATACCAATAAATTTCGATGAGGTTAATTAGTTCCTTCTTTAGACAAAGTTTTATTCCGCTATCTAGAAAGTAAATAAAAAACGTAACTGGGTGAGAGTTCAATTATATATTCCATCAGTCATTTCCAGATAAAAGCAAGCAAGCAATTCAAAAACTGCTTAAAAGAGTATTGAGAAAAGAAAGCTCCTCAGCACTGCAGTCAGTCATATTTTAGTTTGGTCATTGATTTTCTTGAGACAAAGATTGCAACTCCCCAGGAATAATTTGCATAAAAAAGAATGAAGTGCAGACTTTGTTGCTAGCTCCTCATGCTTTTTTCAGACGTCCCCCCACCAAGGGTACTGTACGTATCGCCATGACCACATATTAGGATTCAAGGGCTTTATGATTTTCTTATCAATGCAGAAGTCGAGTTGCTCGGGCATCGAGTTCTAATCACACTCTTCGATTAAAGTAAACATCTGACACAGTTAAAGATACATCAATGATATTTTCCACATCAGTGCAGTTAAAAGTAGCAGCTGCTCTTTTTTTCTGTAACGTTGGAAGATAAGCATGAGTGCAGGTCTGTGCAGCGTCCAAGGTACTCTCTACTCTGATATAATCTTCAACCTGGTAGAAAACAACTACTTAAATTGAATCCTAGGGGTGCTGGGGTGATCATGCTGTTTACTGCAAGAATGTAATTAGCTAAAAGCCTTGCAAGCATTGATGACATTAAAGTAGTTCAGAAATGATCGAGGTCTCCATGTTGTGCAGATTTCAATGACAAATGCTGTAGTAGTAATGACGTCGGGTCATGAGTCATCGCTTTAATTTTTGTACTGTTATGGTATTAATTCTGGTCATATTGCATTCACTATTGCACGTGAGATGGCGAAGATTTACTAAAACCTCTCTTAAGTCTTAAGAAGAAGTAATTAGTAATTACTGAAGGATGCATCTGGAAACAAAAAAAAAACACACTTCTGCAGTGGAAGAGGAGCATCTTCTCGAGCTCTGAAGCACTCCAAGATCATGGAACTAAGGAGAGTTCCTGCTCCATCACCGCAGTGGAACCACACGAGAAGAGATCCATAAGCACTGCAGAAGCCTTCATTCTGCCACTATGACATCTGTCTTTGTTAATCATCGCTTCCACCGTCTCCGGAGTGACAGTAGAAGAGGCAGAAGAAGGCCGCGGTTGTGACTCTTTTTTGTCGAGCTCTGCGTCGGGGTTCTCCGGCCGGGAACGGGGCACTTGCCTTGGACGCGTCCTGTCATCCGTCTGCGTCCAGGCGTCGACGGTTTCCACTGCAGTTTCCGGCGGACTTGTAACACGGGAGGAGCTGCTGGTGCTGCTGCAGGTCGCCTTCTTCATCCTCGCAACAGAGGCAGCCGAATCACCTCCTCTTGGTTCCGGAATCCGCGGAGGCTTCACGTGGACACAGGAGCGAACGGCGGCCGTGGTGCTGCCCGGGCGGCAGACGGATGCGGAGGCGCTTTCTGTCACGAGCTCTGTTCCTTTCAGAACGTACTCGTCGCCATGCACAGGGTGGATGAAGTCCTCTTCCGAGAGATCATGCCACACGAATCCATTCTTGTACCTCCTGATCACGCCACGAATCGAAACAGAAATAAACAGAATCCAACCTTATGCCATTGCTTCTACGTACACATCAATCAAGGAATCGAAACAGGACAGCAAATTTTTACCTTTTAGAAGACCATGAATACATGCTTGCCATGGCTCGGCCTCTGAGAGCATTGAGACGGCAGATGACATCTGGAGATGGAACAAGAAGGCCTCAAATCATTACAACTTCGTGCTGATAAGAAAAATGGCTAGAAAAAAAAAGTACAAACGTTTAAAAGGGTTGGAGATGCAGGAGAAACCTCTGAGGTGTAGGCCGACGGAGGGGGAGGACAGGGGGACTTCCATGAAGTGAGGATGCTCGAGATGACCGTCATTTGAGAGGTAGTAGACCACTGCAACCTTCCTCTGATCGCTCATGGAATTTTACTTCACAACAGTTTCTTTTTGCTCCTTTGGCTTCCTCCTCTTCAGCCCTTCAAGCTGTTCAGCTCCTTTTATTACCTACTCGCCTACTATATATATAAATAAAAGGTCGAAAAAGAATACTTTTTTTAAAAAATATAGTTTCTCTTTTCTTAAAATATTTTTTTTTAAAAAAATGAAACCTTTGTTATTGAAAAAAAGGCAACAACAAACTACCGTTTTTTATATATTTTTTAAAAATTAAATTTAGCAAATGTTAGAAAATAAATTCTTTTTTTATCAAATTACTCAATCCCCATAATTCCTCCGGTGAGTTGAAAAAAAAAGGTCTTATTCAAGTATAATTTTTCAAGTTACGGCCTACGCCACTGCAGTTTATATTGGTGAGGTAATTATTGTGATAAACTCAGCTGTGTGGTTCGAGATGCACAACTAATATTATAAGCGTTAAGAATTTACCAATTGTCAAATAATAAGCATGTATCAAGTATCATTCATTTTAGGTGACTTATTCAAAGCATTGGCCACAACTAATATGAGAAAAAAAAAACAAGTTCTACTAGTACTTTCAAGAATGTGATTTTAGGTGGGGTCTAATGATAGATCAAGAAATCTATTCAATTATATGAAAATTATAAGTGCTACTTATTTTTTTTTAAAAAAAACTTAAGTCGTTAGAGAAAGTAATATTATTAATTTTGTAATATGAACATTTTTTTCTCAAATATAGGTTAGTGACATTTTTTATCTAACCCAATTCGTGGATATTTAATTTATTTTTAATATAAGCATTTTAAAAAAAACTTAAGTCATTAAAAATAGCATCCATGTTATTTAAACAAACTCAAAACAATTTGAACTTTAGGTCTACTGTCACCTAAAAGTCCATGTGAATCCAAAAGTTTCATTTGTTATTTATAAATATTCTATTTACATTTTTAATGCACGAGCTATCTTTTTTATTATTCGTATAATAATTTTATATTATCTCAAGTTCTTCTAATATATTTTGAAATTATTATATTTGTTATGTTTCAAATTTTAGACTTGAGTTTTAAATGCTGTTATAACACTAAATGCGTTTATATAAAATTTTAGTTTATTATATAAATATTATTATATTAAAGTAAAGGTTTTGAAAAATTACTAAAAAGACACATTAAATCGCCCAAATGGTTTTAAAATACTTTTTAAAATTTTAAATCAGCCCGAAGAATAGGAATATGGCCGGAAAACGCATTCACCACATTCAAAACGTATTTAATCTTGGGGGAGCATATTTCACGGATTGTGGAATACAATTATCCTCCATTTAATGCGAGGGTACGGCCGCACACATATTATAAAGCCAACTTGTTTCATCGATTCCGCCAAGTGACTTTTTAAATAAAAAACTAATTTCCAAACTACTTTCACATTTTTCCTGCATAATAAGATTCCACTACTGTATTTCTCTATTATTTTTTTCCCTAAAAAAACAGCATGTCAAGATTTCAATGATGGTTGAAATGAGGCATAACCAAATATGTTGATTCGATGGGAACTCCACCTGCCTAAGAGTCAAGCCCTAATGCCTCCGGACGTGCCTCCGCCTCCGCCTCCCCCTCCCCCTCCCCCGTCTCTTCTCCTTTCTCCTCCGGCCATTTCCGCCCCTAATACCCATCCTCCCAGCGCTCACCTCCCCCCCTCTGCTCTCAATCCCTGCTCGGCAACCTGACCCCCGATCTTGGTCGGATGTTATTCGCTGGCCATCGAATCGTCCTGTCATAGGCATCACGCCACACCAGTTGTGCACGCTCAAGGAGTCGATCAAGGAGGAGATCTGTGTCACCGCAGAGGAAACGGCCGGGAGGTCGGCGGAGCTCAGCTGCTGCCTCATTGGCATGGTCATCGGCCCTTATGTTCAGCCTGTCGGCTCTTGTCCCCCTGTGGAAGATCGCGAGCTCAGTTGAAATCAAGGAAATTGGTAACGCCTTTCTTATGATCAGGTTCTCTAATGAAGATGACAAGTTGCAGGTCACGCAAAATCCGTGGTCGCTCCGGCAAACCCTTCTCCATGTGTCGATGGCGAAGCCTTTCTTTAAGCCCTATGAAGATCGCCTTGCCTCGATGCCGGTGTATATCACTTTGTCGGGTCTACCGTGGGAGCTGGGCTCGTCGGAGATAGTCAGGCGACTGGCGACTTCCTTTGGACATCCGCTGCGGGTCGACGGGGGCTCGACCACGGCAAGATGTTGTATTGAGATCGATATATCAAAGCCTCTTAAGCAGGGAGTGTGGCTTAGACTACCGGACAATAGTCGTTACTTTCAGCATGCTATCTATGAAAATGTTCCATTGTTCTATTTCAGGTGCGATCTTTTGGGGCACAGGTTTGAGAACTGTTACTAATCGGCGTATGAGTGTACCGGTAACGAGGATGTTGCCCCCTGCCCTAAAGTGCTACTCTACGGTTCTTGGATGCAATCCTTGGGTGCAAATAGGAGACTGGTTCCCCCTCTCGATGATCGCGGTCGGTGTAGAGGTGAGCCTCGGCAGGCCACCGGCGACATCTCTCCGACCGTGGATGACTCTGCACCGGGGCAGCGGAGGGATCGGGTGCCACCTGGCGTGAATCACGTGCCTTCCAACGAATCTATCAAGCGTCCTTCTGAGAGATCCAATGACTATATTGCTCCGTACTCTCACCCGTTGGATGCTTCTCATGATCTAGGGATTCAAGACACGTGTGCCATGCTTGACCCTTCGATCTCTTCTCCTGCGCATCCAGTGCCACATGTCCTAGGGCACACTACTTATGGCCTGGGTGCACCGGTCACCTCTTCTGTCGACCCTCCTTCCTCCTCATTTCCATTTTGCCCTAGTCAGCCAATTCCTACCCCTGTCAACCCTCCTCCCTCCTCTAGTAGCCTCTCTCCGGCCGGTACCCCCACTGTTATCGTTCCTCAGCCTCGGCCTCCCTCCATTGTCACCACCTTGGCTATGCCAACCCAGCCGCTTATGAGGAATCTAATTCCGGGTCCATAGTCTTCCCCTCACATCGTCGGCTCCTACCCCCCACATAAATCATAAAGTGTTTAGTACTAATGATCTCTCTCACGCAGGAATGGTCGCATGGGCTTCATATCAGCTTAGGGCCGCTTCTGAGCTAGAGGTCACGGCGACTGATTCGGAGCTCGAGCTGGAGGATGCTAATATTCCCCCTCCCCCCCCCCCTCTCCCTCGTTCTGAGCGGTCTCCCAGGAAATTCAAGGCGTCCACTAACCCTTCATTTCAAGTACCCAAGCAACGTCACACCAAAAGCAGGCGAGCCAAAAAGTCTGCGAAATCAGGTAAGTTCTCTGCTTCTGTGAAAGAAGGTAACTCTGAAGTAGTGAGTATGCCGGACCACCCACTTGACCTTAACTCATGAGACTTGTGTCCTGGAATTGTAGAGGGGCGTACCGTAGTAAGATTAGAGATTTCCTTTTGAATTTAAATAAAAATCTAAATTTGGATCTCCTTGTACTTCTTGAAACTCATACGGATGACTCTCGCTCTGCTGTCGTTGTCCGCCGGCTTGGCCCGGCATGGTGCGGCTGTTGAAGTCCCGGCAACGGTGCCGTCGGTGGCCTGATCCTGGCTTGGCGCCGACAGCAGGTGGAAGTTACTCCTATTACCTTAAATGCGCATTACATTCATGCTATTGTTACAGTTGAAAATTTTTCTTTCATGCTTACTGCCATCTATGCTAGTACTCATGATAATTCTCGTAGACTACTTTAGAATGAGCTTAAGGGTCCTAATATGGGTAGTACTATTCCGTGGGTTATCCTAGGCGATTTTAACAATATCCTTTCTCCGTCTGACAAACAGGGGGTCATCCCTTTCAGCCTTCCCCTTCTTCACATGCCCTTCATAGTATGATCCAGCACCATGGCCTGCTTGATCTCCCACCTCCAGGACTCGGCCTCACATGGTGTAACAACAGATTAGGAAATGTTAGAATTCTTTGCAAGCTGGACAGAATTATGGTTAATTTCTCATGGCTACTAAAATTTCCCTCTGCCTCTGTCAAAACTCTTTCGAGAATTGCTTCTGATCACTCTCCTTTGTTTCTTGACTTCCTAACTGTCCTGGGTAGGAACCGTACTTTTAAATACGAGCATTTCTGGTTTGAATATGCCCAGGCCAAAAAGATTGTGGAGAATATTTGGCTAAATGACAATCATACCATGACCCTGCAACACCTACTTAAATCTGTCAAGGATCAAACCACCCAATGGAACAAACATGATCTGAGTAGGCTAAAAGTTAGATTGAAACAAATGAATAAGCACATCCAGTCCCTTGAATTTAAGGATGAGACCTTTGGTCTCACCCAGGGTGAGACCTCCATGCTTAGAGGCCTATATCATAAATATACTGCATTACTAAGACAAATCAGCTTAAAGTGGTGGAGTAAATTACGTACCAATTGTATTAACAATGGAGATAAAAATATTAAATACTATCATCTCAGTACCATGATTAGACACAGACAAAACTACATTCAATCTATAAAAGATGCTGATGATCAGACTATTGAATCCAATGAGGGCATCATTAGTTGCTTCACTACCCACTACAAGGAATTATGGGCTCCTCCTCCTCACAGTACAAACAATTCTCCCTGGCCTAATCTACCCTCTCTCAATCCTTCTTGACATGATTCTCTTCTAGCACCTGTGTCCTTAAAAGAAATTAAGGATGCCTTCTGGTCCATGCATTCTGGGCGAGCACCTGAACCAGATGGTTTCACTTTGGAATTTTACAAAGAATACTGGAATATTATTGGTACCAAAGTCATTTTCACAATCAAGTCTTTCTTCAATCAAAATTTTTTCCCTCCGGAGTGGGGGCACACGGCACTCATCTTTATTCCCAAAAAAACCAGCTCTTAGACTGTTTTTTATTACAGACCAATTAGTTTATGTAATGTTATTTATTGAGCTATCTCCAAGATCATTGCCAACAGACTAAAGCCCACCCTACCTCTCCTCATTGACCCATGTCAATTTACTTTTATCAAGGGTAGATCTATCCAGGACAATATTCTCATTGCTCAGGAAGTTGCTCACTCTCTTTCCCAGGGTAGGAGGAATTTTTTTATGTTCAAGGCTGATATGGCAAATGCTTTTGATAGAGTGTCTTGGACTACAATTTCGTCTGTCATACTTAGGATGAATTACTCAAACAAATTTGTTAATTGGATTAATATTTGTGTTCAATTTGCAAGGTTCTCCTGTTGGCTGAATGGGAAGCAATCCCCTTACTTTCCTTCTCATTTGGGCATCAGGCAGGGGGACCCTCTCTCCCCCTACCTCTTCACCCTTGTCTCTCAGATCTTATCCTCTATGCTTAACATGGCCGTTTACTCTAACCAAATCATCCCTTTCAGCATCAACACCTTCACTCTGAGCCACATTCTATTCGCTGATGACCTCCTTCTGTGTTTGTGGGCTACTATGAAAAATGCTAGGAACATCATGCATATCCTCCACACATATGGCAACCTTACTAACCAGGCTATAAATGTTAATAAATCTGAGTTGTATTTCCCAATTAAACTAAATCAAACTAGGAAGAGAAAAATCATGCATACGCTATGTATTAAGCAGGGCCATTTTCCCTTTTACTACCTTGGTGCTCATATTTCATACAAATATATCGCAAAGGGTCAACAGATGAGTCTTAAGAAAAAGTGTACTTTCAGGTTGGCTGGCTGGAGAGGTAAGTTGCTTAATATGGCAGGTAGATCTGTGCTGATAAAATCTGTTTTGAATTCTATTTCTATCCATATTTTGTCTTCCATCTATGTTTCTAGTGGGCTTATAAATTCCCTGGAAAAAAATTTTAGGAGTTTTCTTTGATCAAATAGTGGCACTAAAGTAGGTATGCACCTACTGGGTGGAAGGTTGTCCAACCTCACCAATCACTTGGTGGACTAGGCATCAAAAATCTTTGTTGGATCAGGACTTATCTTCTGGCCAAGCGAGTTCTTGCTATTCTAAATGGTGAGTCTAACATATGGGTAAATCTTATTAATTGCAAATATGGTACCTTGGAGCTTTGGAAGGATATGAATCTCAGGTATGCATCTTGCCTTAGAGGATGATAATTTACACTATGCAGCGTATTCGTTTTGGAATAAGAAAATTTATTGCTTCTGGGAGATGTACATCTGTGTTTTTTGATCCCTGGCTGTTTAACCCTCCTTTATCGCATATGCCGACTTTTCTTAATATGCATGCTTCCATTGACCTGCTACGGGCGGTGCTCTTCATTGTGCGGCTTCGAATGTGCTATGGGCGGAGGCTTGGGGCGCGCTGCAGGGTGTGAGGAAATGTCGGGAAGCAGGCTACATTCATGTTTGACTGGAATGCGACTCTTCCAACCTTGTTGCAATTATCAATGGAGAATCAAGCTGTCCCTGGAGGATCTGGATGTTGATTTCTGAATTAAGACAAGTTATTTTTTCAAAATTTTAAATGTACTCACTACTTTAGAGTGACTAACAGAGTTGCTGATTATCTAGCGAATAGGAGTAGAAGGAGCCTTTTGGACATTTTTTGGGATGGTGCTCCTCCGGAGACTCTCCAATTTTTGTACTCGAACAGTACGGGAGCTTATATTAATCGATAACATCTTTTTCTCAATATATATATATATATATATATATATATATATATATGTTGATACGTGGTTTCAACTTTCCAATAGATGTGGTCATGTCAATAAGTACTGAACCTTCTAATGAGTACTGAAATAAAGTACTTAAGGAGAGAAAATGAAAAATGAGTCACTTAACCTTGACCCCGAGACGATCACATTGGAGCTAAACAACCTGACGTGTTCTTGGTGTCTAAAGTATAGGAAATTGTATAAAATAAAGTATTTTATGGCTGCGTTTGGTACAGAAATATTAAAAGAATATTAGTTTTTGAGAACTAATTAATTTGATAGAAAAGTTTGAGTTGGTATTTGGATGAAAAAGTGTAATGATGATGATTTAAAAAGTTGATGTGATGAATAAGTTTTAGTGAATGTTTGGATAAAAAAGGAGAACTAAGAATATAATTTATTGTTTTATGAGGTATAAAAGTATAATAAATAAGAATATGTTATTAATATTATATTTTACGTAAATCGTTATATTATTAATATTATTTTTATTTATTTTGATTAAATCTTTTAAACATTATTAATATTATAATTTACATACATTTAATATATTTTTTAATATCCGAATATAATATATTTTTTAAAAAATAATTGAATAGTTTAATTAAAAAAATATTTATTAATTACTAGCACTAATTATTTTATAATTTTAATTAATAACATTTAATAAATTATGTTATAATATCCCTAATAATGTATTAATTTATTCTAAATTATATATGCATACGTTATAAAACAATTAAAAAATAAATGAAATAAAAAAAAGTCAAAGAATGCGACGATACAGTTGAAAAAAAAAATGTTCTTGCCTTTCAAAATACTCGCCGAAGGCAATAACTTTTGACGAGAACTTTTCGTAAAAAAGTTCTCGTCAAAAGTCACGTGACGATGGTTGTTATGTCTACTAATAGATTTGCTCAGCTATGATGCCTTGGTACCTATATTATCAACGACACTTCTACTTTGATTTCATTTTCTTAACCACTATACTAGTGATCGGATTACTTATTGTAAGGAATTATGCACGAGATAAATTATGCTAACGTATTGAAAATGCAAAATTTTATTAGATAAAAATATAAGAGAATTATAACCATATTAATTTTGTTAGACACTTCCTAGTAATTACAGTCTCATTATGATTCTACATTAATTTCTCAAAATTAAGTCACTTTATCACATTGTCACATGAAAAATTAATTAATTTCAAACCATAAAGAGAATACCCTTTAGTCGGGGACTTTTTTTTATTGTGGAGTGTATTGAAGAGACAATTTTCAATTGAAGTAGGATTCAATATCTATATGTATTATAGAGATGAAAATCCGTGTAGATCGTCCGGTTCAACATGCGACCTACACGAATTTTTAACGGGTCAGGGCCAACGAGCACGATTTTTTTTAGATTTTTATGTAGTTAAAAATATTTAATCATATATCATAAATTTATAACTATATTATATATAAAAAATATTATATATATATATCATTATATCATATATTATAATATTTTTTATTAAATATTAGGGTAAAGAAAAAATATGACCCATTTTTATTTTTTTTGTATTTTCCTAATTTTTAAATACTTGCAAAAAAATGAATATTCGATTCAACCCGACTCACGGGCCGATCAAAATCATGTCAGGTCGATCGAAATCTTGTCGAGTCAATCGAAGTGCCTTCCGTCGTGATTTGACATAACAATTTCCAAATTGTGCCAATTTGATTGGTCTATATTCGATCTCAAAGTCCATCTAATGTATATTCTGGTCTATATTCGGTCTCAAAGTCCATCTCTAATGCATATTATTAACATTTCATAATGTCAAGGGAGAGGGTGTTGGAAGGCAAACAATGAGAGCAACTTACATGTAAGGTAAATTACACGAATGGTCTATCAACTTTGAGTCATTTTTAAATCGGTCCCCCAATTTCATTTTGTAACAGAACGTCCCTGATCTTTTATTTTCCTACACGATTAGTCCTCTTGATCGATGATAGTGAGTTTTCCGGTTGTCTTGCATACGTGACTGACACGTAAGCCGTTTATCTCTCAGCAACGTCATTTAAGTCATCCACATCATTTAACATTCCAAACCGGGTAAATTACACGGATCGTCCCACAACCTTGAGTCGATTTCTACACATTCCTCCAATTTTGTTATTATTGCACAATTCATCCACTTAACCGATAAGAAATAAACTCCCGATTATCTTGCTAACGTGATAAATATAATAAAAAAATTTAACTAGCTGAAATTACATAATAAAAGTATTATAAAAATTTAAGGGTGCGAGCAAGCTGACGAGGGGTGTCGTCCCCCCATCTCCAAGCTCGCCCATTGGTGAGCTGGCATAGGGGGCGCCGACCCCCCTTTTCAAGCTCGCCCACTAGCGAGCTTCGCACAAGGGGCGTCAACAATCATTCGCGAGCTAGTCGGCGTTTCTATCATTTTTTATTTTTTTATTAATTTTATAATATTTTATTAATATTATATTATTTTTTATTGTGCCATGTCAATAAGTTAATTTTTTATTATATTTTATTATACCACGTCAGTAAGGTAATCGGGAGATTGTATCTTACCGGTCAAGTGGATGAATCGTGCAATAATATCAAAATTGAGGGACCGTTTAGAAATCGACTCAAAGTTAGGGGACGATCTGTGTAATTTTCTCGATTTGCTAGCGTTAAATTATGTGAATGACTTGAATGGCGTAGATGAATGAGAAACAACTCATGTGGTATCCACGTATGCAAGACAACCAACTTTGAGTCATTCTCAAATTGGTCCCCCAACTTCAATTTATAACCAGAACATCTCTCATCTTTTATTTTCTTGCACGATTAGTCATCTTGACCGGTGATAGTGGGTTTTCAAGTTGCTTTGCATACATGGATGCCACATGAGTTGTTTCTCTTTCATCCATATTATTCAAGTCATCCACGTCATTTAACGCTAGTAAATAGGATAAATTACACGAATAGTCCCTCAACTTTGAGTCGATTTTTAAACAGCCCTCAAACTTTGATATTATTGCACAATTCATCCACTTGATCGGTAAGAGACAGTCTCCCGATTACCTTGCTAACGTGGTGTAATAAAATATAATAAAAAAAATTAACTTATTGATATGACATAATAAAAAACAATATAATATTAATAAAATATTATAAAAATTAATAAAAAAATAAAAAATGATATGAGCGCCGACGAGCTCGCGAGGAGGCGTTGGCGCCCCTTGTGCGAAGCTCGCCAGTGGGCGAGCTTGGAGAAGGGGGCCGCCTCCCCCTCTGTCAGCTCGTTCGCGTGCTTAAATTTTTATAATATTTTTTATTGTGTAATGTCAGTTAGTTAATTTTTTATTATATTTTATTACGCCATGTCAGTAAGATAATCGGAAGACTATTTCTTACCGGTCAAGTGGATAAATCGTGCAATAATATCAAAGTTAGGGGACTATTTAAAAATCAACTCAAAATTAGGGGATGATCCATGTAATTTATCCGGTTTTAAGCGTTAAATGACATAAATGACTTAAATGATGTGGATGAGAAAGAAACGACTCACGTATCGATCACGTAGGCAAGGCAATCGAGAAACCCACTATCACCGATCATGAGGGTTAATCGTGCAAGAAAATAGAAAATGAGAAACGTTCTGATTACAAATTGAAGTTAGGAGATCAGTTTGAAAATGACTCAAAGTTGGGAGACTAATCATGTAATTTATACGATGTGGATGTCTTGAATGACGTGGATGAAAGAGAAATAACTCACGTGGTGTCCACGTATGTAAAGCAACCGAGAAACCCACTATCACCGAACAAGAGAACTAATCGTACAAGAAAATAAAAGATGAGAGACGCTCTGACTACAAATTGAAGTCGGGGGACCAATTTAAAAATGACTCAAAGTTGGAGGACTAATCGTGTAATTTACCCCCTACATATACCAAACTAAGCCATGCTAAAACTTACGATTTGTTATTTATATATTACACCGCTAAATAATATTCATATCACAAAATAATTTAAATTTAATAATATATCAAGTACATAAAAAATAAAAATGACTTTTCAAAATTATTTTATATGTATTAAGAAACTAAAGAATAGAAAGTCACACAGTTTAATTGTTTAGACTTAAAAATTTATTCATAATTGTCCAGATTTCTTGAAAAATAATCAAAGTCTTAAGACCTAAAACACAACAAACGTTATTATTAAGTAGTCCTAAACTTGATAATTATTCATGTAACATTATACTAATAACATTAAACTTTATAGGAATTAAACACGCATACTAAAAACAGTATTATATATAAACCTACTTAAACTTAAAACATTAATTAAACTAACCTAATCAAATTAAAGCATACTAAAAAATAATTATTACAATTGAATTAAAGCATACTAACATATATCAAAACCTAAATTATAATCTTATGAAATAAACTTAATCAATATATATATAATGTTCATCAAATTCCTTATACTGTTAATGGTGCGCACACATATATACATATTTGTCAATCTTCTTATAATGATAATTCATAACCCTTAATAGAGATGACGAAATGGGTCTGGCCAATCGAATTCAGGCTGATCAAATCGAGTTTGACCGTCTCCTCAAGTCGAGCCGTGCCGTGCCACAACGACCCTAGGCCGTTCTGACCAGGCCTGTCCAGGTCAGGTCATGCGGGACCATGTGTGCGGCCTCATTTTTTTGTCCTGTCCAGCCGGAGTCTAGGTCGGGCTTGGCTAGAGTATGGGTCGGGCATGGCTAGAGTATGGGTCGGGCCCAGCGAGAGCTCGAGTGTGCAACCATTAGTCCAAGTCGATCGTCTCATCCCACAAGGCAGCGCGCCGCCATCGGTCGAATCTAGCATGCTTGATCTCGACGTCGTAAATGACCTCATCATCGTCGGACTGTCAAGTTGTAAAATCCCTGCTACTAAAAGTTACCTAGTGTGTCCATCGATTCTCCGTCGTCTCCACCGGCACATCGCTCAACACCATGAAGCACCTAACCCTCTGCTCATTGATCATCACCTCCATTAACACCACCACCCATCACCCCCGCTCATCACCTCCATTTAGAAGGACAACATCATGAAGGGTGGAGGAGGGTACGGAGAGAAGGCCACGACGAAAACGGGAGGCGAGGCTGCCATCACCATAGGCATAGCAAAAGGGAGGGCCGGTGCGGTGCAAGACTCGCGAGGGAAAAACTATCGTGGGCAGTGGCCCATTGGGCTTTCTTTATTTTTTATTTAAAAGTAAAATTGTGTTAAGTCGGATCAAGTCGGGCCAATACTTGTCGAGTTCGTGTCGGACCATTTCCAACAATCGGTGGGCAGCCCAGCAAGCTCGGGTTGGACAGCCCGCACGAAATTTCATCTCTATGCATTAAACATCTTGTATTATATGTCTAGGCGATGTCATTAATGGTCGAATGATTGAATCTAAAGCACGAGCCTATATGTCACTTTTTATTTGATTAAATTATCATCTTGCAAACGAGGTTGATTAATTAAAACACAGCGTCCCAAAGCTGTTGGAAGTTAATTAGCCGGAGCATAATCGTGGTCATAAATTTGGTCAGAATATTTTAATTTACTCTCGCCCATATGTCGTTATTAGTCATATCCTAATAACCGGGATCCAGATAAATTTATTGTCATATTTTATCTCTTATATTCAATTTTTCATGAAATTGGCCTATAAATTTCGCTACGAAGAAGTTACATTATTATTGTTTTTTAAAGATTAAGTTGTACTATACATGACATTATGATTTCCAAACATATTTTCACCAATTAATTTAGAGGATAAGCATTTTATTTTTATTTAAGTAAAAAAAATCTTGATGGTCACCCATTATTATAGTCAGATATGTGATTGAAATTGTTAAGAGAAGTTGGACGACAATAGGAAAAAAAAATGCTTTGCTTAAGTATAGATGCAGTTATCTATCAATTGACAATATTATTTTTAAAGGTGAGTGAAATAATAAAATAATAGCAATGAATGCCTGAAAATGTTTGTCCCCAACTTTATATATCTCCTTTCTTTTTATACTGTCTTAGCACGAAGATATTCGTGCTTCTTTTCCTTTCGCCCTTTTTCTGTCTCCAATGTTCTTGTGTTCCTAAGTTGTCTCAAATCCAATGTTCTATGGAATATTTATCTATAAGTTCACAGCAGATGGGATCATCAGCAATAAGACAAACGATCATGGGATAGGGATCGTACACTCGCTAATCAAATATATATTGAAATTTCTAAAGTAATTCCAAAGCAATTCGAATCTGGTATCCCAATTAATAATGTGGATAAAAGTCTTGGTACGTGAAAAGTGGTGTCGATGATCTGATTCGTAAGTTAATAATTATGTACATCGTCCAGAAATTAAACACTTATTCTGATAATGTCACTTTATATCTTATAGTGATAGGTAAAACTTTTAATATAATATTCTGCACTTGTTTAAGTTAAAAGAAATTGCTTATTTTTCTTAAAAAGTTTAACCATTCATTACGTTATAGAGTAGAGTTATACAAAAATTGAGAAGATTTGGAAGATGGCTCTCGCCCCAAAAATACTCACCAGGCTGACGGTCAAAAGACGCAAGAAAGTCGGACATAGACCGATGGGGGCAGAATACAATATCAGTAGGCGTAAGATTACGTAAAATGCTCTTGATATCAGCAATAAATGACCGAAGCTGCCACGGGCATGGTAGCTTGAGGGAGATAATGCAGGCAAGAAGAGAAATTGCTTATCAATCTACCCTAACTTTTGTTGATAAAAGTAGTTATTTTCTTTAGTTCGTGAACTGTACGTCTTGAGGAGATCAACAAGTTCAAATCGTTTGGTGATCCTCAAGAATGCTAAATTAATCATCAAACTTGTTGGAGTTTCCAACTTAAGAGAGAAGAAAAGTGATAATCCCAAATCTAAATTTTAAATGGGAGTGTGAAATGGTTTTTCTTTTATGTCAAACACATGTTCAACAATAATACATATTATTATTTTTAATATTTATATTAATCATTATTAGGGGGGACGTTTACAATGCTTCAAAAATATTTTATCATTTTAAATTTTGAAACTTTGTAAACATTATTTTGGATATAATAAATTTTTTATTCACTATATTGCAATACTTCTTTTAAATCATAAATAATCTTCCAAGTTATAGCAAATAATTAAACTGATATATGGTGTTAACTTTTCAATTGAAAAAACAAAAAAGAGAATTATTTTATGTAATGACCAGACAAACAAAGTAAATTTGTTTAAGTATTTCATTGATTTTAAATAAGAAATTAAACAATCACTTACCTAACTAATCATGCCATGGCATCCTTAGATTTCAATTTGAATATTTGATTAGATTCATAAGATTAGACTTAATTAGTTCATTTTAAAGAATGTTTTATTTTTCTAGCTACATTCGTGTCCAGAGACTACTAATATTTAACTCATATTTCATAATTTAAACTCTGAAACTTCTCCTTAATCTTTTCTATTTGGAGTTAAATTTTACATGCCATGTATTGTAATATATCAACCAAAAGGGCCCATTACAAGTGAACTGGGAATGACATAGAGGCCTTTGAGGTGGGCCTTTCCAGCCCAGACGGTTTTTATGCTGCTTTAAAAACTTTCTCAAATTTATCTCTCCTAATTTTATTTTGTAATATCTAAAATTACAAACATTACTTATTATTTTCGTTGATAGTCTGACAAGATGATATGTGATATTAAGTTTATATCCTAAATTTAATCTTACATAAGATTTGTGGTAATTTTTAATTTCATATCAACAGTTTTTTTTCTAAAAAAAATTAAAGCATGCCACGATCATATCACTTGGCCATTTGATAAGCTAGGAGTTCTTTTGTTCTCTTCAGAATATACAATTGGAGAAAAAAATATTTCTTCTACATAATAGATTTATTAAAGTTGAAGTATGACTCAACTAATTATGGAATGAAATCGTATTCTAAATTTGAAGAAATAATTCTTAAGTTTGTTGATGACCGGCTAAGCCAATTAAAAAAACGAAGTCAACGAGCCAAAGATTCAACTGATCGATCTCCACACGGGGGAAAATAAACTTATCACGCCACTGATAAAGGCGTTGCAGATGATGCAGCCTGTCACGGCCACTATTTAAAGATTAAAGGAGGGTGCTTTTAAGCATATATATTTTTTAAGAACATGATCAACTTTTGTCAGGTAGATGTTTGGTAAAAACTTTTGAGCTTTTGCTCAATCGTTTGTGTGCATTATAACTTATTCTGCTTACTTCTTTTTATAACTATACATCTTCCAAAATATCATGTTCTTGACAAAATGATTAACATTAATAGTTTTTTTTTCTTTGTCAACTTCCATAGTTTCTTTATTTCGAACGACAATAAAGAACATATTGTTCGTAAGTTAAAAAGTTGGTCATCATGGCATTCAATTAATCTGATGTCCGACTCGAATCACCTGATGATGATGGTGGCAGGTGGGGCACATGGAGAAAATTGTCTAAGAAATGGAGAAACCGAATTTGAGATGTTGAAAAGAAAGATGATGTTGAAATGGAGAGAGAGAGCTCATATTTAAGTGGACTGTCCACGAGTGAGTGCATCCACGTCAAGATCACTTTGTTGTGCCGAACTAATTGGCGATGTGACAAAGAGTTCGATGTGGCTATGACAGCATCAGCCATTACAAGTGACGAACTTGTCCACATAGTTGCACCATGGGAGGCCAAGGCATAAACAATGAATTTGCCGAGTTCGCATCGTGGAATCCGCATGAGCCGTGGCCTGTATTTTGCCTGCAAAATTGAATCCCATGTCATCTGCATAAGGCAACTGCAATGCAGCTAGATATATTATTTATTGTAAGGAGTATGGCCCTTCTTTAAGGCTTAGATTGCATGCACTCTTGTTTTATTTCCCTTATATTATTTGTTGTAAGGACTAAGCTATACATCATGGTTGGCTGGATATTGTATGGTCTTCCTTGGAACCTTTATTTTCAATATGAAAAGGAAATCATGGACCTGATGCAAAACAAACAAGGATAAACTAAAAATGAAAAATGGTAATTTAGAGAATAAAAATATGTAAACAGAGCTTCGCCGAGGGAAACCTTTTGACTCAAAGCATAAGAATTTAAGTTCAACCATCGACGACCCAAAGGCATGAGTGCCCTGCAGACAGCAAAATATCCCTGCAGTCGCAGAAATGATGCAACAGACGTAAATATCACCAAAACAATTTATCATCATCTTATATCAGTGAATCCACAGTTCCCTGAAACAACGCATTGTCAGCTGTTTTCACGCTCGCCTAGATTGATAACGGGTTGACGCTTCATCTAGTTCCTTAATAATTTTGACTGTAATTCTACCTACCATAGAGTTGGATCTCATATATTAGACAATCCCAAGTATGTCGTTCTGTCAATACAATGAACTAAAGAGTTCTAGCATGCATCCCTGTCATTTAACTCTTTTATTTTACAAAGGAGTCAGGATTCTTGAGATTGTTCCCTTTAGACTTCCTTTATTATAATATAGAAGAAAAAGCTATCTGCCATTGTGATTTGAACAACTCGTTAACGTCAGGCCACCAAGGTGACTTCTTATAAATTAACAACAGGGGAATTAGCCGCATGGAACACAGGCCGTGAGTTTATTGTAGAGGCGAAGTGGTCACGACGGAGTGAGCAAGAAGGAGGGAGGTGGTTTGGAATAAGCTGCAAATATTAGAAGTTAAAAGAGAGAAGAAGACAGAAAAAATGGCGGTGGTTAAAGAAGAAGAGACGATGAAGCAGAAGGGTCCCTGGTCGGAGCAGGAGGACCTGCAACTGGTATGCTTTGTGAGATTATTCGGTGAGCGTCGTTGGGATTTCATAGCAAAAGTATCAGGTTTGAAGGGAGGGTGGCGGTGCATCATGCATAGCATAGCATGGCATACATGTGCATGGGGGGAAAAGGTTTTGGATGAAGCTAAAATTAACTGCATTAACACCGCCCTCTCTATGTTTTTGACATGCTGTGTGTAGGTCTCAACAGAACAGGAAAGAGTTGCAGACTCAGATGGGTCAATTACCTCCATCCAGGCCTCAAGCGTGGCCGCATGACCCCCCAAGAAGAGCGCCTCGTTCTTGAGCTCCATTCACGCTGGGGCAACAGGTTCAATATATACATCAGTCTACTCTCCAATCCTGTCTTGACATAGATGATGATGCATGGCCATTCAAATATTTTTTACGTTATAGGATACACGACATGTTAACATATAAACAAGTTCGAGAGTTTTATTTCTGCACTGTCAGAAACTGATCTTGTATATTTTCTTCGAAGTCAAAACTCAGCAAAGCTTTTGGATGCAGGTGGTCTCGAATTGCCCGTAGGCTCCCAGGACGAACTGATAACGAGATCAAGAACTACTGGAGGACGCATATGAGAAAGATGGCAAGAGAGAGGAAGGGGGACGATTCACCTCTGGCATCTTCGTTGACGGCTACTGACAGGTCCGCAAGTTCAGGTGAAGTGGACAGGGAGAGTCCTGAATTTATCGAAAATGGTAATTGCAGCAGCTATAAGACCATGGGGCTTGAAGAAGGGGGTTATGATGGCATCAAGTGTTACCCCATGGATCAAATTTGGGAGGAAATTGAGACATCCGAGACCATGAGCGGGCTGAGCTTCAACGGGAGTAAGGATGCAATTTCCGGCGTCCCCTACCCTTCACTATTATCTCCTGCATGGGACTGCTGCTATGACTGGGTACGGAGGTCAGACGATGAAGAGCTCAGAAAGTTGCACACAGTTGAATGATCAAAATGAGAATTAAACATCACGACCATGCAAGAGAGCCTGATGATGTTTTGAAGTAATCCTGTGTGTTTCCCCCTCCATGTATATATGACAAGAATGGTCTTTATGAAGACCTCGGAAACACAGAGCTTTCTCATGTACAACTGTCTGCCTATCAATATAACAACTTTAAATTACTATAATGAGGTGTACTAATCGATCTTTGATCAGAGTGTTTAAAAATAGAAGTAGATCCTGGTCCATAATTCCATATGCAAGATGAAAACAGAACCTTCAAACACTTCTTGTTTGTCTTTCATTTCATTGCACCCAAGTCAAGGGCCTGCAACTGTCTCACACAGACTTAATATGTTCCATGAAATCAGCACTGAAACAAAAGTACAACGTACTTCCGAAACACAGCGTATTTTTGAAGTGGACAATGTGCAAATAAAAAACCAAGAATTTTGCAGGCGACACAAGTCCTAAAAGATAAGCGATAAGAATTGTTTTTAAAAAGTGATACGAGAGTGTTATGCTCTAGGGTTCTTCAGGTGCTCTCGCTCTTGTATGACCTAGATGTGCGTTTATATTCACATTATTTCCTTGATTAAACACTGCCACACTGTTTGGTATGAACTATGCTCTTGTTCTAGTCCATGCATCCAAACAACACGATAACAGAAATTAACAAGTCAAATGCAATAATTTGCTTTTTTTTCTTTGTCAATGCTTTGAAATTTGAAAAAGCAGAATTTGTGTGTTCCTGATAGACGGCCCAGTCGCGACTGCCCAGCAAGGTGCTAGACCCGGCATGACCCGATGAGACACGATTTTTTATTATATATATATATTATGAGTCGAAAAAAAATATGACTAATTTTAATCCCTCAACCTCCTACAATTTATAAAGATAGATAACCAATACAATCACTTTTAATTTTTGGTCAATATATATATTAGTATATAATTATACTAAATTAAATTTGACTTAAGTAAAAGAAGACGGTAAAAGAACAGGGGTGGATCCATGTTGGCCCCGAGTTTATTCAAAATCTTGAAAACTTTTAATCAAGTATATTAATATAAACTTATAATTAAAAAATAAATTTGATCATCTTTAATATATTTAATGTGGTCCATCTTCTACTTTGAATTAGTGGTTACTACACATAAAACTAACTATTGGGTTCAATTCTTACACCTTACACAATTTATTTTGACATATTTTTCTTTATATTCTTAGATTAAAAAATAACAAATAAAAAAATCCAACCTGAGCCAGATTCTGGACGGCCCGACTGGTTTCCGACCGAAAAGGGCAAAAAAATTAAAAAAATGGGTGCTCGGCCTGGCATGAACCAACTCGGACGGGCCACCCGGGCTGGGCCTGAAGCGTGCCGGGCCGACCTGAAGCAATTTCAGTACGACCCTGCCCAATTTAAAATCGGGCCATGCCGACACGGCCCGGACCGGAGTTCGGTCAAACCCGGTTTGACCGGCCCGAACGCGGGCCGGCCAATGTCCATCTCTAGTTCCTGGTGACACGAAGAACAATCAAAGAACATTAAAAATGTAAAGAACATTGTTCTTATACATGTTCCAAGGTCTCCTTAACCTCTTACCAAACAACCCAAATAGCTCCTAGAGAAAGAAAATGATGATATGCTTACCAGCACTTCGCATGCATCGAGAGAGGGCACCATACCAGGTTCAGCAAAGAAAGTGGCAGAACAAATCAAAGTTGGTTGGCGCAGTTGGCTAGCATAGCTGCATCCCAAGTGATTCGCCGGATGTTAATAATTTCGGGTTCGATCCTGCCACTTTGGCCAGGGGAATGTCATTTAACGCTCTTTCTTTCCGACTTCGAATTAGTCAGGTACTAATAGCTCTGAACACTAGAGACCTCCTGTAGATCTGGACCAGCATCCAAAAAAATTGCAGAACAAAAGATAAAACAACTGAAGTTAGCATCTATTTTCCAAACAACGCCAGGGATGCAAGACTATACAGCTTGATGTTCAACTTCAACCTAATACCAATAGTACAAGAAATAGATAATTTGCAAAGAAAATAGCATAAAACTTCAGGTCAAGTCATACAAATGATTTTTTTTTTCCTTTTCCTTTTTTCTTTTTGAGATACAAAACAACAGTGATTAACCAATAATAAAAACAACACTTGTTTACCAACAAGTAGCCATCTGATAAGGTCTGATACAGCCAAAATTACTTAAATCATTTATAAAAAAAAACATGTAGAGATCGTAAACAGAATATCTTTTAGACTTTGCAACAGCCCCAGGTACTGTTGGGTGAAACTATAGTAAAAAGAGTTCCAAACTATATCTATCATATAAAACAATATTCTTGTTCTTTTGAGACAAATAAACATGCCCACTCATAGTATAGTAGATTATCCATCCTATAAAAATAAAGTTAAGAAGTTAGATTACAGATAAATCATGAAGATACATACATGACCTATATGTGGGATAAAGATATATACCTAAAGTCTGCATTAACAGAACATTACAGTATTCTACCAAATCTACATGTCCACCTTATTTCAATACAATCACCTTTGCAGACAAAGTGCCCTCGAAACCACTTGACCAGTTATTATATCTGTGACATCTTATTCTAAGAACCGTTCAAAATGAACCTTAGCTATAAGCCATACTTCAAAGAAACAAAAGAATTATGCGCAGGAGATAAGTACCAACTTCTATGTCTTTTTTCCACTTAATTCGAAATAACTGCTTGCACAGGATCACTGATCCATTATTCTCAATTTCTCATGACTATTTACTGTTACTGCAGAAGCAATGAACTTATGAGTTCCATGATCCTAAAATGAGATTATCCCTTTAGAAAGATGATAAAAACTACTACTAGAAAATCGCCAATTTTCGACAAGCAATTTCTGATTGTTGGCAACAACAGTGTCATGTTTTCACACGCTCAGGATCAACTCAGCTCATCTCTGCTGGAGAAACTAAGTTGCAGCAGCTTCACAGAGTTGTCGTCAACATTAGTATAGCGCTTTAGTGTAACGATTTAATCTCCTACACTATAAATAGAGATGTAATCCTTGTAATTGTCATGCTGTCACACCTTTACTCTTTTTTCTCTGTCACTCCTCTCCAACTTCCTTTTCTTCTTGATCTGCAACCAGCTGCCACTATCGGAGCTCGGGATGATTTCCAACCATGATTTCCAACACCAATGGATAGAAATCCTTCTCAATTTATGATGGATTTTGCGATGGATACAAATCCTTCACAATTTCCTACAAATTTTTTGACAGATACGAATCCTTCGTAATTTTCGATGATCATTTATGCCGAAAATCTCTATTGGAATTATCGACGGACAAAAATCCGTCGATATTTTCGGCAGCATGAATCATCGGTAATTAAATAATATACAATATAATAGATAATCTATTTAATATATCATTATTAATATTTCCCGCGAACACATTCGTCAATACTTCTGACGGCCTAAACCGTCAGTAACTAAATAAAATATAAAATAAAATATGATACAATACATATTATTATTATTATTATTATTATTATTATTATTGTTGTTGTTGTTGTTGTTGTTGTTGTTGTTGTTATTACCGATGGCTTGCACCGTGGGAAATTTTTTCAATGATCGCAGCCACGGGAACTTTCGACGGCCGAAGCCATGGCAAAGTTTTGCCACAGCTCTAGTGGTGGGAACTTTCTATGGGCCGAGCCTGAAAAACTTTTTCATGGCTTGAACCGTCGCATTGGAAAATCTCATCGCCATTTTCGCTTTTCCCACGCCCTCTCCTTGTTTCTCTCACCCTCTCATTTCAGCTTCATGTCACTCTCTCTCACTCGGCTTTGGTGACCCGAGCTTCGGCGATGACCACCCCGACCTCTCTTTCTCTCTCCCTCTCTCTCGACTCCGATCGTTTGGCGGCCTGATCTGGCCGCCCATGACTGGGAGGCCAGTTCTCCGATCAACTACCATTCGATTGCGAGCAGCCGATCTGACTGCCTGCGGCCAATCGGCCATCGCTCGCTTGCGTTGAAATATTTGAAAAAACCTTTCCGATAATCGAGACCATCGAAAAAATGTATAGTAGTTGTAAGTTCCCACGGATCGTAGGACACCAAGAGGGGGTGAATTGGTGTATAAATTTTAACTCAAAATTTTAATCATTTTTTTAAAGAAAAAATCTTTTTGTGATGATACTAAATGCAATGTTGTAAAGCAGAACAGAAAAAGTTTAGAAGGCAACTGCAAAAATTGTTGACGAGGTTCGGCCTACCTCCCTGGCATACGTCTCCACTCTGACTCCTCGATCTCGAGACCATTAGTGTAACATTCCCCACCAGCGTGTGATATTGTCCCCTCTGGGCCTCAGCCCGCACGATTTTCTCAAAACGTGTCACACCTGGTGAAGGACATGTTCCCATATATACCCAGCATCGCTCCCGTGACTTATGCATTTGGGACTAATCCAAGGCATGTCTCATGCACCCTTCCCCCCTTAGGGGACTCAACGCCCTCGTTGAGTGATCGCACCCCACCATGCACAGAGGTTCACGCGGAGTGACTCTGATATCATATGTAACATTCCCCACCAGCGTGTGATATTATCTGGTCTGGGCCTCAGCCTGCACGGTTTTCTCAAAATGCGTCACACCTGCTGAAGGACATGTTCTCATATATACACAGCATCGCTCCCATGACTTATGCACGTGGAACTAATCCAAGGCATGAGCCTTACTTTCTTGTGTTATTAGCCCACACATACAAAAGAAGGATATATATTCATCAAAGTTTAAAAAGAACTATAAGATATGACATTCGCATATTGTCATCATATTTTTTTTCACAAATCATCTCACATATAACCCCACAGGATCAAGTCTTATACAACCTTATAAAAAGTTCCTCACAAACTTAATTACAACATATCTAAGACTATCTATTACTCATGCATGCTTCCAAAAACAAAAGTGAAGGAGGATTAAAGTGTTCCAACGGCTCGACCTCTTCTTTATATACAGTAAAAAGAAACTCCGAATCGACTCAACTCGAGAACTTACGAGTATCTGAAAAAAATATTTAAAATGGGTTTTGTGAGCAACAATCATTTGCTCAGAGAGTGGAATAAAAGTACAACATAGGGGAACAATACGAGTGCATATAGCATATAACATTTAAATAACCACATTTCTTTCATATGAGAAAACATTTAAAGCATAGCATATATAACATAACTTGTCAAATCATATGAACTTTCAAATAAGTAAAAGTAACTCAAAATATCATAATTTTCATATTTAAACTCCACACATGTGTCATTGCACATACTCATCATGGTTCAATACGTATCCCTCTATGATCACATGTCATACAGTTAAGCAGAGCTTCATAATCAAGAGTCACGAACACGCAAAGCAAATTATGGGTCAATATGTATCCCTCTATGATTGTATGTCATACAGTTAAGCAGAGCTTCACAATCAAGAGTTTTGAATACGCAGAGCAAATCATGGGTCAATACGTATCACAATCGATTGTGTGCCACCCAATCATGATTCTCAGATACGCAGAGCAGAGCAGCTCCCAAAGGACAAAGACACTCGATATACGCCCCAAAGACTTCATGTATATCGAATGCGGTCCCAAAGACCTTTTTCAAATAGCATGGCTAATGAACACATAGAGTTTAACAATATCAAAATACACATCATAATCTCATATCATTATCAAATAAAACTTATTTTCATTTCACAAGCATTGTTCCCTGAAAATATTTTTGTATAAAATATTACTCCATCTCATATGAAATCCTTAAAACATATCATAAATACTTTTCATAGCGCAAGATATGTTTCAATAATAACAGTAATAATCTTTGCTTGAGGTAATACCATAAATAAAAGAATTAACATATAACATTTTGCTATGTTGTAAATTTACCCACTCACCTTGTACTTTATCACTTCAAGGAGGTTTATCAGATTTCCTCCCTTTCACTTGCAACTTGATATTTTCCTACAAGCAATAATGCCTTTTTACTTCTCAATCACTAATAAAGTAATATGCAATGCATGCTCATGATGCATGAATGATTATGCACCCTAAAATGCATGTAATCCTCTTTAATACCAATTTTTAGCTTCAGATATTTATATTCATAAGCTATTCCATACTTAGAACTTTTCACTTTCCTAAAGCTTAACTAGATGTTGTTTTAGAATTTCAGACTGAGTGTCTATTAATAAATAATTTATAACTTCTTAATTACATGGGCAAATCTTATGATTCTAGATTAATTAGAAACTAGACATACTAAAGTTTTCAACCCCCAAATATCACTATCAAATTTCAAGTGAGTAAGTTAGGACATTCCAAGCAATCTGACCTAGGATTTCTGCCCTGACAGACTGTGTGTCACTGAAATATTGATTTATATGTTTCTTCATATTTGTCCATTTAACTAGAGCACAATTTTCCTGAAATCTAGACTTCATTAGTATTTTTCATAAAAATTAGAGAATTTAACTCGCTATATAGACTTATAACAAAAATAGTTAATTCGGATCGCAATCTGTAAATGTCCTGGAATCTGACAGAAGCATCACTATGAAATGAAAAATTCATTTCTCCCCAAATACAAGTTCAAATAATATGATTCCACCTCTCACCAAACCCTTGGAATGTCTATTTAAGCATATCCAAATTTCAAACCTAATTCACCCTATTCTAACTGTATCATAATTTACAAATGAAACTTGTATCAGACTCGGGACAAGATGAGTGACTTGAGAAGGTAAGTTCATAACTTCCTCTATAAAACTTCTTTTTAGGTGATTCCAAAGGTCATGGAAAGCTAACTTCGAACATACAAAATTTCATAATTTATGGTTCGTTTATCACCATGTAATGATTCTCTCAATCAGAAAAAATTTTCCGGATCAAAACTCACCTGAAACAGTCGACGTTCCCGATTTTCCCTAGGTCGGTTCGCTCGAGTTCTTCCTCTGGTAATTTTTCTACGATGAAAATATAATGTTAAGTGGCTTATTTATTTTTTTTAGAATTTTCTGAGGTCTTATGATGGTTTGGAAAAATATTCCTTTGAGCAGTGCTCACCTATCTGCTTCAGCTGCTTGGAACTTAAGTGATGACCAATCACATTTTTTTGTCATAACTAAGTGTTTTAATCCTAATTAAGCTTACTTAATCCTATTTGAACATATATATTATAATATTTAGAAATTTTATGATTTATTCATAATAATCCTATATAATTACTTTGTAAAGTTTATCGATAATTAAGTAGTCATTATGCACTAATCAAAATATCAATTACTATATATATATATCACTAAATGGACATCCAACTAACTTAGTATGTTAATCAAATGCATGATTATGCACAAATGATGTTTCTAGGGCACGTCCGTGACAATTAGAGATTCACTACCATCCTCCTTTCAAAAAGGGAGAAGGAAATCCTTTTCACGTACACCACCCTCTTCTTCGCTCAAGAGGAGAGGAGAACCTCTTTTACATAGAAGCTTTCAAAAGTATATTTTTACATATCTCTCAATCTCTTTCTTCTTTCACAGATGATCACTAGGGAGATTACATAACAAAGAGAGAATGAAAAATGTTGCAAAGAATGATTCTAAGGCTTTTCAGAGAAAATAACGATGAGAACTTTTTTGTGGTCTCTAGACAGCTTGTGCTTAATTCATCTACCTCTCTCATATGTTCTATCATTCTTTTATAGTTTGCTTGACGAGATCTTCTATATCTAAAAAGTAATCCGTAGATTTGATAAGAAATATGAGTTTTACTTCACTAGATCGCACGAATCGGCCGGCCGATTGAGAGAGGCAGTCAACCGGTTTGAACTTTGGTACAACATATTCATCTTTCTATTTATTTCGGTTGCACCATCCGGTCAGTCGGTTCTATGACCGGTTCTTTGTTTCTTCTTCTTTCATTCTTCTGTTCATTCCGGACGTGCATCTAGTCGACCGGCCGTTTGACCGATTGTCGATTTCTTCGATGCCTAAGTGTTCTATTCAGTTCAGTATTGCCTTCGGTCGTCCGATCCTTCAACTGATTTTATGACTTTAATGTGTTGGAGACTTTTGTTTACTTCGATATTGTATTCGGTCGACCAACCCTTCAATCGGTCTTATAACTTCAATGGCTTCAAAACTTCTATTTTCTTTGGTCATCTATCCGGTCGACCAATCCTTCGACCAATCTTGTACCTTCAATAGCTTTTCCGATTCTACTGTATTCGATCGTTCGTCCGATCGACCGGTCCTTCAACCAGTATTGCTTTCTTCACTATTTCATCGGTGATTCTTCTCTTGTTAAACTCGTTCCTGTATATAGATATTTGACAAGCTCGTTAGTAACATTTGTCGGTCAATTTATATTTGTTATCATCAAAACCATGGGACTGATACGAGATTCAACACTCACAGCTCAAACCATGAGAACTTTTTGTCGCCGCTTGAGTTGGAAAGTTCTCACGACTACAACCTAGGAAAGTTTTGACGCAGCTCCCACCGTGGGAACTTTCCACGGAGTTCCAGCCGTGGAAAACTTTTTCCATGACGTCGGCTATGGGAACTTCCCAGGGGCCAAGCCGTGGCAAATGTACTCATGACCCTAACCTTCGCAAACTTGAAAATCCCGCCATCTTTTCCCACATCTCTCTCCCTCTCTCTATTTCTCTCTTTCTCTCTCTTTTCATGTCTTTGCTCACTCTCTCCTTATCTCCCAATCTCTCTCTGTGATGGCGGCTCCGGTGACCCTCTCTTCGACGATGGCTACCTTGACCTCCCCCCCTCTCTCTCCCTTTTCCTCACTCTTGACTCCGATCACCTTCTCACTCTTCTTGTCTCTGTAGGCAATCGAATCGGCCGTCAGATGGCCTGATCTAGCCTCCCACGATTGGATCTTGCCGTCCGATGGATGATTAGGCTGCGGGCGGCCGATCAGACAGTGGGCGGGCGGATCTGGCCGCCAGACAGCCAATGCTAGGTGGCTTGATCAGCTCTGGCCGCCAGGCAGTCGATGCACTCCGGCCGATCGCCTGTTCGCCTGGTGGTCGATCAAGCTGTGGGCGAACAGATCTGGTTACCCACGACCGATCAGGCTGCGAGCGGACATTTTTTTAATATTTGAAAAAAATATTTCTGATGGCAAAGACCTTCGTAAAAGTATATACCCGTCAGAAATTCTCACGGCTCATGCCGTAGGAAACTTTTTGCCATGGCTCTAGTCATGAAAAGTTACCATAGTTGGAGCCGTGGAAACTGTTGCCGCAGATCCGGCCGTGACAAGTTCCCATGGGTCGATACATGGAAACTTCCCACGGGATGAGCGCTGGAGCCATGGGAGACTTTCCCATGGCTTGACCTATGGGAACTTTCCACGAGCTGAGCCATGGGAATTTTCTTACGAACCGAGCTGTGGGAATTTGATGCAAGAATTGATAACAATTAAATGCTAGCAAATGCACTAGTCGCTCAAGTAACAAAGTGTAATGAGTAGAGTGTCGATCCCATAAGGAATTAACTTACTTAACTAAAGCAATTTTAGAAGCTAATAGGAGATGACATAAAGTTTGGGTATAAGTTTGCAGAAAATAAAATAACCGAAAAATAAAGACTAAAATTAACAATGCATAGGTCTTTAAGATTGTCTATAATGATGGGAACAATATGTAATTTTCTGTAAAATCAAATATAAGCATGAAGTTCATATTTAGTTTTTAGACGGATTAAGGACACTAAAGATATGATCTCCTGCGTGGGTAAATTAATTATCTTAAGACAATAGTAATCTAAAAGTATTCCGCATGAATATGTCCTTAGTTATATTGAATTTAAGATGCAATATGTTGTAATCCTTAAACTATTTAATCATCCGTACAGGTCAATTATGTTGTAAATAAAAGTTAAGAATCAATTCAAATAGAAAATAATGAATTAAGAATTGATTACACTACACAGTCAATAATCAATCTAGAAATTATTAAAATATGAAGGAAAGCTTTAATCATAGCAACCATGTTCATAAAAACTAAATTAATTATTTGATTAATCAGAAATAAAAAATTGTTCATTCATTAAACTCTTGCAACTAAAACTAAATGATAAAATGAAAACTAATAATCTTTGGTGCTAAGATAGATAAATTAAACATGAAAATCTAAAATATCATCCAAACAATATGTAGAACAAAGAGTACTTTGAAAATCTAAAATATCATCCAAACTACTACGCAATCCTCGCACGAGTCTACCGCATAGAAGTCTTCTCCTTTGCCCTTCAAAAATTCTCTTTTGTTCTTAATTTGAAAGCTTCAGTTGCAAGCCTTAGCATGCTCTCTTCTAGATGTAGAAGACCTTTATTTATAGGGGTTTGAGTTTCCATGTGATCGGAAAAGAAACGAAAATATTTTTTATGTAAAATAAGGAAAATTCGAATTTGAATTAGTTTTAAAATTTTGACCTTGTCAAACTCCGAAATTTGATTCATAATATGTTTCTAAATCATCCTATGATCATGTAATATGAGTAAAAATCTCTGAGGACTTGATAATATTCCAAAAGTTTGTCTAAAACTCGAATATGCACTTCGTCACGACTTGTTATAGTGATTTAACGATTTAAACGGTGTTCGAATTGACTTAAAAATAAATTTTTACGGCCTGTGAGAAGCTTTTCATGATCCTTACATTGTAGAAAACATGATTTTCACGGCCCGTGAAATTATGGTCACAATCCTCTATCTCACGGCCCGTGAAATTAGGGGAGAGCAAACCCAAATTCAGGTCCAAGTTCGGCTTGACCCGGTCCTGACCCAATTTTTGCGGGGTCCAAAAAATTTGGACCAGGTACCTGACCCGGTTCCGACCGGTATCAAGTCCGAGTCGATCGAGGAATGAGACCAGGTCAAAAAGATATTTAAAAAATACAACGAAATATAGAAAACTTGTGATAATTAGCAAATTTAAATCACAATTAATCAACTAAATATCAACTTATTAAAATATTATGTTATCACATAATAAAACAATAGAATTTTTTAACACTTCAAAATGAACAAGTAATGATTAAATTATCAAATAATTAGAACTATATAAACATTATTAATAGGTTTTTATTATTATTATGGGGTCGGGTCCCAAGTCAGGTTTTTATATGTTGGACTCGGTCCCGACCCGAAACCCACCGAGTTTTTTGATTCTTGGATCAGGACTCGGCCTGACTTATAACCGGGTCGGAAATATTTTTCGGAAATCCTGATCGATGCGGTCCGATGCGGTTCGGATCGACCCGGACCGTGCTCACCCCTACGTGAAACCTTCATCACGGCCCGTGACAACCGATTTTCAACCTTGGCAGCCTCTCTGTTTTCTACCTTTCGGTTCCGTTTTAGCTCCGATTTGTGCGTGGTTTTCTCCGTTGGCTTCATAATTTAATTTTTTTTCTTTTTCTGTAATAAAACATAGAATTTGGGTAGATTTCTATTTATATAAAATTAAAACAAATGATGCCATAAATTGATGTATGCTATATGAAAATGAATCGAAATAAGATTAAATGCATGTCCAAATATATGTTATAATTTGCATGCAACAGAACTTTCTCGTGGACTGAGACGTCGACTTTGTTTTAACCGTGAAAAAATATTTGCAACGAGCCATTTTATAACGGGTCTTTTTCGTTGGAAGAACAAATTTTATTTTCTGACGAATTTTTCGTAAGACGACTCAGGCCGTCACAAATATGATTTTTTTTCTTGGAGTGAACAACCTGGAATATTGCTACTGGTTGTGCTTTTTAACCACAAATGTTCGTTTCGCCTACAACAACGACAGCAAAATTCTTATTACAAAAAGAAAAGAAATCCTGGATCCTATAATGGAAAAGTTGTGCTATACTATAATTGATAATATAAAGATATATTTTTTATTATAAAAAATTGGCTCACACTCCGAAAACGCTAGTCATGTTCTCTTAGAATTTGTTTGGATTGAAGTATTTGAAAAAGTAGTGTGGAATATGAATGAATAAAATTAGAAACATCTTGTTTAATTATATTATTTATTTAAGATAGGAGGAGTGTGGTGAAATAGTTAAGCCTTCAAAACACTGCATTTTTTATTCTGTCAAATTGGTAGAATGAGAAAAAATAAATAATTTTAGATCAAAATAACTCATATTAAATTATTTCTCTTCTTACTAAATTAAACCATTTCTCTCTTCTCTCTCTGGAAAATTATCTTTTTCTATCATATGAATATATATATATATATATATTTATTACTTTTAGAAATATATAAATAAAATAGTTCAAACATTAAGAATACCTAAAATGTAATGAAAGATAAAATTAAATTAAGTGGTAAAAGTAATGAATATTTATTACTCGTTAAATACCTAAAATGTTTATATTATAATAAAGGGCAAAAATACTTTTTTAATAAATAAATCTTTCATTCTTTGTACCATCATTTTTTATAACTTAGTATCTAAACATGAACTTTCTAATCACATGCCATCTTCCATCATCCATCATCTTATCTCTTCGTACACCACTCCCGTTTCACCCCTTCCTTAGTTAATGACCAAATATACCTTAATTAATTATACTTTTTCCTCCTTGGTTGATAGAACTCTTCCTTAGTTAATGACCAAATATACCTTAATTAATTATACTTTTTCCTCCTTGGTTGATAGAACTCCAGATTGAGAACCCGGATTGGATTAGCTTTGGTTTGGACTTGGTCCGGATATTTTCGAATTCTATCCGGGATCCATGAAATATGGGTGGAATATCGTGGAATGAGTCGAATTCTCCATGTTCCTGCAAGTGGTGTTTTCAATGCGACTTCTGACCTATTTTTGAGGTGATCATTTGCACAATCTTATCTACAATTATATCAAACTTTCTGGACCATACATAAGGCAAAGCTTCAATGTTTATATCCACGAAAATCTGCAATACGAAAATCACCATACGTACTGAAGTTGATAGAAAAATCATGCATCTACACAAAACTAAGAACACCTTCTTCGGTTTATCATCTTGTTATCTCGTCTTAGATTGCATGAGATTGCAAACCTCTTTAGGATATTCTATGATGTTATAGCTTCGTATAAATTTGGTTGATGCCATTTTTATGATTCGATTTGTGCACATGTTGAAGTAAAAAATTATTGATGCGTCTTGAATTCATGTAGTAAAAAAAATGAGAATTTAATGGGATCCAAGCATGTGGATTGCGACTAATTATCATGAGTCACGATGTAAAATTTTTATAAATGATAATTTTTAACTGTGAATATTTTTCTCTTATTTATATTAATATTTTCTTTTTTATATTGTCTTGATTTCATCGATGGATGTAACATTTTCAACAAAGATGGTGATTTTGTGTAAAAGAAAGGCTTTTGGTTGTAAAAGAAATAATAAAAGACTTCAAATGATTTATTTATAGTTTTTTTTGTCAAGTTTGATTTCAATTGGAACTCTCAATTAGTTTTGAACTAATTTGTATATTTTTAATTAAAATTTTCTGATAAGAGTCTTCATAGAATTACATTTTTATTCAAACTTTAACCCTTATATCTATCTCGATCCCAATTAAAATTCTTTGTTTATCTATTAATTTAAAATTTATAGCTTATCTCAATAAACTCTATTTTCATAATTAATCAATAAACATTATCTTTATCTCATAATTCTCAAAATAAAATAAATGTTATTTAGTATTCCAAAAACCGGGTCTGTCACATCGATCAAATATCACATATCTATTGCTTTTTTTTTTGTCTTTAATTTTCTTTTGCCCCAAACGAATCACTCCTGCGTTTTGTGAGAAACAGCAAAATGAGTTGTGGGAATGCTTTTCATAGAGGAGACAGCAGTGCTTTAGATCAAAGCATAACAAAAAGTGTCTTTAGGTACAACAGTCCCAAATAATTTAAAAAAAGAGTTTAATAAAAAGAAGAAGAAAAAACTCGGATAGAAGAAATTTAATAAACTAAGGTAAAAAAAATTAATTAAACTCTAATACATAATAAGATCTTATTTTGTTTTTTTTTCTACTAAACATTACCTTGTGTCCCTAAAATTGATGAGGAACAAAGTCGAAATTTTAAAAAAATATTCTTGTCAACAACAAATTTAAGAGATTAGCAATTTTTTTCTTTTTTTCAAGAATTGATTTTTCCTTGTATCTAGTTCTAAAAATGATAATAATTCCTTATAAATAGTTGGTTTTATTCGGTGGATAGTATAATGAGCCAAATAGTCCCTAACTATCTTTCAAAATTAAATTAACTTTTTATTACCTTCGAGAAAAAAAATTATATGAGATAATGATCTTCTTAGACTAATAGTTAAAAAAAAAGGTTTCTGCCCTTAGAAATTGTTTCCCCTAGTTTCAAGAATCACACACAAGGTTGCTTATGCCTCTAGCTTCCCTTTTTTTCTGAGTTGAGTGTGAACTAGGAGAGGGGGAGGGGTCCCTGCAAGTACTTGTTTATGATTACAATAACACATATGCAATTTGGAATTTTCTTTGGATAAAGAAAGGAAGGGAAAGCAACACCATGAGTCTGATATATATATATATATATATTGTGGTATAATAATTTGTTAGCAGCTAAATTGTCAATTTTGTTAGGTTATTTCCAATTCTCATATAAGATTTAAGATATAAATATGAAGCTAATAAATAAAAGAGGCCTTCTGCTCTATGCAGTATAGTACGGAATATAAACGTGCAATATATTTATTTTTTTTAGATAAGTATACTTTTATAGAGTGGTCAAATATGTGAGGTATGATACAAGCCATCAAATCCTACATCAATTGCAATTTAATTGTTTGAATTCGATTAAAATATATAATGCTACATGTATAAAATGGTGATATGATAAGCTCGTGTTTTGTCCAATCCAGACATTTAGCTTATGAAGACATCAAGTCTATATCAGCTTAATGTACTGATGCTTCAAGTCCCATTCTCAATAATTGCTGGATCCAAAGTACATGAGCCTGATAATTCACATCTGGGGCAAGCCTCAAACCACATTCTGGCTAACATATGGAGGAATATTAAATGCAGCAGCGTTTTTATTAGCACCCTTGTGGTTCTCACATTAACCGAACATTTTGCATCAAGAACAAAGTCCCATATTACTTGTGGCCCTCAAATTAACTGAACATTTTACATCAAGAACAAAGTCCCAGTCCCAGCACTCTTAAATTTAATAATAGTTGAAAAAATTATGGGTTGATGGACTAAGCTTCTGATTGAGGGATGAGTAAGATAATAGCATGAAATTCTACTTTAGACAATGAGTTTTTTTTAAAGAAAATTTACTTATTTGATCGAATTTATGCTTAGCTACAACAATTATTATGTTGGCCATATGGTGTCATATACTGAAACGTGGTGAGAGATTGTTCCTTGGTCCAAGTCTTGTATGCAAGAGAGAGAACAGTGACTTGGAATTGAGCTGCCCAGTTCAAGCCTTCCACCACCAATAATATCTGGGATGAATCAGATGATAGCACTCCCTCCACCCCCCCAGCAGCCTCACAAAATGCTTCCCCTTCTGCAGTGGAGAAAGTATAATATTTATCTGGATCTTTCAGAAAGTGGAGGTTTGTTCTTTGCCTGATTCCCAAGTCTTTAGGAGATTCTCTGCATGCAGAAGACCATGTGAAAAAAAAAAAGTTTTCCACGGTGGAATTCTTTACTTCTGATTAGTTCTTATTCTGAATTCCTCTTGTTCCTGCTCAGACAAATCAGGTTTCAGCTCATCTTTTTCTTCTCTTTCCACAACCAATAGACCTTTCTTCTGTCTTCATTGCTTTCCTGTAAGGCACGACCTTTCTTATTTACTTGTTTTTTTTTTTAATCTTTTGTGTTGGCAAGCTACTGTGCCTGTTGTGCAGTAAGAGGTTTGTGTTGTGTCCAAAACCTACCAGCTCCAAAGAGATGAGATCAGCTCCTCTACTGTTGCTTCTTTCCTTCTTAGCTGGCTTAAATGGAGCAACGACTCAGAATCAGAACAATAATACTGTGTTCAACGTCGGTGCCCTTTTCACCTTTAACTCTACTATTGGGAGGTCAGCAAGGCTTGCAATTCAGCTTGCAGTCCAAGATGTTAATGCCGACCCCAACATACTTGCAGGGAGTACACTGAACATAATCATGCAAGACACAAAATGCAGTGGATTCCTTGGGATAACTGAAGGTGAGAAAGTGAGGTCCAAATAAGACCAGCAATAAACAATGCTACTACTATTATAGTTTTGAGTCAATGCTTTGGAGCTATACCACCTGCAAAGTACCTTTTTTTCCAAATCAATTAAGTTCTATTAGAATTTGCTCTGAATTGGCTTTTCTTAACATCACTTGCAATTTTTCTTTTGACAGCTCTGCAGTTGCTGGAGAAGGATGTGGTTGCAATCATCGGCCCGCAATCTTCAGGCATTGGCCATGTAATCTCTCATGTCGTCAATGAGCTCCGCGTGCCACTACTGTCCTTTGCTGCAACAGACCCCGCTCTATCTTCACTGGAGTATCCTTACTTCATAAGAACAGTTTACAGCGACTATTTCCAAATGAACGCAGTAGCAGATATGATCACATTCTACGGATGGAGAGAGGTCACGGTCATCTTCGTGGACGACGACTATGGCAGAGGAGGCATAACGGCACTCGGCGACGCACTCGCGAAGAAGCTGTCCAAGATCTCATACAAAGCTGGATTCCCTCCTGGTGCAGGATCGAGTGTGATCAATGACTTGCTGGTGCAAGTCAATCTGATGGAGTCCCGGGTCTATGTCGTGCATGCCAATCCTGAGTCTGGGACCAATTTATTCACCATGGCCAAGCGTCTAGGAATGTTGGGCGGTGGCTATGTGTGGATAGCAACTGACTGGCTTGGTTCCAGTCTTGATTCATCTCTGGTAGCTGATCCCGAAACCATGAGCCTTCTGCAAGGTGTGATCACTTTTCGCCATCACACTGCGGATTCCGATCTCAAGAGGAATCTTGTGTCTAGGTGGAAGGATATGATCCATAATGGAAATGCTAGTTCTAACTTGAACACATATGGCTTGTTTGCCTATGATTCTGTCTGGCTGGTTGCGCGCACTGTCGACCGGTTTCTGAAGGGTGGACAGACACTGAACTTCTCTGGTGATCCTAGGATTCAAGATGCTAATGGCAGTACACTTCACCTGTCAGCACTGCAAAGTTTCCATGAAGGTGAACAATTACTTCAGCAATTGCTGTTGACCAATTTTACTGGGTTGACAGGCCAAATACAGTTTGATTCAGACAGAAACCTGATTCATCCTGCCTATGAGATCCTTAACATCGTCGGACAGGACTCTCACTTGATCGGATATTGGTCGAGCAAGTCGGGTCTCTCGGTGGTTGCTCCAGAAGCTCTTTACAAGAAACCACAGAACATATCAACCAGTAGCCAACAGCTATACAGTGTGATATGGCCTGGCCAGACCACAGAAAAGCCTCGTGGATGGGTGTTTCCTGATAATGGAAAGAAGCTCAGGATTGGGGTTCCAAACAAAGCAAGCTTCAAACAACTTATATCAAACGTTTCTGGCATTGACAATTTAAGTGGCCTCTGCATTGATATATTCAATGCTGCAGTTGCACTGCTGCCGTATCCGGTGCCATTCTCATTCAAGCTAATAGGAAATGGATACGAGAATCCAAATTATGATGACATTATCAACATGGTTGCGCAAAATGTGAGAACTGTTGTTTCAACAATTTGATTTTTTTTTGTCAGTCTTATTATCTTTTGGTGACAAAAAATGGATGAAAAGCACTCAATTCTTGTCTCTTTAGGATCTTGATGCAGCTGTAGGTGACATCGCTATTGTCAGAAATAGAACAAGAATTGTGGACTTCACTCAGCCATACACAGAATCAGGCCTAGTTATCGTTGTTCCTGTACAAGAAAGGGACTCAAGTGCTTGGGATTTTATGAAACCATTTACCTTTCAGATGTGGTGTGTTACTGGTGCCTTCTTTCTTTTTGTGGGAGCAGTTGTTTGGATTCTTGAACACCGGTTGAATCCCGAGTTTCGCGGATCACCGAGGAATCAGCTTGTGACCATATGTTGGTAAGTATCACCGTTCTACTTGGCATGACAGATTACAATACTGAGTAATTGTGGCATTATGCTTGTGTAGTGAGGATCCTCATAGTGCGATTTATACTGTCAATTATAGAGATCCTCAGCTATTTAAAGATTTCAAACTACTATAAATTAAATTGTAGAGATGCTGCATTAAAATTTCTTACTATAGTTTTTAGTTGTGCAAGTATCAGATTTACCTTTATCTACACTTGTTTAAATTGTAATTTTCACATTAGAGGTGAAAAAGTGATTGTGATTAGGAGTTCACACACTCAAAATGGACTGCAAAAGTCCAATACTACACATCGAGAGAATTATAAGATTTGCCTTTGGACTGTGATACTTGAACTTTTGATACTCTTGCATCCAGTTCTTACCTTTGGCCTTTTCACTTTGAAGGTTCCAAACTGCCAACTTTTCAGGAATTAAGATACCTCCGTCCTATCGTAAAGCTGATAAATTAACTTTGTCTTACCATTTTTTTTCTTTCAGGTTTAGTTTCTCAACAATGTTCTTCGCTCACAGTAAGTATAATCATTTGAATCTGTTAGAAGTGTTATAATGACAAGCTTATAATCAATGTTTTAATGCTCGTATTTTGGATTGCCAATGGGAACATGCAGGACAGAACACTGTGAGCTCCCTTGGGCGTTTTGTGTTGATCGTGTGGTTGTTCGTTGTCCTGATTATCAATTCAAGTTACACAGCCAGCCTGACATCAATTCTCACTGTTCAGCAGCTCGCCTCAGGGATCAAAGGCCTCGACAGCTTGTTATCAGGCTCTGATCCTATTGGTTACCAAGTCGGAAAGTTTGCGCGTAATTATATGATAGATGAGCTTGGCATTCATGAATCAAGGTTAAAACCTTTGAACACAGTAGAAGATTATGCTAGAGCTCTTCAGCTCGGACCCAAAAATGGTGGTGTTTCTGCCATAGTGGATGAGATGCCGTACATTCAGATTTTCCTGTCCACCTACTGCGACAAGTTCAGGACAGTAGGTCAAGAGTTCACCAAAAATGGATGGGGATTTGTGAGTAATTTATTCCTGTGATATGCTCTAGTTTCTTTTTACGTGTTATTATTGTGATATCTTTCTGCAATCTGAGACTTCGTGTTACCCATTACGGCATTACCATTTGAAATGCTTAACTTAGTTTTCTGATAAACCAGGAAGTTGCAATAGATTACTGCAATTCTCAGCTCAATCAAGATTTTGATAGCTAGTTGGCAATTCTGCCAATCTACTGCTGCATTAGACTTGCACATTCTGCATGAGTTTGATATCTAATCAGAATCCTTTTCCAACAGGCCTTTCAGAGAGACTCCCCTCTTGCAGTAGACTTGTCCACCGCCATCCTGACACTGTCTGAGAATGGCGATCTCCAAAGAATCCATGACAAGTGGTTGAAGAAGGGATGCGATACAGGCAATGCCGACATAGACTCCGTCAGGCTGAGCCTCCGTAGCTTCTGGGGCCTCTTTGTCGTGTGTGCAGCTGCGTGCATCCTGGCTCTCATTGTGTTCTTCGCAAGAACATGCTCCCAGTTCATGTATTATAACAGCTTGCAGGCCGAAAACTCCGAAGATTCTACAGCAGTCGACAGGCCTCCACAGCGGCTCAAGAGCTTGAAAAGCTTCAAGGATTTGATGCTGTTTGTCGACAAGAAAGAAAAAGACGTGAAGGAACTCATCAAGAGGAAGTCAAGTGACAAACAACAACGAAGTGCTGGGACTTCAGATGCACAGTCAGCGTCACCAGCATAGATCACCAAATGGCAATAGACGCACAGCAGATATTATGCCAATGTACAACGATATACACAACGGTTTTTTTTTGTCTTGCATTTTTTTCTTCGTGAAAAAAATGATTGTTAATAGTAAATGAAGAAATCAGTTTTACTTGGGATTTTTCACACACGTACTAGAGTCATTCAAAGATGTTACCTATGTACAACACTTCATATTTCAAAACTTAAGTCATCATAGACGGTTATAAAGACATTACTCATCATTCAATAAATAGTTAAAAAAATAGAAACACATGTTCAAAATAATGAGTCACAAGCTCACTCTCAAATCAAAATCACGAGTCATATGCTTGTAAATTATATAACGTAAGCGTCCATCGCTTCACACAATAATTCAAAATTTTCGAAAATTTTCAAATCATACTTCGAGTAATAAATTCGTATAGGAAAAATTCAATGAAACACAAAGTTAGTAATATAATGATCACGCCTCTCACACATGCTCATTTTCTAAATCATTTACATTCCTTATTTTATGCTATGCAAGCTTTCATTCATTATGAAAAAAAAAATAAACAAGAGAAATGAACATTAAGAAGCTCAGTGAGTCAAATGACTACCTCAAGTATTAAAAACGTTACGAAAATCAACATCTTCATATTTAAGAATATTCCAAAAAAAATCTTCTCGTTCTTCATAAAGAAACTTATTCACTTAGTAATCCTACAAAATAAATGACATGTATGCACATGCATGGTAATCAACAAAATGGAGAAACATCATCAATATAGCGTTGATCTGCTCTTCATATCCCATAGACACAGGACTTCTTATCTTTTCTTTCCATCCATCGTATCTCATTGACACATGATAGTTGTTCTAATTTCACCTTTCGTATTACTATATTGACACAGGGTGTTAAACCTGCTCTTCGTATCCCATTGACACAGAGCATACCGAGCCCTAATCGATCTACTTGGAGTTGGCCAATTCTCCGAGGTAAAAATACTCCGTCTTATGCGAGTTTTACATGTAATTCATGAATGCAAATTCAAAATGAAGCTTAGAACTTGAAATCATCATACTAAAGAAATATTTCGTTTCAAACACAAATCTTTCGCTTCAGGTGACGGGAGAAACTTCTATCAATTAAAGACTTTCAAAATTTATAATAAAACATCACAAATCATATAATGGCGCATGTATGAATCATACCAATAATATGGGAAAAACTATCACAAAAATCTGTCCCACGTCGAAGGGACAATGTCATCACTTCAAGGAGTTTAGTAGTTCATGTCATTTGATGTAAGTTTCCTCACCTTGAATTCATCAAATCCCAAATTATCTCATCGTCCAAATCCAATAAAAAATAAATACAACATATCACATCCATTACTTGAATAATTAATATTATAAAAGTTTAATTGATAATTCACTCTTCACAACAATTCGACATGCTTATCATAACCAAATTCTATTATCAATTTGCTACAAAACTTATCGAAAAGGAAATGAAGATCTCATAGTCTAGTAGCAGCCTAATCAAATACTCCAACAAACAACGAACTATCACCCCTCCGATTAACAATTTCTATAAGCGACATTCAATTTAACTTTTAAACAACTACTAATTAGAATCTTATCTACATTATAACTAATTACTCTCGGCTATGCGGACATTCATACCACAACAACTGTAGCCACCACTCTCCGAACCATAGTCGTACCTGTTGAAACGTCAAAAGGTCGTCGGACGCCTTCTTCATTAATATCAAAATAAAATTACATTAAATTTGTTCACATAACTGAAATCCAATCACAATTATATTTCCATTCGCTTACCAACCCCAATACGAGGACGAGTCGCCAGAAAAGTCATCGGAGAACGATCGGAGTTCAAAACTCACGAACCTAAAAGAGATTAACGACTAATTATTATACGGACAGTAATCTGATCTCTTTCTGCCTCATGTGTGCATCTACCAAAACGTCGAGATGAACTTGGCCGGAGCTCTCCATCGGACTCGTCGAAAATATCGCTGGAAAAGTCCCACTCGGCCACCTCCATGATTTGGAATAAGAACACATTTAAAACTCGTTAAAATGATCCTAATCAACTTGAGAATGATGTACAACTCATCAGGAGGAAGATCGGTGCGAATCAGAGCCGAAATCGTCACCGGCGAATTTCCCCTCTTCCTCGCGTTCTAAGTTTGCTGCGTCGCGCACAATGGACCGATAATCTCCTAACTCATGCCACAATGTTTGTCTCATCGTCCTTTTTCCATTGGTACCTATCATACAAAAAATGATAGACGGACGCCGAAGAATGGACGGCCGGAAGGGGCGGCGGCGAAAGATGTCTCGCGAGCACTATAGCACTCGGGGGAGGAGACGATGCTTTCCCCTTTTTTTGTACACGTCGCTTATTTATTTTATTTTTTGTCCTTTCCTGCATGATGAAAAATACCCTTACTCTTCAAATAAATTCCACTTATTTTTTTAAATGTTATAATATTGTCCGCTTTGGGCCTCCGCCCGTATGATTTTTTCAAAATGCGTCATACTATGCCAAAGCCATCTTCCCATATATACCCAGCATCTCTTCTGTAAATTATGCATGTAGGACTAATATAAGGCATGCCTTATGCACCAAATTACACGATTAGTCCCTCCAATTGTGAGTCAATTTTTAATCGGTCCACCAACTTCAATTTGTAACTATAGCATCCCCCATATTTGATTTTCTTGCACGATTAATCTCCTTGACCGGTGATAGTGAGTTTCCCGATTGCCTGCATACGTGGCCGCCGCATGAATCGTTTCTTTCTCATCCATGTCATTCAAGTCATACACGTCATTTAACACTACTAAATCAGATAAATTACACGGATCGTCCCTCAACTTTGAGTCGATATCTAAACGGACCCCCAACTTTAATTTATAACTCGAACTTCCCCAACTTTGATTTTATTGCACGATTCATTCACTTGACCGACAATAGACAGTATTTCGATTACCTTATTGATGTGGCATAATAAAATATAATAAAAAATAACTTGCACAATAAAAAATATTATACAAATTAATAAAAATAAAAAATGGCAGAGGACGCTAGCGAGCTCACGAGGGAGGCCGACGCTCCCCTCTGCTAGCTCGCTCGCCGAAGGGGGCGTTGGTCCCCTTTTGCTCCTCGTTGGGCACGAGGACGAAAAGGAGGGTCGGCACTGGCTCTGTCAGCTCGCTTTTCTTTTTAGCTCAAATGGACTTATCAAATGTTCTTTCCACTTTTCTTTTTAAGTCTTGATCATTCTTACACTTTTATAACCTCTTTTATAGTCTTCTTAACTCCATTTATCCAAATGAAATGATTTTTTATTCTATGGAATGCTAACAGAATTCTTTACAACTTTGATATTCACCTTTTAGTGTAAAACTCATAGGAGCATAGACAAATATTAATCGAAAATTTAGTGCATGAAACAACTCATTTCTATTTAAACTTTTTCGGCATTTTAAATATAACTATAATCTTTCGAAATTTGTATCATCAAAATATAATTATATAGGACATAAAAACTTTGCTCCAACAACAATGATTTGGTATGGCACTACTATAATTAGATATAATAATAACAATATGATCATTTTTGTAACAATATGATTTGATATGGTAATTAGGTGATCAAGAACGATTAGTAACAATAATAACTCAATTAACTGTGTTGATTCTACAAAAATAATTTTTCCCCAAAATTCGATCTCATCAGATGGAGCACAAATGTTCTGGTCACCTCACATAAGCTACGCGCATGATACATGCCACGTCTCAAGTTCAACACAAGCCGCATTTTTTTAGAACTCGGGTCGTGATTCGCGAGCTCGGTCCATGTCCAAATATGATTTGGTCCGTGTTCGAATCTAACTCGGTCTATGTTATGAATCTAATTCGATATGTGTTGTACATAACTCAAGCTGTTGGTCGTGTTCTGTCATTATTGATCAGAACATGGGCCGTATTCTGTCGTTGTTGGAAAATCATGTTTTTCAACGCAACTTCCGACTACCATATCTATACCATATGATATCCAAACGATGCAAAATTTATATCAATGTAATATTTATACAAAGGAGAAAAGTATAGAGTTCAATGTTATAAAAAAAACTAACACCATGGGATCTCCCTACGTACCTAATGTTGGTTGAAAAAATAATTAGAATATTCTTACTTGAAAACTGCACAAATGTCAAACTGACCAAGAATTTCTCCGTGGTGTGACCTCAAAACTCACGTCTATCACCTCAAAACTGCTTTCCTATGTCTAGGCTTTGAAACCAGTCGTCGGGTGCCCTCTAGAATGCCTCAGTTCATGCGAAAATGAAGAAGAAAGAGGAGCTCGTGGTGCAGATTTTTTAATTGATTGCTAAGAGTTTTCGGTCACTCTTTAATGCTTATTTATAATTGTATGTTAGGGTTTTTAACTTTGATTGAACCTTGGACTCCATCGCTAATTACCCCTCATTAATTATTATAAATTAATTAATTATGAATTTAAATAATCATACTTAAAATTGGATCTCGAGTTCAATCGGAATGAATCATATTTTATTAAAATATTATTTTATATTTAGTGATATATTATTAATAATACCATAAAAAATACATACAAATACCTTACAACATATTTTGCTTAATATTCAACATTAATTTAAATATTTTGTTATTTTATAAATAATATTTATAGTAAATATTTTTTAAGAATTTATTCGAAATCTATTCCAATTTTATATAAGTTTAATATATTTGGATAGACTCATTATATTTAAATAATATGAGAGTATTTACATTATTAAAAAAATGTCAATTTGGAGTTCCATATATATTATATTTAAAGGAATTTAAAGTTGAACAACATAATGTTATTTAAATTTATTATTACTATGTAAATATTATAAAAAATAAATATATTACTTAACATATAAGTCTCCAGAAAACTTAATTAAAAGATTTAACTTTATTATTTTAATTAAAAATATTTGTATTATTTTGTTTTTTTCTATTAATATCTTTTGCTGTTAATTTAATTATTCTTAAATATCTTTCCTTCCATATATTTATATTAAATATTTGTCTTCCTTTTTACATTTAATTATTTCCATTTTTACTTTTTCTCTCGCTTCCTCTTTTTTCTTCTTTAATTTTTCACTCATTCTTCTCCATAAATTTTTCACCTAATTTATGCACCCTCATTTTCCTTTTTCTCCTTTCCCAATCATTTATTGTCCTTCCTTTTTATATGATTTTATCATACCAAACTTGTAATTTAATTCAAAATTTTAAAACCAGATTGATCGACTGATTCAACCCTTATTTTTTACGATCTAATCCTTATTTTCATTTTCTCTTGTTACATTTGTTGGAACAACGTCATCTCAATGTTATGCTGACACCAAATGGTGATATGGATTTTTTAGAGATGAATTGTGCCGTGCCCTGTCCGGGCCGTGTTTGACCTTGCTGCGAGTTGTGTCATGCCATACGGTCCATTTTTCACTCTGATACGATTCGGGCCCGGCCTAAACCGGAGTTGGACGGCCCGTTTTTTTGTCTTTCAATTTAAACTTTTCTAATTTTAGTTTACTTCTAAGAAGAATTATATAATATAATTATTATTATTAATTATTCTATAATACATGACATAGTGAGTACTACTTTAATTATTATATAATAGTTAAAATTTTAAGTACGTTAAGTCATAAATTCATTATTAAATAAATAAATTGTAAAATGAATAATTGAGTTTATAAATTATAACTTTATAGGGACTAAGTATTTAATAAATATAAATAGTAATATATATTATTTATAATTTATAATAGTAGAATATCATATTATCATATTAGTATAAGACTATAAGTCTATAACATTAGTAGTTAAGAATTATATATAAGAATGAGAATTTGAGAGAGAGAAAAAGAGAGAAAGAGAGCATTTATTATTAGATATCAATATAAATAGTAATGAACATCAAGATTAACATAGTTCGGTTATTTTAGCTTACGTCCACAAAAGTTTTTTAATGTTTTATTATTATTGATTATTATGAAATAATCAATAAATGTAAATTTACAATGAATTAAAAATTACAATTATGCTACAATAATAATTTACAAATAATTATAGCCAGAGGAGGCGTCTGTTTCATCATCTTCTTCCATATATGGTAATATAGATTCCTGACCTTGTGTTTGATCAAATCAATCTTTTAGTAATATGCAAACTTCCATCGACCTAGAGTTCATTTTATTTCTTCTCTTGTCCAAACTTTTAGAACCTGTAGAAAAACAACCATTGTAGACATCGAAACAATTAAAAGATCTTGAGTTAAGGTGGAGAGAATTGGATAGGTGCGAGCATTTAATCTCCACAAAGTCAAGACATCAAATCCATTATCACATTCATTTGCACGTGATAAGTAATCTTGCAGTTCATTATACAAATGGACAGTTGAATTAGATGAACCTTCATTCGAGCATCTTGATGTGTCCCATAGTAAAAACATTAATTTAGAAAATGATATATTATTGGAAGGTATGGATGCTATCGATGGACGTGACGAAGATGCTTGCTCTCTAAGTACATTAATTTTTGCTTCATCAAAATTATATAATTCATTATTGCATTTCATAATCATAATCCGGATTAATAAAACCATCAGTTCGTAATTATGAATGATTTATTATATATTGTTTGAATAAGTAATTCTTAATTTCTCTTGTGTACCATGTAGGACGAGATCCTTAAATCTAGGATCCATCATCATTGTTAAAATTTCTCAGAGCGGTAAATTATTCTAATATTCTAAAATTTTGATTCCATCAAATAAATTATTTCAAAAAATTCATTGGACATTTCACGTTTTTCATTAAATGATCTTATCACTTCATGAAGTTGATTAATTATTAAATGTAAAGTAGGAGAATAAATGGTAGATAATTTTAAAGTAACATGATAGAAAACTTGTAACAGTTTCATAACTGTGTTAATGACATTCCATTCTCAATCAATAATTCGAGCTATTGAACATTGTATCATAGTTAAAATATAATTATCGAGTGCATATCTAAATGAAATACATAATTTAAACATGTCATAAGTACTGTTCCATATTGTAAACACATCAATGTCCAATTTTCTATACGAAATATTATAACGATGATAAATTTCTTTAAATATTTGTCTCCTAAGTTTCGAGTGACGTAAATTTACAATTATTAATATAAGATTTTCAAGTACCTTAATAATTACTTTTAAAATTTTTTAGCACAAATATTATTAATATGACATGCACATCTTTGATGAAAAAAATTCATTTAAAGGAGGATTAATCTTTGAATTAAAAATTGTGTAGCAAATTAGCACTTGCATTATAAAGAGTAAGACAAAATTTTATTTTTAAGACCATATTCGTTAATTATTTTTTTCTATCACATTTGTAATTTGCAAATTATTATGCAAATGTTCAATTTCTTTAAATGCAATAGTTTTTTTTTTGCACTACCCAATTTATATCAATCCAATGTACAGTAACACATAAAAAATCATCAGAATTTGAAGAAGTCCAAATGTCACTAGTCAAACTAAACATGAATTTAGAATCCAAAAAATAATTAATTAATTAAATTTTCTTTGTATGATATAATTTAATCGAATCTTCTTTAATAGTTTTTCTACTAACATTTTTAAAGGCACCTTGTAAGTAATTCTATTGCTAAAAATTGTTCCCTAGTTGTTATAGGATGTGATTGTAAATGTCGTTTTAAACTACATGTGCCCGACGAAGAGGTGACAACATAATTAGCTTTACAAATTTTACAAATAGTTTTATCTTTTTTTTTATTTTTATATATAAATTTTTTTAAAAAATAATTGGAAACTTCAGTAGTTAACTTTGATGTTCGTCTTTCCTTTTACCTATCATCTCACCTTGCGCGGGAGCATATGAGCTTGAAGGACATGTGCCTCTGGTTGTGGTGTGAGACCTCTGGGGGGTGTGGCTATTGCAATTGCATTATCTTTTTCAGAATTGAAGCAATATGAAGATTAGGAATATAGAAAAATTAACGTATGTAGTTGGGCAAGTAGTTGATGGCGCCACAATTTTCATATAACCCGATAAATCGCCACTTAACTATGCTGATAAAGTATTAATATTATATGGTGTACCATGTGGATACGTAGGTAGCGATTCATAGGGTGAATAAGCTGCATAATCATCATATAAACGATAGAGATCTCGCGGGTCCATTATGCAATTATATACAAGAAATTAAAATAATTTGAATATAATAATAATGATATAAAATATGAAATACTATTGAATAAATATTACAATACATATTATGTGATTATATATAAGTAGATTAAGAGTTGAGTGTGAGAGAGAGCAATAATAAGCTCATGGGCATTGTGATTTGTGAAGGGTGAGGTGAGGGGCTCGATCACAACTTTTATAGACGTAGAAATGCACGGACACTGCCCGTGTTATTTTAAACATGACTCGTGTTGACTCTTGTATCCGCGACCACGCTCGTGACACATTGACACCGTGTTATCAAGTCGAGAATCTCGTTCAAATAAGAAATGTGGATCATGTGAAATCAACACGGGTTGTGTTGAAGTTTGAAATGACCGTGAATCGTCCCGACAAATTAGTTTAAATAACAACGTGGTCCGTGTTATTGCCAAGTATGCTAGTGACGTGTTCTGTCATCGATGATGCGCGAATCGTACTTGCATTGCATGGTCCCATGCCAATATAGGTCATGTCGTGCCTACAATGCAGATGGCGGATCCGGCACGAAGTGACATGACAAAGCTCATTTTCTCATGCACGGAAATAGTCCGTGCCGGGCCAGTGGCATGTCGGCATACGACCCATCTGAAATTTCATCTTTAGGATTTCTCCACCATATTTTTATCTACTGATTTCTTGAAAAATTATGCTACAATTATTGAGATTAAAGTAACGGGTCTCACTATTGCGATTTTGAAAATTATTATTATTATTTTCATACGTGAGTTGTCGATTTTTTTTACTCAGATGAAATGAAAGAGTAACAGTATGTTTTAAAATGAAATAGCAATATTTTGATTCAAAATATTTTTTGGATTTCATTAACATTAAAATATATTCTCATTTGAATTATCCCAGTCATTTTACTCAAAATTTTCATGTAGTGCATAAATTTATTTTCTCAGATGTATTTACTTATCATCATATTCTCATTAATGGTCTTCTCAAAAAAATATTCTCATTAATGGTAAGATGGATTTATTTTAAGAAATGGAGAATGCTATTTTTCCTAAAACCTGATAAACCTAGTTTTCTAAGCGTGAAATTTGATAATCCAAAGATCACTTAATTCAGTTTAAGAAGAAACATAAAAAGTATTTTTTTTTATTTTCAGACTATTTTAGACTAATTATATTGAGTATAAAATACTAATTGTCAAATTTGGAAAGAAATCGTGCAAAAAGATTCCAAAAATTTCCTTTCAACATTTCGGCTCGAAGCAAACCGCATTCGCGCCTCTTTAGAAATCAATAACTCGGGTCCCACAGCTGGCAAATCACAGCCGTCCGTCTTCAATGCTTGCCCTCTCTAGACGCTGCTTACTCAACCACGTCAGCGATCCCCACCAAAGCCAGTCAGCCAATCAACTTCCATCACTCGCTTCCTATATATACCTCTTCTCCGCTCCCTTTTCTACCATCACCGAAGCCATCTCTTCCCTATTCCTCCCTGCTTATAGTTTTTGATCGATCTCAAATGGCGCCGAAGGCTGAGAAGAAGCCCGCGGAGAAGAAGCCGGCGGCGGCAGAGAAGAAGCCGGCGGCGGCAGAGAAGGCCCCGGCTGAGGACAAGGAGAAGAAGACCGCCGCTGAAAAGGCACCGGCGGAGAAGAAGCCCAGAGCCGAGAAGCGCCTCCCGGCCTCCTCCAAGGGCGGAGATGCCGCCGGCGACAAGAAGAAGAAGAAGGCGAAGAAAGGCACCGAGACTTACAAGATCTACATCTTTAAGGTCCTGAAGCAGGTCCACCCGGACATCGGCATCTCGAGCAAGGCCATGTCCATCATGAACTCCTTCATCAATGACATCTTCGAGAAGCTCGCCGGCGAGGCGTCCCGTCTTGCGCGCTACAACAAGAAGCCCACCATCACCTCTCGTGAGATACAGACCTCCGTTCGTCTCGTTCTTCCTGGAGAATTGGCGAAGCATGCCGTGTCCGAGGGCACGAAGGCTGTTACCAAGTTCACCAGTTCTTAGTTTGGAACCCTAGGTTTTCAGCGATGTGGCCGATGCCTCATTTAGTCTTCTCTTTTGTTTTTATGTTGACGTCGATAGGATTATATGGTTGAATGTGGATCCAATGTGAAATTTTGTTCAATATAAGAAAGTTCCCATATTGATCGCGTATCTGCGAATGCTTTCAAATCTAACCGTATAATAGTTGTATGCATCAGGTCCTTTGAAACGAAGGGTTATATTGTTGACTGTGTTCTGATTTCAGGTATAAGTTTTGTGTCTTGGAATTGAGACTGCAACGCATTTGCTATTTGGCCCTTCATTGTTATATGCAATGGATTTATTTTAGATATATTGTAATAAATGAATAACTGCTATCTTCTGCAATTTCACAGAACTGTGAATCATAATTGTTGAAAATCGGTCGTTATTCAGGGGAAAAAATTAACTCCAAGTTGAATAATGCTTGTGGTAGTTTTGCTCTTGTTGCAGAATTCTGGGTTTTTCCTAAGGCTTCGTAGATTTATGTTAACCAGCTGATATGAAACTTTGGACTGTTGTACGCTTCGTAGATTTATCTCTGTGGTACGCTTTTCGTTTCTGTAAATTACTGAAGCATTGATTTTTCTAATCAATTTTCCCCGAAGAATGTTTCTTTTTTCATGATATATTTTTTTTTGAGAAATTTTTTTTTTCATGATATATAATAGCAGTCTACTGTTTTTAGTGGTCCACTAATCTTTCGTCTTGGGTTATTCCTTTGAAAATATACATCATGTTAAGGAATCCAGTCTCTATGGTACCGATAGTTATGCTATGCATCATGGAAAAATTCGAGAACAGAGAGAGATCGCAGAGAGATTGCAGAAAAAATTAAAGGAGATATACGAATTTATTCAGGTTTATTCTTAAAATTAGGACTACGTTCTGCAAAGAGGTTCCACTATATCATTTAGATTTACGGCCGCCACAAAGATTACATCAGAAATTAGACTATTAATAGCCTCTTCAAACCGGATTTAAAGCTCAAACAAACAGAGAAAAAACCTAATCCGAATCACACGGACCGGCTAAACAAAAGTCTAAAATCCGTCTAGATTTTGGGGGCGCTGTCGGGGGGCGGGACCCTCCGAATCCTCCATTTCGTTCGTACTCCAGCAGCACAGGTAATTAGATAATACTTAGATTCTTCTAAGCTCACGTGAACGAACCCGGTGTGAGAAATAAGAGGCCTGAAGTATTCACCAACTCTAAGATCCTAGTGTTCCACCTACCTGAGGCCAAAGTAATTATGCATGTCCTTCAGACTCACTGAGTATGCATGAAAGATTTGGTGCTAATTGCCTGGCAATATAATTTTAAGAACTGTTCATATACATTATTCAGCATGGTGGATAGATATCACTTTTTATTAGTGAATCTTTTACATCGTATATGAATGCATGTTGCTTGTTCCAAATATCCACCAGAATCTCGAGCAATTAACTTATGGGTTTTATTGCATATCACTTCTGAATTTCCCTGGAATATTTTTGAGGAGTTTTACAGTTTACCTGATGAATTTCGACTTGGGTCACATCTTACTCTCTTTCATTTTAATCATCCTCTTAACGTTACAGAATTCGAATGAATATATGTGAATATGATTATTTTCTTATGGTGAAAAATCAGTATCATGCCAAGTTTTTTTAAAGATGAAAAAGATGAGTTACAAAGTCGTAGGTATCATATTTTATCATTATAAACTTATTGTGTTACAAAGTTATGATCTTTAAATCCAAAAGGGAAAAAAAAAGAAATCGGTTTGTATCATTAAGCTTCTGCTCAGCTTCTAGAAGAGACTATGAGGTAGAAGGTATGTTTTCCCCGTTATACGCAACTATCTTTAAGCTCCTACCAAGAAGTTTGCCCTGTTTACTGTGTAATACTAACTTGTCGACTTGCATATATGCTGCATAGTTAATCTTTGTTTTCCTTGAAAAATATTATGACATGAAGTGTTCAGTTATGGACGTAAAACACATGGAGGTAACATTTTTTTTTTTCTTTTTGTGGAGGAATGGAGTTAACCTTTTGCAGTCTGAGGTTTTTGTTTGAAACTGATGATCTGCCTCCTTTTTCCAGCAACAGTTTGAGGAACTTTTAACAGCAATCAGGTTGAGGCACTTCTGCAAACCCCAAAAAAATTGGAGCATGTAGCTACATGTAAGGGACCTTAAGTTCACCACCCAGAACCTAACTGGAGTGGATGAGATTCTTGTGCTTTGAAAGCTTCTGAATGTATTCATTCTAGACAATAGTGCGTTAACACCAGACATGCCGAAAGTGTGTTAAGCATAGAGTATATTTAGATTGTTGCCAGGAAGCATACTCAAGAGAAATACGGATGTTTGAACAACGTTTTGGTATGGAATTTGTCACTTCAGGCAATAAGGATAATGGGCTTTCTATATCTTCGCCTCTTGGTTTAGCGAAGAGCAGCTTCATGCAAGTGTGTTCGCAAGATATGACGGCGTTTTACTGCGGCATGTTAGGCAGCTGCTTCATCCTCTCCGAAGACCTCTATTATGATGTTGCTAAAGGTTTGAAGCTGATATAGTTAGACCCCTGTTTAGCAGGTACAACAGGTCCGCTTAATAGTTGCAGAAATAATCTTGAGATTCATCTCTCTAATTTGCTTATATGAATGGTATTTGAAGATGTCCAATAATAGGGGGAAAACAAGAAAAATACGCACAGCTCGGAAAACATCAATTGCACGGCTACTCTTCAACGAGTCAGTCATCTGCATCACCCTTGTGAATTATTGTTGATCTTTTCTAATTTCAGGGCAGCAAGTAGGGCAACAGTTGATTGAGGTGGCGGATATCATAGAAAGAGGTCTGTTAAAAGCTACACTACATTCGGGACTTTGAAGCTTTTTTAGTGCTCGGGAGGCTCAAGAATTATCACCCAAATTTTGAGGCGACGGGCCACTATGTTATTTCTTGAGCTGGCTGTTGTGGAGTATCATCTTACTGTTCGGTGGCTACCGGGGGAGGAGCATTAAAAATGTGTTGATTAGCCACTGAAACATCAGTCACGATGTGTAGTCCACAGATGCGTGCGGCCATCCAGAGTCCATGGTGTTACTCTTGCCATCGGTCCTTTGTGGCAGGCGGACCACGACATCCGAAAATATCCATTATCTCATTGCAGATTCCCACAAGTAGGTGTTCGATTAAAAGAAGGAAGGGATATCAATGTTCCTACATAGCAGGTCCCTCTTCTTGACGCAGACATCACTATTGGATGCATCCCGGAGCAAGATGCGATATAGATATGATGCTGAGAGATATGCGAGAGCCGGGTGCCGTTTGAGGACAGAAAAGGATATGCAGATAAAACTGAGAGACCTAAATATTTCGTGTATATTTCCTAAAATGAATCCAACCATTGAAGGTTAATCGATGGCTGTGGCCATTCCAAAACTCCCAAATTATCGCGATTGCTGCGAATTCTACAACGGACGATCTGGATGCTACATGCATTAAAAAAGTAAGAGGCGGTAGGAACATTATACCCGTTAAGGAATAGTCCTAATTATTGTGCAAATTACGGCTTGACTGCTTACTTACAGTTGTTCCATTACGAGAAATTGTCATGGTTCGTTTCTCCATTATTTTCTGCTTCATCTAATCCCATTATTAATGGTAGATGTAACCTAAATACTGACAACATAAAATTTATAACAACGAAGATTAAGGTTGACTGATTTTGTACAACCAAAATAAATTTGGATTGATTTTGTGTTTTTCTTCCTTCAATTTTACTGCATGAGCAAAAGTGACCAGTGGCAAGTGAAATAATTATAACACTCTAGAACGGCAATAACGAGGCCCATCCAAATATCGTGGTTTGCCTCTCACTCTCCCCTTGGTCCACAATTTCTTTTTCTGCTCCTCCATATATATTTTTTTAAAATTTCTTGTGCAAACTGAAATAACATCCACGGCAAATCCAGCCATCCACGTCACCATTATCACGGCATCCCGCCACTCCCCGTAGGTAAAATTAGTTGATGTGGACGTGGTCGTCGTTAATTAATATATGATTTATTATATAGGTACGAAAAGATGCTTTTTTTATATATAATTTTATATGTTCGCGTATAGAATCCCATCTTTTCTTCTCATTGGAAGGTTTCGTACAGTGTGGAGCGGGAGGACCAGAAGAATCTCATCGTATCGTGTAACGCCATGGGAGAGCCTCCGGTCATCACCGCCGACGACTTCGACGGAACGACGGAGCTCATCCCGCTGACTGATACCGGCGACAGGGAGCCATCGTGGCAGCTCAGCTTCTCCGACTTCCGGCCGTCCTCCTCCCTCCACGAGAAGAAGAATCCGCCTCGCCGGTTTCAAGATTGCCTGGGCGTCTTAGGTTCCTAAAGTTTGCTTCTCCTTTTCACCGCCGAGTGTTTCTTTTTTGTTTTTCTTTTGTTTTTTTTTTGTTTGTGCTGCTCTGTTCCAATTGATGCGAGTAGTTGTTTAGCGAGCTTGTAGATTTGTTGATGTTGTGTGATACCACTTGTTCTGATGGAAGAACCAATATTATTCATCGAAGGAAACACAGAAGAACAAAATTAGAAAATAGAGCTGCCAGGTTGCTTCGATTTTTTTTTCTTGTCACTAGTAGAGAAAGGCCTCTGAAAAGTTTGATTGATCTGATGATGCAAAATAAAAAATAAAAAATAAAAAATTTGCACCGCTGGAAAAAGAAAATTTCGTTTGTTTAGATGATGACCAAGGATTTTTTCCTATTAATTAATCAGCACGTCTTCAGGTCCTAGACGTTGAAGTAACATCTCTCCTTTCTCACCACTTCATCTGTAAATTTTGTTTCTTTTTAGTTCATTTCTCAATGATCAATGCCTTGGTGGCAAAGTCACAGTTTTTCTTAATCCATCACTAAGCTATCTATGATGGCCTAAACAGGTTTTGGAATTTGATGGTAGTATTTCCTGCCTGGCATTGTAAGAATGAAATCTGTAACATGTGAAGAGCATTAAAACTATAAAAGGACACTTGGTTTCTTATAAGCATATTAGCTGATGGCACAACCAATGATCTGCTCTGTTTGGAAAGTCGGGTAAATGAGGGTTTCATCCCAGTTGTATCTCCATTAAGGTTCCTTTTGTCTGACTTGCATCAGAATATATTTGTGAATATTCAAACCCCCATTCACCGCTGAGTCCTGAGAAATAATGATAAATTGATAATGTAAGAGTCAACTCATTGTCAAATATGTTTTTGTATTTAAATTAATTCCTGAAGAAGAAGTTTTTGCTTTTAGGTGGCGAAGATGTTGTGGCAGAGTATTATCAACAGCAGGAAGAAATGCTGGAGGGCTTTAATGAGATGGATGTGCTGACCCAACGCGGTTTTCTTCCTGGACTGTCAAAGGTGTCACTGAATGCTTGTTTTCATTTTCATATATGAAGAACTTGTATGAAACTTTTGTTGATGAAATTTTCATTCTATTGAACTAAAATCCTTTACCTATTTTCATTCTATTGAACTAAAATAGTTTACCTTGGTTCTTTACATATAGGAAGAAAAGGAGAAAGTGGCTCGAGGTGAGACAACAGCCATCCGGATATCGAATATTGCAAACATGGTTCTCTTTGCTGCAAAGGTCTATGCTTCAATAAGGACTGGCTCTTTGGCAATCATCGCATCTACTTTGGATTCTCTTCTTGATTTGCTATCAGGTTTCATTTTATGGTTTACAGCATTTTCCATGCAAAGAAGAAACCCATACCTGTATCCTATTGGGAAAAGGCGCATGCAGCCTTTGGTAAGTCTGTTTTTACTTTTAACTTTCAGGGCATACTTCGGTCCATCTGTATACTCTTCCATGTTGAATGAATGATAGGAAACATGATGACACTGATAAAATCACCTCAAATTACAATGAGATGGTAGCTTTTAACTTTCAAGACAATTTTCATTTTCTTGAGTGGCTTGTTTCTCCTACCTTTGTGGATGCCCTGAATATTTTTTTGCTCTTTAATGAGATTGGGATTGTAAAAGCATCATTGAGATGGTAGGCATAATCATCCTAACTGTATGTCTTGTGGATCTTGGTAGTTGATCTATGATCCTTATTCCTTAACATATGTATCCTGATCTCTGTCTTTACTCTCCTTGTCAGTTTAGTTCCTCAAGCATAAAGTCAAAAGTTTGTATAATTTGTACATGAGATGACAATGTGATTTTGGTTTCTAGATTGTCTTGCATCAGCCCTGTGTATCAACTCTATCAGCAATTTTAGGATTTATGTTGCTAGTAGGTTGCTTTTATCACTATTCTTGTTATGAAAGATCTAAATCAGGGTACCTAGTTTTCTGTGCTAAATGGTGCCAGATGAAACTCTTGTTCAGTTTAATAATTGGTTTGTTAGGCTTTCAGTTTCCAACTTTGAAACATAAATTATTATCTGTTTCAAATTGACATATGTTGAGTAAACCATGATAAAGTTCAGATGCAACTTACTTTAGCTCAGTTTCATGGTTCTTGTCCTAAATCACTGGATCCCTTTACTATTATACTAACCTTTATGTTGCTTGATTGATAGGGAATTCTTGTTTTCGCATCTGTGATGGCAACATTGGGCTTACAAATTATCTTAGAGTCAGTTCGATCACTGATATCCGATGTAAGTTAGACTATTTCACATCTTTCATCTCATTTGTAACTATAAAATTATGTGGTTTTACTTTAAATTTCACAATCAATTTGTCTGGTTGATTTTGTCTTCTGAATTTTTAGTTGTAGTAGGATATCAGGTGGTTATGATATTGAATTTCATATGCAATTGTGTACTTCCAACAAAAAACTTTGGAATGAAATAGTCATAAATTCCTCGCACAAATGGCATATTCCCGAATCTCGATTTCTGAGGAAAATGACCATGGTTATTGAAATGATAATTTGTTCAAATCAGGAAGATGAATTCAGCCTGAACAAGGAGCAAGAGAAATGGCTCATCGACATTATGCTCTCTGTGACAATGGTGAAGCTAGCTCTTGTTGTTTACTGCAGATCATTCACCAATGAGATAGTCAAGGCTTATGCACAGGACCACTTTTTCGATGTTGTCACCAATCTCATTGGGCTTGTGGCTGCCCTTCTTGCCAATTATGCGAAGGGCTGGTTCGACCCTGTAGGAGCCATCATTGTAAGTAAAAAAAATATTCTCTCTCTTGGTCAACTACACGCGTAGAAAAAGCTTTCGCGCCTCCTGAGCATAGATTTCCTTGCTGATAATCACATTTCAGCATCTATCATCAAGTTGGGAAAAAAGTTCTTCTTTTTACTCTGTGATGAGATTTTAGTTTTTCACATACTGACGTTGGCTATTGCATGTAATAATTATGTAATGAAAATCATCTCAGTAAGTACACAGTTTGGCAGTTTCATCTGACTCTTCTGTTGCTGCAGCTGGCACTGTACACCATTCGAACATGGTCGATGACTGTTTTGGAAAATGTTAACTCGCTGGTAGGACGGTCAGCAGCTCCAGAATACTTGCAGAAGCTGACCTACCTGTGCTGGAACCACCACAAGGCTATTAGGCAAATAGACACAGTGCGGGCATACACATTTGGCTCCCACTACTTTGTGGAAGTGGACATTGTCTTGCCGGCGGAGATGCCCCTGCGGGAAGCACACGACATCGGTGAGGCCTTGCAGGAGAAGCTCGAGCAGTTGCCGGAGATAGAACGAGCATTTGTCCACCTTGACTACGAGTTCACCCATCGTCCTGAGCATGCTAAATCCCAGGACATATGATGCGCGAGCATCTTAATTGTTCTACCACAATACGTTGGTGTCCTGATCGATGCTTAGTTTGTACAGGTCTATGTTTGAATACGACATTAATATAGTTTATGCTGCTCATTTTGGAGCGAAGAAGTGTATATAATGTACGTATTTTGACTTCGAGCTAATTTAGCTCGCACACTCCTGAATCTATGAGAACTGCGTGCTCGTACTTATGGGGAATCGGAGAATTTGAAAAGCACTCAAACCTCTGAAAAATATGTGCATACGATGATTAACGAGTCATTAATTTGGAGCAATCACGTATTTTGTTTGATAGAATTTATTATTGCAAATTCATAAGAGAATTGTGTTTTGCATATCTTTAACAAATGTAGGAGTGGGCCACACTATCGATTTATCCGGATCTAACCGATTAGCCGAACATTTTATTTAGGATTTAAGTTGGTAGCACTCTGCTACTGAAATCTTGACCGCAAGAACCAACATCGACGGCGGATGAGGTTTCAACGCTCTCGGCCATCGATCTTGAATCGGACGGCCGAGATTACGCCCGATTTTTTACTTTTTTTTATCTAATAACCTTGCACGACATATGTGCTCTCCTCTCTCTCTCCTCTTCGTCTTCCCGCCACCGCCAGCAGAGATCGCCCGCCGAGATCGTCCGTCGCCGACGCCCCCTCTCTCGCCGAGTTCGTCCGCCGCCGACGGCTGCTCTCTCGCCGAGCTCGCCCACCGACGAAGGCTGCTCTCTCCCCCAGCATCCTCGGCTCGACCTTCGTCCAGATCTACGTCCCCCGTTCGCCCTCTTGCGACCTCTCACCTATCCAAGCCAGATCTCGTCTCTCTCGACGTCTTCGCGCATGCCGAGCTCCTCGCCGGACGGACGATCTCTGCGCGCGCCGCCGCGCTACAACCAGATCTCCGCAGATCCGTGACGCCGCCACCCCGACGACCTCCACAACGACCTTCGTCAGATCCAACCGTCGTCGAGCTCCGCGACGACCTCCGCCGTGACCTCGGCCGACCTCCGCGACAGATCTGCTCGTGAGGGGGCTAGATCCAACCGTTGTCCACCTCCCTGCCGACCTCTGCCACGACCCCCGCCGACCTCCATGACGATCTACATGACCCCATCGAGCTCCATCGCCGACACCCGCCACGACCCCGCACCACCGCCGCGCGCCGACCGCTACCGCACCCCCGTCAACCTTGACTATCGCCGACCCCCACCACCGCCTCGCACACTCGCCGTGACCTCCGCCTCACCCACTTGCAGCCGCTGCCGCCTCTCCCACTCGCCGTGACCTCCTCCTCGCCCACTCCCCCTCGCCCACTTGCAACTGCCGCTGCCTTGCCCACTCGCAGTCTCCGCCACCTCTCCCACTCGCCGCGACCTCTGCCTCGCCCACTCCGCCTCGCCCACGCACCACCACCTCGCACACTCGTCGCAACCTCCGCCTCACCCACTCGCAGTCGCCGAATGAGGATTGTTCGGCCGCGGCCCAGCAACCCTCACCGACTACAGTAGATCACAAGCATGTACTCGAGATTACTGAATTTTTTAATTTGATTTACAATTTGGAGTTGTAACATCTACATTAATTGTAACTTGATTGTAATTTTTAGTTATAATACCAGCTAAGATATGATTAGCTTACCAATTTTTTTGGGTTGTAATTTGATGTGCCATATGTGACGACTTTGTGTAAGAACTTTTTTGATGTGTAAGAATCTTTTTGAAAGGCTTCGCCGAGCTTGCGCACCTCCGCCGCAGAGTGTTGCAAACACATCTAAAATTTCTTCCTCAAAATGACACTAGCGATGAATCTCGGCAGCCTAAGAGACGGGTGGGGCAGTGAGGCGAGATGAATCTCAACGACGATACGGGCGGGGCAGTGAGGCGAGATGAATATGAACGACGATAGAAAGACGGGCGGGGCTTGACGGCGACGTAAGGAGGCAAATTATTGACTTAAACATGATTAGAATATTTACACGTGGATTAAATAGATTAATAATTAATTACAAAATAATTAATAATTTATTAATTAATTACAAAGTGATTAACACTAATTATATGATCCATTATAGTGTGATTAACACTATAGTGTAATTACAAAATGATTAACTGCAGTGTAATTACAGAATAATTAAAGTGTCCGACAGCGGCGGGCGAGCTCTATGGCGGTGGTGTGGGAGCTCGGCGGCAGTGGGACCAGGCGTCGCAACGAAGCTCGGAGGCGCGCGAGCAGTGTTGTCAGGACCGGACCGACCGGTCCGATCGGTCTGACCGTCTGCCAACACAGCTCAATTTGAGGACTAAAATCGGACTACCTTTTGAACCAGATTAAACCGGTCAAAAACCGGATTAAATCGGAAAAAATTGGGTTAGACCGTGAACTAGTTGAACCGGAGGGAGAGAGACACACGTGAGAGAGGGAGAATCGGAGGTGAGATACTGAGATGTATGCGCGCGTGGAGCAGCAGGGAGATGCGTGAGAGATGTGTGAGAGAGAGAGACATTGGGAAAGAGATAGAAGTTGAGAAGTAGTGAGTGGGGAGACGTTGGATTCTTGAGAACAAGAGAGAGAAAGATGCGTGAGAGATATTTTAATTTTCTTTTTAATAATAAGAGGAAATTTTATCATTTCTTATAAAATATCTTATCTTATTAAAGAAATATGATTATAATATTTTATTTTATGATTTAAACTTGTTAGACTTTAAAATATTATAGTTTAATTTTATTGTAAAGTTTTATCTCATGGTGTCTAATTTTTTTTATATATTTGTTACATAAATAATTTAATAATTTGATGAATTATATTAAATTTTAATATTTTTATTATTAACCGGTCCGACCGATTCGACCTGAAACGGAGACTTTTCCGATTCGTTGTCCGGTCCGGTCCTAATAACATTGTGCGCGAGATAGGAGTTAGTGGGGCGCAAGATAGGCGACGGAGGTGCGCAAGATAGGCGACGGCGGTGCGTGAGATAGGCGAAGATGGTCGTGCTTGGCGGCGGCGGGTCGTGAGATCCTCGCGTCGGTGGTCGAGATAGGCGGCGGCGGTGCGCGATCTCCTCACGGGCAGATCTGTCGCGGAGGTCGTGATGCATAAAATGAAATCGCTAGCAAGTGCACTAGTCGTTCAAATAATATAGAAAATAGGAATAAAAGCGTCGAACCCATGAGGAATATTATTAATTAAATATCTTAATTTATAAATTAATAATAGATGAAAAATATAGATTTTGAAAATGGGTTTTATAAAATAAAATAAAGAAAATAAGATAATGGTGTTAAAGTTGGTCTTAGGATGATAATGCATTAAGGATAAAAATGTGAACCAGAAAAGATAAATTAAAATTCTTAAGATGAATTAGGAATTTTTTCAAGTTATTAATTTATAAAATTAAAATCACAGAGTTTACAAATTGATAATTCTGTTATTTAATCTGGTAAATCAAATTATCTTAAATTTAATCAAAACTAAAGTCCCACAAATTGGTATTCATGCAGATGAGATTAAAATTAGGATGCATTAATATGAAAATCTTAGACTATTAATCACTCCACAAACTAGTATAGATTAACAGACCACACAAATCTAATTCTTCACACACTAGTTATTAGACCTATGTTAATTTTTAATTTCACAATAAATCGTTTAAATTAACTAAATAAAATCTGAAATCAACTAGTCCACAAACTAGTAATTACTTAACTCAAAATTTTAAATAATTAAATTTAAAGCATTAAAAACAATTAAAAATTGATAAAAAATTCAATAATAATAAAACAAGGTTTCACAAAATTTTCCTTCGAAAAAATTAAATCGCTAGCAAGTGCACTAGTCATTCAAGTAATATAGAAAATAGGAGTAAGAGCATCGAACCCACGAGAAATATTATTAATTAAATATCTTAATTTATAAATTAATAAGAGATGAAAAACATAGATTTTGAAAATGGGTTTTATAAAATAAAATAAAGAAAATAAGATAATAATAAAATAAGATAATGATGTTGAAGTTGGTCTTAGGATGATAATGCATTAAGGATAAAAATGTGAATCAGAAAAGATAAATTAAAATTCTTAAGATGGATTAGGAATTTTTTCAAGTTATTAAACTACAAAATTAAAATCACAGAGTCCACAAATTAGTAATTCTGTTATTTAATCTGGCAAATCAAAATATCTTAAATTTAATCAAAACTAAAGTCCCACAAATTGGTATTCATGTAGATGAGATTAAAATTAGGATGCATTAATATGAAAATCCTAGACTATTAATCACTCCACAAACTGGTATAGATTAACAGACCACACAGATCTAATTCTTCACACACTAGTTATTAGACTTATGTCAATTTTTAATTTCACAATAAATCATTTAATTTAACTAAATAAAATCTGAAATCAACTAGTCCACAAACTAGTAATTACTTAACTCAAAAATTTAAATAATTAAATTAAAAGCATTAAAACAATTAAAAATTGATAAAAAAATTCAATAATAATAAAACAAGGGTTCACAAAATTTTCCTTCAATAATATTCTCCTAAAAAATAAAATAATTATAACATGGAGTTCATTCTAGACTTGCAAAGAGATAATCATAAAATACAATTAATAATCGAAAGAATTACACCCAGAATAAAATCAAGATCCTCGAATGTCGTTGGAGCATCTAAATCAGCCGTCCGGTCAAATATCTCTCTCGGACAAAGCCTGCGAAGCTCACGACTTGCTGTGGATGAAACCAAACTTCAAAGCATGAATTGGATCGGTGGTTTCGTCTTCTATTTATAGGTGCGAATGAGGGTCTTCATGTTGATTACGATCGTAAATCCTACGTCCGGATTTAAATTCACTGAATAAAACTTGATACGGTGTCGGCCAAAATGATAAGTTCGCCCAAAATGATAAATTCTTCTTATCTTTACACCCTTCTTTTAATCTTGACCAAAACGATGTCTCTTCAATCTCGGCCAAAACGACATATTGACCAATACGTTTCGGCCATGTAAGCATGATTTAATTCATGGTACGCCCAAAAATATTAAGTTGCATTGCTTTTAGCCCCAACGAAATCAGACGTAATGCCTTCATGTGATCATCTCGGCCATAAAGTCTTTGGGTGTAAAGTCTTTCATTCTTATTTCGCCCAATGATTTCAGGCCGTAATGATAAATCTTCAGTCGTGACATTTCAAAATCTTCTCGTTTTTATATCTTAAGATAACATCCGATATATCTCATTCGGCGTTAATTCGACTTACCTGCAGAATATTTAAAAGAAACGAAATTAATCCATCCACAACTAAAATATTTAAAGAATTAATAATTAAAATCGATAAATTTAGAATTATGACTAAAAATGGTCTAAAATGATGCATGCTATGATCAAATTACAGAAAAATTAACTAAAATAATAATATAAAATATGTTGTATTTTGCATGCATCAAACTCCTCCAAATTTAAAGTCTTGCTTGTCCTCAAGCAAAAATTCAAAGCAAGGCTCAAGAAAGTTCCATCGCAGCCTTCACATTGTCAACTGACTAATTTTCTCACACAATTCTTTTGTACACTTACTACTCAATATCTCACCATTTTTCATGCACTTAGCTTCATAAAGGGTTTGAATGCTACACAAATTTAAACAATCTCAAATTCAGCCTTGTAGAAAAATAAATTGATTGTCAAATACTAGCATTAATATTGAACACATAAGTACTAATTGAGCTTAAAACTTTTTCTTTCTTTTTAATCAATTTAAAAGTTCTAATCTTCAAGCAGAATTGCATAAGGAAGTCCATGTAGCGGGCTTTGGACTAATGACTCCAAGACCAGATGGCCTTAGGGCAATAGGTGATAAGGCACCCCTCGAGTTTACTTGCCCGAACAACCAAGATTCTGAATGAAGAGTTCAAACTTAACCATGATTCAGTACTTCTATGAAGAGTTCTCCATATTCCACAAGATGGTCCTTGTAGCAGGTTTTCGATCGACGGATCCCAGAGCAGTTGCCCTTAGGTCGCCAGGCGTGAACCCTACGGATCTAATTACCCGAAGACACCTTGATTCTGGATAACACTTTTGTACCTACACATAACTTTATTCATTCATTTTTTCACTTTTTTTTAAGCTCAATGAGTACTTAATATGGTCAATAAAAATGCTACTACTATCAAAACTTAACAGAAAAATAAAAAGACATGAACATGATTTTGTCCTCTAGACATTCATAATTCTATTTAGCATAGACACATAGTCCATAAGTTTGATATTAAAATAACAAGTGATAAGAAAGAAAAGCATTCAAATTTCATCAGTTAACGACATGTCTTTGACCTTTTACTTAAAGATAATTAAAATAGTAAGACAAGAGTTAGTAAGATGGCAGTAAAAATAAATGGATGCAATGGTGTTTTTGAAAAATTTTTCAATTTTCTAATTTTTTTTTAAATAAATGCATACATAGGCAAATAAAAAGAAAGAAACATGCAATGCATGAAATGCAAACTCCCCCAAGCTTGAACTAGACAATGTCCCCAGTGTTAGACCAATAAGGGAAAGAGATACATACTCAATAAAAAGGAAAAAGAAAGAATTGAAAAATAAAGAAAAGGGAAAAGACATAATTGAATTTATTGTCTATGTGGCGACGAAGGTGGGTGGTAGCCGAGATGTCCTTGGCGCATATGATACTCATGGATGCGCCTCATTATGCGAACATACTGATTCTGGAGGGATTCAAAGCGACCCTGACGATCATCCATATTTCTGAAGTCGACTCGAATTGTGGTCAATTCTTGAGCCTGTCGAAGTTGCTCTTCTTGAATAGCGTGCAACTCTCCTGTTTGACGAAGTTGCTCTTCCTGAATAGCATGCAACTCTCCTGTCTGACGAAGTTGCTCATCGCACATGGATTCCCATACGTTTTGCATGGAAGCATAGTCAAGCTGAGGTGGCGGAGGTGGATAGTAAGTTTGCTCTGGGGCTGAAGTAAAAGTGGGCTCAGGTGCTATATAGTGATTCCGCATAAGTTCTTGTAAAGGGGCAAATACTTCAATCGAATCGCGTTCCTCATAAAGAGTGGCCGGTATGAATGAAGAATCAGAAGAGCTCTCATGTGCAAGAGATGGAATCGGCGAAGGCACCAGCATATAGGGAGAAGGGGCTGAAGTCGCATGTTGGGAAGCTGCCGGTGATGCAGCCTGGAAGCCTTGTGGCTGCTGAAAGTAGTGTTGGGCTGCCGCATAATCAGTAGAATCAAATCAGGAGAAAGTTTCATCCTGGTGTGGCTGTCCGACAGAGGTAGATGGTCCTATAGGTGGGATTACTGAAGCTATGACCTGCCTAAAAAGTAACCAATTATCAGGATTAATTAGCATAAAAGCATCTCGATCCAAGCAAGGCACCTCCTGATTGTGGCCTTTAAAAATAAAAACTTTCATCCCTGAGTTGTTGGTCTTCACGAGACCCATAGCATGAATGGTCCTACGAGTGAGGTGGGTGTTTCCTGGTACAACTTCAAGATCATTCAAGTCAAGTTGTAAGTGCTGAGCAATAGGTGTGAGAAAGACGCCCATATTAATGCACCGTCACGATGAGTAGTGCGGCGTTGGAATCGACGAATGAAGAAGGCACCCACATTGACAAGCATGTTGTAGATGAGGTATAACTCTCTCTCTGAGACGGGACCATCATTATCACTGCATCCACTTAAGGTGTTGCTTAGCATGCGATGGACGTAGCACAGAACAAGATTCTGAATTGAACTATTTTTAGCTGCGTTTCAAATCAATCGGTCTTCTTCTTTTATCTATTTCCAAAAAGTTTCAGCATCAAAGTCAGTAGGTACAGAAGGAGACCCATGGTTGGCAAATCCATAAATATTATTAATCTCTCCTAGAGTCAAAGTAAAGGGTCGCCCATAAAGTTGAAATGAAATACGGGGCTGATCATAATTCCTGTCATCTAAATTAAAGAGCTCCAAGGATGAGAGAAATTTCATAATTAGTACTTCATAAGTTGGCCACCAGGAATGCACAAAGTCAGAGAGTCCAATTTGAGAAAATAATAGATGAATGTCTGCAAGTAAATTATACTCCTTGAGCAATTCGGTATCCGAAAATCTGGTGGCATGAATTCGAATCTGGTGGCATGAATTCGAATCTCAAACATCCGTTCATATCGAGCTTGATACTTCGGCCTAGTCCAATAGTAGTCTCTGGGTAGGAGATTAGTTGTGAGGGTTGTGGGACCAGCTGAACATTCGGATGTCGTCGTTCGCGACGTCCCCTCCATATATTAGCGAATCGCCTCATTTTGATCGGAACAGAGATCAACAAAAAAAGGTGCTGGCTCAGTGGACTTAACCACTGAAGTTTCGGCCGTAAAGGGGTAAGTCGATGAGGAACCTCGGCCGATTTATGGCGGTGGAATATTAGCTGGAGTTGATGATTGTGGAGTTTGCGACCGTAAGGAACAAGGTGGCAGTGCGGAGAGGGCGTAACGAAGTTACCGATAATGAAGACCGGCAATGAGACGTCGGCTCTCGTCCGGGTGTACGAGGTCGGCTCCAGTGGAGGCTCGACCATAAGGAACAGTGGGGCGTGGCGCTTTTGGGCGTAAGGGAGCAGCGGAGAGCGACAGTGCTACGATATGCAAAGATGTGGAAGGGGTAAGAATTTAAAGAAGAAAGATGGGCGTAATACATGTTCCGACGTGATGGCATGCAGTGACGAGTCATGTCGGTTGGAATTGGGGCGCAAAAATGAACAGTATTCATGTGATCGGCCGATTTCCAAGGCGATTCGTCCGTTTCGCCTTGTCATGTTCGAGGTCGGTGTGCAGGGCATAATAGTCTTTGATGAGTCAATTGGTGTCCTGTTGTCGTCTTGTCATTTCGCCTTGTCTTTCCGAGGTCAGGTGGCGTAGATTAGTGGTAGGGCGTAATAGTTTATGATTCTGCTATGGAGTTTGGCTTTGGGGCAGGGTTGTGGATGCTCGGCCGTAAGGAGGAACATGACATAATTGTGGTAGTAACGAGGTCAGGTGGCGTCAGTCAACTTGTCGTCTGATTTGATCTTGTGCAGGTGTCAGATTTTACGCCCCTGCATATCGTCGTGTTGTCGCATACTCCAATGTACAGTTATCCTAAGTTCTCTCCTTACACAAAAGAAAATATTAATTAGACGACTCCATAAAAAATAAAAATAAAAATATCACCCAAACTAATTCTATCTAACTAAATTATTAATCAGCAACTAATTAAAGACTAATTTAAAAAGAGAAAAAAATAGTTCTGATTTATAGTCGTCAGCTTGACTTAGTCGAATCGAGATTTAGATGGTAAACAAATTATTCATAGGAAAATTTTGATAATATGTGTCACCATGATAGAGTTTAAGTCTATGCCCATTAACTTTAAATCTTTGCTTATGATCCAATGATTCAATTTCAAATGTTCCATAAAGTGAACAATTGATTATGACATAAGGGCCGGTCCATCTTGATTTGAGTTTTCCAGGAAATAATTTGAGTTTGCTATTGTAAAGAAGCACATGTTGACTAGGTAAAAATTCTTTATGTTTAATATGCAGGTCATGTAACTTTTTAGTGCGTTCTTTATATAGTTTGTTGTTCTCATATGCATGATGTCTAAATTCATCCAGCTCATTTAATTGTAATAATCTTTCTGCTTGTGATGATTTTGCATCCATATTTAAAAATTTTGTTGCCCAATAAGCCCTGTGTTCTAGTTCCACTGGAAGGTGACATGATTTTCCAAAAACTAATCTGTAAGGAGAGGTGCCTACGGGTGTCTTAAAAGCTGTTCTATATGTCCAAAGTGCATCGTCAAGTTTTAAAGACCAATCCTTCCTGGATGAGTTTACAATTTTCTCTAGAATCCTTTTAATCTCTCTATTTGAAGTTTCCACTTGTCCACAAGATTGGGCAAGATATAGTGTGCTAAAAAAATGTTTGACTCCAAATCTGTTAAGAGTTGACATTATTTTATTACAGATATATGTTCCATTGTCACTTATGATAGTCCTAGATGTTCCAAATCGAGTAAAAATATTTTTTCTTAGAAAGTTGACAACTACCTTAGCTTCATTTGTTGGTGTGGCTACAACTTCCACCCATTTAGAGACATAATTAATTGCCACTAAGATGTGTTGATTGTTAAAGAATTTAGGAAAATGGTCCCATAAGGTCAATGCCCCACACATAAAAAATATCACATTGTAAAATATTTGTGAGTGACATTTCATCTCGACGAGAAATATTACATATCCTTTGGCATTTGTTACAATACTTACAGTAGTTTCTTGCATCTATGTAAATGGTTGGCAAATATAGTTCACGTTCAAGTACCTTAGCCGCTGTTCGATTGGGTCCAAAGTGACCTCCAGCTTGTCCATCGTGGCAATGACTTAGGATATTCTCAATCTCATCTTCGTGAACACATCTTCGAATTATTTGATCTGCACATAATTTAAAAAGGTAAGGATCTTTCCAGTGATAATTCTTGACATCAGATAAGAATTTCCTTTTGTGATGAGTGGTCGTGCCCTTTGGAATGTACTGTCCTGCAAGATAATTAGCAAAATCAGTGAACCATGGTGTAGTGTTAAAAATTTGAAAAATTGTAGAGATAGAAAAATGTTTCTCGTTTGAAAATTCTTCAAGTATGTCTGTGACCTCTCTTAGAGATGATTCCAAATGGGATAGGTGGTCAGCTAATAAGTTCTCAGTCCTTTTTTTATCCTTTACATTGAACTCTTGCAAAAGTAGTATTCATCGAATTAATCTAGGTTTGGCATCTTGTTTGCTCATCAAGTGCTTGATGACTGCATGATAATAATTTTGTGTAGACAATAATTTTTGAACAAATTAGATGCGATCTAAATTTGTCAAAAGCAAAAATAATAGCAAGAAACTCCTTCTCTGTTGTTGCATAATTTAGTTGGGCAGCATTCAATGTTCGGCTTGCATAATATACAATATGAAATGTTTTATCTTTTCTTTGCCCCAAAATAGCTCCTACGGCATCATCACTCGCATCACACATCAGCTCGAATGGTAGAGACCAGTCTGGTGCTACAACAACAGGGGCAGAAATTAGCATTTCTTTTAATAGATTAAAGACAGCAAGGCAATCTGAATTAAAATCAAATTTTGTGTCCTTAGCAAGAAGGGTTTAGCCATTTTTAAAAAATCTTTAATAAAACGGCGATAAAATTCTGTGTGCCCAAGGAAGCTTCGAATGCCCTTCACATTGGTTGGAGGCGGTAGATTTACAATAACATCTATCTTGGTCTTATCCACTTCAATTCCTTTTTTTGAAATTTTATGGCCAAGCACTATACCCTCCTTAACCATGAAGTGACATTTCTCCCAGTTAAGGACGAAATTTGTTTATTGACATCGCTGCAAAACTAGAGATAAGTTATCGAAACAATTATTAAAAGAGCTACCAAAAAGTGTATAATCGTCCATGAAAACTTCGAGTATCTTCTCATTCATATCTACAAAGATTGTCATCATGCATCTCTGGAATGTTGCTGGAGCGTTGCATAAACCAAATGACATCCTTCTATAGGCAAATGTTCCATACGGACATGTGAACGTTATCTTTTCTTGATCATCAGGTGCTACTACTATCTGATTGTAACCAGAGTAGCTATCTAGAAAATAATAATAATTATGACCTACAACACGCTCTAACATTTGATCAATAAAGAGTAATGGAAAATGATCTTTGCGGGTAGCATCATTAAGCTTCCTATAGTCTATACAAACTCTCCAACTTGTAATTGTTCTTTGAGGCACCAATTCATTATTTTTGTTACTTATCACAGTGATTCCTCCTTTCTTAGGGACTACCTGGACATGACTTATCCATGAACTATCAGAAATGACATATATAATACTTGCATCAAGGAATTTGATGACCTCCTTTTTCACAACTTCCCTTAAAGTTATGTTGAGCCTTCTTTGGTATTGAGCAACTGGTTTGGCATTGTCCTCCATCAAAATTTTGTGCATGCAAATGGTAGGAGAGATGCCCCTGATATCTGAAATAGACCAAGCGATTGCTTTCTTGTGTTGCCTTAATACTTCTAAAAGTTTATTCTCCATGTTATCTGTCAAGTCAGCAGATATAATAACTGGGTAAGTGTTATTTTCTAGAAAGGCATATCTTAAAAGAGAGGGAAATTCTTTTAGTTCAAATTTTCCTCGAGTGTCTCTGTTGTTATTGGCGCATTATCTTCTTCCACAATTTCCTAGGAATTCTCCATCATTTCCAAAGCTTCCTTAGCATATGGATCTGAAACAAAATCTGCAACAATATCATCAAAAGCATTAATCGTGTCATCTTCTAAAGAATCAATGGCATAACAAGATGACTAATTAAAAGGTTGTTTGAGAGAATTTTTTATATTGAAAGTAATGTCTTCATTGTTGACTCGAAATGTGAGCATCTCTTGTTGAACATCTATGAGTGCATTTCCTGTTGCTAGGAATGGTCTCCCAAGAATGATGGGAGTTTTTTCATCTGCCTTCATGTCCAAAACAATAAAATCTACAGGAAAAATGAATTTATCAACTTTCACCAAAACATCTCTTAAAATTCCTCCGGGCCTCTTGCACGATGAGTCTGCAAATTGAAGGGTCATGCAAGTCTCTTCCAGTTCCCCATAACCTAGCTGCTCAAATATGGAATATGACATTAAACTAATACTAGCACTAAGATCACATAAGGCTTTAGCACAAAAGAATTTCCCGATAGTGCAAGGTATGGTGAAGCTGCTAGGATCTTTCATTTTTCCAGGCATATCATGATCATAAATAGCACTACATTCTAATGTCAACATTACTCTCCCAGTGTTTTCAAGTTTTCTTCTTGAAGATAGTATATCCTTCATGAATTTGGCATAGCTTGGCATCATCTGTAGGGCTTCATGAAAAAGAATGTTAATAGATAATTATTTCAGAATTTCAAGAAAGCGAGAAAATTGTTTATCAAGTTGTTCTTTGCGAAATTTTTATGGATAAGGCAGGTCCCTATGTTACTGGTATTTCTTGAATTGTCATTTTCTTTTTTCTTCAGATTGATATTCTCAATGGCCTGATCTTGTGTCTGTGATGCTTCAGCTTCTTCATTATGATCAATTACTCTTGACGGGGGATCTGATGCCAAATTTCTCAATTGTTTCCCACTTTTAAGTGTCACAACTTTGGTATCCTCTTTAGGGTTTTTTCTCTGTATTGCTTGGAAGAGCCCCTGGTGCACGACCTGTCATCATATTGGCCATCTGTCCTATTTGCATTTCTAAATTCCTAATTGTAGCATCTTGATTATTTACCCTTGTTTTCATTGTCTTCTGCATGGTTTGCATAGCGTCAATAACTCTTGCCATCATCTCTTCCATGAGATTAGTCGATTGTTGAGCAGGAGCTTCATGTTGTCTTCTCAAAAGTGTATAGTTTTGTGGATGAGCTTGACTCTGAAATTTCTCAAAAACTTGCCCTCGATTTGACCTGTAAAGAAACTTCTGATTGTTCTTTCAATCATAGTCATTGTTCCTAAAAAATAGATTGGAGACAAAGTTAGCATTTTCAATTTGATCAGGATTAGACGTGTTACCTTGAGGACAATAATTGCTCGCATGTCCTCCATAATTGTTGCACACCATTAATGACATCATTTGCTCAAATTTTTTATTAAGTGACTCTAGTTGAGTTACTACTTCAGAAGATTGTACTCCTTATGCAGCATGTACATCATGAGTTCGACTAGATTGTCTCCTTTCTTGGCTTGACTTGAGGGCTACCATTTCAACAATATCTTGTATCTCATTAGGGCGTTTAGATCCCAGCACTGTCCCTCCTGTTGATTGGTCAAGTTTATCTTGATCTGCAACTCGTAATTCATGGTAGAAATCTTCCATCACTTGCCACTTTGAAATCCTATTATCAAGAACTCTGGCTACAGTTCCTTATATCATTTCCAGACCACATATAATGTCTCATTGTCATCTTGAACAAATGACCTCAATTCTCTTCGATATTTATCTACTTTTTGTGATGGGCAATATCTTTCAACAAACTTTTCTACCAGCTCCAACCATGAATGAATCGATCCTGCAAGCAAAGTTTTAAACCATATTGAAGCTTTGTCACGTAAAGATTGTGAAAATAATAATAAACGAATAACTTCAGTAGAAACATTATTATTTCTAAAGGTGCTCAGAGTAGCAAGAAATTTGTCAAGGTGATCATGAGGGTTTTCATGAAATCCTCCTCCAAATTGGGATGCTTGTATCATCCTCACGATTGTCGGATTGATCTCAAAATTATTTGCATTAATATCCGGCAGTACTATGCATGATTCTCGATCACTATATCTGGCCGAGACATACTCTCTGGTAGAAAACTCTGCTTCATCTTCTTCACAACGATTATTCTGTGGCGGAACTAGTTCATTTTGTTACTCCTGTCTCTGATTGTTGCATACTTGTTCAACCATTTTTCTGATATTCTTTCTTAAACGATAAGCAGTTCTTTCAATTTTAGGATCAAATTCCAAAAGCGAATTTGAACTCCTGGTGCGATATCTGGAACTATCAGAAGATTCCAGGATTAGTTGTGATTAGATCTTTAATAGTACTTGCAACAACTAATTGTCAGAAAAATAAAAGAAAAAATATATATACAAAATAAATAAAAAGAAATACAGATAATAGGTCACGATGAAATAAGATTTGTTTAGTTAAGTTCGAAATTTAAATGGATAAAAATAAATCTTTCGGGCGATATCGAGTTGAAAAATTCATTAGGTTTTTAAAATCAATGTCCGAAGTCATTATCAGAAACCTATTGGCCGCCAAACTTCAAAGAAGATAAAAGTTTTTCAGCATTATCGAATTCGGCATAAAATAAAACTCGTTAGATTACGACCGAGATAAAGTCGGATTAACATTTGGATCATCGCATAACAAATTCGGAGAAATTCAGATAAAACTACTCAAGATCCATATTATGACCGCAAAGTCAATCGTCGGTCATAATCATCAGCAAAAAATATTTTCACTGAATTACATAAACTTGAATTGCTCGGTCGTAATACAGAAAGCAATTAGATTTTCGGCCGAAGTAAATTCACCAAAGTCGATCGCAAAACAAGATTATGAAAACAATTATCGGTCACAAAATCATGCACTAATCGAATGCTTAAATAATCAAAGGCGCAAAAGAAATCAATTCGATCAGCTTGGCTTGAATCATGGATAAATTAAAATTTTTGGACCTTAAAACACAAATAACAATGTCAGCCGCAAAACCAAAGGATAAAAGTTTGTCCGATAATTAAAGTAATCTTTTCTGGTCGCAAAACTCTAAAATTTTCGAGTCATGAACTTTAGAGATTAACCAACTTTATCAATATATTGGGCGCAAAACCTCGAACGTAATCACATCACGGCCGACAAACAATTAAATCAACATATTCGACATTCAGAAAATTAAAACCTATTTTATTGGCCGCCAAACAGAAAACTATCCAGGTCTCGGCCAAAACAAAATTGTATCAGCAATTTGAAAGTAATCCAATTCTTACGTATAAAGCAAGATGACAAATAAAAATTACGGCCGAAAAGGAATATATCATAACATATAACAGAGGTCGACAAATATATCATTACGACCGAGAAAGAATAAAATTCATACCGAGTGTAAATCGGACATTAACCAATGAAAATTAAGTCGAAACGTGATCCAAATAGGGCTTAAAACATAACCACATATAAATTGGCCGAAACAAGGTCAAATCAATATGCATTAATCATGGCGTCAAAGTTTGGATAAAACATTATGGCCGCAAAACAGAAGATTAGAACTCAAAATCGATACATTGCGAGGCCGCAAAACCAGTAAGCCGACAAAATAAATCACGGTCATAAAACCATAAGTCGACAGTGTAATTCGAAAAATCCAATCGGCGTCAGAATTTAAATCGGACAACAAATTAAAAAAAATTGACGTGACCTCTTTATCTGCAAAAGGGAAAAAATGTTAGATTATTTACACAAATAATTAAAATAAAGAGTACAAAAATGCGTAATTACAAAAAAGAAGAAATTATAAAAAAAATTATTTATAATTTATTTACATATCCTAATAATTCATAAAAATTAGAAATTAATTAATAAAATATTCTCCGATAACGGTGTCAAAAACTTGATGCGTAAAATGATATAGCAAAATAAAATCGCTAGCAAGTGCACTAGTCGCTCAAGTAATATAGAAAATACGAGTAAGAATGTCGAACCCACGAGAAATATTATTAATCAAATATTTAAATTTATAAATTAATAAGAGAGGAAAAACATGGATTTTGAAAATGCATTTTATAAAAAAAATAAAAAAAATAAGATAATGGTGTTGAAGTTGGTCTTAGGATGATAATGCATTAAGGATAAAAATGTGAACCGGAAAAGATAAATTAAAATTCTTAAGATGGATTAGGAATTTTCCTAAGTTATTATTTTACAAAATTAAAATCACAAAGTCTACAAACTGATAATTCTGCTATTTAATCTGACAAATCAAACTATCTTAAATTTAATCAAAACTGAAGTCTCACAAACTGTCATGCTGATGAGATTAAATTTAGGATGCATTAATATGAAAATTCTATACTATTAATCACTCCACAAACTGGTATAGATTAACAAACCACACATGTCTAATTCTTCACACACTAGTTATTAGATCTATGTCAATTTTTAATTTCACAATAAATCATTTAATTTAACTAAATAAAATCTGAAATCAAGTAGTCCACAAACTGATAATTACTTAACTCAAAAATTTAAATAATTAAATTAATAGCATTAAACACAATTAAAAATTGATCAAAATAAATTCAATAATAATAAAACAAGAGTTCACAGAATTTTCCTTCAATAATAATCTCCTAAAAAATAAAATAATTAAAACATGGAGTTCATCCTAGAATTGCAGAGAGATAATAATAAAATACAATTAATAATCGAAAGAATTACATCTAGAATAAAATCTCTCTCTCGGTCGAATCCTACGAAGCTCACGACTTGCTGTGGATGAAAACCAAACTTCAAGGCACGAATTGGGTCGATAGTTTCACCTTCTATTTATAGGTGCGAACGAGGGTTTTCATGTTGATTACGGCCGTAAATCCTACGGCTAGATTAAAATTCACCGGATAAAACTTGATACGGTCTCGACCAAAATGATAAGTTTGCCCAAAATGATAAACTCTTCTTATCTTTACACCCTTCTTTTAATCTCGGCCAAAATGATAAGTCTCTTCAATCTCGGCCAAAACGACGTATTGACCAATATGTTTCGGCCATCTAAGCATGATTTAATTCATGTTACGCCCAAAAATATCAAGTTGCATTGCTTTTACCCCCAACGAAATCAGACGTAACTTTATCCAAGGAAGGTGATAAACTCAATTTTACGCCTTCATGTGATCATCTCGGTCGTAAAGTTTTTGGGTGTAAAGATAATTCTTTCATTCCTATTTCGCCAATGATTTCAGGCCGTAATGATAAATCTTCAGACATGACACTTCAAAATCTTCTCATTTTTACTCCTTAAGATAACATCCGATATATCTCATTCGACGTTAATTCAACTTACCTGCAGAATATTTAAAAAAATAAAATTAATCCATCCACAATTAAAATATTCAAATAATTAATAATTAAAATTGATAAATCCGAAATTATGACTAAAAATGATCTAAAATGATGCATGCTACGATCAAATTACTGAAAAATTAACTAAAATAATAATATAAAATATGTTGTATTTTGCATGCATCAAGTCGGCGGAGGTCGCGGCGGAGGTCGTCACGGAGGTCGGCGACGGTTGGATCTGGCGGAGGTTGCTGTGGAGGTCGTCGGTGTGGCGGCATCACAAATCTGGTCGTAGCGCGGTGGCACGTGCCGGCGTGCGCAAAGACATCGAGAGGGACGAAATCTGACTTGGACAAGGGAGAGGTCGCGAGCGGGCGAACGGGGACGTAGATCTGGCCGGAGGTCGCGCCGAGGATGCTGGGGGAGAGAGCGGCCTTCGTCGGCAGGCGAGCTCGGCAAGAGAGCGGCCATCGTCGGCGGACGAGCTCAGCAAGAGAGGGGGCGTCGACGGCGAGCGATCTCTGCTAGCGGAGGGCAATCTCTGCTAGCGACGGCGGAGAGACGAAGAGGAGAGAGAGAGAGGAGAGCGCAGATGTCATGCAAGGTTATTAGATAAAAAAAGTAAAAAATCGGGCGTAATCTCGACCGTCCGATTCAAGATCGACGGCCGAGAGCGTTGAAACTTCATCCGCTGTCGATGTTGGTTCTTGGGGTCAAGATTTCAATAGCACAGTGCTAGCACAAGAATTAAATTCTTTTATTTAATTGAATCGAATTGTTCAATTTGATTTTGGGCAACACTATCTTATTTAATTGAATTGAATTATTCTTTTGATTTTAATTCGTATAATGGATAAATTAATGTATTAATCGAACTCAATTGATTCAATTTTGTGAGTTAACTAAAGTTTCAAATATAAAAAGTAAAATTAACCAATAATTAAAATGATATTTTTACTATGTTTTTTTTATGGAAAGGTTCATAATTATATGTATTTCTTGTTACTTTTTGCACTTTTTCATAAAGACATCCCTATATGTCTTTATTATATGAGATATTTTTATCACTTTAGTGTTTGCTTTAGATTTGTTATATTTTTTTTCACACGGGCTATTTATGGATTTTTGTATGCATTCATATTCTAATTGTTATAATTGATTTATGTTCAAATTTGGTATCCAAAATTTAATTTAAAACTTATTTTATTTATTTATTTTGATTAATAAAAAATGTTATATCAAATAATGGATGTATCTTTTATTTTGATTTAATTAATTAACTTCAAGTATTATTTCATTTAATACCTCTCAACTATAATTTTTTTCATCTAAACTTAAACTAAATAACTAAGAAATTTTACTCTATGAACTTATCAAAAATTAAATTTTATCCAAAATTATGTTAAGTTATTTTTTATTATTTTATAAATATCAAATTTATCCTTACTACTATAATATAACAAAAAATTATAAAATACCTCCATGAGCATAATGTGACATAAAATAAGGGAAAATTAATATTTTATAATTATGAATAAACATAATTTGGAAAAGAATTTAACAAAAAGATTTAAATATTAAATTTGGACAAGATCCATCGCTAAAAGTTATATATTTATAGCTTAAGATTAGACATGAAAAAAATTAAAATTCAAAAAAAGATGAATAAGCCATTATTCAGACTAACTGATGCTAGAATTAATGACTCCTTAACCTATTTTACATAAATTACATTTTTTAATACATATTATGGTGAACAAAGTAAATATTATTTTTGGCACGTCACGTAAGATGATAGATTCATTTTATAATGATGAATTAAAGGCAGACCGAGTTTAAATTAAAAGAAATCGTAATATTCCTTATCTCAGTATAATTGGCGGATGCTATTTGACTAAAAAAAAGGAAATGGATATTAAAAAAATTTCCGAAGTTTTGGCATGGATAATATAGTTCAACCAACGATTCAATTTTCTTAATTATATATATAAAATTAAGGATTATGTGAAATATTTTGTTCCCACATATATGCAATATTATAAAGTTTATATTTAATGGTTGTGATGTAATCAAAGTTTTTAGTAAAGATATGATTTTACTTTTTACGTCATTTTTAATAGTTTATTTTGAATTAATTTCACTTCGTTAGTATGAACTAAAAAATGTTCTATGTAATACTTATAAATTGATCTTAACTTGGTAGAACGTGTATTTATAAAATTATCCATTTGGCTTATATAAGTTGAAATGTTAATAAGTACTTTAATGATTGAAGTTAATTTTAAAAACAAATAGTTATATAATAAAAAAATGTAAATTACTATTTTAATAAAATGACAAAAAGATCTTTATATTATATAAGAAATTAAAATAAATGCTTATTAATTTTTTTATGGATCATTTTGATTAATTTATAATTTAAGTAAATAATTTCTAAAATTTAAAACGGACAATATCTTACTTACGTATAAAAATGTTACATGAGGACGTTGAATTCTTTAAAGACGGAAGAATGCATGACACATTTTTTCAATTAGTCCACGTGCGGAAGAGTTTGTTCCCTTTATTATACAGATATTAATTGAGTGATAGGGAATTTAATTTTTTAATAGGAGAATTGTTGATCGGGTTATATATATATATATTATAAATTTTATGAATTAAAGTGATAAAAAGGAAATAATTTTTTAAACGACCATTGATTTTACCCTTTGTCGTCGTAGCCGCACAGCGGCACAGGTATTCAAAAGAGACGGTCCCGTCAGCAAATTCGAGCAGTTCTTTCATTTCCTCCTGGCGGGAGAGCCAGACGCCGGCATGGCGAGCTAAGGCAGTGCTGGTACCAAAAGATTCGCAACCACCATGCAAAAGGAGGCGGCGGAGAAGATGGCTGAGGAATCCGTAGCTGGAGATGCGGTAACGTTTTTACGCTCTAAAATAAGTTGGATCTTAGTGGCATTTCTACGAACAACTTAATTGTACTGTTGGTTCCGTCTTCTAGCTAGCGAATTACATCTGTTATTAGCATCAACTATGCTATTTATCTCCAAATGTTACCTGTATCCTTGTGGTGGAAGTATAGATTCTATTGTCTGCGCCTTCTACTTGCATACCACTTTTCACTTTCTAAGATCTCTGTTCGTACCTTTTTTTTTTCTATTTGAGAGGAGAGCAAAATATCTTAACCAGAGTTTTCAAGAGAATTTACAGTTCAAGTTAGATTGACTTATATATCGTAGAAAACAGGGTTTGATTCAGATCCTGCGGACCCCCAACCACCAGCATCGGCCATGGTTAAATGGAGCGGAGTTGTTCGAAGATGCTAAACGGAACAAGCATTTCCTTCCCACTGGATGTGGCGGGTACTTTAGTTGTAATTTATTTTGTGGATTTTGGTTTAAGTTTGAGGCTGTGTTTATATTATGGAAGATATGCACAGTTGTTTTCATGTTTTGAATAATCCAAATCTCTTGCCTTTCGTAAACTTGTAATTTAAAAAATTGAGTTTACCTATGTAATAGAAAAAAAAGACTAACTTCAATGCACGGTGGAAACTTGTTGTGCAATCAGTTTTTAGTTCATCAGTCAGTGTGTGCTTCCTGCCTTAAACAATGTAATTTTGCATCGCCTCATACATTATACTCACACGCATGCTTTAACAAGTGCATGAATTAAGGATGCAAGTGCAACTGTATATTCATGATTGTAAACAACAAGAGAACCCTCAAAATAATTTTAAATTCCACTAGGGATGAATGGTTTTTTTGACTTTAGAGTCATATTATAACTATGAATGGACAGGATTGACATCCTTCTTGGAGGAGGCCTGCGTCAAGGACAGTTGACGGAAATAGTGGGGCCATCTTCTTCTGGTAAAACACAGGTAAACATATTGATAATGTTCATAGCATTTAATAAAAATAGAATTACGGATAATGGTACATGCAATTCTCCTAAAAAAAGGTACCTACAATTTGTTTTACTTTCGAATTTTTAACATACACTTTCTCAACTTTAGTGTGTCCGTCCATGTATTATTGCGATATTTGAGTTAATCCAAGCAATGAACGGTTTTTATGCAGATATGTTTGCATTCTGCTGCTTATATTGCAGAAACAAATTCAGATGCTGTTCTGTTCATTGATACTTGTAACTCCTTTTCACCTCATCGCATTTCTTGCATCATTAACCAACAATCTAAAGAGGTATGTTGTAATTTACTGTATGTGTTTCTGAGTTATCTAAGATGTCCATAGCAGTCTAACTTTTGTTAATAATAGACAGGCAGATGGCGTATGATCTTTAAGCATGCCTCATTTTACTTGATGTATTTTTTGATTGCCAGCTTTCTATTTTAGGATGACAAAAGAAGACTCAAGGAAATTATGAGCAACATACTATGCCAGTCAATATTTGAAATCTTTGAGCTCTTGGATTTTCTGCATCAAATAGAATATAAGCTGAAGAATCAGGTCTTCCTCAGCAGTCATATTGATGTGCTGCTATCTTTTTTATATGAATTTAGTCATGATCTTTAATGGCTCAGGTAAAAATTGGGCGCAATCGGATATGCTTACTTATAGTAGATTCCATTTCATCTCTCATAACCCCTATACTTGGAGGCAAATATTCACAAGGTATTTAGATCTTAGACACATTGAACTTTCTGTATCACCCTGTGCACAATGTTTACTGGCCCGTTCTTCTTCCTCCATGCCTTATCTCATTATATACACAGAAGTAAAAAAAGATTTAGATATGAGATTTGTGCAATAATGGACAATGAATGATAGTGCTGGTTCTATTCTTTTATCATAATTATCTTAATAAATTTGGATTATTGGGTGCCACCTTTTGCCTTTCTATGGTCTATTAGGTCTCAAGGAAACAAATTTATCTTTAGAGGTGAAAGGTATATCTGGAAAATATCACCGCTGGAGCTAAAAACCCGGTGTGAGAGTAGATGAAAGTTTAATATTGTATTGTAATATGCGCATACAAATTAGCAACATATAAATAAAATGGATGGGTACTCTTGGTAACCATCCTTTTCCCTCGATCAACAAAAAAGATCATCCTCTGCTCTTCTAAAAAAATTCTTACAACCTATCATCTAGTGAAACCGCCAAATGAGTCATTCTCAAAGTATTGCTATGTAAACTCTTTTATGTTTATCTTAATTTGAATTAGCAAACTTACGTGTTCAGTTCCTTGAATAAATGAATGCTGATGATAATGAATACTGATTTGAAAAGGAAACAATTCCTATCAAGGATATTTAATGGTACAGTCGTGTACATGATGAGACAATACATAATATCTGTAACCATTCTCCCCACAAAAAAAAGTGTAACCATTCTTTGCGATCTTATAACATGCATAAGATGCATTTTCGCATCTTTTTGTAGATATTTGACCATGCATGGGCCCTTTTTTCTTTGATGTTTCCTTTTATTTCAGATGATGGTGCCTTGAAAAGTGCCAAAAAAAAAACAAAGGAAAACTACGAATTTCTCATTTGACTAAAAATGCAGGACGGTTATTGATGAACTCTGTTGGTTTTCATTTGAAGAAACTGGCACATGAATTCAACCTAGCAGTACTGGTAATTTATCCACACCAAAGTTCATTCTTGCATATATAATGCTTGCTTCTGTCAATTGTTTTTGAAACGAGAAAGGACGACTAGCAAGATGGTAGTCATCCAAAAGTTCCATTAATAATATTATGGGTTACAAAAGAAATTTGATAGAAAGGCCAACAGAAGGCCATGGAAACAAAATGACAACATCACACTACTCAATATCAAAGATGGCATCATTATTCCGTGCACCGATAACCACCCTCGCTCTTGCAGCCCTGTAGATGTCACAGCCAAAAATAGGCAATGAAAGCAGCTTGCAAGAGCCACACGGTCATCCCATAAAAAGAGAACTATTCCCTGAAGAGATCGCAAATCCTCCTTTCAAAGTTCGCCGACACCAGGCTGCCTACCCCACTTGGACAGCACACGACTTTGAACAATCGGGTTGCGGACACGCTTTCGCCTGACACCACAGGCCTGAGCCATCAAAGCAACAATGTCCGAGTCATGCAAGAGTTCAGACTCACCAATTGCAGCTGAGTCGCCAGCCATATCCGGCTCCGCTGACGCCTCAAAGCTCGATATATTATTCATCGTGCATGCCACTGACCCCAGCGTGATCTCCGTGCATGTCCCTGACTCAGCCGAAATCTCTGTCTGCAAGGTCGTGGGCTGGGCAGTCCCAAGTCCCAGCGGCGGAGTCAAGGTGACAGACTGAGAGGCCGGAAGGCGAGCGACACCAGCCTTGGCCAATGCAATCAGAGAACCATGGCGGGAGGCCGAGACGATGGTGGGAGTGCGGCGCTGATAAACTCGCAGGCGGGTACCCTCCCCAGGGATGTTGGGGGTATCTTCCGCCGGAGTGCATGTCAACCGAACCCGAGGGCTCCGCGAGATGCGCGTGGGGTCCGGCGTGGCTAGGCTGTAGGAGATGGAGGTGGGGTCGCCGACAGGGGTGGAGATGGAAGTGTGTTGGAGGTGATGTGGGTTCACTGTGGGCTCAACTGGCGAGATGATGTTGCAAGATGTTGGGGGTCAGTGGTGGCGAATGGTGATGATGATGGAGGGGGAGACGTCGCCAGTAGAGTCGCACAAGGAGAGGAAATGGTGGAATGGTGGGAGGGTGAGGCGGGTGGGATGCGACCGGGGGGTGAGGGGGGGATCCTTCTGTCAATTGTTCTTTAAATTATATTCTGCAGAATCGGTGCTAGATTTTTTCTGCAGTGCATCTAGGATCATCACATTCATATTTATGATAATATCATCATATTCTGCACTCCTGTGAAGCCTATAGTTTAAAAATAAATTACTGATGAGGTGTGCATTTGCTTGTTGCCAGTTAAGAAGTAACTGACAAAAAACTTTGAACTCCTGATATTGTCTTCTAAATGATCTTCACATATGTGTTCCTCAAAACTTAGACTGGGAAAATTAACAATTTAGTTGGTGTTTTCAAAGGTGACCAACCATATGGTCGGCGGAGAAGGAGGAGCACTGAAGCCAGCACTTGGTGAGGGTTGGAAGAGCATTCCTCATGTACGCCTATTGCTATCTCGGAGCCATGGAAATAACATATGTGATGTATCCATATTAAAACACACGATCTTGGTATATATTTCTTTTTATTGTACTATCTCCATGAGTTTCTTTAGATAGTTCCATATATTTTTTTGAATCTAAAATGCTCCTGAATGACTGTGCAATCATACAAATAGTCCATCTTATAATTTCCTTGTAGAAACTGTATATGGGATCAATTTAATCAGTTGTAACGAAACAAGCAATTCTTTTATACATCAGTTGTCCTAGCTTGATTAGGGAAGCATCATAAGCCAATACCTTTCTCTTCTTCCTTCTACTGATGAACTCAATATGAATCTTAAACAAAGTATTTATACCTAATGTCCATATTTATCTTAATCATACTCGGAGAACTGCAGTAATTGGTGAAATACAAGATTTTTGGTAAAAACTCTAGTCAATTATTTTTACTGATCTAGAATCAGTGTTTTCAATTTAGTCATTCATTCTGCAAAGTCCGAGGCTTATCCCATTTTACATTCTCACTTTGGCGGGACCTTTCTTAGGCTTCTGGTCGTACAGAGAAATTTATGATCCACATTTGAAGGCAAATGAAACCGCCAACAGCAGGATGATGGAACCTGATAGGTAGGAAAATGGTGTTGGCTTCTCTTCAAGGATCAGAGGAAGTATCTCACTAAATCAGTTCCAGCTTATTCACTCCTTTTTTCATTGTCTTAACTGCTTTCACACATCAACTATCTAAGATGGCAGCATCTCATCCTACAAGAAAGCTGATACGCACATGCCAACAATGAAGCTGCCAGGTGACTTTTTGTCCAAAGCTCATCATATGAAACTTTTGGTCAAATGGCGTGCTAGGAAAAATGTTGAACTGAGATGTGCGGTCATGGTGTTAGTTGTTACTTAAGAAAAAGAATCCAGCAAGGGCAGTTTGATCCTGCAGCTCTTGCTTATTTATTTCATGGAAATTTTGCGTCCTGCTGTGATTTTTACTATAGAGCACAGAACATGGTTATTCTCTCAAGATTCTAACAGGTGTGAAATATGTTAGTCTTCCAATTTTAGCTTCAAACCATTTCATGGAACACTGTTTTGCTGATGAGCTTTCATGATGTTGTACCCCAAAAACTATGCTTCTTAATATATACGTTGTAGTATGACATCAAACCAAATCTGCGTAATCTCCAACAGAGAACCAGAAAAAAGATATTAGTATCATGAAAGTAGCATTAGCAAGCTAGTAAAGCAACACGTACATATAATGTGACATGATCTTCAAAACATGCATAAATACCCAGCACTACTTTTTTATAATATTGCTAGCAGTTAAGTTTCTTTGGGCCCTCATCCGATAATTATGTTCTTTGTGATCCTTGTAAACGACGCCCTAGTGAACAAAGTGCTGCACAATCCAAAGAGCTATCATTTGTAGGGGCTTTAATGCGACCTTCAATTCTTATTGCCACTTTAAATTTATCATTCTACTCTTCATTTATTTTACTTTATTTGCTATTCTCTCTCTCCAAGTTCCTTCAACTTCAATTCAATTTTTCTTCTTTAATCATCATACACTCTCATGATATTATTAGTTATTTAATTAATTATATAAATTAAACTATTGGATAAGTATATTAATTTAATTAATATGAAAATCACAATAAGATTAGACAAAAATTAAAAATATATTTATTTCTTAAGATTATTAAGTTGACGAGGAGTGTCCGTTGATTTTTGTTTTTTTGTTAATAAACTAATAATATATTTTTTAAAGTAATTTGCTCAATCAATTATTTGTAGTTAAATACATATTTTTTAAGACATGACGACGAATTAGATTGGTTAAATATGTTTGAATCAACTTGATAATTAGTATTTTCTTAACAAAAATTAAAAAACAAGATTAAACATATAATATTATTTTATGAATATATAAAATAAAGTGGAAATGGGAAATGATAAATTATTTTTAGTGCAATCGTTTCTCACGATAATTAGTCCATTGTTTTTAAATTTTTGTTAAGAAAATACTAATTATCAAATTGATTCAAACATATTTAACTAGTGTGTTAGATCCAATCTAATTCGTCGTCATGTCTTAAAAAATATGTATTTAACTACAAATAATTGATTGAACAAATTACTTTAAAAAATATATTATTAGTTTATTAACGAAAAACAAAAATCAACGGACACTCCTCGTCAACTTAATAATCTTAAGAAATAAATACATTTCTAATTTTTGTCTAATCTTATTGTGATTTTCATATTAATTAAATTAATATATTTACCCAATAGTTTAATTTATATCACTAATTAAATAATCAATAGTATCATGAGAGAGAATAGAGAAAGTGTGTGTGATGATTAAAGAAGAAAAGTTAAGTGGAAGTTGAGGAAATTTTGAAAGAGAAAATAACAAATAAAGTAAAATAAATAAAGAGTAGAATGATGAGTTTGAAATGGTAATAAGAATTGAAGTGACATTAAAGTCACCCGTAACGATGGTTCAAGCCACGTTAACTTCTATGTGCATCAACTGCAAATGGTGACACTTTCAAGAAAGTTATGAGATGTGATTAAGACAACTATTTGCCAATACACAGATGCGCATACCCCATAAAGATAGCCTCTATAGCATGTTTTCATGGCCTGTCCATTGTTCAGACAAGTATTATGCAGCATATAACATCAGTGAGCATGGATTCATAGTGGAGGGTGTCATAAAGGTTTTCTATCTGTTCATTTTGGTGGAATCTTTTTTTTTAGGAAAGTACTTATCGTGAGGTTTAGCTTTCCAAACTAATGATCTCAATACCATCCAATACAGCTCAGGAGAATGCTTTTTTTTTTCCAAAAAATTAACATGATATAATGAGGTATGTGGAATAAAAAAAGATATCACCTGGTCAGGGCCATTTTCTTCGAATCGGCTCTTTTTTTTTATCGAGATCTACTAAGGCTATTAAAATTTCATTAATTTGATACTCAACAAGAGTGATTAAATAAATCTTAACAAATGTGATAATTTTTTATGGAGATTAACTAATTTGATATTCGACGAGAGTGATTAAATAAATCTTAACTAACTTGATAATTTTAAAGAGCTGTTAGATAAATATCAACTAATTGATGATTTTAAGAATCCAAGAGCGGTTAGATCGCTAATGGTATGTTTGGATGGATGGATAAAAAGGGGTGAAGTGAAAATTAGTTACACTATATTTGGTTATATTTTTTATTTAAATTAAGAGAGATTGGTGAAATAGCTAAGCCCTTCAAACATCATATTTTTCATTTTATCAAATTTGGTGAAATGAAAAGAAATAAATTATTTTAGATCAAATTAATCTCGTTCACTTTTTATTATCAAATTAAATTATTTCTCTTTTTACCAAATTAAATCACATCTGTGTCCTCTCTCTCATTCATTGATATATTATCTTTTTTCTAATATGAATACATATTTATCTATCATTTTTTATTAAATAAATCTTTTTAGTAAATATAAAATTTTATTCAAAATAAACATAAAATATACTAGTTAAAAATAATTTAATACTGATATAATATATTCAATCGGATCAGGACGTAAAATTGAGATTCGGTCCCGACCCGACTCGATCGGGTGTTAAAGAAATGAGATTCGCTCGTGACCCAATTATCCATCGAATCGAAAAAAAATTCAAAATATCCGAATCAGTGTGGACGAGGACGGTCAGGTCGTTCTGTTCACCTTTAGTTAAGGATTATAAATAATTTAAATATATAATGAAAGATAAAAAACTTTTATACAAATAAAACCTAAAATTCAGACAATGGCTGCCCCAAATATTCCACGTTTAAAAAACTGAATAAAAATAATTTTAGTCATCCAAACAGGAAATGCACAAATAACTTTTAGGCCTTTTCTAAATTACCAACAAATCTTTAAAATAAGTTGTCTCTAAATAAAATTTCAATATCTTTAAATCTATTTTACAACAATTGCAAATATACCAGAAAAACTTCATTGAACTCCAATTCAATTAGAGTTAATATGTATATTTGGAGAAATTGTTTATTTTAAAATTTGCTTTGGCCATTCTTCGATTGGAAAAAGTGCCCTCAAAAAATAGGCGTATGCTGCTAGCGGGCGTGTCACGGGGTCATTCTCGGACACTAGACCACGTGCGATGACTAGGCGGATAGGCACCTAGCCAAGCCTAATTTTGAGTTTGCAGCGGAAGTTTTATGGTCGAGACAACTTTGTCGAGAGTCGCTCTTATAGGCATTCAATCACGGATATGACTAGAGTGTTGGATTACTCGTCACGAGACCGTGGCATTAGCGCGTTGCGGCACTAATGTAGGCGCTTGGGCGCTTAAAGTCCGAAGAAGCGACGAAGGGATCACGGGACGCCACGAAGGGACACCGATGTGGGTTGCCACCCCACGCTCAAGGCCATGACACTAGAATTAAAGGAAAACTTACTTGTATTAAATATGATGAAACATAACATGCAATTGAGCCTCGGAAGGCACTAGTGAACTCCTCCTAGCGTACCGTATGTATAGGAGTCTTGTTACATATTGAAGATACAAAAGACATATCCTACGGGAACGTCACCTACTTGGCCATTCATAAGGACGGCCTTACAAGATAAATGCCCTAAGGGCGGATAACTTGGTACTCCGCAATATTACGCAGTGCGGGGCGGCTGCATGTGTTCCATGTTTTCGGCGCTGAGCGGCCGAGGGCTATAAGTTGAGCGGCACTGGTGCCGCGAGGCTTCACGCTTCGTGTCACGGGAAACGCCCCGTGACATTCTCCCCCACCAAAGTCGGCGACGCCCCCGACGCCGTTGTCCGAGCTTCCTCGAGGCCTTCGTCTTGAGTCTTGCATTCGCTTGTCTCGTTCAATTCTGCCTTCTTTGCCTTGACTTCAACTTCACCAGCATCACGCAACGCCAGGAATGCCCGCTCCTTGGGGTCTCGCTGAGGACTCCTCCCTCAGGCCTGCTTCGCTCGCTGATCCTTCGTCCAATCCGGGGTCATCACTTGTGCAGCGCCAGTGGAGTCCGCCATGTGCGGTCTGACTTCATCAAGCAACTATCCGTCCATCAAGTCTCTGTTGGCTTCACTTCTCTTCGACTTGCGCAGTGTCAACTTGTGTGGTTTGGCTTCTTTGGGGGTGAAACAACTCTTGTATGCCTTCGGGAATAGCGCGGAGAAGAGTTGCCTCAGGGTCGTGTAGAACACGATGAAGAGTCTCGCCATTCGACCTGCATGACTTGACTCGATGCCTTCATGTTGCGGATGGCCGCAGCATAAGGTCTCCCTTCCGTCGAATGCGAAGTGCGGGACCATCTCACCCTCAATGATCATTCTTGAATTTCGACGGCTTGAAACAGCACAAGCTCTCCGATGTCGATGCTTGTAGCTTGTCTGCTTCGAGTGCCTGGGGTCGCTATGATGAGCGACAAGAGTCTTCCCACGGATACTCTGGGACGCTTCAGGTCTCTTTGTGAGCTTGACTCAATGTCTCTATGTTGCAAATGATTGCAACGTAAAGTCTTCCATACCTCTGTCGAACGAAAAGCGCAGAACCACCTCCTCCTTGGTGATCACTTGATATTTCGGCAGTTTTGAGGCGGGACAAAGTTCTTTGATCTGACAATCCATGCCTTGTCCATCCAAGTCGTCATAGTGGGCGACGAGAGTCTCCCCACGTTCCCTTGTGGTTCAACTCGCTATCTCCAAGTTGCATATGGCTGCAACGTTGAGTCCTTCATCCGCCGAGCCTTGAGAACAGCTCCACCTTCCCCTTGGTGGACAAGAGATATCTCGACGGTTTGAGGTGGAGCAAGGTTCTTTGGTATAACATTCCGCACCTTGTCCACTCCCAGTCGCTGTAGTGAGCGACGATGATTGTCTCCCCACATGTGCCTGTGGTTCGACTCGCTTCTCCTGCTTCGATGGGCGATCTTTATCTTCGGCATAAGTAGCTTCCTCCTTGCGACTTGAGCTTCTCTCCCCCACCATTGCCCTTGCCCAAGGGCTTTGGTGGTATGGCACTGGTTCCGATTGACTTGGCAGTGTCGACTAGTGAGCGAAGATTGGACGATCCGGTCATTCCAACTCCTTCCTAGTCCAAAGCTTCTAACCCCTCTGCTTGAAGAGCGCCAACATTGGGTCTTCATCCTCCTAGGAACACTGTAGGCGGAGCTCGGTGATTCCTTTCACTTCCTCCTTCAACATGCCCATCTGGCCGATGCTGAACAATGCGATCTTGACCTCCAGTCCCCACTTGTCAGGGCTTGCATAATTGATGAACTGCCAACTCTTCCGTCCCATGTCTGGAATGCATGTTTGCCACATTCCACATTGTCGCGATGGCAACGCCATCCTGAGTTTGCCACATCTTGCAGGGTTCTTGGGATATGTCTTCTTCCGATCCTGGGACCTCCTTTGAAGCTTTGACATTCCCTTTGGGGTATGGACGGGGCGAGATCGTTGTGCTCATTCACGAAGAGGATGCACCTTAGATGCTCGTCCGTCCACACCTTGGACAAAGTAATGTCACTGTGCTTGTCATCCTAGATCATACACCTTTGACATACTCGTCCACCGGACGGCTTGACCCTTGCGAAAGAGTAGCCGTTCCGGGACTTCACTAATCCGGGCGGATGCTTGTGAAGACGCTCCGCTTAGATAAGCGGACTGCGGTTGGTGAACTCGTGGCATGAGCTCCCAACATTACCTCCATCTCCATTCGAAGGGACGACATCGCCAATGTGTCCTTCAAAACTTTCGCATTGTGATCCTTGGAGGTCGCTTCGATTACTCGAGGCGATGTCCGAAAGGAAAGAGCACTCCTTCCTTCGGTTGGCGGCAGAATGCTTGACAGCAGCATGTCAAGGTTCGCCAATGCTCGACGCTCAGATCATTTGCCAAATTGGTCACTGAGTTGAGGCGTCGATTTGCGTTGGCATGTATCAGGTTCGTCCCACTCCTCGATGGATGGCATCACGCCGCTTGGGGGGCGACACTTGACGAGGCAGGCAAGGCTGACAGCTCGTCCATGAGTGTTTGCAAGTAATCAACGCTTTGCTCCATTCCCGAAAGTCATCGTGGCATGGCAGGCAATGCTGCGACACGACAAGATGCTTGTGATTGATGCTCCTTGGCCGAAAGGATGATATTCTTTGGCCGAAAAGGGACCCTGAACCTTGATATTTGTCTTTAAGCCAACTTCTCCCGTGAAGCGGTTGTGCACTTCACGTTTCATGATTGGGCATGCGATGCGACGTTACGAAATACCGAGCAGCGCCAGGTCGTCATGATAGTGCATGACCGACAGTCCCTGAATGTGACACGGGTCATCCGAGTTACACGATGCTTGTGTAAGCGATCTCATGATATGAGCAGCGCAAGACCATCATGCGGAGCATATGGCCACTCTTTGACGCAGCGCGACACCTCAGGATTCCCGACTGTATACCTGGGGTGGTTGATCTGCTCGAGTGAGCGACGCATGACCGTCCCGGTTAGGCGGGGCGATCAATCCGCCATCATGATGCATGACGGGCGTTCCTTGACACGACACGGGTGTATGAGGAACATGCTGCGGGGCACGACTGGGCGTGCGGCGAGGAGGCTTGCCATGCCTTCCTCGTTGGCGTCCACGATCAAAGACCATGGTACCAGTGCGTCTGGGCGTGATGGAGTATTTGAGCGGAAGCACATTTCCTATGCCAGGGCACGTTGCGACGACATAAGCGAGTCATCGTCGCTGGGTAATCCGAGCAGGAAGAACTGCTCTGATACCATTTGTCACGGGGTCATTCTCGAACACTAGACCACGTGCGGCGACTAGGCGGATAGGCACCTAGCCAAGCCTAATTTTGAGTTTGCAGCGGAAGTTTTATGGTCGAGACAACTTTGTCGAGAGTCGCTCTTATAGGCATTCAATCACGGACATGGCTAGAGTGTTGGACTACTCGTCACGAGACCGTGGCATTAGCGCATTGCGACACTAATGTAGGCGCTTGGGCGCTTAAAGTCCGAAGGGGCGACGAAGGGACCACGGGACGCCACGAAGGGACACCGATGTAGGTTGCCACCCCACGCTCAAGGTCATGATACTAGAATTAAAGGAAAGGTTACTTGTATTAAATATGATGAAACATAACATACAATTGGGCCTCGGAAGGCACTAGTGAACTCCTCCCAGTGTACCGTAGGTATAGGAGTCTTGTTACATATTGAAGATGCAAAAGACATATCTTACGGGAACGTCACCTACTTAGCCATTCATAAGGACGGCCTTACAAGATAAATGCCCTAAGGGCGGATAACTTGGTACTCCACAATATTACGTAGTGCGGGACGGCTGCATGTGTTCCATGTTTTTGACGCTGAACGGCCGAGGGCTATAAGTTGAGCGGCACTGGTGCCGCGAGACTTCACGCTTCGTGTCACGGGAAACGCCCCGTGACAAGCGCACGGTATTCTTTAGTAAAAGGGGAAAGAATAGTTCGCTCTGAGCCCACCACGCAGCTGCGTGATCTGGCAAGAGCGAACCGAAGGTGCCACCTCTCAACTCCACGTGGGACTAAACATACAATGCGCGCACGACACCGCGACGCCTGCCTGCATTGGTCCTGGTCCTGGGACTTCTTCTTGGTGTGAGAAGATAATTGAACCTACTAAATAGTGATTTTATAAGGGCAAGAGACGGGTGTTAGTTTCGTCCTCATAATTACTCAGCGTTTGTACAGAGCAAATGGCAAAGGCTGATCGTACAAAGGCTTTGTACGGAGCTGCAAGCATATCTCCACCGAAAAAAAGAAACTGCAAGCGTATCACATGTTCTTTACCACATGCCACTTCCGAGATTCGACTTCAAGTGATAATTTTTATAGATGCCCAAGGCAATTATCTATTTTTTTATTGTTTTAACTTAACGAATTGATTCTTAGAAATGAGATGCCACATTGATCACTCAAGTGCAACTAAATGGAAACAATTCTTGCTCTTACGCCTTTCATGTTTACATCCGCTGATCAGAGTTAACAAATGATCTCACCATGAATCGTGATTTCCTCGAGGCTAGTAGTTGGTAAATGATACAACAATATTGATTGTGAACTCACCAAGGGTTTTCCAATAGCATCATAAAAGAATGACCAGGTAGATGTTTCCGAAACACAGCTCCAAGCTTTAGGCTCTGTTTGGATAGGACTTTTTTGGCAGAACTTACAAACACTAACAAAAGTTTTTGTAGATACCATATTGACCCGAAAAGTTCTCATGTCAACCAAGAACTTACAACTTCCGCTCTCATACCATGGGTATTTATATGTCCAATCATGGGTATAGTTCTTCATCCATGGAACTTTCATCCAAACTAAGAATGCAAACTTTGCCATCAGATAATTCTCGAGAACTAAGAACTAACTAGAACACTAGTTCGGCCATCCAAACAGGGCCTTAAATTTCTTGACAGATTGCCTATGCTTTACGGAAGGAGAGGAATGTGGAGACCGATTAGGTTATATATCTTTCTTGCTGCTCCTGAAGAAGTCTCCCCGACGACTTTGCATCCAAGTATAATGCAGTGACCTCCTCGACGTCAGCATGCAAAAATGCAACTTGTGAGATTTTGGGCGTTCTCGAGCATGCCAATTTCAGACAAGACAGATTGTACAAAACTGGACGCCATATTTAAAAATTTTTAGTCCGGTGTACCTTGCAGATCTTGTCCCTTCCATTTGTTTTCGCTACAATGCTAGCAGGTGATAACAGCTGAACTGCATGCCTGGATAAGTTATGAACTGTTATGAACGTAAGCAAATAAAAGAAACTATTAAGGGATTGACCATATTAACAAGGAAGCAATCATACCTTAACGATGCCTGTTGGCCCATCTCCCCCAAGTAGGATAAGCTTTCTTCATCAATGTCAAGTTCTTCAACTTGGGCTCGAAATGCCAATATCTACTCCACATCAGCGTGTACATATAAGAAGGATCATAATAAAACAACGCAAATAAGTAGAAATTTTTTCATCGGACAGAACTTGGATCATTTCAGTGGGACCATATGTTTAACCTTATGATAACTAGACGATCAAGCAAATCTACAGGTATCCCATGTGGACTGGGCATGTCTGTTCCTCTCGACACGAGCATGAAAAGAACACAATCAAACTTAGAAACAGAATATAAACACGTAAGTGACAGAGATAATCTAAAAAGGGTGAGGTCACACATTATCATCCACATTCCATATTAAAGATATAGCAATATAGACAAAAAGATATATTGCATGCATAGAGAATGAGAACTTTAAGGCATTATTTCATAATGAATAGCTGGTTCATACCTTACATTACATACAACAACAACAAAACTTTATCCCACTAGGTGGGATCGGTTACATGGATCATACGACTTCGTTGATCCGTTCACGAGATTCGACAGGATTTTACGAACACAACCCTCCTCCTTTATCCGAACTTGGGACCGACTATAAAATATAGGCGGAGTTATACCTTACATTACATATTCCTACAAAAAGTTTCATGGTCAATCCAGTACATGATGCTTTATATTCATACCTCACATTGCATATTCCTCTGTTTGTGGCAAATATCACAATTGGTGATATTGTGCTTTCCAAGGCACGATTCAAGTAAGAAAAAAACAATGTCTAGCATGTGGACCTGTAAGGATGTAGCAAGAGATACATAAACTATTCTAATAAATATCAGTTGAAGGTAATTGAACATTGAAAAGCAATGCAACCTCGTCAATGAATAAGACGCCGGCAACAAGTTCTGCTATGCCTTCGTCAATGTATTTATTAACAACCTATCAAGAAATAAAAATCATGGTTAACTATGCATAATGCATTTCTCCACATGCAAGGGAAGATTTTTAGATTTTACATGTCTACACCAAAAATTAAGACAATACCTTATTAATTTCCTGTCTGAGTTTGTCTGTGATTTCCGTCTTCCAAGGTTTCATCATCTGGCCGCCCATGAGGGATAAAATATCTTGTTCCCCTTGTGGACGTGCATTTGCAGCATCAAGATCGTGTAGTGTAACATCCTAGATTGCCAAAAAATAAAGCCAATAAATGTTTTGGATGTTAGAACTATGACATCTGAACCCAAAAGAACAAACATAAAGATGTTTGTATTAAGATATAGAAACTAGAAAAGGATAACAAATTCCAACAGAACTAACAGAATTATAGCAAAAATAAAGATAAAAAATTATAAGGTGAAAAACCTCTGGAATAGGTAATGCTTAATTGTATAACAGATATAGACAGTGCATAGTAAGTACCTGAACCAAGGTAGTCAAAAATGTGTTTTGAGTTGTGCAGAATCGTACGACTCCACATTGACGAAACGTGCTCGATTCCACCTGGAATGGTGTTTCGCTGGGATGTAAAATGGTAGAATCAATGTTATTATAACCGGACCGGCCACCCGACCGGCGTCTCAACTGGGTCGTGGTTGGACCGGTTCGATCGGGTTCAATCGTAAAGAATCAGATTTTTATTAAAATAATAATATTTATATTAATCTTTGAATAAATATAACAATTAATATATTATACTTTATTATAATAAACTACTAATAATCATAAATTAACATAAAATTATTTTTGACATATTGTATAAAGTTAAACTATCCAAATCTAATAGATTATTATTAATTTTCTATTATTAATATAATATCAGTGATTTTATATTACTTTATTTAAAGTTCATTCACTTTTTATTTTTCATCTCTTTTTTATTTCCAAATATTCTTCTAATTGTATATCATTCCACACTTATTTTCTTGTTTATTTTCATTTTTCCCATTATTCCTTATTTCCCTTCTTTTCATGTTTATAGTTGAATTAGGCTTCTTTTTCAGATTATTTATTATATTGAAAAACATGACAATTAATCAATTATTTTATTATTTTTTATTTTTTTATATTTATATTTTCACTTTCAAATTTATTTTTTCTACCTATTAATTATCTTCCTATATTTACATTTGCGTCGTTCCCTAATTTACTTTCTATTTTCTACCTACTAATTATTTCCCTGCATTTATTTTTGTATTTCCATTTAAATTTTGATCCAGCTAGCCAGATTCCTTCATTAATATCTTCTTTATTTATTTTTCTTTCCATTTGATTCAACTTACTTTCCATTTAACTTGATTTTTTTTTCAAAATTCAATTGAACCGACTTTTTATCGGTTCACCGGTTTGCCAGTTTTTTTCGGTTCAATCAGATGTTTTCCGGTTTAATCCTCACAACGATTTTTAAGGTCAATCCGGACCGGACCAAGTGCCAGTTCGTGATTGAACCGGTCGAACCGGTCGGTCCGGTCCAGTTTTAATCACATTGGGTAGAATTGTGTCCCGTCTTTTTCTTGATAGTTTTTTAGTACAATTAAGAGCCAAAGTTGATCGCTTCGAGGGGATCAAGTTTTTAATAGACCACTTCGAAGGGATCAAAGTCTCAAATAGATCACTTCGAGAGATGTACAATTACCAAAAACCAAAGGTCCAAAACACAAAAAAACAAACAAAAAAAATAAACCAAATAACGTGAACAATCTAAATATAACTTATACTCTTAGCAAGCTAGGCGATGACGATAGTAGTCTATGAGTGCTATACTAGTATGAACTAGAACGGATCCTATCAGAAGAGTAATCAAGAAATTCAAAATGTGATCTAAGAAGGCGGATCACGATATGGATTGAGGAGGATACGCAGAGCTGAAGGGAGTGGAAGTGAAGGTTTAGACATTGCACGAAGAGAGGCTGGGCTGAGGGAGGGGAGGGAGGGGAGGGGAGGGAGGCACAAAAGATGACAAAACTCCATCTTATGGAGAGAGGGAGGAAGTAGAGAGAGAGGATGAGGGAGGGTTGCAAGAGAGAGGGAAGGAGGGAGGGAGAGAGAGAACACGAGAAGCGATAGAGAGGGAGGAGGCAGGCAAAGAGAGTTGGGGGAGGGAGAGTGGTGGTTTAATGGTTGCGCGACTTTAAACAGTGGCAAACGCATAAGGAGGCAAGCAAAGACAGTGGCAAACGCAGGAGGCAAGCAAAGAGAGCTGGGGGAGGGAGAGTGGCCGTTTAGTGGTTGAGTGACTTTAAATAGTGGAAACCTAGACGAGGGAGATGGGTGGACGTTTGGTGGATTAAGAAACAAACCCCAATGCCCAATAGAGTATTAATTGATGCCTCTTTCTTATTCTATTCAGTTTTTCCTCTAACTCACCCTTGCCATAAATACAAATTGAAAGCCGTCATTCGTACCTATAATAGATGAAACTAACAAAAAAAAAGTAAACTACATATATGTGAATCATTCTCCATGAGATTTTTCATGTAACAAAAAAAAAAAAGAAAATTACATATAGCCAAGTCCCCTAGCAAGACAGGCCCAAGGGTCTTCCTCTTAGTCTCCTCCTCCTCTTCCTTTGGCGTCTAGGATTTACCTTATATGCTAGGCATGATGTTTCTTTCTCACAATCATAGCATACATGCATCGTGTTTCTTTCTCACAATCTATGTTTTATTATTTTTTTAGAAGATCTGTGTTTGAGTTATTTCGCTCACAGTTTATGTGATCTATGTTTTATTCTTACCTATTTGTTTGAGTTATTTCACTCATAGCAAGTATATAAATCATCTTTAATTATTTTTGTGATATTGTATCAAGTTAATTCCCTGCATGTTTCTCTGAAATTCGATTAGTATGATCATAGTGCTGTTATTACACCTCAGAGAAAGTTGTATTTGTTTTCCACGGAGTTTCTGTACACATAATTCAGTTTGTCCGTGAAATTTTATTTTGAAATTCTCAGTTAGTTTGAGTGTTGTAAGATTTGGCTTGTTGTTTTTGAAATATATATGTTAACTTTTTTGAAATATATATGTTAACTTTGGATTCTCATTTAAATATTGTTACTGCTCTTTGTCTTACTTGCTCAGACATAGTGATTAGCGTGCATGTGTTGCCAAATTTTCAGGTCATCATAAATTCAGAAGTTTGGGATATTAGACAGTTCAAGCTTTTAAGAACAGTCCCATCTTTGGATCATACTGTGATCACGTTCAATGGAGCTGGGGATATAATTTATGCAATTTTAAGACGCAACTGTGATCACCCCTTACTTTCGACATTCCGCACAATTGATGCAGTCAACTACTCGGACATTGCAACAGTTCAGGTAGACAGTTGTGTCCTTGACTTTGCCAGAGAACCCACGGACTCTCTTGTTGGTGTCATTCCCATGGATGACCACGAAGAGATGTTTTCCTCGGCAAGGCTTTATTAGGTTGGAAGAAAGCAACCAACTGATGACGATGGAAAGTCGGAAGAGTCCGAAGAGGAGGATGATGAAAATGACGAATTGGAACCAGACGTGGATCCGATATTGGGGGGGCAACTTCGGGATGTAATTAAAAAGTCAGCTTGAGCGGACTAACAATTTTGCTTGTTGAACGATAGAAGAGAAACAGTAGAAACAAAGAAATTAATCGGCCACTGTGCAATTCTTTGGAAGTTGTTTAGAAAACTCTCTTTCGTTTTCCAAAGACATAGTTTCTTGGACAGCTGCTAACTCTTTTGCTTTACGATTCTCTTATGGCAGCTGAATTCTGTTGCTCCCAATACTAATACCCTCTTTTTTTCTATGATGCATTATTATGATGCATCTATCTCATCTCGTGCTTGATTCTAAAATATCAATATAATGTTGACAAATACAGTGTTATTTTTTTTTATTTAACCTTCAATCCTGTTCACATTCATAGCAGTACGATTGCCAACAAGTAGGCGCAGATATCTTGCTTCTGTTTTTGGATTACATTATGGTTGGGCGAACACCCGTGCGGCTGAGCGTACTTGGTCCATGGAGGGTATATGTCCGGCTGGGCACGATATGAAGAACCCCTGGTTGCTCTGCAATTATAGGAATTCATTTCGTGAGAAACTTAACTACTACTAACTCTTTCTAGGAAGCATTTTACGAAAAGTTTACTAGGATCATAAACACACACAGACAATATCTTCCTCCCAATTCACCGGAAGAAGAAAGATAACTAGTCAAGATTAATAAATCTAACTAATTAGAAGATTAAGATAAAATGCAGCAGCACTTCCACAGAAGAAGGGAAATTGTAATTCATCTACAAAGAAGTTGCTTCCGCATTTGGCTTTATCAAGATATCACTCAAATTTTACTCACTCCATTTCGGCTGCATTTCCCTTAACATACATTGAGTTCATTTTTTTCCAGTAGGAAAATTAAGATGGGCCATGACGACCGCGAAAACAAAAGTACATACCCGCTGTTTATTTATAAGGAAAATGGCATACTCTAATTCATCTGCATATTTAGTGTTTTACGAGAAGGCACTAGAGAATATGATACATATATACATATCCCAATTTGTTGCTAATAACTTATAGACGTATTTAGGAAAAGGAGTCACAAGTTCAAGCATTCAGAATCGGTGCAATGTTTTTTTTTTTTTTCTCTTTTGTTACTTGAAGGTGCGTATGTGGGATATTTGAGTTAAAATGATATAGCTTTTCTTTTATTTCCAATCCTTAGAACGACATCTAATCCTGGCAAATCGAAACGAGAGAACGGAAAGGACCAATCTAATCTTGAACACCATAATTTTGTCATTGAAATCGCAGACGACAGACAACCCAAAAGAAAAATGAAAATGGACTCACTCGACAGTTCTTCGACCTGCGGCGGCGTCAGCTTGGCAGAGAACCCACTGGACGCGTGCTTGTAGTGATAGATCACGGCATCCTTCGCCGCCTCCTCGCTGGCAAGAAACAACAACACGAAACAACGAGTGAGTGAAAAGAAGAGGAAGACGGAACGTTTACCCCATTAGAAGCCCTAATTCCGCAATCGAAGGCCAAACCTCCCGAGGACGGCAGCGAGGGTTCGGATGTGGAAGGCCTCGGGGTCCTCGCACTCGGGCTTCTCGACGAAGACGATCTGCACGGCGGCGGCGGCGGCGGCGGCGGCGGCGGCGGCCTCATCCCCCTCCTGCTGTTGCTGCGACGGCGGGGGCGCTTTCTCTTCGGCCATTGAGAGCGAGGAGAAGTGGAACAACTCGACGATGACGGAGAGTGCTGGAGATGGAACAATCTCTTTGGTAGCTTCGATGGTTTCGTCGCAGTTCCATCCATTTATAAGCTATAACGCGTCCACTGCGTGTCTTGCCTTATGGCTTATTATACTCTTCGTCGTTAAGTTTTTGAGAAAAATCTTACCATATTTGTATTTGAGGTAGGACGTGATATTTTTATGTATTTATAAGAGAATTATAGAGGCATAAATAACTAAATCAATCTATCAATTTATATTTGGATTAATATTTAAAATAAGTAAATATTGGATGAATTTAAGCTTTCGAACTAATTAAATTTTAATCCAATGATTGATGCGTAACTTTTTTTATGAGCTTACACATACATTTTTTTATTCAGAACTTATTAACTGACCATTCGATTTTTTCCTTAAAACATACGTAACCTATTTAAGAGTTCAATGAACTCATGTTATATCTTTTATCTTAATAATAAATCTTATTAAATCATTACGTAATTAGTGAACTATTTTTATTCATGATTTTATATACTTACACATTATATAAACAGGTTTATTTGGTACGATTTTAGTGGACTTGGGTGGACTGCCTAAGGAGAAGAAGAGAGTTACAGAATGTGGCCCATTTGTGCGGCCCGGTCCATTAAGTATCGAGATCCACTATGCAAAAATGAGTAGTTAATCTGTTTAACAGATTGTGTCCAGATTTGATCATTGAAAGTTGAAACAATCAATTTTGTTATATTTTTAACCTTTTATTCTCGTCTTAATATTAAATTAGTAATGCATTAATAATTTGAAATATTAATGAATTTATATTGAAAAAAGATAATATTGAGTTAATTAATTTTGATCGAAAGAAAAAGCATGTGAGATCTAATAAATTATCTCTTTATCTAATGGAACTTCCAAACCTGCAAGGCTAAATCTCCAATTTGAAATAATAAACCTAATAGACCCAATGATGCACTGAAGAAACGTAAGTTATCGTGCTTCTACAAGGCAATCAACAAATAATTGAATTAAAAAAAATGGGTTTTCATCATTTAGAACAAGGACATGATGTCGTGATCCATGACACCATACATCATCATTTTCTCTAATGGAAAAAATGTGGCTCGTTTTAGCTCCAAGATAATTGGTACGAAAAATTAAAAAGAGAGGCCATTCGAAAAATAACTCATTTTTTCAACTTTTAGTCCTCGTCTTGGTAAATTAAGAATAACCTAACATTTAGATAGTTGGCCTAAAAGGGTACTTTACAAATTACAACTAAAGTTGAACTTTTGAGTATGGTACCAAGACAAGAAATAAATCACATAAGAGCAACAAATAAGAATAAACTTCTGGACTGTGTTTGGATGGCTGAACTAAAATTCTAATTAGTTATTAGAAATAATTTGATAGACTAATTATGGTTGAACGTTTGAATGAAAATTCTTATGATGGAGAACTTTCGAGATGAGTTACGAGGTGAGTTTAGGCAACGGAGGCAAAATTTCATTGAAATTTCACGTGTCGACTAGACCTTTGGTTTCAAGAACTTGACATATTGTTTGATAGAATTAAGTCAAATTAATATTAATATTTAATGAAAAATATTTCGCAATTATTTTTTTATATTGTGTGTGTAGTATTATTCATAGTACATCTTTGAAAATAAAAAATATTTTAATAATAATTTTGCTCAATTTAATTGAAGATTAAATTAATTGGACCATGACTTAAATAATGTCCGGTCTGATTTTACAAATATTGACAATAGTAATGATTGCGTTTGTTGCACAAGAATTTTCTTTTCAAGTCTTGCTTTGTCATGATAGTTTTTTTTTTCAAGAAATTAGTTTTTGACAAAGATTGTGATCATTTTGGGTGATGACGGAGAAAGTTAAAAAGAAAAATTGTGTGACACAGGTTTACCAAGAAAATTGAGAAATTAACGGCATACAAAGAAAAAGGGTAAAGCAGAAAAGTTCTGAAAATTCATATGATTTTTAATACTCTACTTACACCTAGAGGTGACAAACTCATTTAATATTGTCTCCTTCACGGCCTCTAGATAGTCAAATAGATGTGCCATAAAATATTACGATATGTTTCATCAAGTCTACTTTTTTATTAATTTATTTTTTATCGTTTGACTAATATAATGACAATATATTCGTCGAATTAATGAACAATTAAAATATATCTTTGGATTAATAAAATAAGTAGAAGTATTTGATCACAAACATGTCACACGAATATAATTGTGATACATTCATCAAACTAATGCACATATATATCAGATTATGCGGGGTCATTATCCATTGGGACTCCTCTTCACTAATTACGATTATCAATAAGAATGTTCAATGCATATGAAGAATTTAAAATGCTATGAGTTCATTAAATATTTTTGTGATCCAACATACATTTTAGGAAAAACCAAATACGGTTGACAATAATCTTGCAAGTTAAGGCCGAAGAGATAATCTTTATGAAAATAAACAGAACAATTGTGATACATCAACGAATAAATAAATGAAAATATTACTTGTCAATCTTTGTTATTTGATTTTTGTTTCATTGATGTAACTTTACACCTATATTATTTGTAACCTTATCTCTCGTTAAGTCCTATCCTAATCTATTTATTTTTTCTGACTATTTTTTATTTGTTTTCAAACCATATATTATCTTGTTTATCCATTATTTTTTATATTAATAACTTTGAAATATCAGGATGTCACCCTTTCTCGCATATGGCGATGTGTAAATTGTACGTATGGTGGTGATGCATAAATGGTGGGATGGGGTCGACTCATATGGTGTTGTGATGCTTTCAGTGGCAAAAGGGAGATGTGTGCGACTGTGGATCTCGTGTTGTCGGCGACCTCTCCATGCGGCGCGTTCGCTTCCAAGTCGCATCCCTTTGCCGATCGTAGTCACCGATGTCCCCCCTTTTCCCACATGCCATCGCCATCCTTCGATCTCGTGTCGGCACAGATCTTGTGCCAACGGCGACCTCTCGACGTGGCGACTATGGGTTGTTGGCCGCGTTCGAAGTCGACGACGAGGGTGAAGTCATTGATGGTGATGACATGGGGGCAGCCGTCAGCGGTCGAGGACGTCGTCGACAGAGACAGCATGGAGATCGCAGGCGACTATGACATCAGCGTGGAGATCATCGGCGACTACAAAGTTGGAAACTGATTTGATGTAATGAAAATAATTTTGGATGTCGTCGGCATCCAATATAGGTAGGATTAAATTCAAAGGTAATAGTACAATGAAAGCATTTTAATCATCATTTTGTATTAATCAAACATTAACAAAATATTTTCTTCTATTTTTAATATATGTCATTTACAATAATTTTAATTCTTCATCTTCTCATTTAAGAGTTTTGTGAATAAATTTCTCTTTTTTTCTTTTAAAACTATTTTTTGTTTTATTTTTCAAATCCAAATTTACTTTCTTTATCATAAGTTTCCTTTTTCTAATTCATTCATTAAAATGTAATGGAAACATCATCATCTCCCTCCCATTACAGAGATCTTTCATATCTAAAATAGATGAAACTACCAAAAAAATAGAAAACTACATATATGAATGATGTGGACCGTTCTCCGTGAGATCTTTCATATGCCGAAAAAAGCCAAGTCTCATAACAAGTTTCCTCTTCGTCTCCTCCTCCGACCTCCTCCTCATCCTATTCCTGGTAGCATCTTCCTACTTGAGGTAGGGATGATGAACCAGATGATTTTCAGCGGGCTCGAGAGAGGGATGATTTCCAAAAAACAAAACAAACAAAAAAAAAACAAATCAAATAACATGAACAAACTAAATATAACATAGGCTCTTAGCAAGTCAGGTCGGCAGGTCTTCATCTTCCTCTCCTCCTCTTCCTCGTACCATCTTCCTGACGGAGGGAGGGAAACTGATCGCATATTCCAATGGTCTCATTTATTTTACCTTAAGTAGATTTTAACGTATATAATTATATTTGTAAGATGGCGTTGCTTAATTTAGTTGAAGAGTTTTTGTAAAGTTGTTGACTGAATCTCATGGTTTGCTCAATTCAATCGAATCCAACTAGGTTAAACAAAAAATTTATTAGCATGATATTATTTTATTACTTCTAAAAATATATCATAATTTAAATCATAAAGGTAAAATATAGTAGAATGAAAGCATATTAATCATCATTTTGTAATAATAAAAAATTAACAAAATAATTTTCTTATATTTTTAATATATATCATTTATAATAATTTTAATTCTTCATTTTCTAATTTAAGATTTTTGTGAATAAATTTCTCCTTTTTTCTTTTAAAACTATTTTTTTGTTTTATTTTCAAATTCAAATTTATTTTCTTTGTTGTCAATTTCCTTTTTCTAATTCATTCCTTAAAATAACAATACATATTAATATAATAGTATTTTTTACATTTGAATAATAAAAATAAAATTTAAAATATCTCATAAAAATTGTAAAATAAAAATATCTAGCTATCTCGTGTTCTAGAATAACTCAATCTACAAGTAAAATACAAGTTTGATAACTCCACTTACACATCTCTAATCGTTCCTATGAAAAGTAGACTTCTATATCTACATGTCCATATATCATTTGTGATTTTTTGAGCACTATAAGCTTTCTTACATACTAATGCAAATGAGCACAATAATATGAAATCTCGGATCAGCGTGATAGGTTGTTGCTTATTGGATCATAACTATGTCTATACGGATTAACATGATTCTTGTTGCTATAGAAACTAGACTTCAATACTTTTATATTCATGTATTATATAGCATTTTTTATATCTACAATTGGTTTAAAAACTGAATGGAATAGAGGCTACAAAATTTGGAAAGATTCTTATTGTCACTTCTATTATTAAAACTTATGATTATCATTATAAATCTATGACTCCTTAAATGCAATACAATAACATGATCATCAATCCTTCATCCAATCTAACAAGAATCAAGTTGAGGGATACTTCTCCCATGATCAACTTTAAAGCCTTCCTTGCTAGAGCATTAATGAGTAAAAAAAACCCAATAAAATGGCTTCTCATTCTTTTTATAATTTAAGGAGATGGATTCATCAAAGAGAGTGAGTGGAAAAGGATTATTTACATTAGTTCTTTGATTTCTTAGTGCTTAGTGGAGTTTATTAATGAATTGTGAAGTCATCATCCACTATGGTTAAATATAATTATATTTCTTTATTTTTACGGGTGATACGCTCTCGCTCCCTGCTCGTGTTGCTCCATCATCCAAATCAAACATGTTAGCACCAAAACTTCGTTGTCTTTCTTCAGTAGCAAACCAAATTCTGCACTGAAGAACATACACAAAGATTCCACGAAATTCACTTTTTTTGGCAGGATTTCAATACCTACTTAAGGAAAACAATCAGTGATCTGAGATTTATACTCAAAGTAGCTGCAAACCTCAGCCTAAAAATCCCATAACACTACTAAGTACAAATTGGCATTTTGTACCCAACAAAATTTAAATTTAACACAAAATAAAGATTAATGCGCAAGTAAACCCGCTAAGCTCTTTGCAAGAAATTTATCAAACAGAAATAGAAAACTAAGAAGAAAAAGGGTTTGACATAAAATTTAACCACCCAAAACCACGACCATAACTAAGGTTGGTAGGGGTGTTCACGGGTCGGGGCCAATCCGACCCGATCTGACCAGGGACAGGCTTTCCATGGGGGCCAAATCTGACCCAACTCGACTCAGTAAGGGTCGGGTACTCGACCACCCAATTTTCTTTTTTTTTTAATTTTTCTTACTAATTTTATATTTTTTAAATATAAAAAATATTATTTAATATTTATTTTAAAGAACAAAATAAGTTTTATAATTATTTAAATATTATTTTAGTATTTAATATTCCTTGTTTTAACTCCGCCTATGTTTTATAGCCGGTCCCAAGCCCGGATAAAGGAGGAGGGTTGTGTTAGACCCCGACAGCCAGCGTAAAACCTTGTCGAATCGCATGAACATGGATCTACGAATGGCGTCGTATGATCCATGTAGCCGACCCCACCTAGTGGGATGAGGCTTTGTTGTTATTGTTATTGTTATTTATTTAATATTCCTTGTTTTATTTTTTAAATTTTTTTCAAAGCAAACATAGGCCTAAATTTAAATAAAAAATAAAAAAAATCGAATTATCAACCCGACCCAAACCAAGTCAGGTCGGGTCAAATCGTCAGGTTCACCTAGTCGACCCGACCCGATGAACACCCCTAGTGGTTGGAGTCCTCGTTGGGGCTGAGGGTATTAGTTCAAAAATCACCTTCGCCAAATAATAAATTGTTACTAATCAAGTGCTAATAGTCACCAGGCTCAGGCATAAAAGAAACGAGAGCTACAGAGAGATCGAGAGGATATATCGAGGACGAGACCTTTGATATGGGTGTGCGTAGCGATCCGCTGCTTCTTGATAGTCGATCGCATGTCCTTGATCCGCATTGTCTCCTCCTGTGACGTTTTGAACTTATCAAAAAAATAATAATAATAAAGGAAATGAAACGAGCGGACGGCAGGGGAGGCGTCGCCTCCCCTGGCCTCCCGCTGTTTCGCCTCCGGCCGATCAAGGGTCGGTCGGGGCATATAAGAAGGGGGGAGGGCCATAGTTGCGCCCTCTTGGAACCCCAACCCCCTCTCCCTCTCGTCCTTCGTCTTCTCTCCGACCGGCGATCGCGACACGCGATCGAGCAAGCAAAGCAGCGGCATACGACGGCGATCGACGATCCCTCGACGCACCTCGACCCTCCATCGCGCACGCAGGGACCAAGCGACCCTCTTCAGCAGTAGAGGACCGCCGGAGATCGATCGGATTTCGCGCAATTCACCGGCAAACTCATTTCGAATGAAACAAGGTACCCGAAGCATTTAAATCCCTAAACGATGAATTAGAGATTGTTGAATGCGTAGGATAGGTTCAATATGATCTTGAAGTTATTTTCTACCTATTTCGTATTCATGTCGGCGTCAATTGACGGCCGGAAGACCGCCGAAATCCATGGAGAAATCCGGCGGCCCTGTTTTATTGCAACGACCGATCGACCGATTCCAGAGATCGGTCGACCGGTCTACACACAAACCTTTGTTATCGGTCGACCGGCCCCACCACGGCGGTCGACTGATCAATACATGGATAAATAGAGGACATCTTATGATCGGTCGATCGGTCATAGAGAATGGTCGACCGATCCGATGCGTAGTGCGCATCTCCATGGCCTGACGACCGGTCGACCGACACCCTGGACGGTCGATCGATTCGTAGGCGCAACACCAGATAACTCGGTCGACCGATACCAGAGGACGATCGATCGGTCCATCTGGAACAGTCGACCGGTTCGATAGAGAGGCATTGACCACATTTAAATTGGATTGATCCACTACTAATCAAAGATTTTGACTCTGACTAGTTCACCTATATTGGCTGAGTCTCATTGTAAAAAGATCAACTTCCAGTGGATCCTAAATTATAGATTTTCACAGTAATGAAAGATAATCAAAGTCAAGGACAAAGACATGGGATTGCTATGTGCCGCCCCAAAGTTAAAGTAAAGATAAGAGATTAAAACAGAGAAGGGATATGTAGTTAGTTGAGGGGACAACGACGCTACTGTCTTAAATGACTACTATTCCTGAGATTTCAGGTTTCTCCCACCTGTATCTCGAACGAAGGGCTATGCTAAAGGACATACCCCTTCCCTTAAATATTAATATATTATGTCAGAGGGACAGGTAGCTAGTTGAGGAGACAGTGAACCTACGGGTCTTGTAACCGACCACTGTTCCTGGATCGTAAGAATTCTTCCTCCTACTTTTCGAACTGGGTGAGACAGTAATGCCCACCCCTTTTTCCCTTATGGATTTTTTGGCATCAGAGAATCAGAGAGGCACATCTGACTTCCCAACCTAATAAAGTCAAGCTCGCTTAGGACAACCAACCCTAAGGATATTCTAGTAATATAAAAGACGTAGTGCAACTTACAGTAAAGTAATACAAAGCAAGGCAAAGTATAGTAAAGCAAAGCAGAGATAATGTAAAGCAAAATATAGTATAACATAGTAGAGACATTGTAAAGCAAAACCAAAGTAAAGTAAAAATAAAGTATTATTATAATAAAGAACAGGATACTGATATGACTAAAGACTTATACATTGATTTCATCAATCCTTATTTCATCGTTTATTGCTAGTGTATTGGGCATTCTTGCTCATGGGTATTTTATTCCCCTGCATTGGGATTTTGCAGGTGAGAATGCCAACTGAGGAGATATTGGAGAACGCAGAGCTTGGAGAACGATGCACATGACTGACCTATCTACTTCGAGCTTTCTATCGTATTTCTGTTTAAATCATATTATGTTTAGAGACATCATTCTTCCGCATATAGAATGTCAGACAAGTTTATTATATTTCCGCCTACTTTATATGATATGAAATATCATAGACTTCCGCTTATTTTCTGTAATATGAGACTTTATGAATTCCCGCATTTAAGTCATTCATCATGACATTTAGACTACTCTTCCGCATTTAAAGTATCTATTATGTTTATTATTATTTTATTAGTGTCTCGTAAATAGTTTTGTTGAATGGTCAAGATCAAAAGAATAATAAGTAATGTAGCGCCCCCGAGGTCAAACTAATCGTCTACGTAATAGGAGGTGCGATTTAGAGGGTGTTACACCTCCTCTTTGTCTCGCACGCTGCTTCCTTTGCCTCTCCAAATTCTGTGGGTTTTAGGGCGGGGTTTGCGGGGGCTTCGAATGGCGCGGTCCGATCACTGTCTTACTGTCACCTCCCGCGTGGAGAGCGCCCATCTTATATTTACTTCAAGGGCGCTCGACAGCCGTCCATTTCGTCAACTAACGGCTAGATTTTCTTTGCTCCAATGTTCTAGGAGCTCTGGTGTTTATATAATCCCGAAGGTCTACATAGCAATTCAGAAAGGATCGCGACGATGCTGTCGACGGCGAAAACGGTGGAAATTTTCCATCTTTTACCGTCCTCTTCCTCCAAAATTCTCCGCGAGAGGTATTTGGATTTGTTGTTCATAGACCAGTTTCGACTTGCGGAAGAAAAAAATAGTTTTTTGGTTAACTTTGTGAGATCTGCAAGAATCTGTTTAATCTGCACCTTCTGTTTGTTGATATGCTTTACAGAACTTGTCGTTGAGTTCATGCTAAAAAGTTCGATTGTGGTCAAAGATTATATATATGTTTCTTATTTTCTCTGTGTGCACTCACCCGCCCGCGCGTTGAGAGAAAATAGAAAGATGTTGCTCTTAACTTATTAAGCTTTTAGAAAAAATTGGTCATATTTTTTTCAGTCACTCCATCATCCACTAGAACAAGAAATGTGCAACATGTAGTTCACAGCATCTGAAAGTCGAGCTGAGGATATGAATTTGTTTTGTTTCTAGGTTTGTTCAGGTTGGGAGTTTATCTTCATGGCATACGAGGAGAAAATTTACTTGGTCATGTCGGTGTCAAATGTCACAAAGCCTGAAGAAGTGTGAAACGAGCGTTCAAGATGTGGCAGGAACCGTCCTTCCGGCAGTGGATGATCATGTTGAAAAAGCTGCTCAGGCGATTAAAGCTGGACATGTTATAGCAGTGCCAACGGACACACTATATGGATTTGCTTGTGATGCTTGGTAAATGATTTGAGACTTATTTCCATCTGCATGCCTGTGAATTGAATGTCAATTTGTCTTAATAATGAAGGAATGATAGTTATTCTAATTTTTAGAAGCACTACAATATTTGTTGAATCCTGTATAGAAAATTCAACTTTAAGGAAGAAACAATGAGATCAGTATGAAGTTTCAAAACTAGTTAAGATAAATAAAAATTGTTGAATGCAAAGAGTTCTGACAAAGTAGAGGGACATAAAAAACATGAAGATGGAAGCAAAAGAACTGTTCAATGAACTTTACCAGTTTTATGAGATTGAGAATCATAAACGAATCAGAGAAATAAGAGAATAGTAATGAAGTATCCTGTATGTTTTCTATCAAGAATTTGTGCCCCTGCTTCTAATTGTTGCAATAAATGATGGTGTCACATTTCAATATTAGTGATAAACCGCACACAAAGATGTCCCTGCCTCTAGTTGTTGCAATAAATAGTGGATTCACAATCCTAGTGATAAAGTGTAGAATGCCACAAAAATATTCAAACACTGTAATGGATATAGGAAAAGCAAAAGATATGCCAGAGATGATATATTTGACCATGCATCTTTAATCATCAAAGATTTAATCACTGCCTCCAGTTGCTGCAATAAATAGTAGGCTCATAATTCAATCTTACTGATAAACTACACACTGCAACAAAGATGTGTAAGCATTGTACGAACATAGGAAGAGAGAAAGATATGACAAAAATAATATATGGATGTTTTCTTGTCATATATATATATATATATATATATATATAGAGAGAGAGAGAGAGAGAGAGGGAGAGAGAGAGAAATATTAGTGTGACTCCACACTTTTGTGGTGTCACTGTGCGCCCCATCACTCCAGGCCATCCGATCTGATATGGACGGCTTGGATGAAAATGCACCGGTTCGCGCATCCGGTTTGAGCAGTTTGCGCGGTTCGGTTCAAGGAAGAAACGTCCGGTGTCCGGTTCGAGCGTTCCAGGTTTGCACGAGGGTCGCGAGCGCCGCCGGGATGCAGGGGTCGTTCCGACTGCGGCAAGGTCCCTTCCGACTGCGGCAAATCTGTGATGGAGCGGCGAATCGGCATCCCCTCGGCAGCGGCAAATCGGCAAAGAGAAAGGGAGATCTGGTGAAGAAAAAGGGGGATCGAGAAAGGGTGATCGCTCGCCGCTCGACCTTCGCTCGCCGCTCGCAGTTCGTCGTCGTCCTCCGCCCTCCTTTTGCCCTTCGATCGCACTTTGCCGCCGCCCTCTGCTCACCGCCACCACCCTTTGCTCGCCGCCGCCGCCCTGGTCTCCTCCGTGATTCGCCGAACCGGACGCACGTCGTGCATAGGAGACTCTCGAGAGGGGAGGAAATGTTGTGAACCAGTGCGCGTTCATCCAAGCCGTCCATCTCATATCGGACGGTTTGGAGTGATGGGGCGCACAGTGACACCACAAAAGTGTGGTGTCACACTAATATTTCTCATATATATATATACACATATATATATGTATATACATATATGGATGTCTAAGGATCATCAACATATTATCAAAAGTGTTATATTGAAATATGAAACAACTATTGCAGTCTTAGAACACTACACATTCCCAATAAAAGAACGAACACTGAACTGATTATGTATCAGGTGGAATCTTCTGCTTCCAACTTGGGTTTCAATATTAACATCACATTTCCTTGAATTCTAGAATCTAGATTGTCTTTCGTTTGGACTTCAAGTGATATATGCCTGATAACTATTGTGGTTACATGGTGTCTAATACATCTTTGGTTCTTGAACATGAATTATGGCAGCTCAGCACAAGCAGTCAGACAGATTTATGAAATTAAAGGACGCAAACTGACAAGTCCTCTAGCAATTTGTGTTTCTGATGTATCAGATATTTCGCGATTTGCTATTGTGGATCATTTACCTAGTGGCTTGCTTGATGCTCTCCTACCTGGAGCTGTTACTGCTGTTCTCAGTCGAGGTCTGGCTAACTTAAGGAATTCACTATGCTGTGTGATTATTAATTTTCTGCTCCACTGATTTTTATATTTGTGTGATTCAGGTGATTGTAGCGTCCTGGAGAAATCACTTAACCCTGGCTTTGATAGCGTAGGGGTTCGTGTTCCTGATTTGAATTTCATTAGATCCATAGCTCAACGATCTGAAAGTGCATTGGCTCTAACAAGTGCTAATCTAAGTGGGCAAACTAGTAGCATCGCCATCAAAGATTTTGAGAATCTTTGGCATCATTGTGCATATGTGTTTGATGGCGGTGTGCTTCCCTCTGGTCGTGCTGGTTCAACAATAGTTGATCTTGTCAAGCCAGGCTTCTACAAAATCATAAGACCTGGAAGGTGAGGCTTCATTTGTGCTGATAATAGTTGTACTAATAACCACACATTTGGAAGTACTGATATAGGCGTTTAAAAAAAAGTACTGATATAGGCAACAAATTTCTTGAATTTTAATCATGGTTTGACATATACTTTTACATTTGATATACACAACTTTATTTTCGTTTTTTAAAATGAAACTTTATTTTCATCATACAGAATATGTGGTTCACATCCTATGGCTGTTAGTACCTTAGGAGTACAATTAACTGACTCAGATCCCTGTTTCTTTATATTGATATTGACATATGGGTTCAGTTGTATCACCTAAACAAAAGACTTTCCTTATTTATGAATGTTTGAGGAAAGATGAGATAATCATTGCTTGACTGTAGGATCGTGTAGGTTGAAGTCATTTCAGGTAGCTTTATATATTTGTGATGCGTCTTTTTCTCCATGCAAATGCTACACATTTATTCCAAGTGTTTCCAATTGCAGTGCAAGAGAACACACAACAGCAATTCTCAAAAAATTCTGCCTGGAAGAAGTTTCTTGATGATATGATTCTATGAGGGAATGAATTGCATTATCAGAGAACACCTTCAAGTATGTTGTTTACAGACTAGGTATCAGCTTATGAAGACACAGATTCATGGAACTGGAAGTGTTAATCTTGCCCGTTTGACACGTTACCTATATATTGCGTACTCTTCAATAACCCTGAATGTGCCCTAAGCCCTAACTTCACGACCTATATTGAGTTAAATCTAGCACAAGATGTTGAAAGATTTGTAATGTGAAATGGATACATATAACCAATATGTTGAAATGCTTATATCATCATATTTCATGTTGATTGCATTGATTGACTGAGGATCGTATTTCCCTAAATTTGCTGTTGTACAAGTGTTTGGAGAAATGAGTTTTTATCTCTCTTGTTGTGGTCAGTGGCAGCAAATGGACATCACTCTCTTTACCACAAAAAGAAATAATCACGACTCTGATTCACAGTTCCATACTTTAAGCACTTAAAGTTTCATTTTGGTTTCGAAAAAATTCCAACTGTAAAATACAGACTATTTAATTCTCTGTTGATCTGTAATATGAAACAGTAGGTCATGAGAACACAGCAGGGGACCCGTTTTTTTTATGTCTGTTTCCTATCATTTTATATCCAGTCATCCAAAAGTGTACAACATCAATTGCAATGCTGCTGAAACATTAAAACTCAGACAATTACATCCAGAAGGCCCAAGCAACATGTGAGGTTGGTCATCTTGTAGATAAATCCTACAAAAAAAATCAAATTGGAATCCTTGATTAAACACAAATTATTTGTGACTTACCAACTTCCGTTGATACTGTATTTAAGACAGAAACAATGATTACAGAGTGGACTCATAAAATAACTTTCTGCTCTCAGAAGAACAAAAAAGAACTCGTTTTTATTCACTAAAAGGAGCCTGGACCAGATGGCATTCTAGGATTAACAACTTCCCATCAAATTTTGTTATCTCCTCCCTAAAATGTTTTAACCTCTTTTCTGATATGGAACAAAATGGAACCCCAGCGCTATGTCATTACAGATAACTTTTAGCTTTCAGATCCATTCATTGAAGAAGTATTGTGTGTTGAGTTTAAGACTGGAATCTCTTGATGGAGACCATTATGGTATAAAGGAGGGGAGAGAAAGAGAGAGAATATATGAAAGCAGGATCTGATTCCCTATAGTGGCCGGGAAAAAAAAAATAGAGACAGATGCCGATGGCCACCCCACTCAGCTTACCCTCTCCATGTCTATCCATGTTTCTCTCTCTCCCCCCGTAGTCCATTTACTCTGTCTCACTCCTGCTTTTAGAAACTCCATGCATATATCTACTGGCCTGAAGGAAGTGGGAATTGATACTGCTACTTTGCTTCGTTTTTTACTCACAACTTTAGATGGAGCCAAAAATATGAATTAAGAGGAGTAGACGCTCCATGTTACCATGTTCCGCATATTAATGTTGTCAGAATACTCTGAGCTACTACGGCAAACTGGTTGGTATGGTTTTTAATGGTGACACAATTATGCATGTTGGATCTTGGTCGTCAGGATCCTCTGCATATGGTTGATTTAGATAAAGTTACATGTTAAAATCTGATTCTGACCTTAAATTAACATACATATGTACATATAAAACACAAAAAATGTTTAGAACGAACAAAAGTATGTAAATATATATATGTGACATCCAATTGGTACCTTTTTTTTATAGATCTGATTTACACCTTCTGCAATCGTGGCACTATTTGTTATCTCATTGATTTGAACCTTTTGGGGATGAATATTCCATTAACATTCATGAACTATGAGCTTTTGTAACCACTTCCCCAACTTGTAAGGTAGGCTATGAATGCATAATCAAATTGGCAAACGATATTGAATGTGAAAGTTTGTATGTGAGAAAAAAAAAAGGTACCACTTCTTTCATATGAACTTCCCGTCCACTATCAGTGATGTTAAATGTAACTTTTTAACTATCAGTGATGTTAAAAAGGAAGCACGTAATTGGTGGACTTTTTTTCTGTTAAAGTTAATGACCAAAATATATACTTGATACGTACATAGGTAGATCATTAACATTTTTTTTTTTAATTTCATATCAATGTTGTAGCAAATTACAGATAAAGAATCTAAATTATCATCGCATTGATTGTCCAAGTAACATAATAACAGTATATTCTACTTGAATCATATTTTGACAAAATTATTTATACAATCGAACTTTTTTTAAAAAAAAGCAATTTTATATAAGAATTGTGTATGGATTTTATACATTTTTTGCGTTTTCGAAATATATAATAGACTATATAATGAGTATTAATCTCACCTGTGAATTTAATCCATACACAATTTTACTATAAAATTCATACAATTTATGACGATATATGAAGGATTTAATGGCTGGTCCCAGACGCTTAATTGTCGCCCTTAGATGCGCCCGAACCGGATTTTGAAGATGGGTTCGGAGCTTGGTCCAACAATTTTTTGTTAAACCGTGGAAGTTACTCTCCCCTGGCTGGGATCATTTCCTCTCTGACGAGTCGCTGTCCCTCTCCACCTCCGGCACCGACGAGTGCTTAGCCAAGGCGTGCAGCACCCACACGCCCTTCTCGCTCGCCGGCCATGACAACTTGAGCACCTTCTTAGACACCACAGCCGGGACCGCCGTGTGCCTTGAGAGGACAACCAACCTCGTCGAAATTGTTGAACCAAGTTCCGAACCCATCGTGAATCTAAAGACCACGGTTAGACGTTAGACCTCTTTTATGGGGTCTCACGGCCATTAAATTCATATATGAATTCATCAGCAATAATTAAGATAAGTTTTATAAATGAAATTAGTAATTAGAATGGTGTTGCAAATAGCATTCTATGAATGAAACATTATCTTAATTAATTGGGAATTATCCACGATTTCTCTTATAGAATATAGGTTCTCAATGTTCAAGAGCTTCTCTAAATCCTCGATCAAATGCTGCGGCTCTTTCTAAAAGTCGTGAATGCAAATAAAAAATATCTCTTGGATAAGCTTTAGGGTCGGGAGGTCTTCTTTGATATGTAATATAAAATAAATAAATTTGAATGAATGAATTATAGAAAATTACAATAAATCTATGGACGTCACGCCGAATGTTAACCGTATTCGTGGAAATATTAACTAAAATATTCCACCATTAAAAAGTGTATATATATATATATTCTAAGCTAGCAAATAAAGAAATACATAGTGTTCAGTTCTGGATGCACATAAAAAAATTAAATTGATTGAGAATCTCAATCTGATAATATATCTCCGAGATGATTAACTAGAAAATAATAAATATAATTAAGATCGAAAAACACGTTTAACAAGCATAATTTTCGAAATTAAACTCCAAAAGCTAACGTATAGTATTGAGAAGGATACGAGTCTCTGGATCTGTGCAATAATTTAGCCTCCTATTCAATGACGAAATGCATGGTCTGCACAGCATTGATTGACAGTAACGGATACTCGTGCATGCAATGAAGATTGGAGAGAGAGAGAGAGAGAGATGACCGGTAATGAATCATGAGATTAATTATTAACCCTGTGATGATTGTGGCAGTGGATACGTCCGCCTGGAAGCTTACAATGGCCATGTCCATGTGGCCTCAAGCACTCGTCTTTTAATGTGTTGCACTTGCACCTAAAATTTAATAATGACGTAATTATAGTACTCCTCCTCATTCCATACTATTAATTGAAAAGAAATAGAGGTCCTAAAGTCTCATTTAAGTTTTTTTTAACACAAAAAAATCCAATGGAGATCCTTGGCAATTTCATCTGTAAATTGGAATAAATGATTGAATCGCCAGCAAGTTCCAAGTTTATGGAAATAAAGCACAAAAATCATGACAAGCTTGAGTTGTTTACATGCGTGATTATTGCCTAATGTAAATTATTTATTGACATCATCGTTTTAATTTTGTTTGAGAAGGATTGTTTTGACTTCTATTTTTTCATAGGAAAAAAAATCAATATATTGCATGCTTATATACTACAATATAATGCATAAAATGATAGATTAATAGACCTATCGATATAAATGCGATTTTGTTAAATATTAACATGTATTAAAAGTTATTTAATGCCCTCTTTTTCATATAAATTCATTAATAGGTTTGGATTAAAAATGTAGTTTAAATGGAAAAAAAGTAAAAGACTAAACTTTTTTATCATGGTCACTAGACCTTCTATTTTTTGGATCAAAAGTCATTAGTCAATCGAACCATCGTTCGATGGACCATTATTATCCTTTTACGTGATTAGTATTCTATGATTAGTCTTAAGACATTATTTAACATGTCCAAAAGGTCCAAGTTCTATTTCACATCTTTAGTTTTATTTATCGACATAAGTAAGATTTTATTTTAGAATAATAAACATTTATATAATAAAATAATATTTATAAAATATTTTTATTTAAAATAGAATAACATAATGAATTATTATGAACATTAAATGTATTAAAATAATGAGGATAAATTATATATTTGTATGTTAATTTTTATTATTTTGTAATTATATATTAGTTCAATCGTTATGTTTATTAAATTTATCTGCTGTCTAAATCTTAACTAGACCGATATCTTTTACTCAATCATATATTCGCTAATCATGATATTAACTTTGTCAAATAAAATCTTAGAAGTGTGTAATGAGCTCATTAAGAGTTACAGTTCATTTAATTTAAAAAATCGGAGGAATATTAACTACTATTAAATTAAGATTAATAATAATTCCGACACACAATACCAAAATCTCGTATACTTTCCGTACATATATACTATTCTTTTTTTTGGATAAGTTCTCATATTAATTAAGCAAGGTGTTAGCAAGAATCGAGTTTTAAGAGGTAGCATTCTTCTGCCAGCGCTCTCTCACCAACCCTTTATAATCAGCACGTCTTCTCTCTCTCTCTCTCTCTCTCTCTCTCCTCTCTCTCTCTCTCTCTCTCTCTCTCTCTCTCTCTCTCTCAGGTAGCATTCTTCTGCTAACGCGCTCTCACCAACCCTTTATAATCAGCACGTCTACTCTCTCTCTCCCTCCCTCCCTCCTCCCTGTAAGCTGTAACTAGACACGGAAACGCAGCCATGGCTCCTCTGCTCTTCAGGGAAATTAAAGGCGTAAACTTGTCCTGTGCGTCGCCGTCGTCGGCGGCAATTTGCACGAGCATAGATCGGAAGTCGATGGTCCGGCCGAGCACAATCGGGAGGGCCGTCGACCGCCACAGCCCGCACCTGCGAGATCTCAGGAGGAGAGCCAAGACCATCGTGCTCAACTCCAAGTTGTCGCAGGCTCCCACGAAGCCCAAGTCCTACCTCTACGGCCAGAAGAAGAAGAGCGGCTGGCAGAGCCCGGCAGCGCCGCCGCTGCCGGAGCTGATCAGCCCTCCGGGCTCTTCCCGGTATCTTCTGACCGCTGCCGCTGACGACGACGACGCCTTCATCGACGTGTTCCAGGACGACTCCGGGAACGCTCCTCCTCCTCTTCCTCTTCTCGCCCTCGATCACTTTGACCAGCATGCCGTCTCCAAGGCGTCTCCTCCTCCTACCTCTAAGAAACCTGAACAGGTGAGAATTGTACAGTACCGAAGAGCTCCACATATGGATCAAATTATGAACGCTAAGAATTAAGAAACCTGTTGCTAAATGCATGCTCACGTCGCAGCAGGTCGTGGCTTTAAGGGTGTCGTTGCACTGCAAAGGCTGCGAGGCCAAAGTCAGGAAGCACATCTCCAGAATGGAAGGTGAGAAACCCAGAGCTTCACACAGCGGCAATAGATCAACAGTTTGACTCTTAAAATTAACCCAGATATATATAATGATCATGCTCAAATTGCAGGCGTGAAGACGTTCGAGATCAACTTCGTGACGAAGAAGGTGACCGTGGTCGGAGAGGTGACGCCGTTGGGGGTCCTGAACAGCGTCTCCAAGGTCAAGAACGCTCAGTTCTGGCCATCGCCGGCGCGCTGATCAGCTGCTCTACCAGTTCCGGCAAAAAAGCTGATTCATGTCTTCTTTCCGGTCTTTGTAATTTGCAATTGTTTGCATTAATTAGTTCTTCCCAGTCGAGTGCCTGTGATCGAAATGTTCCTGGAATTAATGGAAGTGAATAAATAAATTTATATCGTAAATTATGAGCTAAGAGATCCGTTAATTGTTGTAGCATCAGAGTTGAGAAAGTATGGTTCTAATATCTTATTGCACATTTATTAACCTCAATAATTAATATAAGTCAAATTTGAGGCTACAGCCTATGCTTGTAGTTGTAACAGGCTCCATATGCATTATATATAATACATGAATTAACTGTGCACATATAGCTTTCATTTATACGGACTACAGGACTAAGGGAACCAAGCTGGCTGTCATTTATCATTTATGCATGCACATCTCAATGCTTCTATTGTTCAATGTGTTCACCCAAAAAAATGTGTCCTCCTGTTCAACAATAAAATATTTCGATATATTCAACCTTTTCTCCTTTCAACTGTTCATAAACAAAAAAAAATTGCTCTTCTTATTTTTTTTAGAATAATTAATAATACATTTAATTTAATATCATATCAGAGTAGAATATTGCAAGTTTTAGAGCTTTCGTATTAAAAACTCCCTTTTTCTCTTAATTATCCATGTGTTGAATTGGGATAGTCTAAAATTGTCAAACAATTTATCCGTAATGAAAGTATCAAAATTATAACTATAGAAATATTTTTCCACCGGATTATTTTTAAAATAACTAATAGCACATGTAAGTTAAATTATACATGCCAAAGGTCATGAAACTGTGGCTTTTTGAGACATTGATATGGTCTCTGTAACTTTGGATAGTAGTCATAACTTTGTCTAAGAAAGCAGAAGACCAGACAGAGACATGACATGGTGATCGTCCGCTCCTCCTTTTGATCTGTGGATGCTTGTGATCGTTCGTTTCGCTTGTCCTTTTACTTGCGTAGCAAAATCAAATGCAAATACAAATAGAAGCGCACAGTTCTGTTCACTGAATGCACTGAGAAAAAATGGAAAGGAAAAGATAAAAATACAACAATGAAAAGAAAGCCCTTTATACCTTCTTCACATTTGTTGTATATTGTTCAATGTCTGATCATCATATCTTAGACTTGGAATTCTTATCATTTGCATTCTCAACTATGATAAGCAAATTGAATCACATCACAGTGTAGTGTCAATGCTATTAAGCGAGCCAATATTTTATAATGAAAATGTTCACTTCAGAGTTGACAACCTTAAAAGAAAGTAATCGATTGAAATTCATGGATAATTTTCCCCATAATGCCACTTAGGGAAAATGACTAGAAATTTTAGTTTTAAGGACTATATGTGTGTATTCAGAATTTATCTGAAGTAAAAAAAATGTATAAAAAATAGTTTCCTTATTCGATTAATTATTAATCTCTGTATCTCTTCAATGTTTAAATTGTGAATGAAGAGGAAAAAGAAAGGATTTTTTTCTTTCTTTCGCCTTTTTTTACTCGTCCCCTCCATTTCATTGCTCTTATCTAAACAAGAACGATGAAATATTAATAAATTCAAACATCAAATTTGCAATCTCCACCTATGTTTTATAGCCCGTCCCAAGCCTAAATAAAGGAGGAGAGTTGTGTTAGACCCCGACAGCCAGCGTAAAACCCTGTCGAATCTCATGAACATAAATCAACGAATATAGAATGACATCGTATGATCCATGTAGCCGACCCCACCTAATGGGATAAGGAACTTTGGTTGCTATCAAACTTACAATCTCACAAGCGGAGCAAAAACTTTTGGTACTATGATGTTTAACTATGATGTCAGATGAAATCTGAATAAATTCACCAAATACAGAACTCATATGCCCTGACAAGAAAGTTAATGGTCCTAGCCGTAGCCAGGAAATCACACTTCGTCTTGTTTTTTCCTATGAAAATGACGAGAAAACACCATCTCTGCATTACCGTATGGTGTTTGTCTAGGTCAGCTTATGAATTGTTTTCATGTCAGCAACCACCTGAAGGGTGCCATTTTCAACATGATCCCACCATTTAAGTAGGAAGTTATCCACAACCAGCCTGAACCAGGGAGAAAGCTTGATACCATCTTCCCCAGCATCTGCTTTCCTGAGCAGCTCTTTCAACTCTTCCCGACTGAAGTATTTGGCATCAGCAACTTCATCGGGGTTTGGATGCAAGTTAACATCTCGGACGATGAACAGCAGATAGTCAACTGAAGAAAAGATATTAAAAGGATTAAAAATAAAACATTTATATCAAGCATATTCTTTGACGAAGCATCTAAGGCAGGAGCCCACCCTCATGTTCACCCCATTTTCCATCTGATGGGGCCTTATAAAGCATTCTTCCCAGAGGAATAAATTGATCCACAGGCAAATCTTCAGCAGGTATGCCCAATTCATCCAAGAGTTTCCTTTGTGCAGCATTCCTTATTCCTGAAACCAAGAAAAAAAGATATTGAAGATTTAACATCCTTAAGAGTCAATGTGAATAGAAAATTAGTGATGCCACAATTCTATACTAGACAATGAGACAAACCAAGAAAATTCTCTTGTATCAGCTCAGATTCACGATAAAGAGGATGACTGCAGCAGGTGTTTGTCCAGACCAAAGGAAAAGTGACTTTTGTTGCAGATCTTTGCTGACAAATAGAAAAGGTACAAATTAAAAAGGAAAAAGAAACCTAACCATTCATGATGTAATTTCTTGGGAAATATTATGCCGCTTCTTGAAGCATGTATCAAGGAACTTTTTGGAGGTTTGTAAGAACCAAATTCACCAGAGAATGCTCATGTTAAAATAGATGTGCACTTAGCTAGACTAATATGAAATCTCATGGAAGGGTTAGGTCTCATACCTGCAGTAGCAACTCATACTTTGAGTTAAAGAGAAAAACACTGAAAGCCCTGTGAAGCAGATTCTGAGACCCTATTTTCTCCATCAGATGGCCTACAAAAAAGTTTCACCTCATTAATAAAGCAAATATCTTTGTCGCACATTACAAGTTATAACCATCACGAAAATTAACATTACAAAAGTAAGTTCTTTTCAAAGCTTTACAAGGTAATCATGTGCAAGTAACTTCATGTGTTCACCAATTTCCACCACACTCAATCAATGTTCTATGTACCCACAATATTTTTCACATAGGCTCTCTCGCTTTGAAAATACTTTCATTCTTTCAATAAGTTGTCTTCAAGTGTCCATAAGAGGTGCATTGAATCTACCCTTCGCCTAGCAGAGATATATGTGCAAACATCTTGTGCAGTATCACTGCCGCTGAATGATCTCCAGAACTACGTCCAGTATGTTATTTAGCTATTGTTGTCCCACCCTTCCAGCCATCACACAGAAAACAGAGCCAGATCCTCACATAATATTCTCATGCAAAAAATATCTAGGCTTGAATCATGAAGTATTCACTAGAGCCCATTTTTTTTTTGAGGGGTCACTAGAGCCCATTGTGTTACATGTATCGGTGAACAGTGTTGCATGTCCTTTATCGTCTACAATATTGGTTGCAAATGCTATAAAATTTATAATGATTTCTGAAATATGGAGCATGCTTGAACTCTTAGGAATTGTTACCATCCTTCATTGTATTTCTCAAGGTATTGCTTACAATAAGGTGGTGCATAAGACTACATCGCTGTGTATGTATCAGTTTATAAATGGCTTATCGCCTTATACTACTAAAGAATACCTTATGCATGAGTTCAAACACCATCACCTAAGCAATGATATAAAACAATTTTCACCATGTCTTATAATGGTTAACAATGAAATTCACTGACAATGAAGAAATCATTTATTTTGCTTATGTCAAAATTTAATATTAATATTATCATAAATTCCTCGATAAATTTTATTGCCAAAGACATCTGCTGAAAACTATTTTCCATATTAAACTGGCCACAGAACCCATAGTATAAACATACATACATGCAGATATATGTACATATATGTGTACATATTACAAAGTAATATGTCATTTCCATGTCAGGCTCATCTGCCAAGCCTTGTAGTATAACATGGCCAGAGGTTATGCCAGCATAACATGATGATGAAAATAGAACGAACAGTACAAAATAGAGAACACTGACAACTATTAGGTATTGTGCCATCTGGCAAAATCTACAGTATTATGAAAAGAACTTACAGTTGTATTTGGACTCATGCCCGATAACATTGTCATTTTCATCCACCAAGATACACCTGTATGGCATTTAAGATTAGATATAGTGTTTCTATGCAAGTGAGAGTCAGTTGGCAGACTTAATAGGAAAAGAAAAACAGCATTCAATGTCTCATGTTGTTCCTTTGACTCTTAAGCAACCTAAGACAAAACATATTTACTTCCCCACCTAACCCCCACTCAAGTTAAAGGGGCATGAACGATTTCAGTATCACATTTCACCCCTTGAAAAGTGCTAAATCTGCTATGATAGCTGATGTTACCTAAGCACATGCTTAAGTGTAGCTCAAGCAAGATACTGGTACTTTGCAACTAATAATGTAAGTGTACATTGTGCAAGCTACACACGTGCTAAACACACTTTTTTCCAATTTAATTTGTTGGGCTGCAATACTAGGTACTGTTAATAAATGTATGATCAATATCTTCTTAGTAGCAGATAGGCTAAGATGATCAGCACATCTAATTTATCATATCATAACTAGTTGAGAGGTCAAAAATATTTTACTTGGTTGTTCACGAGATGGCCTGATGATTGGAGATTAAGTACATTAGTTCCTATTTACAAAAATAAAGGGGATATTCAAAATTGTGCAAATTATAGAGGGATTAAACTTATGAGTCACACAATGAAATTATGAGAAAAAGTGATTGAGCATAGATTGAGAATGGAGACTAATATTTCTGAGAGACAATTTGGGTTCATGCCAGGAAGATCCACTACAGAGGCGATTTATTTACTAAGGGGGATGATGGAGAAGTATCGAAGTAGGAGAAGAGACTTACATATGGCTTTCATTGACTTAGAGAAGGCGTATGATCGGGTACCAAGGGATGTACTTTGGAAAGCCTTGCAAAAGAAGAGGGTGAGTGTTGCCTACATTAAGGTAATACAAAATATGTACGATGGGGCATTGACTAGGGTTAGGACACCCGGAGGTGAGACAAATGAATTTCCTATAGGAATTGGCCTACATCAAGGATCAGCTTTAAGCCCGTATCTATTTAACTTAGTTATCGATGCTATAATCGAGAGTATCACAGAGGAGGTACCTAAGTGCATGCTATTTGCGGATGATATAGTACTTTTAGCGGATTCAAGAGAAGAGATTAATACAAAATTGGAAATATGGAGAAATACGTTGGAGTCAAAGGGTTTTCGTTTAAGTAGGAATAAAACAGAATATATGCATAGCAATTTCACAAATAAACAACTTTGAGACGATTTGAAAGTTAGGCTAGGGGAGGATATAATTTCTCAAGTGACAAAGTTTAAATATTTAGGATCAATTGTAAGACAAGATGGTGAGATTGATGACGATGTTAATCATAGAATTCAAGCTGGTTGGTGTAAGTGGAGGAAAGCCACTGGAGTTCTTTGTGATAGAAAAGTACCTAATAAAGTTAAAAAAAAATTCTATCGTACTGCTATAAGACCAGCAGTGTTATATGGTAGTGAATGTTGGGCTATGAAGGGACAATATGAGCGTAAAGTGCGGGTAGCCGAAATGAAGATGTTGAGATGGACGTGTGGTCATACAAGATTAGATAAGATTAGGAATGACCATATACGTGAACGAGTCGGAGTGGCTCCTATTAGTGAGAAAATGGTAGAGAATCGTTTGAGATGGTTTGGTCATGTTCAGAGAAGACCATTAGATGCGCCAGTAAGAAGAGTAGATCAAATAATATGGAGTCCGATTAAAAGAGGGAGAGGGAGGCCAAGGCGGACACTTGGCGAACTAATAGAGCAGGATCTATTGGTGAATAATATACCGAAATGTTTGGTTACTAATAGAGAGGAATTGCGTCGTATGATCCATGTAGCCGACACCACCTAGTGGGATAAGGCTTTGTTGTTGTTGTTATTGTTATTGTTGTTGTTCACGAGATGGCCTAGATCAAAGATGTCACTATATTAACAATCCACACGTCAAAGAGTGTTAAAAACATCTTGATAAAAAGAACTTGATCCAAAAAAGGAGTGCTAGAAGTATAAATATTAAAATAAATACCTTCCTAATAGCTTAACTTTGAGGAAAATGATTTAGCTCATCTAATTCAACAGAGATCGTATTCTATCAATCATGCACAGTAATGGTCAAAACCGTATGCCATTCTAAAAAATAACTTATAGTTGGCATCTTGGTTCAGGCGTCCAAATCTTGCACTCTTGCAACCTTAGTGCTTACCTCAGGAAAATGTACTAGTTACTAATTTAAACATATCAATCAACACATGCAACACGCTTTCTATATTTTTCATCATCATAATGAAATAAACCATCTCCATCATTATAGTACTGTGCCACCGCCAAAGACCTTCTGCAAACCCAATTAGCAAAAATGTAAAAAAAAAAAGTCTCCCTTGACTACATATAAAAAAATGATAAGGTATGTTGTATCATCTTTCTGAAATTTGCTACTGAAAAATCTTATTGCTCTATCATAAATCTGAATTCAATTTGCAACGCGTAATCTTAACGAACATCCGCAAACAATCAGATCTCGCACAAAGTAACGCATTTGAAGAATCGAACCTTTTTTTCTTCTTTTTTTTTACACGCATCTAACAATGTTGAGAAGAAGGAATGGGGGAGTGAAGGATCATACTCATCTTCGAACATGAGGCGCCTCTGGACGGCGTCCATGCCGACGTCCTCTTGACCCTGTTGTCCGTCCACCTTCTCCAGCGCCATGGGAACGGCTCCGCCCGGAGCAGAAGACTAGAGATTCGAATGGGACGGAGGCATAGGGCCCCAGCGAGTGAGAGTGCCGACGGAGGAACGACGCCACCATGTATATATAAAAAATAAATATAAACCTTCCGTTGGTGCGTGTATATATTTTGTGTGGATTCGATGCGTGTATTTTAATTTGATGCGTTTTATCTTGTTCCTCCTTAATTTCACTATATTCTAAACATATTTAATTTTCGGTTATCAAATTACAAAAGTTATATTCATCGAAAAAGAATTATACAAATTGTGCCGTCCCCAATTGCATATCTAATTTCGTTGATTTTTGGACTACTTTCTTTTATTTATTCAAGATGGACCATGCAAATATCACCCTGGCGACTTGTCCCTGACGAGTGACGAAATATACATGTTGAAAGAAATAAAATATTTTTTAGTAAATAAACAACTTCTTACAACTAGTTGATTTTGTTACCTCGGTGTGTTTCATGACGACTCAAGCAATTTACTAGAAATATGTTGCATCTTTTTTTTTCAACATGCATACATACATTTTAGAAAACCTTATGATATTGCAATCGACCGTTTACCTAAAGTATAAATATTGCTAATATTATTTTTTTATCTGTAAAGTTATGACTGTTTTTCCATATATTTTTTTGTTTATAGAACTAATTTTTGTCATTAAACTGAAAATAGGAAATACTTAGAAAGTGACTGACAATTGCACCAACCATTGCCCGCCGCCAATTCCGGTTTCCTTTACTAATTTTGACGTTTTTTTTTCTTTTCGGATAAAAAAATGTGAGCAAGAAAATATAAATTTCGCTAAGCGAAACTGAAAACATTTGAAAATTTCAAACAGAATATATTAATTTTAGTTTCAAAAAGAGAAAGAAAAAAACGAAGTATAACTTCAAAAGAAAATTTTTCTATATGGGGTAGAAATTTGTACATGTGCACGTTAAAATAGTCATTTAAGCTATCCGCTAAAGCTGAAATTTCGCAAACAAATATAATACTGTGAAAAACTCAGATTGGTAACCCCAGCATAAAGGCTCAGAATATTTTTCTATTCATAGGAGTAAAAGTAATATGTATATTGAATCCAGAGACATGAAAGAGGATGTCAATTGGGACCCCCTACATACTGTCAACAAACTAAATGCTCAATTTAGTTCTGTACACGCTTCCGATGACCTTCCGAGGAGACGGATCATCTGGACCCTTATCTCGTTGTCCAGATGTGAAGTATAACCAGCCATCCCAATAACCAACCAAAGTGGTCTTGATGCGGAAAGGCAGCCGTCCAATTACAGACCATTCCTGTCCATCAAAGAGAATAAATGCAATTAGGCAAATGGGTATTAGATAACAGTTGCATCACTATGCAGAAATCCATTAACAACCACAAAATACAAATAATAAGAATATAGAGTAAGGGGGTGTTTGGTATGGAACTAAAATGAGATTGCGTGGAGCTTGTTCGTCATCATTGCAAGAAAAAGAAAAAGTAGAAACTGTTCTTTCTCCCATCTCAAGAACAAAATTATTTGTTCTTCGATCCAATTACCCATGCCAAACACCCCCTAAAGAAGCCATACCATATCCCACATTAAGTTATTTGAATTGCATAACAGAAATCAGGACATGTGCATTTCAAAATAAAAGAATATTCGTGTTTTAGCCTATGGCAGTTGGGATATGATGGCTAAGCCAATAGGGTAAGGACCTCTTAACAATTGACTTCAAATCAAGGTCAATTTTATATTTTTTTGAAATGAGAAAGGACGACTAGCAAGCTGGTAGTCATCCAAAAGTTTCATTAATAATAATAGGAGTTACAAAAAGTTTGATAGAAAAAGTCAATAGAAACATTGTGGTTCAAGGTCATGAAACCAAAATGATAGCATCAGACTACTCTATATCAAAGATGACTTCTTTATTCCACGCACCGTTAACCACCATCACTCTTGCATCCCAGCATCCGAGTTGTGGAGTTGACAAGGGCCACACCGATCATCCCATAATACGAAACACCTATTTCCTGAGGAGGGCTTGTTCATCCTTCGAAAGTCGCAAACCCCAAGGCCGCCTTTTGCAGTTGGACAGTGCATGACCTTTGAACGGTTGGATTGTGGACACGCTTTCGCCTGACACCACAAGCCCAAGCCACCAAAGCAATGATGTTTGGGCCACATACCATGATGGGTTCGAAATCAACAAGTGCAGCTGTGTCTCCAGCCACATCCGGCGTGTATGTACCCTGTTCTGACTCCGTTCCAGGATTTTGGTCAATCCTTGTCATCTACTTGAGTTTCAAATGAGTGGACCCCAATCCCGAGCTAGGAGCCACATGTGTCAACAAGGGCCCAACTCCCATGGCAGAAGCTTGGGGAGAAGGTGGAAGATCTCCATTCATATTTTGTCTAGCCGTGGTGCAATATTCCTCAACTGACGCCTCGGGTCCTAGGTTATTACACATTTTGCAAGAATATGCAGCCAGACTTTATCCAGCTGAGGCACGTTGTTCCTCACAGGCCTCGGGTCTTGAATTACTACTCATCTTGCAGATCCTTGGCTCTGCCTTGTCATCCGTGTGCGTGGTCGTGGGCTGGGTGGTCCCTAAGCCTGGGGGCGGAGCCATGTTGGCAGACTGAGAGGCCAGAGAGGAACGCCCCGCCTATTGCCAGTTGTCAAGAAACGAGCTTCTCCGCGGATCGCCGGAAAACTGATCGGAGAGGAAGAAGAAAGGGGAAATGCAGAGGAAGAAAAGAGAGGATAAAAGGAAAAGTTACAGAGCAACACACAGGGAAACGAAGGAAATTTCTATTCAAAAATGTAGAAAAGGATATACATCAGACTCGACAACACACACCACTATTTATACTAATCAGAAAATGACATGCCAAGGAATTAAACCGTATTAACCAGTGTTACATCCGATAAGCGCTACAATACAACGAACACTGATCAACTTCCAGCCCACGACAGCAGCTTCCAGTTTGACGTAGCAGCTCACCGGAGAGGCAGAGGATGCCGATATCGCTAACACGCCCCCGCAAGTTGACGGTGGGGAGAAACCATACAACGTCAACTTGAACTCGGCTTGAATTCGGCGATGCTTCGAACCAGTGAGATAATCCATCGAACACTTGGAAGCCATGAAATCAGAAATGCACAAGAACATGTGGCTCTGTAATCAGAAATGCACAAGAACATGTGGCTCTGTAACTCTATGCTTACTCGAAGTAAGCTCTGTTGTTGCTGCTGCTTGCTTCAGACAATGAAGTACAACTCCGCTGAACTTAAGTAACTCGATGAGATGGTTCAAAATGTCGGCAACACCAAAATGACATTGCCGGACTGGATCTAAAGCAGAGAGAAGAGAAAAGACAAGAAATGGGGAAGAAAACTAAAGTTGCAGCAGATTGTATTTGACTGAAATAAGTTGTTACCATCCCACTTTAGAGCATATCCTACCACCTATTTATACTAAAGAGCAAATGTTACAAGGAAGTATAAAACGATATACTAAAACATAACACTAAAAATAAAACTGCATACTGCTATACTGCTACGAAGATAAAAACGCTAATGTTGATGCCAGACAGGTGATCAGAGGTGAATATGCTGATGACGTGTAATCTTCAACACTCCCCCGCAAGTTGACGACGAGGAGAATCCGAGCAGCAACTTGAAGACACGATCAGCAGCAAAAAACTTTAGAACATTTCGTCGAGCACCTGTAAGGCGATGAAGAATTTCTTCCACCGAAAACTAGTTGCACGGCAGCATGTTAACTAAAAACTACTAATCAGCAACTCTGACAACACTTCAGCGGATGAGCGGACAATCTGCAACTCCTCTGTAGCTTCTTGCTCTATGCGCGCACCAACTGGAAGAGAACCAGAGAGGGAAAAACAACACCAAGAACTAAACACTTGGCAGGTAAGAATCCAGATGCAGAAGCCGTACACAACGAGCATGTCCACGAGGAGTTGGAGCTGACTGGAAGAAGAGAGCAAAGGAAACACTAAGACTGAAGAAGAAATAGAGATGAACGAAGGACGAACGAGATTCGATTGGATTGGAACAAAGGAGAAGAACACATGAAAGCGAAGAAAAAGAATAGTGTAGTGAACAGGTGGAGATGAAAAACAGATCCAAGGATGAAAGAACATGAAGGTCACGAAGTCGGAGAAGAAAAGAAAGCTTCAGAGAAGAAAAACAAAGAGGATTGATCGGAGGCAATACATCTCCAGATCTTAACAACTCATCGAGAACGTCGGAATCGACGAACCGGGACATTCCATTCCGATCGTTGACAACAACGTCGGTTAAAGGCCGATAACGGCAACACACTTTCCGACGATAACATCGGGAAATCAACCAGTGATTATCACCGGGAAATAGAGACCAGGAAATCAAAAAATGAGATGCTGAAAAAAGGTGTTGGAAATATCACTCGGCGTCGTCTTCTTCTCCATCTCCAGGCAGCTGGCGACAAGTTACAGAGCTTCAAGTTACAGAGCTTGAAAGTTACAGAGCTTCTCATCCTTCTCTTATGTGTAGCACTGTTATCATCTGTAATGCCGTTTTAATCTTTCTGGTGTCAGTTTTGTTGCTAGTATAAAAGTGTAGTCGTAGATGAGTGGTTGAATCATTTTTTTCTGTAATCCAAATCCTTTTAATAGAATTAGTCCAGAAGCTTCTTTGCTCTGCAACTTTCCCCATCTTCTTCCTGGTTTCCGCATCTCTCAGGCAGGCGACGATCCCGAGCTCAGTTTTTGACATGGTATCAGATCTTTTCAATTGAACCAAATCACGACAGCTTTTCTTTTTCTTCTTCTTTCTCTGGTTTCTTCTTCCTCTGCTTTTTCCCCTTTTCTTTCTCTACTTCTTCTTTCTTTCCGTCCACTTCCCGACCATCTACCTCCGGCAACCATCGGAGCTCCATTTTGACATGGTATCAGAGCACAGGCGCTATCGATCCTCGTGAGCTCCCTCCGACTTGCTGTGTCTGTATCGCCGTCGTCAGCGACTGGAAGTTTCGCCGATCTCCTGCGTCTTGTTCATCGCCGGCGACCTCGAGCTACAATGGCGCCTAAAAGCCCTGGAGATGTCAGGGATCATGGATCTGTACTAGATCTGCTCATGGCCGACCGGATCTTGCGGCTTTCAACTTGTTTCCGAGGCCAAGCTTACCTTCAGCTCTGCAGCCACCAGGTGTTCGACGAAAGGACTGCAACCTTCCTGTCAGGGTCTTGCGCAAGGCAAGCATCAAGGACGGCATCAGAAATCCGGTCGCCTCTTTGCTCGCACGGAATCAGAAATCTGAGCCCAGGCGACATCAAGATCACGGCCAATGATGCAGATCGCAGCTACTACTCGGAAGTTGGTTCTCCTTTTCTATATGGTTTTCTGTTTCCTTGGCATTTTGTCCTGTTTTTTCTTCTAGCATCTTTTCTGAACGATCGGATATGTCACCGATCAAGTTATCCATCTTCTCTTCATCAGATATCGTGTTCGTGCTATCCTTAGCTTCGGTAATCATTCTTCGATCTCCTTTTCTACATTTTTTAATAGAAATTTCCTTCGTTTCCCTGTGTGTTGCTCTGTAACTTTCCCTTTTATTCTCTCTTTTCTTCCTCTGCATTTCCCCTTTCTTCTTCCTCTCCGATCAGTTTTCCGGCGATCCGCGGAGGAGCTCGTTTCTTGACATGGTATCAGAGCAAGGTTGATCGCGATCCGTCAGCTCCTCTCGCTTTGCCTCGCTGCCGTCAGCCAGTCTCGCCGTCACCCTCCATGGCTCCAGAAAGTCCTGGCGACGTAGATCTAGACGTCTCCATCGTTCTTTGGCACATTGAATTGATTTTCATTGTCTTTCTAGTCGCCGACGGACTGGTATAGAGCCTCTTAGATCACGATAATCGTTTCCCAGACTCCCACATTTCTTTCGATTCATCGGAACTGTTCATCTTCTTTGTTTTCTTTCGTTCCGATCGACGATCACAGCTCCTCTTAGTATTCTTGTCTGATTTTCATTTTTTTGTTTGTTCTGTCTTCTGTCCTTTGTTAGATCTATGACTGATGAGACTCTGCAGCTCGAAATCAGTTGAGATCTATAGCAGTTTTTCATCCTCATCTCTTTGTGTCTCATTTCCCTGCGTTTGTTCTTTGTGTTGCTATTCCGATCATCGTTTTTTGCTTCTTCAGTCTTAGTCCTTATTGGTCTTGTTATGTTTCTTCATTTCTTCTTTTTGGTCTACTACCGTTGCGTGTGTTCGACCTCCGATTATTCAACAAAACTGACATCAAAAAGATTAAAACGGCATTACAGATGGTAATAGTGCTACACATAAGAGAAGGATGAGATCAAAACGAAGAAGCAAAAAACGATGATCGGAATAGCAACACAAAGAACAAACGCAAGGAAATGAGACACAAAGAGACGAGGATGAAAAACTGCTATAGATCTCAACTGATTTCGAGCTGCAGAGTCTCATCAGTCATAGATCTAACAAAGGATAGAAGACAGAACAAACAAAAAAATGAAAATCAGACAAGAACACTAAGAGGAGCTGTGATCGTCGATCGGAACGAAAGAAAACAAAGAAGACGAACAGTTCCGATGAATCGAAAGAAATGTGGGAGACTGGGAAACGATTATCGTGATCTAAGAGGCTCTATACCAGTCCGTCGGCGACTAGAAAGACAATGAAAATCAATTCAATGTGCCAAAGAACGATGGAGACGTCTAGATCTACGTCGCCAGGACTTTCTGGAGCCATGGAGGGTGACGGCGAGACTGGCTGATGGCAGCGAGGCAAGGCGAGAGGAGCAGACGGATCGCGATCAACCTTGCTCTGATACCATGTCAAGAAACGAGCTCCTCCGCGGATCGCCGGAAAACTGATCGGAGAGGAAGAAGAAAGGGGAAATGCAGAGGAAGAAAAGAGAGGATAAAAGGGAAAGTTACAGAGCAACACACAGGGAAACGAAGGAAATTTCTATTCAAAAATGTAGAAAAGGATATACATCAGACTCGACAACACACACCACTATTTATACTAATCAGAAAATGACATGCCAAGGAATTAAACCGTATTAACCAGTGTTACATCCGATAAGCGCTACAATACAACGAACACCGATCAACTTCCAGCCCACGAACAGCAGCTTCCAGTTTGACGTAGCAGCTCACCGGAGAGGCAGAGGATGCCGATACCGCTAACACCAGTTGAGAGCCATGGCGGGAGGCCGTGACAATGGGGAGAGCACGGCATTGATAAACTCACAGGCAGTTGCCCTCCCCAGGGCTGCGATCGACATCACCGGCTCGAGTGCAGGTCGGCCAATCCTGCAGACTCAGGCGAGGCGAGGCCAAAGGAGACACATGTGAGTACTGGCTAGGCGAGGCTGCAAGAGATGGGCTGGTTTGGGGTTGGAAATGTTGAGGTGGGGCCGCTGTCTGGGATGGTGGTGAAGGCGGGTCGGAGGTGAGGGAGGTGATGGTGATGTGGGGTCGCTGCAGGATCGCTGACAGCTGGTAAGGGTTGGCAGTGGCGCTGTAGTTGGCTGAACAAGTGAGTCAGGTTCAGGTCTGATGGAAGTTGGAGTTAGGTTGGACGCATGGGGCGAGCTTGAGTGCATTGGGGTTGGGCAGGTGAGGTGGTCTGTATGCAGTGGATATGGGAACTCGGTTCTGGTTGAGTCGGGTCACATGAGAGCCGAGTCAGGCGTGGGTTTGTGTGTTCAGAAAAATTGGATTTTTGAATTGGAGGGTACGTAGCCATCTGCTGAGGTGTCATTGTACGCTCACGTGTCCAGGTCAATTTTATGTTGTCATCAGAGTGTAGCAAGGACCCATACAGCAGACTAGGTATACAAGATTAACCATTCATTCGTTTTATGTTCTTATAGAGCATGATAAAGATGATTTGACAGAAAACATAACTTATACAATGTCAATCCTCAGAAAAAATAAGTACTTCGTACCAAAGTATCTAGGTCGAACCGGAACACCTCGCCAACCAGAATCATCTTTTTTGTAATGGGATGTTTCTCTGTGGTACCACCAACAATGATAATTGAGTTGTTGACAAGAACCCAAGCGAATTCAATGTGCGAATCAGGTTTTGGCATAGGCGGAAGTTCTTTCCATTTTGTTCCATCATCCAGCATGTAAACATTGCCATATACCTCCTGGAAAGGAGGTTACTACATCTTTGAAGCATTGCAATTCAAATCCAAGTACAAAATAATAGATATCGTAGATTATCCAATGCAACAACATAGCAGCTTTGACTTTACTTTTTGAAAGCTATAACTTAGCAGAAAGAATCAAGATCCAGAATCAGAACCAAAGTGAACACAAAATATTATCAGATACAAAATAGAAACAGCATAAATACAAATAAGTCATACAGAAGTCCCACTGGAGATACTATGATGTGAGGAAAAAACTTCAAAAAGGATGCATCCTCTTCTCTAGAGCCATCTTTATAAATTTGAAGCTACTAGCTTTCTTGCATGATCCTTTGCCCGCTAAGGAAAGTGTACACAATTTTTTTCCTGGGTAACGAGATGACTAGAACAAGATTGTCATCTGAATGTTCACAAATGATAATTGAACTTTTATAGCTCTTTTTGTTTTCAATTACAAAAGGAGGTTCATAAGCGTAGTACAAGAAAAAGAAAAATTAGATCTGTCCTACATGGGAATCGAACTTTTGACCTCAAGAAAAGGTCTCGATCAATCCACCTGGTTGGTAACTTCTATACTTCCATCCTAAAACTTTTTTGTTTGATCCATCTATATCAAATACGCAAGATTTCTCGTTGTTCATTGTAGTTACTTTTAGTAACTAGTCATGAGGCTTTTATCATAAGAGGAAAAAGATAGGGTTAAGGAAAAAGATGTTGCAAACCACATGAGCTGAATATACAGCACTAACCCAGATTATTGGCATTTAGTAGAGACATCGACTGCATAATCCATGGGTTTTTCTCTTTCTCAACACATTCTTTTTCATTGTGTATATCAAGATAAATGAACACTACCAAAGTTCCGTTTCTTCAACTATAAAAGCTTCACATGCAAAGATTTGTTCTTGTGTTAACCTAGTATCTAAATTCTAAAGACCTATAAACCTTGACAAATCCAGTTAAGGTTGGAGCATTAAAGGTTTCATCTCTCAGTGGTGATTCAAACATTCAATGTGGGATTTTCAGAAGGATTTTGAGAAGCATGTGCAGTGGCACACCCCTCAACTTATGAACTTCAAACTTGAGCATCATCAATTGCACTTATGTCCCCCCTTATCTTTTAATGCATAAATATTACCCCCTTTGTAACAGAAAAAAGTAGAGGATTTTATTAAACAAAAGAATCGTTGACTTGTACACTGTACCAAAATTTCATGAGCATGAATCTCAAATCTTGAGAAATCAATAAAAGAGTAGAACTATCACCATGATAACAACATATCATTGTTCAGAGAAGAAAGTTATCAACAAAAAATAGTAGCCGGTACATATACCTCATGCCTTCTGGCACACTTGAATATAGGTGACCCTGGTTTAGCCATAAAATCACCCTCTTGCCCACCAATAACTAGTAGCTGATCATTAGCGATGACACATGCCCTGATAAAAACATGATGTGATCATGATAAATGAGATATATGTTGAAACAAGTACAATATATGTCATTCCTAACAAGGTTACACTGAATAAACAAACAAACCAATAACTAGTAGTTGATCGTTAGCGATAACACATGTCCTGATAAAAACATAATATGATTGTGATAAATGAGATAAATGTTGAAATGAGTACTGAATAAACCAACAACGCTTACTGTTCCTATTTCTTAAAAGCACTCATGACAAGAAAAATAAGAGGTAAAAAGAGGGGTAGAGTCAGCATGAAGCAAGTTCTATGTATGAATGTTAGAACTCAAATCATATTAAAGTAATAATGGAATCTCTAAATGCATATTATGAAAAATACCGATGGGGTCCACCACGTGGTATTGATATTTCGGATCTCCATTCTGTTTCCAATGCCTCGCCATCCTTTACAGCAAGACTCCAGTGTTCCAGTCCAGTCTCATGTCGGTCCTCCTTGCTGCCTCCCATGACGTGCAGCCTGCCTCTCCAAAGTTGGGTTGCTGGAGCATACCTGAAAACCTCATATTCGCAAACTGAAGTTACATAAGGTGAAAGCATTAAGCATATTTAAGAAGGCATTAAGCAATGATAAAGAAGAAGAGCTTGCTAAAGCATACAAGAGACATATGAGAACAAGGGCGTGGTGCTGTGACACATTTCTCAACTCCTAAACTAAGAGATTTCGAGTTTGAATCCCACCAATAAAATTTAAGTATCTTTTTTTTTTTGTTTTTCAATTTATCTTTCCTTAAGATCCACAGGCCTCCCTATGTAATAAAAAAAAAGTATAAGAAGCATATTTCGTATGCCAAAAATAGCAATGGAAGGAGGATTTAGTTAAATGTAACTATAACAAACAAAATTCACATACCTAGGAACAGGTAAAGAGGGTAAATCATGCCATATTTTTGTGTCTGTATCCAACACAAAGTTACGATTTGTTGGACCTCTGCATTGTGGTCCATATTGCCCAGTAACGACATAAATATATCTTCCATCGGTTGCCATTCCTAAATGTGAATGTGCCATTTCCTTGGGCATAGGAAACTTTCCACCCCATGTATTGTCGGTGAAGTTATATATGTCTACATGTGAATGAACCTAGAAGATAAGACATGAGAAAAGGAAATATTAAGCATACAGAAGTCATGCAATTCTGTTTTAAATTATCCTCGCAAAATGCCTCACAAACTATTATCATTCTTTCAAATTAGCTATAAACACCAATATCTCATTCTCTGTGTGTGTGTCACTAGTACATGCATACATAGGTACAATGTGTGTGTGTGTCACGAGTACATGCGTACGTAGGTACAATGTGTGTGTGTGACTGTCATGCAAATATTCTTACATAATCGATGTTACCGTATCCAGCAAAGACGAACAAATGATCCTTGATCTGTATAGCAGCCCCATCAAGGCGAGGCACGGGTGCTTCCGCCATTTTTTCCCATTTTAATTGAGGTGCCTGGATATCAGCAAACGTTGCATTCAAAGTTTCTAAATCTGCCGAATCATCTTCCCTGATCTTTGCTTTCTTCTGCCATAAAAAAAAAGAACATTAACTTGGAAGAAAAAATGAAGAACTCCACATGTGCAGGTACCTTTAAAGAAAACAGAGCACTCTTCACGATGACACAAACTATTTATTTGGAAACAAAATCATCAATCAAGAAAGTAAAGATACATCATGCTTATCCAATGGAAGTAAAAGAGATGGCAACTTTGAATATTTAATTCACTGGCCAAGTCGATTGTGATGTGTGAAAAATGCAACATATGTTTGTCAAACCAGGTCACCAAGAATCTGTTGTTAGAACCTCTCCAGAGAAGACTCGAAGCATTCATCACAATGCTATCTGAAGAAAAAAAATGCATCATCATGATGTCCGTGATCAAACTAGATATTGCTTTCAGTAGGAGACACACTCTCGACTTAATACACAGGTAAAGCTTTCATTTTAAAGTGAATTCCTATTGTATCAGAAGCAACGATAGCAAACAAGTTCCATCAAGCTCATTATTCATTGGGCAAAAGGTAGAAGTTTTCTTCTGAATTCCAGCTTAATTGCCGACTTAATATAATTAGAAATCAAATCAAGTAATGGCAGAAGAACGGGCAAGTTCCAAGCAAAAGAAGCTTAACCGAAATCGAATGCATCAGTAAGGAATTTTCAAATGCGGAGGGGATCAAAATCTTGTTAACCTGCTTGTCCTTGGGCGACCCGGCACTGAGGGAGATATCCAATCTGGTGGCCCAAGAGGATGAGGAGGAGGCGTTGGAAGCAGCCCATAGGACGTCGGCGACCAGCGCAAGGCCGAGGAGGAGGACGCCGGAGGCGAGGAAGACGGCCTTCCTCGGCGTCTGCTTCCCGCTACTGAATCTGGTCATCGACCGAAGGACTCGAAGGCGAGAAGAGAGGAGGAAAGAGCCCTAGATTTCCGGGAGGAGGAGCGACGGGATGAGGAAGACGGGGAAGAGTGAGAGAGCGGAAGCAACGAGTGGATCCAAAGGTCGTGCATCTGAGGAACCGGTGGAACTCGTCGGCGCGAAGCCGGCTGCGAAACTGCGATGTCCTGCGTTGGCTTTGGGCTTTTTTTGACGATGGCTAAAAAATGGGCCGTTCCTCCCAAATGACGTAAAAAGATATTAGGTGCAATACGATGAATTTAATACTTTAAATTCTCTCTCTCTCCCACACTTCTTTTAAACAAAATAATAACTACTCATTCATTAACGAATCATAGGGTAAATTACACCAAATGCCCTCCAACTTTAAGGTTTGCTCAGTAATATCCTCCAACTTCACTTTGTAATACAAATGTCCTTCATCTTTTAACGTGTTTCACCTGATGCCCTCTTTACTTGGGATAGTCGGTTTTTCGTCGATGTGGCGTCCATGTGGCCATCTCCTCTCTCCTCCACGCAAATAGTCATCCGACGTGGCACATAAAATTACACCAATGTCCTTCAACTTTAAGATTTGCTCAGCGATACCCTCCAACTTCACTTTGTAACACAAATGTTCTTCATCTTTTAATACATTTCACCCGATGCCCTCTTTACCTAAGACAGTCGATTTTTTGATTTTTTATCGACGTAGCGTCCACGTGGTCATCTCATCTTTCCTCCATGCAAATAGCCGTCCGACGTAATATGCTTTGACGTGGTACTACATATTAAACCATCTTACTTACCGTAAGTTGATCCACTCTGTTAAATTATTTTCTTATTTTCTTCTTTTTCATCGTTCGCATGAAACCTCATTCGTCGTTCGCACTCTTTCGTCGTTCGCTCTTCTTCGTCGTTCGCTCTTCTTCGTCATTCGCCTCCTTCATCATTCACTTTTCGCATTCGTCGGCGTTGTCTTTGTCCAAATTGGTGTAATTTTATGTGCATTTGGTTAGCAAACTTTAAAGTTGGAGGACATTTGATATAATTTTATGTGTCACATCGGAGCATGCCACGTTGGATGACTATTTGTGTGGATGAGAGAGGAGATGACCACGTGGACGTCACGTCGACGAAAAATAAAAAAATCGACTATCCTTGATAAAGAGGGCATATGGTGAAATGTACTCTAACTTTAAAGTTTGCTCACCAAATGCACGTAAAATTAACTAATTTGAGCAAAGACAGCGCCGACGAACGCGAAAAGCGAACGACGAAGAAGAGCGAGAGCGAACGACGAAGAAGTGCGAACGGCGAAGGAGGTTTCATGCGAACGACAGTAAAAAGGGAAATAAAAAATAATTTAATAGTGAGTGGGTCAACTTACGGTAAGTAAAATGGTTTAATATGTGGTGCAACGTCGGAGTATGCTACGTCAAACGACTATTTGCATGGAGGAGAGAGGAGATGGTCACGTGGACGCCACATCAACGAAAAATTGATAAATCGGTTATCCCAGGTAAAGAGGGCATCGGGTGAAATGCGTTAAAAGATGAAGGGCATTTGTGTTACAAAGTGAAGTTGGAGGGTATCGTTGAGCAAATTTTAAAGTTGGAGGGCATTGGTGTGATTTTATGTGCCACGTCGGAATATGCCACGTTGGACGACTATTTGCGTGGAGGAGAGAGGAGATGCCCACGTGGATGCCACGTTGACGAAAAATAAAAAAACCGGCTATTCAAGATAAAGAGGGCATCGGGTGAAATGCGTTAAAAGATGAAGAGCATTTGTGTTACAAAGTGAAGTTGGAGGATATCGCTGAGCAAACTTTAAAGTTGAAGAACATTTGGTGTAATTTACCCACGAATCATATGAAAAGTTCCCATCTTGGTACAAAGTATGGAGAATCTCCAAAGGGGGATCTGCTCCGAAAAAATGTCGTACGTTGCTCGACGTGCAAAAGATGTCAGCTGATATGCAACCAAGTTTGAACTTCTGTAGCAGTGTCTAATATTAAAGTTTTCAAAAAATGTCAGCAAAGATTTGATGTCCAGAATCAAGTTTTGTGTCCTCCACGGAATGTCTGATTGACAATTTCTTAAGAGTATGGCCACGGACTTAGAATCTGTCTCGATAATGAGCTGTTGGATACCCAATTTGATTCCCAACTTCATTCCTTCCAGAATTCCCCAAGTCTCTAATTCTAGTTATAGAATCGTATAATAAAGCCTGCATCCTCAATTTCATTTGACCCGATGAAAGACTCTTCTGAGTTGAGTTTCATCCACCCCCGGGGGGCTCCCATTGGGTCATGGCATGACCTTGGGGGTAAGTTATATTCATTAAAGTTTGTTAGTATTCTCTGCCATACTGTCACAACGATTGTCCTCTTGGAGCGAAAGAATGCCTCGTTTTTGGCCATCCATATGCCCCACTGGGTGAAAGCAATGATAGATATCAAATTAAGCTTGCAACTCTTACTTAAGCTTTGCCCCTCAAATAATCAGGGGTCAAGAAGTAAAAAGATCAAAATTAAATTGAATGTCAGTTTGTATAAGGGATCATAGCTGGGTAGAGAAAAGGCAAGAAAAGAATAAGTGGTCCACAGGTTGAACACAAAAATTGCAAAGCTTACGGAGGCATCGGAGCAACTTCCACAGAAAAACACGAAGTTTTTGGACAATGGATAGATCCCAAAGTACATTCCAGGATGGCCCTCCAAGCTGCGGCGGTGATAAGGATCTGGAAACCATGACTCTGTACACTGAATGTGCTCTAGCAATGCCCTGGGTATCCATCACCCACAACCAAGAGTCGTCACAGGCAGAAGTAGGTAAATAAATAGATAATATGCATTTTATCACTTCATGTCCAAACATTTCAAATGGCAGAGGTAAGTTCCAATAGTTATCAGAAAATAGCTCACACATACATGATATCAGATATCCTGTTAATGTTTACATATGTACGCAGCCAAGCAATTGAGGCAGGGAAAATCCATGGATCAGCAAGCACAAGCCTTTCTACCATTACCAATTTTGATACCCAACCCCAACCTAATCTTCTCTAAAGTGAGCACGATAGCTTTCCAACTCCAGGCCATGAGCTTTGAAAGATCAGAAATTGTTTAGGGATGTGGTTTACCATATTTGTTTGTTACCAAATTAACCCACACAGTGTCCTTTTGATTTAAAACATCAAGGCATCTCTTTGCCAATAAATCAGGTTGAAAGAATTTGAGGTTCTTGATGCCTAACCCCCATTTAATTTAGGCAGCTAGATTGTTTCCTAATCTATAAGATGTGCCCTACATTTATTTCCTCCTGGATCTCAAAAGAATGACCTGATGTGCTTCTAGATCGTCTGAAGCACCCCATAAGTTATTAGGAAGAGCTCAGAGCATAGATGGGAATTGAGGTTAAAACTGAATTAATTAAAGTAGATTTGCCAATATGATTAATGAGCAGTTGTTTCCATCATGGGTTTATATTAGTGATTTTGTCTACAATAGCCTTTTGTTATGCACCAGGGATGTGTTTGTAAGATACTTCAACTCCAAAGTACGAGAAATGATAGGATCCAAGCTTAAAATTCAATGTGCCCATGATGGACTGCCGTCTGTTGTTGGCTAGTTTAGGAGGAAAGTAGATTTCAAATTTCAATAATTGACTTTTTGATTGGTTAGAGCTTCATAGTTTCTTAAGGTTTTCTTAAGTGCAATGCAATTGGATTTTGTTGCACCCATGTATATAAGAAGATCATCAGCAAACATTAAGTGGTTCATATTGAAATTATTTAATGTATGAGGAATTATGGAGCCATTAATCACTTGTTGATTTATGATGGATGTGAACACTCGAGAGACCAATATGAATAAATAAGAGAAAATGGGATCCCCTTGTCTAATGCCTTTGTGACTATTGAATGTGGTTGACTCAGTGCCATTTATGTTGCAGCAAAATACAGGTGAATGTATGCACAGTTTTATCCAAGAGATGAAGGCAAGAGGAAAATTCATGTCATTCAGTGTTCTTTTCCACAGCAATCTAGGAGACTATCAAATGTTTTTTCCATGTCCACCTTTAACATTAAATATTTCCTTATGCCCTTCATTATTGAATGGACAATCTCCCGTGCAACCATGATATCGTCCTGGATAGACCTATTGGAAATGAAGGCTGATTGAGATTGACAAATGAGGCTGCTCAAGATAGGTTTGAGTCTTTGGGCCAAGATTTTGACCAAAATCTTATATAAAATGTTACATAAAGATATAGGTCTAAAATTAGATATTTTAATTGGGCTTTCCTTTTTTTGGTATGAATATTAACGAAGTTTTGGCCCATGAAGCAGGCATAGTATTACTAGAAAAGACACTTCTAAATTTGTTGCATATGTCACTGGCCAATATGTTCCAATTGTAACGCCTGTTAAAAAAGGTGGTATTAGGTTGAAAGTTAAGGGCACTTTGGTCCTTTTGCAGGAAATGATAGATGCACAAAAAAAAAGAAATAAAAGGAGAATCGATCGTCTTCTTCTCCGAGTTGCTACAGCACCCCGCGAAGCTCTCCCACTGCGCCACCTTTCGACCGTCCGATATCCTCTGTCCAGTCATCGTTTTTCATGTGTGAGGTGTCTTTGGAAAGAGGACGACGAGATGAACATTTTGACATATGGTATGAGCTGATCGGTCCACTGTGCGCGACGCAGTGAGGAAAAAATGCATGGAGGATGAAAAATTCATCGATGACGATTTCGGCTTCGATTCGCACCGATCCTTCTCCTGGTGAGTTGTACATCATTCTCAGGTCGATTATGATCATTTTGAGGGGTTTAATAATGTCTTTATCCAAATTACATAGGAGGCCGAAATTTGGGGCTTTCCGGCGAACAGACGGGGAACTCCGGTTGAGCTCATATCGACATTCTGGTACGTGCACACATGAGGAAAGAAGAAATCAGATTGTTGTCCGTATAATAATTAGTCATTAATCCTTTTTAAGTTTGAAAGTTTCGACATCCGATCGTTCTCCGACGACCTTACCGACGAACTCGTTCCTATATCGTGATTGGTAAGCGAATAAGAATGTGCATTTGATTAGATTTCAGTGATGTGAACAAATTTAAAGTAACTTATTTTATCATGGACGAATAAGGCATTCGACGGCCTTTCGACATTTTGACAAGTGCGACGGTGATTTTGAGAGCGGTGGCTAAGTTGTGGTATGAATGTTTGGATAACTATAAGTGAATTTTTATAATATAGTGAAAGTCCTAATTGAAAGTTGTCTTAAAAATTGATTTGAACTTCGCTTATAGGAATTGTTAATCGGAGGCGACGGCTCGATTGTTTATATTCGATTAAGCGGTTACTAGACAACGAGGCATTCTTTTCCTTCTCGGTAAGTATTTTAGCAAATCCATAATATGACTTAGCTTATGATAAGTACGTTGAATTGTTGTAAAGAGTGAATTATCAATTAAATTTGATAATATTAATTTATCAAGTAAGTTAAGAAAGGTTTATAGCTTAAGATGATATGTTGCAAAGTCCCTAGTGGTATTAAACATTGTGTTTCGTGGTAAATACATTTAGACAGAAGATGCATTTATGGCCCATCATGTATACTATTATACTTAAACGAAGAGATATATTCACATGTATGATAATCAAATAATAAATATGTTTTATATCATATTCAAATTGGAAAGGAAAAGACGAGCAATATGAATTTGAGCACCCTATGTTTTGACATGCTTTCAAGACAATTTGGTTACATGAAATTTTGAATGACATCCATACATATAGACTTTAGAATCTATATTCTACAAGGTCGGAATACATTTCAATCATATGTATGGATAGGAATGATAGATGAAGGTATAGTTATGTCGCGCTAAATAATCTGAAAACAAGTTTATGAAATGTGTTCCTCTAAAAAAAATTTGAAACATGTCTAATCAGTATGGTCCTTAAAAAATATTATAGATATATAAATACTTATTTAATACAAGTTTGAATTCATTAGATACATATGGTTATGAGCTGTCATTTTCAAGTTTGAGAATGTTAAAGAGGAATAAGATTGTGTGATAACGGAAAATTTAGTGGGAAAATAAATATGGGGAATATATTCTAATTTTATTTGACAATATGTGGTGTCTAATGTTTATATTTTAAGGAATTGTAAACATATGTGCCAAAGAGAAAAGATAACACCACTAAATCATGTATAAGGTGTTCAAGAACTAATGTTTTAATATTGAGAAGTAATACCTACTTGGTAGGATCCAAATCATTTAATGATTAATAAATTATTATTAGTAGATGTGAATCATTATTAATAAATGTGAATCATCATTAATAACTATCAAAGCATTGTGAATTCTTTAATTACTATTGTTAATATTAGAATTATAGTCAACCCCCACTCATTACTATAGAATTCGAAATCACTAATGATTCTTGACTGATCATTGTCGACTACAATTCAATATTTTAGTATGAATTTTTAGATCGCTTTCGTTTGCCACATCTCACATTTTTAAGTGATTGAACCACCATACATCATTATAAATTTTGAAATTATCAATGATCTTTGAACAGTTATTATCGATTCAAGATGACCATCCTTGAGCGTCAATTTATAGTTGATCTTTAGTTCGCCTTCGTTTGTTCCATCTCACCGAGCATGATTGATGGAATCGCCATTGCCACTCTTCTACGGGTGGCGAATGAATTACTATTGCTGATTTTAATATAACATTTGACCTTGAAAGTTTAAAGTGTGGTTTAGAAAGCTTTTCGAAAGATATATTGGAGTGAGACCTCCTCTGGTCATCGTTCGAGAGCTTAAATGGAATCATAGAGTTCGCTATTATGGAATGATGGTTATAAGCTTAGCGAAAGAATGATTAGAAGGGGATGCCTTTTTGATCCTCGATCGCGAACTTAAATCGACATTTCAGTACTACAAACATGTAAGGAAGAAAAGCCATATTCACAAATCATATTTGTGTTTACACTCTTACCTTCATTTCTACTGACCTTAAGTGATAGTCTTTAACTTACAAATGTGTATTGGTGGTTGGTTTTTTTTATCCGATGTGTCATCCTCTTTCAATTGTCATGAATGATATATGATTCCTAGGATTGTTCCCATTATCACTCGAGTTTATCCACAAGTATTGTCATTTTTATTTGAGATCATAGCTTTGATATTTATATTTAATCTTCATATAAAATTAAGTCGGTGTAGTACCAATAGACGAAATAAATAAGCTTTTGTGTAATGCTATATATGCATTTAGAAAAAAGTATATATTGTGACAAAAGAATTTAGCCAATTAACAAGGGTAATGAGTTAAGAATCACAAGATAAGTTTCGAGTTATTTTTAGTCAATGAGTTGTATCAAAATTTGAGGACGAATTTTATTTAACGGAGGAAGAATGTGATATTCTCAAATTTATCCATGAATTAATGCACCTAACTAAAAATTAGTTAAGCTAATTACTCTATTAAGTATGATATGTAGTTTAATTCATTCATAATAATTTATGAAGTAATTGTGATTTTATTAACTTATCCATTAGGTTTTAGGAATCATTATGTCAATGGCCATATTGTATTTAATATTGTTAACTACTTGAAGCAATCAATATGATTATTCCCTAGCTAAGCGAATTAATTATTTAATTATCTTTCAAATATATTCATAGTAGCATAAGTTAATAATATATAATTTGTTTACCTCTCGTCCGTGCACCCACCAGCTATGGGACTAATACTCGTAACTCACTGCCACTGCCATACTCCAAGACATGACACCTGGTTAATATATTTAGTTAATTATTTAGTAGTTATTCATATATTTTCCCCCCACCGCCTCAAGCTAAAGCCATAGTCGCAAATAATATATATATATATATATCCAGTGAATATTATTTGAATAGGGAGAGATTAAAAAAAAGAAGGAAAGAAGAACTGAGCCCATGTTAGGCGTCGGTCGGATGGAAAAAAAAATAAAGAGGAAGGATTTAGATGAAAAAGAAGATAGAAAGTTATCAAATTAAGGTACGTATGAGATGCATCTATTTAATTTCTTGTAATCTTCTCAGCAAGGGTAGATAGAAGCATCTTCATGATATTGATCGAATTGATAGGGAAAAAATAGAACAATTAATTATAAACCAAAAATTAATTGAAGTGCATGTGACGTTTAGCTTTAAATCTTAGAATAGGATGTTTAGTCATTTAACAAAATATTATATTGCGAATTAAAAAGAAAATTCAAAATTGGACCGTATGATTCCTTGAAAGTGTAGTCTCCAGAGAATAAAATAATTATCATAAAATTTTATTTATTTGAAAAATTATATACCATCATATGAGCATATATGTCGCTGTCCGGACAGAACTAGTGGAACATATTGGAAATTATGCAATAAAGCATATACTTATAATTAAACTAAGAAATTCATAGGTATTAGACTTAGTTTGATTGAGGTCCTAATTCAATTTGTAGCAGTTAAAAGACGTTAAATAGGAAAAGATTTAAATAATATAGTAGCTACATATATATATGGTTATTAAATTTTTAAACATACCTATCACCACATAATTTTCAGGAAATTATCTTAGATAATATAAATTATGAAACCAAGCACGTTAACTCCCTTATGAGTCTATTTCTTTGAGATTTGGAATTAGGTCAATCAGATTTTGAAAGAAAGAGTTATAGCTCATCTTTAGGGTTTCGTTGTCATGTCTTAAAAGTATTATTCGATTTTGTAAATCAAGTATTAAATCTAATAGGTGATATAATTATTTGATAATTTATGGTACATCAGATACTGATGTTAAGTTTCATATACGATTGGTTCATTTTAACAGGTTATGAATAGACAAAGTTATAAATTATTAACTAAGCATTAGTCAGTTTGTCCGTACGAGATTTAGAGAGGATACTATTTATTAAATTTATTATGATAAGTTCATAGTGATATAGACTATAATAATTTTATGATTTAGATGTTAGTAAGTCTACTTTTAGATAAAATCAAAAGTATGAATAAGGGAGTTGTTTATGAATTTATATAAATCATATAATCAAGGTCAGTCAGTCGATCTAGTCAAACAAAAAACCTAAGATGGATGTTGATTTTCGTGGGACCGATCATGAGAAAATAAAATTTCAAATTTTTATTGGCTAGTCTCGTTGTATTATACTTTCACATAAACTTAGATTCATGAGATTTGATTATGCATAATGAAATATGGAGTTTGTCTAAGAAAGTAATTGTCATGATTATGTGAATCAACAATTACTTGAACTATATGATCCATGGCATGAATAATATATAACCTTGGTCATCATTGTATCTATGTAATATATGTTGGCATCTACATCAAGTGTTGATAAGAATGTACATTACTGTTATAGGGTTAAATGAATGATAGGAAAAGAAATGAGGAAACACATTGTGTGATCGCTTATGTCAGGTAAGTTGGTTTCTCATACTCTATGTTTTCACCTCTTTTAAATTTGGTGTGATATCGATTATTTTATGTATTGAATATGTTTTGAAATGTTATGAATTGATTTCGAGAAATGCAATTGTGAAAAGTATATTTGAATGATTGTATGATTGCACATTTGAAAAGCATATGTGATATGATATGAATGAGTTATGAGAAGTGCAATCTTTTTCGATTTGAAATGGTATTTGATATGATTCATCTTTTGATATTCGAGATACAATTGTAATATGATGAATCATGCATCTGCATCTGTCTGCATTTCATGTATGGTGGTTGGAGTTAAGTGCTACATCGCTGATCACGATGGGAGCCACCTCTAGAGTCCGATCCATCATTTTATTCCCCAAAACTGGGATGAGATAGGCTGGAGCTAAGTGTCATGCGGAGCTAAGTGCTACATCATGAGTAGTCATGATGGGGGCCACCTCTAGAATCCGTAGGGGCCACCTCTAGAATTCGTCTATCGCTATGTGTTCCCCGAAAAGGATGAGATAGAATGGAGCTAAGTGCTACATCGCTGATCACGATGGGAGCCACCTCTAGAATCCATCTATCACTATATGATATGTTCCCCGAAAGGGATGAGGTATAATTGAGCTAAGTGCTACATCGCCGATCACGATGGGAGCCACTTCTAGAATCCACCTACCGACCACTGGCCAGTTGGTGATTCGTGCATTCATATGAGAGTGTTGCATTTACATGCATATGTTTGATATGATTTATATGATATTGATTGCAAGTTAAGTGTAATGCTTTTGATTAGAATGATATATATGTAATTATCAAATATATGAAAATACCTATTTTGCTATTATGATTATTGCATGCTTTTTCATGTCATTTCGAATTGATTAGTTTGTAACACATAGATTATGAGTTATCAACTTACTGAACTATTTTAGCTCACTCTGTGTTTCCAACATTTTTTTCAGATAATTCTTGAGAACCATGCGAGGTGATAGTATTTGAAGGGTTCATGGTAAGATGGGAAGATTTGAGCCCTTCGTATCCTTCTATTAGGATGTCGAGATTTGATTATGTGTAATGCATATGTAATATTTTATATGTTGTAAGAAGGCAAAATCATTTTATGATATGTAAAACTTAAGGATTATTGATTTGCTCGGATCATCATAAATTGTGTAGTTTATTTTATGATATCTTCATTCATATGTATGTTATGGAAAAAAAAATTACATCACATTTTCGCAATCTTTTCCAAATTTATTTGATCGTCCGTAATGAGTCGTGAACTTCGGTTTAACTCGTGGGTTAAATCGGGGTCGTAACACCTTAATCGGGGTCGTGACACCTTAAGTTGCAATCCCCCGTTTAATGATATAATTGTTAACAATTAAAATTAATTTACTAACAAAAATATTAAATTAACAAAACTCGGCCCGAGTCAGAAGAAACTCGGCCCGGGCTGAGACATAGTGAAAATAACAATGGAACCCGGCCCGGGTTGTATTCGACTCGGCCCGGGTTCTTCACAGAGATAATTTTGATAGATTTCTCTTACAGAATTTATAGATTAATGCAATAAACTAATAAACTCATGTTAAACATGAAATCCACATTATAATCATGTCCTCAGAAGTCTAAACAATAAAATATGTTAAGAGAAAACTGAGGTTCAAACGTAGTCTTCCTTTAACAACTAAATTAATCCATAATCGGAAGAATTAACATCAAATTCGAGGGAGAAAATATAAAATGAAGATTGAAAATTGTAAATCGAACTCCCAAGAAGTGTTGGTCATCTCTGGAACAAGCTTTGGCCGAAATTATGCTCCAAACGATCGTCCAAAATCACGAAATCTCTACTTCTTCGATTGATTTGCAGTGGCGCGCAGTAAAACTTCTTCTCTTGTTTCTGGTGCGACTAAGGCTTCAAACTCTGAGATTGCATGATCCTTGGCTTCGTGGTACATCCATATTTATAGAGGTGGCAACCTTTTAGGATTCCGAGTTGAGTTCGCGATTTAAATTCAAGTTAAAGTCGGCCGAAAAATCACGCGATCTGCCAGTTGATTGATTTGTTCCAACTCGGGCCGGGTTCTGTTCAAAGTTTATTTTCGTGCAAAATTCGATTTGGAATTGATTTTTTTAATGTCAACCCGGTCCGGGTATGATGCCAGTCCGACCCGGGTTTCTCTTGAACTCAGTCAAATGTACTTGCTTCATTTTATGTGCTTTTTCGATCCGATCGTTTTGCACTTTCAAAATGATGATTCTGAGAATAAAATCAAACAAAAGTGGGTAGCTTTGGACTCAAAAGAAATTAAGAAATTAAATAAGAAAATAGATGCATGTAATGATAAAAACTATGAAAAATAACCTAAATAATGCATGTAAAACATGAATGAAAATGCATGCATCAAATTCTTCCAAGCTTGAACTCTTGCTTGTCCTCAAGCAAGAAGGCAAGACTCAAGAATCATAATGAACCATCATAGTTTCCACTCCATGACTAATACTTTTCTATTATCATCGATTTAGAAGTCCGTCGCCAAAGTATCTAACCACAATCCATAACCCAACCTTATAAAATTTTTGAATCTTAAACAGTTTAAACTTATTATAGTTCAGCTCCGTGCAAGAAAACATATAGTCTATCAAATAATAGCATTAATGTTGAATGTAAAAGTATAGAGTGAGCATAATTTTACTTTATTTATCTTCTTATTGTTATATAGAATTGATTACTCATGTACTTCTCCATATTGCGAAAGGTGGTCCATGTAGCGAGCTTTCGATCGACGAATTTCAGAGCAGTTGTCCTTAGGTCGCCAGGCAAGAATCTCCTACGGGTTTAATCACCCGAACACACCAAAGTTCCGGATAACACAATTATGCCTTCTTATAATTTTTGGGGTTCAACTAACCCTCTTTCAAATTTGATTTATTCATCATAAGCTCACAACATACTTTATGCGTTCAATAAAAATGTTACTACCATCAAGACGTAAAATAAGAAAAATAAGAAATGAAATATGAGCATGAACAAGAATCAGTAATCTAAGTATCCATAATTTTACTTGGCAACATACATTTTCCAAATTGCTCAATACTAAGGTGATGGAACAGGTAAAATTATTGCAAGAGAATTTCATAAGTGCATAGGGTGTTCTTGAATTTCACTTAAGTGCAATTAAGAAGAACAAACAATAAGAAAAAAATGAAAAAAGGGAATTTCACTTAAGTGCGAACAGTGAAGGAAGTTTCATGCGAACCACGACAAAGATGAAAATAAAGAAATAATTTAATAGTGAGCGGATCAACTTACGATAAGTAAGATGATTTAATATGTGGTGCCACGTCGGAGCATGTCACTAGGGCTGTTCAGCGGGTCGGGTCGACCTGCGAACCCGATGATCCGACCCGACCCAAACAGTTTGGGTCGGGTCGGGTCGGTGGTCAGGTTGGACCCGACCCGACCCGAACTCAACCCGACCTTGGGTCGGGTCGGGTGCGGGTTGGATTTTTCCAACCCGAGTTGACCTGACCCGACCTGATGATCCGATCATTTTAAATTTTTTTTTATTTTTTTTATTTTTTATTTAAATTTAAGCCAATACTTACTTTAAAAAATTGAAATAAAATATTTTAAATGCAGAAATAATATTTAAATAGTTAGAAAACTTATTTTATGTCTTAAAATAAATATTTGTATATTAAATAAATATAAAATAGTAAAGAAAAAATTAAAAAAAAGAAAATTGGGTGGTCGGATTTACCCGACCACCCAACCCGACCCGAACCGAGTTCGGGTCAAATCAGATTTCACCCTTAAAAATGTCATGACCCGACCCGTGAACACCCCTACATGCAACGTCAGATGACTATTTGCATGGAGGAGAGAGGAGATGGTCACGTGGACGTCACGTCGACGAAAAATTAGAAAATCGACTGTCCCAGATAAAAAGGGCATCGGGTGAAATATATTAAAAGATGAAGGATATTTGTATTATAAAGTGAAGTTGGAGGGTATCGCTAAGCAAACTTTAAAGTTGGAGGGCATTAGTGTAATTTTATGTGCCAAATCAGAGTATGTCACCTCGGACGACTATTTGCGTGAAGGAGAGAGGAGATTATCACGTGAATTTCACGTCGACGAAAAATTGAAAAACCGACTATCTTAAGTAAAGAGGACATCGGGTAAAACACATTAAAAAATTAAGAACATTTGTGTTATAAAGTGAAGTTAGAAAATATCGCTGAGTAAACCTTAAAGTTGGAAAGCACTTAATGTAATTTTTCCCATGGACAAATTTTTTTTCTAAAGGGGAAGCTGTGCCACCACACAATAAATCAACATCATTCATTCAAATAAAGCGATTTCAATATGTTTGTATTTTACAACATATTTAGGCGCACTACATCCACTGACTCCTTTATATAAATATATTTCATGATCCCTAACCACTTCAATATGTTAGCACATTATTTTTTTTATTTTAATTTTATAATAAATATAAATTTTTTACTACCATAATAAATAGCATGGAACACATTATACTAATCACCATCAAAATATATTGATCTATTATAAATTATACATTTCTCCTTATTATATTTTTATATAGTATTATTATATTATAAATATATATATAATAAATAATATATTTAATAACTATATTTTGTTCCAATTAACTTAAATTGTATAATTTAATGGTAAATATTATTTATTTGTATTGAAATCAAGGTTGACACAAACTTTTTCTTGATTTTAGTTTTATCATAAATATAATTTATTTTATTACCTTCATAAATGCTGTGGAAAATATATGAAAAATAGGGCTAATATATGGCCCCAAGCAAAAACTTTATAAATAATTGCTTATCTGAACGTGTGTATATATATTGATTTATATAGGCAATTCTGGGTCATCAGATCTTATATAAATTATTTATATTTTGATAGAATTAAAAAAAATGTTATTAATTGGAGAGTTCAAAGCTTATATATGCGCAAAACAACAACAACAACAACAACAACAACAACAACAATAACAACAACAACAACAACAACAACAACAATAACAATAACAATAATGAATGTGTGATTATGAGAGTAAATTTTATTAAATACTTTTCAACTTTAATATATTTCTCAATCTTATTCTTCAACTTTACTTTGTAATCAAACTATTTTTCAATTATTAGTTTGTTTCATCAACTACTTTTTTGACTAGGAATAATCAAAATTTCGATCATTTTACTAATATGGCATATTATTTTAAAAATTAAATAAATATAAAATATTAAAAACTATTAAAATATTAATATAAAAATAAAAAAGAGGTGGGCGACCGCCCTTCCCCTCTCTTCTTTGGCATCGGAGAGGAGAGGGGTCCCTCCTCTCTCCAACATTCGAGGGAAGAAGGGGGGTGTCCCATCGATCATGCACAGAGAAGGAGGGTGATGAGGCACAAAAGAGGGGAAGCGACACCCCTCCCCTCTTTTTTCGTTACGAGAGATCGATGCACAAAGCAGTCACTCCTCTCTTTGACGTCAGAGGGAAGGGGGAGAGGGGGGTCGCCTCCTCCTCTCCCTTCAGTCGTCATCTGAGTGTTGATGTCGGAGGGAGAGGGGGCACACCCTTCTTTATTTTTTAAATATTTTATATTTATTTTTAAGTAACATATTAGCAAACTAATTGAGAAATTAACTATTCTTGATCCAAAGGGTTGATGAACAAATAAATAATTAAAGAATAATCTGATTATAAAATAAAGTTAAAAGATAGAATTTAAAAAGTGACTAAAGTTAAAAGGGAAAGAATATTTAACAAAATTTATTCGTAATGACGGGATCATTCAAAGACATATATTGCATAATTTTTTAAATTATTATGTGGATCAAGAGATTAATTTTGGTTCGAAATATGTTCCGTGAATCAACTTGTGACAATCATTTTGAACCAACATTATCAAGGCAAGATTATTTAGCTTCAGAATATTCAATAGTGTGGAATTTCACACATTCATACGAAGAAGTCACACCATTCAAATTTCAACCTCACACCAAAGTACAACATCCGTATGAGCACACATTTGTCACCATCCAATTTGTTATATTTCTTTATTTTCAATTAAAATGTAAAAATGGAAACACTTTCGGCGTGGTGAATATTTTTGAAACGATTTCTGAAAACTTTCTTATTTGAGCCCGATGTAAATAAAAAAAATTGTCACAGATTTGTGCATAACTAAAGTTTTCTTATATTTGCGTATAATAATGTATGTAAAACTCGAAATCAAATTTGTCCTGCTATATATTTTTCTTCACATAAATTGTATTACCTTGCAAATTAAGATATAGTAACTTTATATATCTAAGTATAATAATCCTTCTATCAACAAAAATCCGCTTTACGTATTGGATTATTTGCAATTTGCGACTTAACGGGTCGCCACGAGACTCCGCTGTTGGGGATAACGGGAGACCTGAAGTCTTGTGGGGGCGCGACGTCGGGTCGGATCTCACGGGGGGCCTTGAGAGCACCCGTTAACGAACCGACCGAGCTGATCCATCCCCAGTCGGAGTCCCGACTCGGATCGCTCCCAGCGGACGGTCGGATATTTAGGGTGTCGCCTATAAGTACAAGTTGGTGGGCAGAGGGATGGCGATATCGAAGCTTTCGGAAGGGATCCGCTTTCTACCGTCTCCGCGTTTGTTTGTTTTCTTTTTCCCTAATTATTTTCCCACTCCCTCTTCGAGAGGTGGTGGAACAAAGGGAGCAAGAGGGCGGTGGAGGAGGAGAAGACGGCTGCGGCGGCGGCGAGAAGCACAGGGTTTCAGAGTTCTCGCGCGGGAGGGCCTCGTTGTCGGTGGCTTGGGCGCGTCGCCCGTTCGGGATCCAGGTTCGGCATCGGTCCTCGGGAGCGCTTTCGTGATCCGCATCGCGCCTTCCCCAGGCCACCGGGATCGATCTCCGGCTCTCGCACACGTCTCGCTGTTTCGATTTGGGGCTTCCGCAGAAGGTGGCGCTTTGAGCAGCTGGGGTTCGATCTCGGAGGCATCTCGGCTATTGGGAGGAATTTTGGACGCGGGATTTGGAACTTGTTGATGCCAGCGGTGAAATTAGGGTTGGTGTTCGTGTATTCCAGTGGGCATGCAGATGGTTTTGCGTCTCTTACCCTTCTTGTTTGAGAAGTGAGGATTTCGGGGCGGGTGGCGAATTCCGCTGGAAACTAGGGTTTTGGGTTGTTTTGCGGTACAAGCGGCGAGATTGCTCCTGGGGATCCGTCTGAATCAATCCCTATTAGCTTAAACGTCCAGTTTTGGTAAGAATTCCATCTTAGCGATCTGATTTTGACTTACATCCATGTGCGTGAGTGTTGGATTTTGTTGGAATTTTATGTGCGTTATTTGGAGTAGGCTAAAGAGAAATTGAAATCCACGAATTTTGTGTGCGTGAAAGTTGATTTGTGTGCCTCTAGAAAATGCACCTAAGATAAGTTTGGCATTGTCGTATAGGAAGCCTCTCCAGCAGATACCAACTAGATCCGTTATTTGCGATGATGGGGAAAACGCAGAGGTTCTCGAAAGGGTACTCATCAGGTTTTGTGCCAGATTTTCGGCACGCAGTAGAGACTGTGGGCGAGTCAGATGGCTTTGGCAGTTCTGGTCGTGTAGACTCCGAGGACTCATCTGCCCCAAAGAGGAAGTGCATAAGCCTAAACGCTGACAATCGTGATAGTTTCAATGTACCTTTAGAAGTTCTATCACTGTCAAAGATGACCAAGTCAGAGAGGAAGGCTCTTCAATTGAGACTTAGAGAGGAGCTTGAGCAGGTTCAGATTTTCCAGAAGAAAATGTCCACGAGGAGTGTTGCAGATGTTAATGGGGTTGCGTTATCATCCTCAGGGGGCGTGCATCTAAAGAAGCATGATTTGACTGTCCAGAATGGTTCCACCGCCCTAAAACGTGGCAACTCTGGAAGGTTTGAATCTGCGAAGCAGGTTCCACCTCCACCTTCAGTCAGTAACTCATACATTTTGGTGATGAAACAGTGTGAAGCACTTCTTAAGCGATTGATGAGTCATCAACATTCATGGGTGTTTAACACTCCTGTTGATGTAGTTAAGTTAAATATTCCAGATTATTTTCAAGTTATTAAACATCCAATGGATTTGGGGACAGTTAAGAGTAAGATTGCTTCTGGTAGCTATGGTACTCCATTGGATTTTGTTTCAGATGTAAGGCTTACATTTACAAATGCGATGACATATAATCCACCTGGTAATGATGTGCATACCATGGCTCAAATCCTGAGCAAGTTCTTTGAAACCAGATGGAAATCTATTGAGAAGAAAATTGCTGCAACTCACCCAGGCACTAAGGGAGAAGCAGGAGCTCGAAAACCTGTTCTGCAGACAAAGAAGAGGAAAACATCTCCTATACTACATGATATTGTCGAAGTGGAGCCTAAAAAGAGAAAGATAACAGATGAAGAGAAAAGGGATCTTATCAACCACTTGCAGAATATGGAGGAAATGCCACCTAATCTTATTGAGTTCCTCAGAACTCATTCTGATAATGTAACGCAAACTGATGTGGATGAAGTGGAGATTGATGTTGATTCTTATAGTGATGAGATGTTGTTACAATTAAAGAAGATTGTTGATGACTATTTGGCTGGGAAACAGACAGGGATTCAAGCAAGATCTGAGCTTTGCGAAATGGAGGTGGGCACGTACTATTTAGGTCTTTGGACTGCATGCTAATTCTCTATTCAAAACTGTGCTTATCTTTTGTACTTGCAGATTTTGAATGAATCTGGTCTTAGCAATTCATCCATGCATCCCTGCAAAGGTAATCCGCATGCACCCTACAAATCCCATGAAAAATGTGATTCTTACTCTTCAACAATTTTTCATTGACGTTCTCTAACTTTTGTCCTTGGGTGCATGTAGTCAATGACCATGCCGATGAGGATGTTGACATAGTTGGCAATGATCCTCCTGTTTCCAGCTATCCACCCGTGGTGATAGAAAAAGATACTGCACTTAGAAACGGAAAGTGCAGCACTTCAAGTAGTTCTAGTAGTGACTCGGGATCAACTTCTAGTGGTTAGTATATACTTCTTTTTCCTGCTCAAATTCGCAAAAGTTTATTGGGAATACAAAATCTTTGCATTGTACATAGTTTATATTGAATAGTGTGATTGAAGCAGAACATATTTAGTAAACCTGACAATTATTAGTTTACACAAAAGAAAGGTAAAGTGTAAATAGGATGAAGGATCACTTGAACACTGTTTACTTACACCTCGAATTCAGTGTTTTAATTGCAACATGCTATGTCTTCTCCCTTATTGTTAGTAGGTTGATGGTTCCCACTCCTGACACACATGCTTTGGGCCGTGCTTCTATGCACAATTAAAATTAGTAAAAAATTAACATTAGTAGGTGTGAAAATTGTCAAACATCAGCTACTATTGACATATCTTCAAACTATAATTGGTGTTCTATTTGTTATTATTTTGTCCCTCAAATTTTATTTAATATTTCTTTTTTTGGTGACATGTCAAAATGGTTGATAGAGAATTGATCTTATCTCAGGAAAAAAAGATTATTACTATAAATGGAACGCAAAAATGGTAAAACTGATAGTTAGAAGCCTTTGTAAATGTTTTTATGATATAATTTAAATCCTGGGGTAGAGCAATCTTGTTCCTTTTTTCTTGAGAAAGGAACTTATCTTTTAATCGAAAGGGAGTCCTGACACGTTAACTGCGGTGTATCTTCTAGTGGATAAGACTCCTAAAAGTTGGGAACATCTAAATTTAAAATCTTAATGTGAGTGGACAAGAAATCATCAAAACCTATTTGCCTCATGTATACTATGTCGTCTAAATATTTCTAAAGATTCTAATACATTCCAGTAGTCATGAATAATATTTAGAATATCTCAGAGACAACTAGTTTCCTTAAGATACTTGAAATGTTGAGAGGATTTGATTGTATCCACGGCCTCCTCTTTTAATATCTGATCCTATATTTGTAGCTCAGCACTCCTAACACAAATCCAACACCTGTTTATAGTTCTCGAGTATGTAAAAGAACTAGATGAGGATGTTGTTATGAATGATGGTTACCACGACTTTGTAGTCATCCTTTCTCCCTTAAAACAAGGATCTCATGATGAATCACTTACCCTTCACCATTCCTTGGGTTCTCAAAAGAACAGTCAGTTCAATTTGACACATAAAGGTAGTGTGTGTCCACTTGGGAAATACAGTTTAGGAGCGAAAGTCCCTCAGCCTGTTTTATGTTTCTGCCATACTAAGTATCAACAAATGCTCATTCTTCCCATAAAACAAAGACCATTCTCACACAAAGGAAGAGGGTTGCTTTTAGAATTAAATACTCATGACTCCAGATTTGTGCATTGTGAAGAAATATGCTTCTTGTTTTTACATTTATCAAAATACATTGATAGTGATGATGCACATGGTGGGGGAACTTACATACATGTATGATGACTATGTTCACCATGACAATTAATCGACTATGTTCACCATGACAATTAAACAAACTAATCCTTTCTGTTAAATTGTGAGTAAACTGATTTACACATTGTTGTCTAATCCTCTGTACTATTTTTATCATCTTTCATGTCCAAAATGTTCTCCCTCGATGAAGGAATATATGATTCTTTGTTCTTTCTTCTGATATCACTACTATTAGCATTTGTTGATTTAAGAGATTTGTTTTGGAGCTTGCTTTCCATGATGATTCCAATCGTTGCATCATGATTTCTTTTTGACCAAGTGACTTTGAACTAAATTAAATATCTACCCAAATGCTTGTATGATTCAACTGTATGATGCTTTTGCAGATTCTGATTCTGGTAGTTCTTCAGGAAGTGAATCTGACATCAAAGTTGCTAGTCCCAAAAAGGATGTCAAGGTATCTCATGTTTTTCATGAGGTTTCCATCTATTTCAGCATTATGTTAAATTTTCTCAAAAAAATAATTGCCCTTGCACATTCATACCATTGCCTCTGTAATTTTCCTGTTCACTTCTTAAATGCAAATTCTTTCCCATTTCAGTATTTCTTCCTCTTTGGGAAGTTTATTTAATAATCATGTGCAGGAAATTGCACAAAGTGGAGAAAATCTGGACCACGAGAGAACTGATGCAATCAATACATTTGATGAAAACAGTGAGTTAGAACTGCTTAGCAGCTAACATGACAAATGGAACTTACAATAAGATGCCGTAGAAAATTTTGGCCCTTGACTTTAGGTTGTTTTGTCAGCTGAAGTCTTGTTATATTGGCTGTATGTGCAGGGTTTTCCAATGGATCAAGCCAACAGGAACAAGAAGCTTATCTTAAACCTGATGCCAGTGAGGCAGACTGCAATAGAGTGGGTAAGCATGTCCCATGAAGACTATTGCAAATACCCCAGGTGTAAGCATATCATTTGGATGAAACTCCTAAATATTTCAATGTGGGATTATTCTAGGGGGGAATGCTCAATCTGAGAGACAGGTATCCCCTGATAAGCTTTATCGAGCTGCTCTCTTGAGAAGTCGCTTTGCTGATACAATTCTTAAGGCCCGTGAAAAGACACTCGAAAAGGTTAGAGACCCATTTGATTTGTTATGCGGTTTGACTTATCTAGATATTTTCGTTTGATGACGGGAGTAGCTTACTTTAAGAACTCCTTTTTCTATATCATCAGGTCGAAAAGAAAGACCCTGAGAAAGTACGACGTGATAGAGAAGAACTTGAGAGGTTGCAAAGAGAAGGTGCAGGAAAAGGCTAACTCATTTTATGTTGAAATCCAGATTTTCTTAATTCTCGTATTTGCCATAGAGTTTTCTTAATTCTTATGAACTTGTTTCTTATGAACAGAAAAAGCTAGACTGCAAGCAGAAGCCAAAGCTGCTGAGGATGCCCGACGGCAAGCTGAAGCAGAAGCAGCTGCACATGCTGCTGCGGAAGCTAAGCGCAAACGCGAACTTGAAAGAGAAGCAGCACGTCAGGCATTGTTACAGGCATGTATATTTTTCAAAGTCCTTGCTGGCAAGTTTGTTCTGTTCTCTAACAATATTTAGCTTGAGCATAATGCAGATGGAGAAATCTGTTGAGATCAATGAAAACTTTGCACTAAAAGATCTAGAAATGCTCAGAACAGCACCAGGGGAACAATTAGCTAGTTCAGTTGGTGAAACCAGCCCATCTCACTCTCAGGAGGGTATTGGAGGTTTTAAACTTGGAGAAATCAATCCTTTGGAACAGCTGGGTCTATACATGAAGGTTGATGATGATGAGGAGGAGGAAGTTGAGACCAGTGGTGCGGTCCCCATAAATGACGTCGAAGAAGGAGAAATTGATTAACATTTTAAGATGTGCTTGCTGTCTTCTTATTTGTGGACTAACTAAGAGAAATTGTGTTACTTATGCAACTGCAGTGGCCTGAGATGGTGAATTGGATCTACGTCTGTCCTGAAAATTTGCCATCTATTATGCTCATGAAAATCAACAACGCGGAGCTCTGTGATTGCATCCTGAAGAGCTGAAATGTTTGTAGTGTTAATCAAGGCTTGTGGTGTTAGCAGCTCTAATCTATGGATGCTTGTTGGCGCTATTGGTCCACTTGATATTTATTTTAACAACCTCACAACAGCATGCCATGCATGATCTTAGTGCTGATGTTGGACCTTCAAAAAGTTCCACATCTACAAGTAGGACTCAACATATTCCAGTAGCATTCTTCTGCTCAGTGGTAGATTTCGTGGGAGCTCTGGGTTTTGTAGATTGATGTTGATATTGGCAATTTTGTTGTGCTCCCCAAATTGTACAAAGACGAAACTGATAGATCAAAAAGAACATTTTTTTTTCTTTTGCATTGTTGTTCTCCCCTAATTCTCCTAATTATGTGACGAGCTTTTGGTCTCATGGTACAAATTGAAACCAGTTGTCCTTTAGGTATGTGCCCTGTGCCTGCTTGGAATGGTTTTAAAATTATGTACTCAATTATTTCTCTAATTTATCGTGTAAATATGTTTGCTTTTGACAATATTTTGGATGGATTGTTTCGACGTAAAGAAAATTTGATCATTGTGGTGCTATCAACGGAGCCAACAGAAAGTTATAAACTAAAATTTGTGATAAAAAATATCTTTCTCGGCCCTCAATAAATCTAGGTTTTTTCGTCTTGAACATGAGTAAATTTGTTGGTTTAATCAACTTTTGTTTCGTCCTTAATGTATGCATATTTTGAGTTCAAAAGTATGTATTTTTCTATAACTTGTTATAATGGCCAATTTAATATCTGATATATTATTATATCTAAAATTATATTATCAACATAAATTTAAAATATCGCAGTATAGTTAAATAAAATGACTTTTCCTCTATGGCTCATGGTAATTGGATGTGTATCATCATTTAACGTATCTCTAATTTTTTATTGTTCTTTCATTACTTTTACATTTACGATGGTTTAGGAAAATTTTGTACTTTTTTACAAAAATCTCCAAGCGGGCCCCTTGAGTTTTAGATTGCTTTCTTTTTTATCGAAAAAGCAATATGATTTAAAATGGATTTAAGGAATGATGGAAGGAAATAAAAAGAAAAGAGAGAAAAGAAAATTGAAATGAAATAATGAAATAAAAATAAAGAATAAAACAAAAACGGTGTCCCACCTTCCACCCATTATCTACACCGTCCATTATAAAATGAATAATCCAACACAATAAAATGAATATGCCAAAAAGCAATAAGTTTTCTGCCGGTGAAATAGAAGGGAAAAAAAATAAAAATAATGAGCTAATTCAATCACGTTCCATATCACAAAATTCCCTATAAAACGAATTCTCATCAAGATAATGGAATTTTCAGGCAGCAAAATAATGTGGTCGTTCTTCTCTGATTTCTAAATGTTTGCCCGTCCAATTCCCTTCCTGCAATTTGTTTCCAGTCTGAAAAATTAATTAAGAGTAGAATTCATAATTCTTGGCCTGGATGATGATCTGCCTCAATCCGCCAATCGAAGGGAAGATCACCAAAGAAGCTCCAATCACGATGCATATCTGATGCAGCAACGAAAAGGGAAATCTCGAAATATGAACTTTTATGCATCATATTATGAAGAACTGAACGCACCAATGCGATTGAGATTTTACCCAATTGATCATCCAAGATAAGCTGAACCTTCGTGGCTTGTATATGGCAAGCCACATGATGCAGGGAAGCTGCAAGACAGAGTTTAACAGCTGATGAAATTTCCACAAATGCAGAAATGAGTGCATGAAACTGATTCTATCAACTTTGTGTTAAAAAGTTTCAGAATTTCGAGTTTGCACGTACGAAATATGTCGTAGGTGCGAAAGCAAAACCTCCAAAGAATCCGAGTAGTCCGCCGAAGAATGGAAAAGTCATGGCAATGAACATGGTGAACGCTGGCGAACCATTTTTGTTTTGTTCGGAAGACCATGAATCATTCAGTAGATGAGTACATCATACTTCTTGTGGAAAGAAAAAGGTAGACATGATTTGATGAGAACGAAAGATTACCAACATAAATAGTCCTCGCAATTAAGCGAATCCTGAGACCTGGTTGCACATGAAATCTCTTAACCATCACTGTTTCTATCATGTCAAACACAGGCATGGCATAAATCTGTATGAAGTCATGAACAAGACAATTTTGCTGCTTCAATCAGAAGATTCAGAACACACCACAGAATAAGACATATCAAACTACCACATTAAGAGTTTTGAGTTCGGCGAGTTTCTGAATCATGATGCAGTGCTTGCCGAATGTAACAGAATCCTAAAGCTCAGCAACTTTTGCAAGGATCACAAAGTCTGCAATTTATTACCTGGTAGCTGCCAATGACATGGACGACGACCATCAAGTTGGCCACTGCAACCAGCCATCTCGGCTTCTCCAGGGAGATCAAAATGTTGTCATTGACCTGATTCCCGAAGGCCCAGTACCCGACCAGAGCGACGGGGAAGTAGCAGAGCGCAACCACGACGTAGGCCACGACGACGCCCCTCCACATGGGACCCTTCGAAGGCTTCTCCGGAGTCGAAGGTATCGTCGCCTGGATTTCCAGGACGACGTTGTGCCCGGCGTACGCGAAGGCGATGTCTCCAAGTCCCGTGAAGAAGTTGAAGACGGTGCCCGAGCTCGAGGATGGCCGGAGACTGTAGTCCACGTTCGCCTGCTTTCCTTTTTCCAGAGATGCTCCCCAGGCAATGGTGGAGTAACTGATCAACACAGATGACTCGTCTGAGACCCGAACGTCCAGATGTCACAGAGATCAGGAACGGTACCTGAGGGACATGACGGCAGCAGCCAGGGAGACGCCGGAGATGGAGTTGAAGTTGGGGAGCTGGGACAGGACGAAGTGCGCGGAAGCAAAGATGGCAACGAAGCCGGTGAGTTTGATGGGCTTGCAGCCACTGCAGACGACGTCGTGGAACTTCCTGAGGGACTGTCCACCTGTGACCATGTAGACGACGTTGACGCCCACCTCCACGATGAGCTGCTGGGGCACCACGATCCAGAGGCCGAGCTTCTCACCGAACGCATGCTGCCCCAGCTCGTGGTACCGGTCGAAGCGCTTGCCAGGCACCATCTCGTGCATCTCCACCATTTGCCACAGGGTGTACAGGGTTATGATCCATGACAGGATGAGGACAGCAACGCCTGGACCCCTGTTCAGATCGTTTCTGGGAACCTTTAAGATCACCCCCACGCAGAAGAACTTTGCATGGTTTCAGATAAATTTTCTGATATTACAATCTAAAGCCAGGACGCTCTGCAATCGATATGCTGTCGGGGACACGAGAGTCATTACCATCCGAGTTCAGACATGGCGTAGGGTAAGCTGAGCACCCCAGCTCCAACCATGGCGGTGACATTGTGGAACGCAGAGTACCACCACTTGGCATTCCGGGAGGATGTGATCGGGAGCCAATCGTTCACCGCCTGTTCCTTCTCGTTCTGCATGTCAAAAGTGCAAAAAGGGGACAGAAATTAGCACAGTTGCAGCTGCAAATTATGTGTCAGAATTCAGAAAGTAACAATTCAAGCATGGAAGGAGCCATCACTTTTTCTTGCGTTTCAAAGCTCAATCTGACATAATTCGGTGCTGGCGGCGCGCTCATTAGGCCCAAATTTTAGAGGAGAATTATGAAGCAGACGACACAAGCAGCATACAACTCATGGAGTTGAATTGAGGCGTGGACCTTTCTTCTTCTCTGTGAAGCAGTTGGCAAGAACACATAACTAGCGTAGTATAAAGAATGATTCCTTCTTCTTTACGCTTTAAAAGTAAACGCTTTCCTTGCTTCGTGGATTTTGTGATCTGAGATTTGACAGCGTTGACCTCAATGTTTTAAATTTTTTTTGCTTAAAGATTGCTGCATTTGTTAATAGAACGTGGGAAAGAAAGAGCATTTGTTTTCATAATTAGTGCAATTTCAATTGCTATGTGCATCGCACTAACTCAACTTTAGTGTTCGATTTGAAATTTCTGCTATATCATTGTCATGTATGCGGTGTCGTTAATCAGATTTGATTAGATGAGAGAATCCTATCATTGGACATTAAAGGTTTTCCTCCGCTCTTAGAATCGTGATACTGAATACGTTAGAAAGATTACTATTATAAAATTTACACCATTTGTGATTTTAATGCTGTCGCACGGCTTCCTGAATTGACTAGTATTTGTTTTTTTGCTCTGTGAAACAAATTGTTTCTTTAACCATTTGTTAAACTCTCCGATCAAACTTTTAAACTCTTAGAAATTTAAGAATTTACTTGGGTAAGACGAATCAAATTTAACATAAACTCTTAAATCATATAGACTTTTAGATTTTACATAAATATCAGTTTTAATTTTTTTTTTGTAAAATCTTAATTTCTTATAAAGTTTATACGAGTCTACATGAATTTACACAATTGCACACAATTATTTATTTTTACAATAAAAAGATTATAAAATCTTAAATATTTTTTTGATTGATGTATTTATGATTGAAATGGAATTAGTTTGTGATTAGAAAGTTTACTGCAATCATTTTACTTTTTTTAAAAAATAAGTTTTCTATCTTAATAAACATAATTATTAACATTTATTAGTTGTAAGTGATAGTAATTACTTTTACATTTATTCATATTAATAAAATATATTAGTTTTTTTGTGATTTGTAAGTTACCAATGTGTTTGCAAGTGCATATTAATTATTTAAATAATCAAACATATTTGATACATAAATTCTACGAATTTATTATTTAATTTTACGATACAAATTTTCGAGATTGAAAATGATTTACTTAAATTCTCGAACTTGACTATATATATAGGTTTAATGATTGTGTAACACACGTGAAGCATAGTGTAACACCCTAATCTCGACCCTCCATTTTGCACTGAGGGTTGTGATTATTTTATTATTTTTCTCTTTATCTCTTCGTGCCCTCTCTCTTCTCTCTCTCCCCTCATATCATTGCCGCCGCCTCCCCTCTGATCGCCACCGCCGCCACCTCTTCACCTCTTCCCCCTCCGATCGCCGCTGCCACGACTACACGGTGGCACGAGTGGCTCATTTATTGTGGTCGTGCATCATCGCCGGCACCCTTCGCCGATCAACGTCCCCATCTTCGATCTGTGTTGCCATCAGTTCGAGCCCACATGTCGTCGAGTCCACGTCGCCATCGGCTTTCCTACTCCCTTCAATCACCATCCCCCCAATCGCTGCCCTGTTCGCTGGCCTCCTTCCCTGATTTGCGTTCGATTTACGTTGTTGTTGTCGATCTGAGCATGCGCGTCATCGATCCAAGCCTGCCGTCGTTGATCCGAGCCCACACGTCGCCGAGTCCGCGCCGCCACCAACTTTCCTGCTTCCGTCGATCGCCACGGCCGCCGATCGCATCGTTTCTACTTCCTCCGATCGCCGCTGCCCCCTTCCGCGACGCCACCGGCTTTCCTGCTTTCGTCGATCGCCGCGGCCCCTGATCGTATCGTTTCTATTTTCTCCGATCACTGGCGCCCCGGTCGCCGTTGCCATTCGCCGATCGCCGCTGCCCCCTTCCCCGAGCACCGTCGCCTCGATCGTGAGAGTTAGAGAGAGAGAAGAGAGAGCGTAAGATAAATCCAAACTATTGATCTAAAATGAACGATTGTGATCGAAGCGTTACACAATACTTCACCAAATAGGTATTACACAAGCATTAAACTGGACTATATATATATATATATATATATATATATATATATGAATAAACTAGAAAACATTTCTTTGGCAGTGGAATAAATAGAAATTTTTATTTGTTTAGACAAGTCGACAAGTTTGATAAAGATAAAAAAACATAGGAGTTTCTGTATGTTTTCCATGTAGGGGCTGCAACAATGGAAAAGTATATACTGTTGTACATTAACTTCTGTAGTACTATCTACTGGTACACACTAAAAGCACACCAACTCGACCCAAGAAGAAAGTAACACAAAACATACACTGGCATCTAAGGAACTAATGGGAACTCAAGATTCTTTTTCATTGGGTTATGAAATTTGAATATTTGGCAGCTCCATTTTTCTTGGTCACTTGCCAATTACGAGTAGAACTTATAAGTCTTAGCATCAATGATGATTTGCCTCAATCCGCCAATTGGAGCGAAAACCATTAGCATAACTCCAAGAACAATGCAGATCTGGACACGCAAAAATCAGGAAAAAAATGCAGAGAATCAGACATTATGTACTGTGTCCCCATCAGAGAAGAATAGCCGAGGTGAGTTCACTTACCCAGTTTGTGATCCAAGACAAGCTGTATCTTTTGGGCTTGTAAATAGCGAGCCACATGATGCATGGAAGCTGCAGGAAAGAGAACGTTCACAAGATCATGGTAAGATTTAAACGTTGCTGCAACATGAATCAGAACTTACAGCAGTACTGACTACTGGGTGAAAAGTTCTGCGAGAGGAAGTGAGTTCTTACGAAGTATGTGGTAGGGGCGAAAGCGAAGCCGCCGAAGAATCCAAGTAAGCCGCTGAAGAAAGGGAAGGTCATGGCGATGAACATTGTCAGTGCTGCAAAGAATACGAACAGCAAATCAGTAAAAAGTAATTCTGAATTCTTACACACACGAGGAGTTCGAAAAATTCATGGATTTCGAGAGGCCAATTGCACATTACCAACGTAAACCGATCGCGTGATCAAGCGAAGTGTAAAACTAGGGGTGAAGTGGAGCTTCTTAACTAGGACTGTTTCGATCATGTCGAAGACGGGCATCGCATAAATCTGAGCTCACGGAAAGATGATATCAGGAACCATGCATGCACTGTAATCATAAAATTTAAAAGTGATGCAGAGAAGAAACCAAAATGGGGTACCTGGTAGCTGCCGATGACATGGACGACGACCATCATGTTGGCCATGGCTATGAGCCATCGGGGCTTGTTGAGGGTGATGAGTATGTTATCATCGACTCCGTTGCCGAAGGCCCAGTAGCCGACCAGAGCGACGGGGAAGTAGCAGAGGGCCACGACAATGTACGCGACGATGACGCCCCTCCACATAGGCTTCTTGGAGGGCTTCTCCGGCGTGGAAGGGATGGTGGCTTGGATCTCCAGCACAACGTTGTGGCCGGCGTACGCAAACGCGACGTCTCCCAGCGCGTTGAAGAAGCCCAAGATGGTTCCGCCGGTCGTCGGCGCCTTGTAGCCGTATTGCACGTCCTCCTGCTTCCCTTTGTCCACCGAAGCGCCCCACGCTATCGTGGAGTAACTGGAGCCATCAATGGACAGGCATGAGAAAAATTGCACCACAAATTTAAGCTCCACCACTAAACGCGAGAGTTCTCGTCGATCTGTAACGTACCTCAAGGACATGACGGCGGCGGCCAGGGAGACGCCGGAGATGGAGTTGAAGTTCGGGAGCTGGGAGAGGACGAAGTGGACGGAGGCAAAGATCATGATGAAGTAGGTGAGCTTGATGTGCTTGCAGTCCTGGCAGACGACGTTGTGGAACTTCTGGAGGGACTTGCCGCCGGTGACCATGTAGACGATGTTGACGCCGACCTCCACCACCAGCTGCTGCGGCACGACGATCCAGAGGCCGAGCTTCTCGCCGAACGCGTGCTGCCCCAGCTCGTGGTACCGGTCGAAACGCTTCCCGGGCACCATCTCGTGCATCTCCACCATCTGCCACAGCGTGTACAGGGTGATCACCCACGACAGGATCAACACAGCGATGCCCGGACCCCTGCATGCGTGCGTGAACAACGAGAAAATTAAGAACATTAGTCTCTGCAATGTTCATTTCTACTTGTATTGCTTTCTGACTGAAACTATTATGCATACCATCCGAGTTTGGACATGGCGTAAGGCAAGCTGAGCACGCCGGCTCCGACCATGGCCGTGACATTGTGGAACGCCGAGTACCACCACTTGGCGTTCCTAGACGATGTGATCGGCAACCAGTCATCGAGCGACTTCTCCTTCTGTAAGTAGATGACATATGTATAGGAGAAAACCAGATTACAACCATTACCAACCAAGATGACGGCATTTTAATTTTTCATCTAACAGTAATCATTCATGCTCTTACTTTGCAGCAACCGAAGCAAGTTCTTTGTAAATTCAGTATACCGTGCAAAGGGGAAATGTCTTACTTCTTAGTTACGGCTTTCAAAAACTCATTATTGGAAATGGCAATCTCAAGGCACACACCCTTGCCTTGACAATTTAAACCCACCTTTATGAATGGTAATGTTGATTCTGTGAAAGACTTAATTGCGAATCAAAATAAAGAGAGCTCTTTTTTTTAATCTTATCAGTAGTTCCACCATCACTTATTCTTTTCTCTTTTTTTTTCCTCTTTTGTCATTGTTTTTCTTGTCTGGGCTTTATTTCGGCAATAATTTCTATTGGAGCAGAGGCATGAAAGCAGGACTGTCTCCAGGGACTCAGAGGAGTAAAACTAAATTATAATTGACGAAATCATACTCTGAGATCTTTTATTATATAAATAAAATATATTTTGTCAAAGTATTTCTTAAGATTTGTAAATGCAGTTTATTGATTAAATTTCTACAATTAATTTCTCTTAACATTCTTTTCTCGATCGATAAAATAGCAAAAATCATTTCATCTTCTTTTTAAAATTTCCAACTCACGGATGTGCTTAGACAAGGACCAAGTGCTTATTGATGGAATGATGAGAAAGTATTCGATAATTAATTTCATATATGGCATTAAAAAAATGAACGTTAGTATAATTTTTATGAAATGTGATTTTGCACGAATGAGAAAAAAAAGGAAATTTGTATTAACTGTGAGCAATTATGGTGACGATATCTAATATCGTGAATTTATTATTGACAACATATTTACTTACCTCTTTAAACGAGTGAATTTAATAAAATAAATTGTTATATTAATTATTACGGGCCTGATTGGGAAGGGTGGGCCGGCCCTGCATGGAAGTCAAAAAAACAAAAAAGAAAAAAAAAAGCAAGGGTGGCCTGATTGATGCCTTGACTCGTCTACAAGTCCAGCTGGCGTGATGCGTGAATCCAATGGGCCTTATAATGTTTCCTGTTGCTGTTTAGCCTTTTAGTTCTGACTTCTTAGTTTTTTAGAATATTTTTCATTAAAAAAATTTTAAATTTCCTAACCAATACCAATGATGTACATAAATAATAACGATTTATTATTTTTTTAAAATATGTATATTTATTATGCCTTAAATCACTTATCATGGTTTTTTATTTAGTTAAATAAATAATAGAAACTGTACTCCCTATCTAAAATTGAAATTCTTTTTTGAAAAAAAATAGTATATTATTTTTTATCATAATTAAACCCTTCATTAGAGTTCGCAATGCTGACGTACGTAAATATTCGTATTAAACTAATTAATTGTTATATCAATTTATGTAATTGTTAATTAGTTACTATTATCGTTATTGTTAATTGTTGATATATTATTAGGAAAAATATTCAAAAGAATATGTATCTTTACTCAATCATTATTCAGCAACCAAATGATACCTAGACTGTTTGGATTCAATTTGAATGGAATAAACTATTATGATATCATGTTCTTGAATAAGCTAATATATATATATATATATATATATATATATATATATATATATATATATTTGTTGTTTTCTGAAATTCCAGAGTTGATCAGGTTAAATCTATTCCAATGTTTGGTTATATTCTCATAAATATTATTGAGATACTTGAGAATTTATTCTTTGTTATTTGATAGCATATCTAAGTGTAGAAGTAGAGTCATATTTCTCCAAACACCAACTTTGATCTAAAGAAAATATCCCTGTCAACTATTTTCAAAGAAAATTAAGCCGTTGTTACTGTTTGCAAGGAAATTAGCTAATATTATTCCATGAGAGAAACAGAAATGTCTCCTAACTAGTTGTGACATTCAAATCGAGACTATTAATTCTCTCTCTCAGCTGAGAATTCAAACTCCGAAATGGAATCGAAGCTCATCATTTAACTCTGGAGCCAGGCAATTGGTAAGGACATCACATCGAGCTTAGTCAAACTGCTCAAAAAGTATTAGGATCTTTCATTGGATTCGCTATTAAGGAGGTCTCCATTTCTGCTGTGTGGTTGAGATCGTCTTTCATCTACGGCCAGTCCACTAAAGATATGAAAACATTAATTGCTTGTCGACGTAGGCGAAGATGAAACAGACAATGAAATTGGACGCTAATTGGAATTGACGTGTATGAATCCAGAAACACCAAGCTATCTTTCTTTGTCTGTTTACGATTCACATAAAAGCTAAGAGTTCGTCATCGCCACGCCTAATAGAGGAGATTGGTCACAGGACGACTTCTGCAAAGACTCGGTAGCCACAGGTTAGAAGCTTTCACTCTCCTGATCAAAGATTTCAATACGAGATCACTTCCACTATTAGCTGGTAATCCGTCACTTCATTTTTCCTTCACCTCTTATTTCTATATGACAATTTCCACTACTCTTACGGTGCTCTGTTTCTTATCCTTTTTTTCCACTGGGATGGTTGATCTTTCAAAGCTGTCGACTTGTGCATGTGTTGAAACTTGTGATCAGATTCTTTTTGTTTAGTCCATTTCACATGCACCGCGTTGATAGTATGAACTTGCCTACCGTAGAATGCAGGTAACCACTAACCATCACCTTCAGGGATCTAAAGTTCCTAGTTTTGTTTTGTAGAATTAGGAGTCAAGTCAACAAAGACAGCGGTGTGCTTGATGCATGATTTGGGCATGCATAAATAATCAAACAGCAAGTAGTACTTCACTAGTTTCCAAAAGATTAGGTTCACTTATTCAGAGAGAATCCTGTCCAGCATCATCCAGCTCTGTGCCATTAATTTTTTGCTACTTCCATCCCACTACATGTAATTGTAAATACATAGTCCACCTCGATTAAGATACGAGGCCGTGTTGTATGTTTTTTTTATATATTATTATCGATGCCTTCTTCTATTTATTCTATGACATCTTCAGGCTTTATAAAGATTCATTATAATGGAAAATAACCCTATGAAAAAATCTCTTAAATGTCTTCCTCAAAACAATTAACTGATCGATATATTAAAAACTAAATCTCAACCGTAAATAATTGTTTGTGGGACTTCATAGTTTATTCAACTTCGGGTCGTCGTGGCAGAGCAACATTAGGTTAGGGAGTGAGGGGACTTCCATGGTTCCTTCGTCCTACCGAAAGATTCTAATTGAAAGTTTCAAAATATGCTAACGAATCAAAGTCTTCACATGGTGGAGTGTTGGTTAAGATAAATGTTATCAGCTTCTTCACGCACATTGACACCGCCAATGCAATTTATTAGTTCGACTGATTGTGAGGTGTCCCGTTGTTCTAGAAATTTGGATTCCTTCAAGTTATTCTTTTAACTGGATTGGATCCATTAATTGCTTTAAAAGTATAATAGTTTTTTTGTTGTTGAAGAACTTAATATTAGTGCTCGACTCGTTGTTGAACTGGTTTTTGAAGGACTGAATCCATATTTAATCCTAACGAGATAATAATTAACATCCAAGCAGTCTAAAGAGGTTGAGAAGTCGGGCCTTAATCATATATCTCGGTTGCAGGACAACATAGGAAGCTTTTGACCCGGAAACTAAGCTCATTATTATGATCATGGACGACTATAATGATTGTGTTTGGATTGGGGAACCAAAGTTTCTCAAAGTTCTTAAAACTTTTTGTTGTGAAATGGAAGTTCTCATCAGACGTTTCGACAAAGTTCTCGGACAGACAGAACTACATAACTGAAGTTCTCGCGCGTTTCGTAACTTTTGGGTAGGAACTTCGGCGAATTTTGAACGTTGACCAGAACTGAAGTCTGTGTTTGCAGGCCAAGTTCTTATCCGGCCACGCCGGGAACTGAACAATCCATTAGTGGTGGAAGCCCCCAGTGGCCATTTATTGATTTCCTCCTTTTTCTCCCGTCGAGGGAACTGAACTTAATTATATTGACACGGTATCCTTTTGTCATTACATGAAGAGCGAACAGAGTCGGAATCGTAACACACGGCTCATGGCCAAATTAACTTTAAGGACTCTACGAAGGGAGGACGGCCGTCGCACTGAGATGTGGCAGCTCATGCATATATTCTTCTTCCAAGGAGATAACGCATGAAAGAGCAGTAATTAAGTGAAATGAAATATATTTCAGAGGCATGCAGGCAGCTAGCGGACTCACCTTCTTGTTATCATTGCCGTTGTTGACATAGTCATTAGGGGGTGATGGAGCCTGTGTTCCCATGTCTTCTTTCTATCACTTGCCCAGATGAATATAGAGAGAACAAGTGACCCTCTATGAGAGAGAGAGAGAGAGAGAGAGAGAGAGAGAGAGAGAGAGAGAGAGAGAGAGAGAGAGAGGAGAGAGAGAGAGAGAGAGAGAGAGAGAGAGAGAGAGAGAGAGAGAGAGAGAGAGAGAGAGAGAGAGAGAGAGAGAGAGAGAGAGAGAGAGAGAAGGCAGGTCGACGAACGGAAACTTGTTTAGATGTATATATATAGAGGGGGGATATAGCACGAATTCTTAAGGTCCGTGGTCCTCGTGGAGATGATGCATATCCGTTGACTCTTTATAGGAGCAGGAACAATACTCATGGAGTTCATATTCGATATTGTTATCAGAAGGTACACTTTTTTCTTTTTCCAGAATATTATATGAAGTATATTTTTATATTTAACCATTCATCATTAAAATTGTTAAACTTCGTTCGCCTGTTTTCTTTTTTGCATGGAACCCTCATTCAATTTTTTTTCAGTTTAAGATTATTATATTTCCATTCATTCCACGCCCATCAGTTTGGGATAAGATATATAAGTATAACATAATAAAAAAAGATAAAAAAATGAATTGATTAGTGCTTTTCTTTTCACTGGTAAAGAGGATACAAATTTCAGAATATAATTTTCCACGAAGGGGAACTTTCAAATCTACAAGAAGACTTTAGGAGATACATTTGCATTAGTCAAACTATATGAAACTTTTGGATATGTATTTGATTTGACAAGGTTTTTTCACTACTTAGGATTCTGATATATTAGTAAGACTAAGATTCATATTTCTCACAGGAACACCATTAAATGTTTGACATCCAACTAAAGGATTAACACTTAATTAAGATTAAACAAATGGAAGATTAACTTATAGAAGACAATGGATTATGAATTCGAGATAAAATTGGAAAGCAAAGAAACGAACACCAAAAATGAAAAGAAGCCTGGGCGTTAACATTGTGGAAAATCAATTACGGAACTTTTGGGGTGTACTTCACTCATTATTAATTAGATAAGAAGTGGAAAAAAGTAATTAAAGGAAATTAACGAACTGGATCATATCTCAATGAGCCATTTCCGGTAGAATTCCGAACAATTTTTATTTCGTCTGCATTTCCATTTGTTGAATTATGTAAACTCATAAAATTTTAGGTTGTTAAGACGGATATTGTTTTTATATTCATATTACTGATCCATCAACTTATATATGAGGTGTGCACTAGCATATTTGATTTTGATTTAATGAGTATTCTCCCCCCTCCAAGGGGGGAAGATGGTTCTCCCCCATCTGTCGTTGTTGAATATGCATCCGACGGTTGCGAATAATGCGTGTGATTCAGACGTTCCGAGCTGGTTCGGGACGAAATCGATGCGTGGTTCAACGGTGAAAAAAATCGAAGAGAAGGCGTGGGTGAGTTTAGTGTCATGTGTGAATCGCGACGGTGATCTTGCGACAGCGGCAACCTCACTGCAATGGCGACGAAGATCGTGCGGCGATGACGAAGAGGCCTCGGCTCGGGATCATGGTGACAACGAAGTGACCTCGACACTAGGCATGGCGAGGACGATGACACTAGGCACTGGGGGCGATGACGACACTAGACACATGGAGTGGGGACGATAACACTGGGCACGATGGGGATGATGACACTGGACACATGCCTGAACCGCGTACTATTTTCGTCTGAATCGGCTCAACACGCACGTTTAAATCGTGTTTTACCCCTAGTGAACTGCACACATCATCCGTGCTCATTGGATCACGGAGGGACGGAGGACCATCCTCCCTTTGTGAAGGGGGAGGATACCTATTAAATCCATTTGATTTAGTAGGATTGAAAAACACATTAACCAGATCATAAAAAAAATCATTTCATAACATAGACTGTAAACAAAATGGAGGAATGTTTACCAGCATATGGAATTTGAAACAATTCAAATAAAAAATCAACTAGAAGCATCACATCACACTCAATCACTGGACCAAACAAAATGTGAAGGCGCGAAGTCAAGATGATTGTCCAGATAGGCAAATTATAAGGCATTAAAATTTCACTCTTCTTATTTGGATCATAGTATTTATGTTATTCTTCTTATTGTGTCTTTCGGGAGTAAATTTTTTTAAACTTTTTTATCATAATATCAAAATGATGTTTATTTTCTAGCTTTTATTTTTCCGATTGGTCCTCTAAAAGATAACTAATTTTCAATTAATTATTACAATAATTCGTGATAAATAACAGTTCTATTCATATGTACACTTTGTATCACCGTGAATATTATTGTTGTGCACGTCTTCATAATTTTGTATTCAATTATCTACGGAATTCAAAGACAAAAAAATAAAATTTTCATGAATAATAAAACTTAGTACGCAAGGTAATACAATTGGATAAAAATACTTAATAACAATAGGCAAATTTTCGATAAGATAAAACAATTACAACAATTCTCTTCTATTCTCTTTTATTTTGTTCTTTCCATTCTTTCTATTCTTGAAAGTGAGTACCTCAAACCCAATGAAAGAATGAAGATGCAAATTTTAGATGCGAGACTATTAATACTCAATATTAACTATGGACTGAGAGCTATTAATACACACATTTAAATTGTTGGGATGATAGTGGCTATTAATATTCATCTTTTAAGCATCGTGGTGGGGCTAGTAATACTCGTCTTATGATATTATGGTGGAACTATTAATACTCACATATTAAATCATTATGATACATGATAATCTCGAACTATAATTTTTATCTTTTGACATAATTATCACTTTTGCATCTAATTATTAAATGCAACAATGATAAAGATTTAGTATACTACAAAAGTTGTCAAAAACACTTTTGTCCGGGTGTTGTTTTTCCTTGTAGCACATTAAAAAGGAATAATGAGATGTGAAAATTATCTCCTTACATGGAAAACTCTAAAAAGCATTGTCATCATGAATCAAACAGAAGAACTTTCCATTCAAAGCAAGAATAAATATTCATATTAATTATATAGATCGAATTAGTCCTTGAATATCGAGACACAGCTATAACCGTAAGTGCATGATCTTTATTGCAATTTAAAGAAGCCAAAGTAATGCTAAAACTAAATTAATAGATTGATCGAGTAATAATAGTAAATGAAAATATAAATGCAGAATATATTAAAAATAGAATTATTCTAATTTTTAATCATTTTTAATGGATAAAACTAAACATAAACTATTATCTAGGAAAATTTAGAACGACAACTAATTCAATAGCACCGAAAAAGTAAACTTTCAATGGAATAAGAACAAGAGTTAACCTTCGATTATGAATATTGGCAAGATGTTCATAAGAAATTAAAATATGATTTAAATTAACGTATCTGTCACAAAAAGCAAACACTGCTCTCGGCTTCTTAAATATTAGGTTTTGACCAATCTCATGATGCAAGATCTTGACCTTCGAACACTTACAATCACAAAATATAATCAATGAGACTCTTTTATAAACATATGAGTAAAAAAATCTTGTGCTGTGTTTGTTTTCAATTTTTTTTATTTTAAAGAAGGAGTAAGATTGACTTTTTAATTGTTAATAAAATAACTGTTGATGTACTTGTACCTTGTACTCAAAATTATGAAAGAAAAAAAAAGAGAAAAATAAAAAAAATACAAAGATATGTGGCAAAAGTGGAGGGCGAAGCTCCGACCGGATGAAAATTGAGATTTTATCACGATGTACTCTTTTTTGCTCATAGTGAATTTCTTCTGACGATGAAATTATTTGTCCGTAGATGTTTCATCAATTCTTGGTGCAATATTTTCAATAATAATTTACTAAAATACGGAATGGAATTCAAAGGAAGAATCTAGCTATATTAGTTTTGATGAAATTTAAATATTTATAATTTAAAATTAAATGCTATAAAAAATATATAATTAAGGATGTTTCAGAGAAAATAGCATGTTTTCTTATTCTAAATCGTAGCACATATTCATTTGTCAATTTTTCATATTGCATTTGTATTTAATTCATTTATGAATCTATCCATAAATATACATGAACAAGTTCTTTTAATATGCAGTAACTTGTTATATAGGTTAAATTGTGAGTGGAAAGGTTCTTTATTATTAATCTATCCATTTGCCGCAAAGTAAATATTTTCTTGGGAAATGGTATAATTTATGGCGCTGGACTTCAACGTATCTTAGAAAACACAAAATAAGTTGTATTGAGAAAAATGATAGTCCCTTTTTTAAAAAAGGATTATTTCTTTAAATTTCGTCTAAACTTCATAATTTTTTATATCTAACATGTATTGACATTTCTTTTTTCTCTTAATTATCATAAATTTTTCACTTTAATCCTCCCGTCTTCTTTTGTTAAATTTTTTATTATCTTTATTTTTAAATTTATGAAAATACTTAATTATTTCTTCTTTCAAAACACATCAATGAGAAATTTAATTTTGGAGGGAAGAATAATTTAATCTTTTAATAAATGAGAAAACTAAAAATAACATAAAAGTAGACAAAATGATTAAATCATGATAGTTTAAGGATATGACAAATTAAGTTCATATTTTAATATTAGATGCGAAAATCGTGAGAAGAGGTTCAAGAAAATAAGTCATTTTTTTAAAAAAAATAATTTTTCAAAAGTAATCTGCTTTTCCTATCAACATAAAAGTGTTTATATATATATATATATATATATAAGAATATTAGGGTGCTCCCTACACTTTTGTGGTAGCACCTTGCGTCTGTCACGGGGTTATTCTCGGACACTAGACCACGTGCGACGATTAGGCGGATAGGCACTTAGCCAAGTCTGTTTTGATGTTGCAGCGAAAGTTTTATGGTCGAGACGACTATGCTGAGAGTCGTTCTTATAGGCATTCAATTACGGACATGACTAGAGTGTTGGACTACTCGTCATGGGATCGTGGCATTGGCACGTTGCGGCACCAATGCTGGCGCTTGGGCGCTTAAAGTTCGAAGGGGCGACGAAAGGACCACGGAACGTCACGAAGGGACACCGATGTGGGTTGCCACCCTACGCTCAAAGTCATGACACTAGAATTAAATGAAAGCTTACTTATATTAAATATGATGAAACATAACATACAATTGGGCCTCGGAAGGTACTAGTAAACTCCTCCTAGTGTACCGTAGGTATAGGAGCCTTATTATATATCGAAGATGCAAAAAACGTACCCTACGGGAATGTCACCTACTTGGTCATTCATAAGGACGGTCTTACAAGATAAATGTCCTAAGGGTGGATAACTTGGTACTCCGTAATATTACGCAGTGCGGGGCGGCTGCATGTGTTCCAAAGTTTCGGCGCTGAGTGGTCGAGAGTTATAAGTTGAGCGGCACTAGTGCCGCGAGGCTTCACGCTTCGTGTCACGGGAAAACGCCCGTGACATTCTCCCCCATCAAAGTCGGCGACGCCCCCGACGCCGTTGTCCGGGCTTCCTCGGGGCCTTCGTCTTCAGTCTTGACTTCGTTTATCTCGTTCAATTCTGTCTTCTTTGTCTTGACTTCGACTTCACCAGCATCACGCAACGCCAAGAATGCCTGCTCATTGGGGTCTCGCTGAGGACTCCTCCCTCAGGCTTGCTTCGCTCGCTGATCCTTCGTCCAATCCGGGGTCATCACTTGTGCAGCGCCAGTGGAGTCCGCCATGTGCAGTCTGACTTCATCAAGCAACTATTCGTCCATCAAGTCTCTGTTGGCTTCACTTCTCTTCGACTTGCACAGTGTCAACTTGTGTGGTTTGGCTTCTTTGGGGGTGAAACAACTCTTGTATGCCTTCAGGAATAACGCGGAGAAGAGTTGTCCCAGGGTCGTGTAGAACACGATGAAGAGTCTCGCCATTCGACCTGCATGACTTGACTCGATGCCTTCATGTTGCGGATGGCCGCAGCATAAGGTCTCCCTTCTGTCGAATGCGAAGTACGGGACCATTTCACCATCGATGATCGTTCTTGAATTCCGACGGCATTAAACAACACAAGCTCTTTGATGATGACATTTGCAACTTGTTTGCTTCGGGTGCTTTGAGTCGCTATGATGAGCGACGAGAGTCTTCCCACAGATGCTTCGAAACGCTTCAGGTCTCTTTGTGGGCTTGACTCCCCATCTCTATGTTGCAAGTGGTTGCAACGTAGAGTCTTCCATTCCTCTACCGAGTGAAGAGTGTAGGACCACCTTCTTCTTGGTGATCACCTGATGTTTCGGCAGTCTTGAAGTGGGACAAGGTTTTTTGATAGAGCAATCCATGCCTTGTCCATTTCGAGTCGCCATAGTGGGCGACGAGAGTCTCCCTACGTTCCCTTGTGGTTCAACTCACTGTCTCTAAGTTGCAGATGACTGCAACGTTGAGTCCTTCGTCCGTCGAGTATTTGAGAGCGGCTCCACCTTCCCCTTTGTGGACATGAGACATCTCGACGGTTTGCGGTGGAACAAAATTCTTTGATATAACATTCCGTCCCTTGTCCACTCTCAGTCGCTATAGTGAGCGACGACGGGAGTCTCCCCACATGTGCCTGTGGTTCGACTCGATTCTCCTGCTTCGATGGGCGATCATCATCTTTGGTATAAGTAGCTTCCTCCTTGCGATTTGAGCTTCTCTCCTCCACCATTGCCCTTGCCCAAAGGCTTTGGTGGTATGACACTTGTCACGACTGACGATTGACTTGACAACGACAACTAGTGAGCGGAGGTTGGGCGATCCTGTCGTTCCAACTCCCTCCTAGTACAAAGCTTCTAACCCCTCTGCTTGAAGAGCACCAACATTAGGTCTTCATCCTCCTAGGAATACTGTAGGCGGAGTTCAGTGATTCCTTTCACTTCCTCCTTCAACATGCCCATATGGCCGATGCTGAACAATGCGATCTTGACCTCCAGTCCCAACTTGTCAGGGCTTGCGTAATTGATGAGCTGCCACTTCTTTTGTCCCATGTCTCAATGGGATGCATGTTTGCCACATTCCACATGGTCGTGATGGCAACACCATCCTGAGTTTGCCACATCTTGCAGGGTTCTTGGGATATGTCTTCTTCCGATCCTGAGACCTCCTTTGAAGCTTAGGCAACACCTTTGAGATATGGATGGAACGAGATCGTTGTGCTCGTTCACGAAGAGAATGCACCTTAGATGCTCGTCCGTCCGCAACTTGGACAAAGTAATGTCATTGCGGTTGTCGGTAGGGATCATGCGCCTTTGACATACTTGTCCACCGGGCGGCTGACTCTTGTGGAAGAATAGCCATTCCGAGTCTTCAACGAACCATGGGGATGTTCGTGAAGATGCTCCGCTTGGATAAGCGGATTGCGGTTGGTGAACTCATGGCATAAGCTCCCAACGTCACCTCCATCTCCATTCGAAGGGACGACATCGCCAGTGTGTCCTTCGAAACATTTGGGTTGCGATCCTTGGAGGCCACTTCGATTGCTCGAGGCATTGTCCGAGAGGAAAGGGCACTCCTTCCTTCGGTTGGCAGCGGAACGCTTGACAGTAGCATGCCAAGGTTCGCCAATGCTCAACGCTCAGACCATTTGCCAAATTGATCGTTGAGTTGAGGCGTCGATTTGCGTTGGCATGTATCAGGTTCGTCCCACTCCTCGATGGATGGAATTGCGCCGCTTGCGGGGCGACACTTGACGAGGCAGGCAAGGCTGACAGCTCGTCCGCGAGTGTTTGCAAGTAATCAATGCTTTGCTCCATTCTTGAAAGTCATCGTGGCGTGGCAGGCGGTACTGCGGCATGACAAGATGCTTGTGATTGATGCCCGTTGGCCGATAGGATGATATTCCTTAGCCGAAAAGGGACCATGAACCTTGATGTTTGTCCTTGAGCCAACTTTTCTCGTGAAGCGGTTGTGCACTCTACGTTGCATGACTGGGCATGCGATGCGACGTCGCGAAATATCAAGCAGCGCTAGGTCATCATGATAGTGCATGACCGACAGTCCCTGAATGTGACACGGGTCCTCCGAGTTACACGACGCTCGTGTAAGCGATCTCATAGTATGAGCAACGCAAGACCATCATGCGGAGCATATGCCCACTCTTTGACGCAGTGCGACACTTCAAGATTCCCGACTGTATACCTGGGGTGGTTGATCTACTCGAGTGAGCGACGCATGACCGTCCCGGTTAGGCGGGGCGATCAATCCGTCATCATGATGCATGACGGACGTTCCTTCACACAACACGGGTGTATGAGGAATATGCTGCGGGGCACGATTGAGCGTGCGGCGAGGAAGCTTGCCATGCATTCCTCGTTGGCGTCCACGATCAAAGACCATGGTACCAGTGCACTTGGATGTGCTGGAGTATTTGAGCGGAATCACATTTCCTATGCCAGGACACATCACGACGACATAAGCGAGTCATCGTCGCTGGGTAATCCGAGTAGGAAGAACTGCTCTGATACCACTTGTCACGGGGTCATTCTCGGACACTAAATCACGTGCGACGACTAGGCGGATAGGCACCTAACCAAGTCTATTTTGAGGTTGTAGCGGAAGTTTTATGGTCGAGACGACTATGTCGAGAGTCATTCTTATAGGCATTCAATCACGGACATGACTAGAGTGTTGGATTACTCGTCATGGGACCGTGGCATTGGCACGTTGCAGCACCAATGCTAGAGCTTGGGCGCTTGAAGTCCGAAGGGGCAATGAAGGGACCACGGGACGCCACAAAGGGACACCGATGTGGGTTGCCACCCCACGCTCAAGGTCATGACACTAGAATTAAAGGAAAGTTTTATATTAAATATGACGAAACATAACATACAATTGGACCTCGGAAGGTACTAGTGAACTCCTCCCAGTGTACCGTAGGTATAGGAGTCTTATTACATATCGAATATGCAAAAGACGTACCCTACGAGAACGTCACCTACTTGGTCATTCATAAGGACGGCCTTACAAGATAAATGCCCTAAGGACGGATAACTTGGTACTCCGTAATATTACGCAGTGCGGGGCGGCTGCATGTGTTCCAAGGATTCGGCGTTGAGCGACCGAGAGCTATAAGTTGAGCGGCACTGGTGCTGCGAGGCTTCGCGTTTCGTGTCACGGGAAAACGCCCCGTGACACGTCCACACCTCCATAGTCGTCTGATTTCAAATTGACGGACGAGATGAAAGCGTATGGGTTCGGAAGAGGGGTTCGATCGGTTCGACACGCAGGGTGCATTGGATGGGGAGCGGTTCAGTAGTGCGTTGGAGGGGGAGCGGTTTAGCAGTGCGTTGGAGGGCGTTGGGCGTGCGCGATTTGGCAAGCATGGGGTTCGGAGGAGGGGTGCGATCGCCTCATCTGGCGTCGACGTGTGCGGCTTCCGACGACGGTCGTTCATCATGCACATCTCATCCTCTAGCAGACCAGCAACATTTGGGCGGTGGTGGGATGGATCTACGTGACGAAGGGAGGCGGCGCGATGGATCTACGCGATGAAGGGTGGTGACACTATGGATCTGCACGACGACGGATATGCGCAACGGCGGATCTGTGCGACGGAGGGCGGCGACGCGATGGATCTGTGCGACGGAGGGGCGGCTACTCGATGGATCTGCGCGACGGAGGGTGGCGGTGCGACGCAAGCGAATCCCTTCGCGAATCTAAATCTTTCGCCATCCGTCCTCCACGAAAGATCATCGTCCTTCGTCAATCCCTTCGCTCGCGGTTCATGGGTGCAGATCCTTCACCCGCATATCATAGGCGGCATGAAAAAGGGGGGCGATCGCGGTCGCGCAAGCGTCCCTTGTCGTGCGGGTGTCTCCTCCGACCTCCGTTGCCAACGTCCTCCGGTTGATTCACGACAATCGGCGCCGATTGACAACACTCGTCCCTGCTTCTCAAACCCTTCGTCATTGTGCATGGAAGCAGAGGAGATGGCTCTAGAGGACAATGACCCCTACGCTGCAAACCGACTGAATTCTATGAACCGGACACTCGAACTGTTGCGAACCGGTGCGCTTTCATCTCGTCCATCGATCTCAAATCGGACGACTCTCGAGGTGTGGGCGTAGGGTGCTACCACAAAAGTGTGGGAGCACCCTAATATTCCTCATATATATATATTGATCAATCCGATTTTAGGAGAACACTTTTTTCGGTCAATAGAAAAGTATGCTCTGTTAGATCAATGCATTTTATAATAATATCAAACCGAAATGAAAATAAACATTTTATAAGAAAACACTTGCGTCCTAATAAGGGGATCCTCATATGGAAGAAATAAATCATAATGGTCATAAAAGTGTTGCAAAGATTAGTTTGGAGATCCTCAACCCAGTTGGAACTTGGAAGCCGAAAAAGGAAAACTAAAACTAAAGTTGCTACCGCCGTATAAATCAAAAGGTAAACGCGTTGGATGGTCAAATGACATATCTAAGGAACACCAAATATGGGGCAATTGAAGAGAAAAAAATGCAAAAGTGATCTGAATACAAGGAAGGACAAGGCATCTGACCAATCTACCCATTAAATTTAATTTTTTGGATTATAAAATTCATATTCCGTTAGCTTTGCTTTCTGGTATCAACTTTTTTCAAGTGTTAGCTTCTCGATCGCTTATAAATATTTTTTACAGAATAATATGTTGAAAGAATAACATTAATAATTTTTATATTTTTAATTGTCTCCAACTATGGCACAATGTTGAAATTAATGTGTTAAATAATATTATTAAAAAATTGAGTCATTAAAAAGAGTCACATAAATGATTTTATATTCTTAACGGAATACACGTGTAAATACATAAAAAGATTTACAAGATTTACAAATTTGATGGTGAATCTTAATTTTAAAAAATAAAATATTTTACATAATTCTTGGCATTTATTTAATAATTTAAATGGTTTTTTATTTTTAAATATTGATACAACTATGAATTAATATGTGATAATTGTTGGCTCTATCTTTTTATCTTCAAAGTTGAAGGTAAGGTGCATTGATTACCATCTTATAATTATCATAATATTATATGGCCCTTGTATAATGATAACTCATACATTTTAATTATATGATTCTGCGTAGATGCAATGTTTCTAAATTACTGCATAATAAAATAATTAAATTTGAAATTAAAAAAAAACTCTCTTTATGCATGGTTTTAGGAAGGTGAAATACTTTTTAAATTATTGCACCATAAGATAATCAAATCTAAATTTTTTAGGAGTGAAAATGATTCGGATCGAGTCGATTTTTTGGTTCCAAAAAATCATTCATTATTTTTTGGATCAGTTTTTTAAATCACAAAAATCATTCTAAAATCATTTAAGAAAAAAATTACCATTTAGCGAGTCATTTTTTTGCCCCTATTTTAATAAATAATATTTTTGAAAAATATATAATAAATTAAAATTAGTATTAACTTATTTAAATTTATAACTAAATATAGGATATAGTGTTAGAACAATTAAAATAGAGTTTTATAATATGATAAGAATGTATTAAAATTATATAAAAAATTATTACACCGGTAATAAAATAATTGATTACATCTAAATTAATTATATAAATAAAAATTAATAAATAAAAGCGGACTCCAATGATTTTACAATTTTTTTCAAATAGGATCCTAGTTTAAGCGAATCGATTTTGTTCAATTTAAAAACCGCCCTAAACGTATTCGATTTCCTATTTTTTTTAGTTTTTTTTTCTATCAAGTTTTTCGGTTCGGTCGGGTTTTTCTTACGCCCCTAAAAATTTTCGTTTGATCATGGTTAATTCAACATGATGATGTAAACATGTATGGTTTGAGATGAAATAAAAAGTTGGAATATAACTATTTTACGACGCAACGTCAAGGGAAAAAAAGTATGATACGGACTGAAAAGTTTATTAATCAAATCAAATTTATTAAAAAACTTTAGATTGTTTGCACCGTGTATAAGGTAGCAATAGTGAGCTATAAAACAAAACATGTGAGAAACCTCTTACTAAAAGTCTTTGTACTTTTGCGATTGAAGTCCCCACAATTACAAAAATTGGAACTATTTGTGAGTCCCCATTTTCGTTTTCTTGTTGATGTCGGATATCGATAGTCAAATTGCCATGTTGGACCCGAAGAATTTTGTCCAACTTCGATGACGATTATAAAGTTAACAAAGAATTTATTATTTATAATCATGTTGAGCTAATGACTCAATTCTCGTGATATTAATAATTATAGTTGAAGGTCGATTTTATCATCGACATCAATTATTTAATAAAATCCTTCCGTGTGATCTACTTGATAATAATAAATAATGACTCAAATTTTTGCTTAAACGATAAAGAATAATATCATTTCTATTACTTAATTACGTCTCTTCTCCAATTTTCTTTTTTAAAACATGATTTGGGGAATTCATCCTATGACAACTCTATCAAACCCGTATCAAAGTGAAATCGACGTTACAATCAACGTAGCAAACTTGGGGCCAACAAGTTCTTGCTTGGAAACATCTCCCGACATTATTTCTCCAAAGTCATGCAGTTCAATCAAATCCTCGTTCTTAGTCACAAGTTTCAACTTCTTCTCAATGGAATATAGAAAAAAATGGATGAAAACAAGGAGTTGAGTACAAGCTAAAATTGTTCACCTGGAAAAGCGATCGAATTCGTAAAGAAACATCTCAGAAACTTAAATGTTAAAAAACACCAATTAATCCAGAAATGGACCGGTGTCTTAATTAATAGCAACATTGAGAAGTTGACTCACAATTGGGTTCGATTGGTTACAAGATTGAATATTATGAGACCGAAAGGACCGATTAAGAGACAATGCAAAGAAATTTATAGTTGTGATAAAATATCGACAAAGAAATTCAAACTTAATACTTTTTTCCACACTGTTGGAAATATCGATAGATGAAAAAAATATCGATTGTCATTGTAGAATCTAAATTGATGGAATAAAACTTCAAATTCACTATCCCATTCCAACGTCTTTGGTTAACAAGTTTATTTTTTACTGCAAGGTCTAATAAAAGTTCATACTACGAAATCTCCTCTTACATCCCACACAAGTTGCGAGTTATAATTGTTTTGCTCCAGCATATAATAATTTAATATACATCAGCATTAGATTTGCAAATTAAAACTATGAGAGGCTAATTTTTTTAAATAGTAATGATGATTTTGTTATATGTTGGAATTTGTCTAATTTTTTAAAAGCTTAGATTGATAGCTCCATATATATAACCTATTTATTTACATTTTTATTTTATTGTTTTATAAAAAAATATATTTTTCTAACACAAGTTCCAGCTATCTTAGAATCTTGTTTATAAAAAAACTAATGCTAATCTCTTTTATGAGTATTCGAAGTAATCTATGTGTAGTTTTTCAAATCCAAATACAATTAATTACGGTTCGAGATTGTAGCCTAATTAAAAGTGAACTTCCTAAATTTCGTAATCTCGTATGTCATTTTTCATTTGTGATTAATATCTTCACTCCACATTTCTTGTCAAGCTACTATCAAATTATGTGTGATTGATGTCATAAATCAAATTTAATGATTATATAATTAAGGATGGTTAACACAACAGGATAACGGATTGTATCCTATGAGCGTTAGGTGCTGGTAACTTCATGTTCGATTTTTAGAGTCACCACTTTAATCAAAATTTATTCATACTACTCTCGTTCGAATATCGAATTAGTCGGGCGAGATTTTTACTATTTTAATTAAGAATATCTTTTATTTAGTTTATCAATGGGATTTGAAGTTTTTGTTATAAAAGTTCAGAATTCAAGATATATAAATAAATAAGAGGTGCAACATAAAAAATTATTCACATATAAATCTCTCGATTCTATTGATCATCTATGAATTAGGGAGAATTTATTTGGAGTCGATCCACTTTGACCCTCTTTAGAGAGAAGAGCATGGTAATTGGAATAGTCTATATCTGTAATCTTTTATTTTCTTAAGAAAATAAATAAATGAATATTGTAATTTCATTTGTTGATTTTTTTTCTCCGACGTCACCTCGAATGATGTCAAAGGAAAATGAAATTCAAAACTGGCGACTAAACTTTTTAAAAACACAAACGACAAAAGAGAAAAAAAAGATAATTAAATAGCTGGAATTTGCGTTTAAAGACGACCAGAATGAAAAGATTGTTCAACACCACACACCCTGCAATGTGAAAAAGGAAGAAGGCAGCGAAACTGGCGAGTGTGGTATATAGCGGCCACTTGTTCGCCTTTGCGTCTCTCTCAAACGGGGACCTGGATTTACGCGTTGACTAACGAGTCTTCAAGTTTGAAATGTCAAAGCCTCCAAGTTAAATTATCATTTGCGAAAATGGGGGCCCTAAAAGTGAGTCCACGTATTTCGCATTCGAATTGTTTCTATCTATTTATTGTTCTTTGTACTTGGATATCTGTCTGTCGTCAAAGAAAGAAAAAAAAATGTATATAATTCTTAATAAGAGAACGAAACAAAAGAAATGAATTCTATTAACTATATATATATATATATATATATACAAGAATACATTAATCTCCTTGACGAGTTGTGCAATCCATCGCTATCCGTTGACCGATATGAAATAATTGCTCGTTCTAAGTCTTCCAACTTTTCGATGGCTTCTAAACTTATATGAGATCAATTGTGTACCGCGAGCCACTTGAGAAGGCAATTAATGATCTATTTGATGTAAATTTCCCCCATGTTCTCAATGTCAGTCAAGATGTAGCTACGTACACAATGACTAGGAATAAAAATGTTATCCGTAACAAGCAACAACAATGAGTTCTGGATTTGTTTCTTACTAAAAGGTTTTAAGCGAGTCCACGTCCTTCCTAGCATTTTCTACGGGCATCCTTCAAAAGAAAACTAAAAAAACAATCGAGGAAGTCATCCGAGAAGAACCAATCGTTAGAGGGGCACGAAAATAAGAAGATTTTCCTAAAAAAACTTGGTGCTAAGTGAACGTTTGATTCATTTTTATTTAAGAACTTTTAAGTATGATTCATATAATTTGTTATCTGATTTTGGGCCACTGTAATAACTAATTTGGAATTATAACTGTTTTAAAGTTTTATTATATTAAAAATGAGTAAATCTGTTTACACTGTTGCCTTCTTCGTGCCTTATTTGTCGAGATTCTTGCTAAAGTATATATATATTTAATAGAAAATAAATGATCCAATTCACTGCTAGAAAGACATCCATCTTCCAGTCGAAGAAAATAATATCCATTCATCCTATGACACAAATGCAAAGTAGTTCTCAATGAGATATGCATTTGGATTTACCTTTTTACTGGGTAAACTACGCACATCGTCCTCAAACTTAAAGTTAATATCTCAACGGTTCCTCAATTTTAATTTGTAATTAAATTGTCTCAAATTTTATTTTTCGTGTATGCATCGTTATCTTGATCGGTTATCATTTTTTATTATATTACTAATTTGACATAATATAAAATAATAAAATTAATAAAACTATTATAAAAATGAATAAAAAATAAAAAAAACAACCATCGACATCATGCCGGAGCCGTACCATGCGAGCTCGCGAGGGGGGTATCGCCCCCCCCCCCCCCCCTTTTCTCCCACGTCATGCGAGAGGAAGAAAGGGGAGGGTGAGGGGGCGACGTCCCCCCTTTTTCTCCCTCACCTGCGCGAGGAAGGAAAGGGGGAACGACGCTCACTGTGCGAGCTCGCTGCGGCGCCCCTTTTCCTTCCTCGCTCGACAAGCTCGCGAGGGGGGCCGACGCCGTCCTTGCATGATCGCCCAGGTGAGCTCGCACCGCTTCGGCAAGATCACACGGGATGGTGTCGATACGGTGGCGGCGGTGTCACTTTTTATTTTTATTCATTTTTATAATATTTTTATTAACTTTATAATTTTTTATAATTTTATATTATGCCACGTCAGTGATATAATCAGAAATTTGGTTATCACCGATTAAGAAGATGATGCGTGTAAGAAAAAAAGTTTAGGGACAATCTAATTATAAATTAAAATTGAAGACCGTTGAAATATTGATTTAAAATTGGAGGACGATTCGTGTAATTTACTTCTTTTTACTTTGATCTTTAAACTCAGATGCGATCACAGAATAAATTGTGAAATGGAGAGGTTCAGCATTGATGGAGTATTAATATTTAATGTATAATAAAAGATGAAAATGGATATATTGAAAGAACTTTTGAGTACTTTTTGGTGTTGTTTCACAAGTGGTTCGAGATGCAACCAAGCTCTTAATTCCACTCAGTTCTATAAGGTTGTGTTTGATATCAAAATAAAAGGTAGAACAATTCTTCATGCCGAACAGTCTATGTGATATCTAATCGGCGACTAGAAGTTCTTGCCTTCGGCAAGAGAGGTTCTTGCCGCGTTTCTTTTTTTCTTCTGCTTTATGTCTTTTCAGCCGCATCTTTTGACTTTTTTTCTTTCATCTATTTTTTAAAATTATTTTGTAATGTAAGTATATATAATTTAGTTATTTATTAATAGATTATTAGTCATCTTATAAAATAAATTATTTAATGTAATTAATTAAAAAGTATAAAATATTTAGTTCTAATAATTAAGAAATATTTTATAATTAAAATGTTCAATTATTTTTATAAAAAATATATTATATTTGGACATTAAGATTTACATAAATTATAATATTAATAACATTTAAAATATTTAATCAAATAAATAAAAATAATTTTAAAAATATAACATTTATGTAAATTATAATATTAATAAAATATTTTATTTACTATAATTTTATACCTCATAAAAAATAAATTATATTCTTAGTTCTTACTCTTTATCCAAACACCTACTAAAATTTATCTATCAAATCAACTTTTTTAAATCCTTATCATTACATTTTTCATCCAAACACCAATTCAAAATTTTCAATCAAATCAATTAATTCTCGAGAACTAATTTTCTCAAAATTCTCATACCAAACACTAATTTTTTAAATCCTCATACCCTAAAATTGTGTTTGGTGTGAAAATTTTGAGAAAAAGTTAGTTCTCGAGAACTAATCGATTTGATAGAAAAGTTTGTATTGGTGTTTGGATGAAAAAGTGTAATGATGAGAATTTAAAAAGTTGATTTGATGGATAAGTTTTAGTGGGTGTTTGGATAAAAAAATAAGAACTAAGAATATAACTTATTATTTTATAAGGTATAAAATTATAGTAAATAACAATATGTTATTAATATTATAATTTACGTAAATTATTATATTATTAATATTAATTTTATTTGTTTTTATTAAATCTTTTAAATATTATTAATATTATAATTTACATACATCTTAAGATCAAATATAATATATTTTTTTAAAAATACTTTAATAGTTTTATTCATAAAATATTTATTAATTATTAGAACTGAATATTTGATAATTTTTAATTAATAACATTTAATAAATTATTTTATAATATGACTAATAATGTATTAATAAATAACTAAATAATATATACTTATATTATAAAATAATTAAAAAAATAGATGAAAGAAAAAAAGACAAAACTTGTGACAGAAAAGACATAAAGTAGAAGAAAAAAATAAACATTCTTGTCTTGTCGGAGGTCACGTGAAAGTTCATGTCACATAAATTGTTTGGCAGAACAAAAAGTAGAACTTGAACAAAACTTGGGCAAGGGTATATTTGGTTGGCAGAACTTGGGCAAAACTAATCCAAGTTCTGTCAAACACTCTATATGACAAGAACTTGAAAAGTTCTAATCATATGACCAATTTAAATAATAAAAAAAATTCTTCCTTCCAACAAGAATTTGGAAAATTCTTGTCGGAAGCAAGAACTTCTTTTTTTTTTACATTTTACTTCTTCCTCCTTTTTTTTTTTACTTTTTACTTTTTTCTTTTAATTGTTATTAATGTACACATTATTTATGTATTAATAAATTATTATTAATCTTATAAATTAAATTATTCAATTAAATCAAGTTAATGTAAAATCTTATTTATAATATTATATTTAATATAATAGAATTGTATTAATTAAAATTTTCATTATTTTTAGAAACAGATTACATTGTATTTGGATCTTAATATTTATGTAAATTATAATATTAATAACATATAAAAGATTTAACCAAAATTAATATTAATATATTATGATACAACTTATTTTAATATAAATCTAAAAAATAATAACATATAATATTTTTTATGTGCTAATAATTATTATTTGAAATAAATAAATACGTATAATATTTTTATTTACTATAATTATATACTTCATAAAATATTAAATTATATTTTCAGTTCTTATTTTTTATCCAAACACCCACTAAAATATATTTATCAAATAACTTTTTAAATTATCATCATTAAAATTTTCATCCAAATAACAACATAAATTTTTCTATCAAACCGATTAATTTTCGAGAAATAATGAGAACTCAAAATTCCTGTACCAAACAGAGCTAAATGTTTTATTTGGTTTGATTTTCGAAGTGGAATGAGATCGCACTTAATAGAGGTGGAACCAAGGTCAGTCACGTGACCCTAGGTTAATTTTGGTGGAATCAAGCTGACTTTCATTTCTTTTCTTTTTTTTTGTTGACAATTTTTTTTATTTTGCAAACTATTTTTTTCCTTTTAGGCTTTTATTATTTTATTTTGTTATCTTTCTTATATAATTAATTAATTATATAAAAAATATTAACACTAAAATATTAATATAATAATTTTTATTACTTAGTATTTCATTAAAAATTATAATATTTCATTAATTATAAATTATATTTTTATATTTTAATAATATATTTTTAACAATTTTTAATAAAAAAATTATAATATATATTTATAATATTTATTTTAAATTTAAACACTCATTAAAATTAATTCGTCACATCTATTTTTTTCTATTACATCAATTATGTCATTCTCTATCGTTAAATTTTACTTCGTTCAAATACACTTCAAACTAATTCTACAATAACTAAATTCAAGACATTGATGCTAGAATTGTTTAATAACAAATGTTGGAATGACAATATAGAATCCCTTAATTTATACTCACACTGCAAACTTTCAAAATAAGAAAAGAACATAAAGGTTTACAATTTTTTTTTTGTTTCCTTTTGACTAAATAAAAGTCCAATATGCTTCTAGAAAGAAATAAAAGCTTTAGATGATTTGAACGGTAGTTAAAATGACGAGAACGTCCTTCATTTTCCTCGTGAAAGCGCAAGGTGACATAATTATACATTTGGCAATTTTCAATTGCCCATATCTCCTTTTGAAACAGTCATTTTGAAAAATTGATTACTGGACCCGAAGGATAATGATGTATGCAAATGGTCCCATAATTTACAACTTATCTAAGTTGTACGCGTATTCTATTTTTAAAAAATATAATATTAACTAAGTTAAAATGTTACTCGTAGGCGTATGGGTACGATGTCCCCATTTGCACACGTAATCCATTGATCCAAATATTCGTATTATAAAAGGGGTTGATGTTCGAGCATTTGACACGCATACATGCAAAGTTAGTATAAATTAAGAGGATTTGATTTGTTTTATTATTTTCTTTCATTTTGTCACTACATTAAAGATTAATGAAGCAAATAATTTTTTTTATAAAAATGAGAACTTATAATGTGTTAATAATATTATTTTGTTAAGTAACCATTTTATCGATACATATTATGTAAATAATAACTACATATGACTTAATGTTACTGATGAAGCAATCCAATATACACCATAAAAAAAAAGATTATGTGAACTGACGGAGTTAATTTGAGGTACTATCTGATTTTTACGACCTAATTATATAAGATAGCAGCAAAAAAAAAGTTTTTATAATTTTTGTTTGAATTGTAATTATAAATATTAAATAGATATGCTTATTTTACAAACTACTTTCTACATTTCTCTGTTACTATCTTTTTCATAATCCTTCTCAACGCATTTTATGTTATAATTTTTAAATGTGAAAGTAAAATAAGAAATATGAACTACTATTTTTTAATTTGTAGTTAGTTTGGAATAATTAATTATTTTATAGAGAAAAAAGTTGTGAAAAAATATTACGCTAAAATTTATAATCGCATACTTCAAATAATAAAAGTTGGGCTAGCATCATGGAAAAAACAGTTGGAAAGATATTAACGTGAAATATATATATATATATATATATATATATATATATATATATATATATATATTAAAAGGAAAGTCCTAGGACAAAGTGATGTTAAAATTATGTCTTAATTGCATTAAAATTTTCAACAATATCTAAATAATTTTAGAATTCGTTGAGATAATTATTGTTAGGCAAAATATTTTATATATATGTATAAATAATTTTATAGTTTAGATATGAAAATGTATATTATTAAAATAAATAGTAAATTTTTTAAAATTTTGAATATAAATTCAAAACTATTATTTGTGTCATTTACTTTAGTTCCACATTTAAATGTTGCAAAATCAAAAGGCAAGAGTGACACTATAAAAGATGAATTTATAACTGTGTAATTACCTTATGGGATGAAGTTGAATTTTATCTGTTTGAGAACTTTGATAAAAGAAAATATGTGTTTGATACTAAAAATACAAAATTATTTAAATAAGTTTTAATAATTATTTATGTCAAAATCAAACATAATATTCATCTCACATCTATATTATATTGTAATAAAAATTGACTTTATGTGTTAATTATGAAACCAAGTGTATATTTAATTATGTTAAAAACTTATATTGTATATAAAGAAGAGGTAAAAGATGCTAGGTGGCAATTTCAGAATAATTAAATTTTCAGATTTATTTTATATATGTTAAATAATGTTATGCATATCATTAAAATGAACATGAAAAGCAAAACTTGGTTATAAAACAATTTCAAATTTAAATAGAGCAATTTATGTTACTTTAATTGGTCCCATATCTAGACCATAACTATAACTATAACAACAATAATAATAATATAAGATTTTTTTCCTTCGACTTTCCTTAACTATAAAGTTTTTTATTGCGTTTACCCATGACTTTCAATTTTTCCTTAAATCTCCCATGAACTATATCACATTTTCCACTTTAATCCATCCATCAAGATCTGTTAACTTTTTCATTATTTTTTATTTTTTTGAATTATTGAATTACTAAATTGTCCTCACAACTAAATTGCCCTCCTCCCTCTTACCCTTCCCTCGTAATGAACCTTTCCGCTGACCAGTCTCTGCGCGGCCCTTGATGTCGCCTCTGGTAAAGGACACCATCCTCTAGCGTTCCCGGCGCCATGCGGCTCCCACACCAGCGTCAAGATCGGCTCCGACGACTTGTCCGTCGTCCGATTATGCCAGGGCGAGAACGATGGTGACAATGGGGTATCCTCTATGCGAGCTTGTCGGCGCGCGAGTTCGCACATGGGGGCGCCGACACCACCCTTTTCTGCCAGTACCCCGTGTGTGAGCTTGTCGGTACGCGAGCTCACACAGGGGATCGACAGAAAAGGGGGACATCAGCGCCCCCCTGTGCGAGCTCGCGAGGGGGGCGCTGGCACCCCCTTTTTTGCGGGCACCACCTATGTGAGCTCGCGTGCCGGTGAGCTCGCACAGATGACTTGCCGGTGGAGATCGAAGCAATGACAAAAGAGAGTGAAACAACTAAAGAAGATGAAGTTGAACGTCGGGAGCGAAAGAGACGAAAGCAATAGTTGCCGATGATGAACACTCATGTCCCCTCGCTAATGATGTTGTGGATGACAATTCATCCAGCTCACGAACTAAGACGTCTAAGAGCATGCAATTCCGACGCCGCCGATGAGGGCCTCTGGCAAGATGTTGGCGGCTGCGAGGAACGGCACAGTGTTGTCTAGCTCCACTAGGAGGTAGGAGAAGAAGCCACCTACGAAAGGGACCTCGGAGGCAAACTCTATGTAGATGAGGGAAGAGAGCAACACGGAGAAGCTTGATGGGCGTTTATGGGGAAATCTACGGCGAGGAAGGGGACAAGGGGGTCTCATTGTGGGGGGAGGGTACTGGCTTGAGGTAGGGAAGCAACATCTTGGCGCCAGCGAACCACGCGCCGTCGCCCCTCTTCTCGGCGTTGGTGACGCACCCCGCCATTTGCGGTCCACCAGCGCCAAGAAGGCCCTCCCCTCTCTAGTCGTCGGCGCAAGAAGTACTACAAGAAAATAAGGCTTATGTGACATAAAATATCATCATAGAAAATCTAATTTTCATCCTTGATAGTCTTTTTTTCACAGTTTGGTGATGAACCACTTTCGTCACTAAATTTTAACCCACAAATAGTGTTATGGCTAATGTAAAATGTTAAATCTATAACCATAAAAAACTTCATTGTTTGATTATCGTCGTGACTTCTTCATGCAAAATGGATTAAACCTAAATAAAATATATGTTCAAAAGAAAAGTCAAATATAAATATTTCAAATTAAAAAAACTATAGGACTTTATAAACGAATTTATAAATACATCACATTAATAAAGTAAAATTTATAACCTTAAGAATATTATATGTTGAATCATTTGCAACACAATCGCACGAATATATTCTTTCATTTTAGCATTTTCCTTATGAAAGATGTTCATCTAATTCTTGTTGCAACTTTTGTCATGCTTCTTCGCGTATTCGTTGCATATGATTGTCACTTACTACATTTGATGAAAACTTACCAACACACTCTGATGTAATAGAACCAAAATTGTTCAACAATAATTGAGCATATTGTCATGTGTCAAATCCATATGTACGTCCTTTCGTTGAAGCTTTTACTGCATCCTTCTATAGAGATGGATCAAACCTTGATTGAGATTTTATATCTGGACCATGCTTGTTACATAAAGATGCACAATAGTCCTCCTGAATTGAGAAAATAGATTCATCATATGCACATATTTTTTTATGAATTGAATTCATAATTATATAATACATGCATATGCATTCATACATAAATACATACATACATATAAGACATGAAACATTTAATGGATTACAAGCATGCTTAAAAAAATTTAAAAACTTACACAAAGTCTTTTTGACTTTTCATTGACATATTCACAATTTTTTTTTCCTACCACAATGTGCTCAAATACTTAGTCTCCACCCAACTTTTGTGCCCAAAAAAATAATGAAAATGTTAAGTTCAAAAAACATGACCAATTAAACAAAAATAAATATTAAAGAAGTATTTTAATATATGTCTTATGCGATGTTTTGTCATTGATATGGAACTAACAGTATGCTTCATGATTCTACTCTCTTTTTCAGTAAGACGATTTTATTTTGCGACTTCAATTTTATATTGCCACTCATTTGCAATACATAAATTAACCATACTATTCTACACACCATGAAGCTCCAAAACCCTTAGGGTATGTTTGGATTGAGGGTTATGAAGGGGTGGAGTGGAATATGAGGGAATGAAATTAGTTACACCATGTTTGGTTACATTTTTAATTTAAGTTAAGAGGGGTGGGGTGGAATAGCTAAGCCCTTTAAACATCACATTTTTCATTCCACCAAATTGGTGGAATGAGGAGGGATAGACTATTTTAGACCAAATTAACCTATTTCTCTTTTTTATTACCAAATTAAATTATTTCCCTTATTACCAAATTAAACCACCTCTCTCTCTCTCCCTCTCTCATATTATCTTTTTTTCTAATATGAATACATATTTTATCTATAATTTTTATTAAATAAATTTGTTTAGTAAATATAAAATTTTATTCAAAATAAACATAAATATACTATTTAAAAATAATTTAATATTAATATAATATATTCAATCGTGTCAGGACGTAAAACTCGGATTCGTTTCCGACCCGACCCGGTCGAGTGTCAAAGAAATGAGATTCGGTCCTGACTCAATTATCGGAAAAAATTTAAAAGACTCGAACCGGTGCGAGCGAGGGCGACCAGTCGTCCTGATTCATGCTCACCCCTAATTAATGATTATAACTACTTTAAATATATAATGAAGGATAAAAATGATTTTTAAACAAATAAAATCTTCGTTACCCCACCCTACATCTTATATAATTTATTATCCAAATATGAACTTTCTAATGACACACCACGCCACTTCATTCCATCACTCACCACACCACCCCATCCCATCCCTCCATTAGTTGTTTGCCAAACAGACGCTTAAGGCCCCCTTCTTGCGCCGGCTACGTCCATTATTTTCTTTATCTTTTAAATTTATTATATATTGTTTGAAACTTTTAAATGTTAAGATATACGATAGAAGGGTAATTTGGTCATTCAATAATTTTAAAAATAAAAATTAATGAAAAAGTTAACAAATCTTAACGAATTGACCTAAGTGGAAAATGCGGCATAGTTCCGGGCAGCTCTGTGAAAAATTCGAAAGTCATAAATAGACACAAAAAAATTTCATAATTGAAGAAAAAATTAGCAGAAAAATTCTAATATATATATATATATATATATGTATATATATATATATATATATATATTAAAAGGAAAAAAAAGCCTTACAAAGTGGTGTCAAAATTATGTATTAATTGCATTAACATTTTTAACAATATCAAAATAATTTTAGAGTTTGTTAAGATAATTATTGTTAGGAAAAATATTTTATATAATGTATAAATAGTTATAGTTTAGATATGATAATGTATATTCTTAAAATAAAAAAAAATAAATTTGACTATAAATTCAAAACTATTATTTATGACATTTATTTTAGTCCCACATTTGAAGTTTGCAAAATCAAAAGGCAAGAGTGACACTATAAAAATATGAATTTATAAACTTGGTACCTGCCTTATGTGATGAAATCAGGTTTAGAGCTTTGTTATAAAAATACGTGTTTGATGTTAAAAAAAATATTTAAATAAGTTTTAATAGTTATTTATATAAAAATGAAACATAATATTCATCTCATATCTATATTATGTTATAATAAAAATTGACTTTACGTGTTAATATGAAATCAAGTATATATTTAATTATATTAAATATATATATTACATATAAGAAGAGGTAAAAGATGTTAGGTGGCACTTTCAGAATAGTTAATTTTTAAATTTTGTTTTATATATGATAAATAATGTGTTATGTATATTATTAAAATGATGAGTGAAAAGAATAACTTGATTATAAAACAATTATAAATTTAAGGAGAGTAATTTATGTTACTTAATTAGTCTCATATCTCAATGGTGATAACAACAACAACAATAACAACAACAATAACAACAACAACAACAACAACAACAACAACAACAACAACAACAACAACAACAACAACAACAACAACAACAACAACAACAACAACAACAACAACAATAATAATAATAATAATAATAATAATAATAATAATAATAATAATAATAATAATAATAATAATAATAATGATGATGATGATGATGATGATGATGATGATGATGATGATTCATCATTATCGATAAGCTATATAATAATTTTACTAAAAGAATAATATATATTTATATATATAGTAAAAATAAGCATATGAAGCATGGCATGTCCATATTCATAATATTTTTTAAGAAATGAAAATATATGAATGTTCAAAATAATTGTGTTAAACATATAATATCTTATAATAATAATAATAATAATAATAATAATAATAATAATAATAATAATAATAATAATAATAATATATTTAAAGGAAAGAAGTTTTAGGACAAAGTAGTTAAGTATTAAAATTATGTATTAACTATATTCATTTTTTTTTGTCAATATTTAAATAATTCTTAAGTTGTTGGAATATTTAGGCTATGTTTAATCGGAGAACTAAATTGAAACTAGGATTTGATACCATCTTAGTTCTCCAAACATCAAGACATGGAATAGTCAAATGACACCTAGTTCCAGGGACACATTCCAACTTTTTTTCCAAATTTTTTTTTATGTGGCAGCACATAGCTTTTTTAAAATTTTCTTTTTCTTTTTAATTTTTTTACTTATTTTATTTATCTTTCACATTTCTCTAATAAAATAAATTTTTATTAAATATAAAGTTATAATAAAGTATTATTATAATATTATATATTACTTGTTACTAGTATAAGTCCCGCACGATGTGCGGACAAAAAAGAAAGTTACAATATTCATAGAAATATATTTAATTTTAACTTTGTATTTTCATTTAAACTAAATTACAAAATATATTTTTTTAAAAAAAAATACATATTCATAAATATGTATAATGCTTATGTTTAGCTTTGAACTATTTAGATGATTGAAAAAATAAATAAAATTTTACTATTTTTATTTACAAAAAAATATAATTTATCATAATAAAGGGCTAACAAATTAGGTAACCTCCTTTAAGATCTTTAATCAATGAATAATGGCTAGTGTATAGAGCTTAGATTCAACAATGGATAAATAAATATTGTTAAAATTAATGATTAAATAAGCTGATAAGTTAAAGTGGATATAAGATAAGAAATTATCAACTTTTAATATAATGCATATTAACAAATAACTTTGCATCATAATAAATAATTTATTTACTTTTATTTTTACTATTTTAAATAATATATATTGCAATTTATTTTTATGTAGTAAATAACTAATTATTCAAAATAAAATAAATATAGAACTTTTTAGTATAGCAAATTTGACATAAAAATATCATTTTTTAAAAAATAATAAGAATAAGAATATAAAAGTACAAAAAATATTATATTTTCAACGGAGAATTAAGATTAGATTTTGATATTTTTCCTTTTAAATTTGCAAGCATGCATTTTTAGTATAGTAAACTTACACTGATGACAGTTAATAATTGAACTTCAAAAAGTAATAACATATGATTTTTAAAATAAATTGCAAAGAAAATTGTGACATGAGATTAATAGGGAAATGTATAAAATTTAGGAATTGGTCATGATATTGTTGAAAAAAAATATTTGAATCATTTAGTTGACAAAAAAAACTTTTTGGCTGAGACAAATTTTTTCTCTTTTTTATCCAACAATGCATACCTTGAAAAAAAATAGTATAACATATATGTAATATGGTGATAATATATATTCTCAGCATTTGATATAATCTCTTTTGGATAAAGAATATATTTTAAGGAATATTAATTTTTATTCATAAGAATTGTAATATTCTCCTAACAAATTTTGCTATTCTGGCTGATAGATGAAATTTACTATGACTGCAGAGAGCAAACCAACAGGATTAAACATCCATTAGTAACTGTGTTGTCAGATTTTTTTATTATTCTTATTCTATAAGGTGTTTGGCTATTTAATGATGAATTAGAAAATATTCTGCCTGCTATGTTGCAACCAAATAGCCCCTTTATGTGGTAACCGGTAAGTAGCATAAGAACATGCCTTCCCATTCAATTTTTTTCCATTTTTGCAAGCTCGTTATTTTATATGTGTGAATCTCTTTATAGGTAATATGAAATTAACCATGTGCATTCATATAAGGAAGTTGACTTCTTTCTACTACCACGGCCACCACCAGATGGAGCACCATATTATAGCATTACCCAATGAAAAGTCTAGTAAAGTTATTTTCATCTATTCCTACAACGTAAACTTATCTACTGTCCTATGTATATATGATATAATAAATATCATTTCAGCACAATGTATTTCCTCCTAATTTTAATAATTTATTTATATTATTTTAATAATATGTTATAATAATGTTATTGATATTTATTATTTAATATTTCCTTCACAAGTATTTGAAACTACATGTTCTAAATAATATTTAATTATGAAATTATGATATTTCCTCCTAATTTTGAGTAAAAATGTTCCTAACATCATGTATGGTGTAAATTCGTCAACTTTTAGGAGATATTTGATTATGTAAGTATTAGGAGGATTTTAAGTTTTTATATTTGTTTATATATTATATAACCACATTTTAAAACCAGCTCCACCATATGTAATTAACTGTATACCTTTTCAAACTAATATTAAGTCATTTAGATTAAATGTCAATCTTATAAATCAATGGGAGATGTTAGGGTATAAACTACGACACATACATTTAAACAACATAAAATAAAATAAAAATTATAGTAATATAGCTTTAGACATGATAATGAACAAAGATAAATTAAGAAAAATCCAAGTTTACATAATCTATAAAAGTGGAAATTATAATTTCTTTCTAAAGAAAACAATTTCATATTATTAGTTTGTTATTTCTTCAATCCATATAGAATTTTTTAATTCGTTCCTAAACTGAACACACATGCATTTTAGTGTTTACCAAAGATTTTCATCATAAACACATCCACTACTTTTTAGTGTTTAACAAATATTTTATTTATAATAATTTATATATTTTGATAGGTTAGTTATTTAAACATGCATGCAGCGAGGTAGCATGAGTATCCCTAACCACATACTACTATTTTCGTTACATCCCACCATAAACAGCACTGAATAATTATAGTATACACTATGCAACCATTACTATTTATGTGTACTTGCACTTATCTACAAATTAAGAATAAAAAAAAGAACAACAGTCATATACAAAGTTCTAATTTTAATAGGATATTATTTCACTAAAAAATATTTAAATAAATATGAATTAGTGCCATCCACCACCTTTATTCTAATAACTAATGAAAAAGAATCTATCTGACAAAAACAAACCTCAATAATATAATAAATAAAAAAGTAAATAGACATATATGTACACACGTAATATAAGTGCTATCAAAATAAAGAATCTTATAGAGAAAGAATGCAAAATGGCAATGATATTAAAACAAAATTAATGCTACACTCCATGTAAGTAAGTCCTACGTGTGTATGAGAGAGCGTGTGTGAGAGAGAGGGGGAGATAATATAAAGAACATAAAACAACCACACGTAGTATTTAAATGTATTAAAGAGAAAAAAAGATATGAGATGAATTCAAGTTGATTTACTCCTTACTATTTATAGGGTGATTACATGATCGGTTGCTAAATAAAATAACCACCCAATAAGTTTTCTATCTACTAACTAACCATTAATTTGTATATAAAAAGTTTTAAAAATATCTTTCATGGACCAAATTAATTTTGTAACTAACTCTCATAATTAATTAATAAAAAAGTTAGTTACAAATTAATATTACATATTTAATATGTTAACATCCCTGACTGCATGAATGTGCAATTCTCTTCTTTCTTGTTCTATTTTTTTATATAAAATTTCGGAAATAATTTTACTTTTTCAACTTGAGATCAATTAAAATTCTAGACAGTAAAGTATTATTATAATAAATAAATTATCTTTGTCTTAGCTAAGTATGATTACAAGCATTTTTTTACTTTATTTTTATTAGTTAGTTTATCTACCTTTTCTTATTTAATATATATATGACGATTTGGAATATATTGGAATTTCTAAAAAAAAGTTCCCAAAATTTTCTTATATTATTCAATGATTTGTTTTTACAATCCATCACTCTAATAAAATTATACTACTGATATATTGTAACGAATTCATTTATCATTTGAAAATAGTTGTAATAAATCAGTTATGAATAATGTATCCACAAATTTAATGAAATTATTTAATTATTTATTCTCGTAACTAACTAATTATTTATTTAAATACTATACTTTAAAATAATAGTATGACATGTGTCACTTCATGCATATGCCAAGTGTCGCTCTCTCCTTGCATACTATCTTCTTTTTAATAATATATAGATATAGATTTTATTAAATTTAATATAATTAAATTTTAAATGTTTTTATATTTAAATACTATATTTTAACAAAAAAATTACAATTTTTATATACTTTTATTTTTATAAATAATAAATTTATATTTTATATTTATAATAAGTATTTTTAATTCAAAATACATTAAAAATTAATCGTCACATCTACTTTTTTTATTGATGGTTCTCCATCATAAAGTTTCACTTCTTCCTAACATACTCCAAACTAATCTATTAATATATATTATTTACGGAGAATTTTTTGAATAATATCTGAATAATTTTAAAGTTTAGATATGATAGATAATATATTAAGTAAACTCATAAAACAAATAATTAAAATATTGAAAATTGTTTATTTTAATCCCACATTTAGAATTTGCAACATCAAAAGAAAGGAGTAACACTATAAAAGAGGGAGAATTTGTAATCTTCATGACTGCTTAATGGATTGAGTCCATATTTAATCAATAAAGCTCGTAACTTGAATAAAGGATATGTGGCTCATGCTAAAATAAAAATATGTAATAAGTTTTAATATTTATTATATTAAAGTCAAATATAGTATTGATATCTCATATCTATTTCATATTAGAATATTTAATATGATACTTTGCATGATTCAGGATTTTGTCGTGAGTTAGAAGTGAAATTTTATGTTACATATAATTTATTGATCGATAATAACTTCCATGCAAGTTAGAGTAATTAAGGTAAGATCGTTCCATGTTCTAGTTCTGATAATTTTACCAGGCGGTGAATAGATGAAATCCTAAGTTTAAGAAGTATTATAATGCATGAGAAAATGTAGGATTGTTTATCTATATTTTATAAGAACGCATTTTATGCAAATTAAATGATTATGTTATAATTTGGCCTCTACGTTGCAATATCTTTTAGGAAGTATGTTAGGGATGTTTAGATTTTCTATTGAAAACTTAAGGATCTGCAATGATCTGTGATATTACTGATCTGAAACGGATATGTGTATATATATATATTTTATATTTATCTCTATAAAATAAAAACATTAAATATTATAACGTATATATAATGAAATATTAAAATGGTAATATTTATATTATTAATCAACAAAATAATCATCAGTATTTTTAACTGTAAAATTATGATAATAAATTAGCATTAATAAATATAGTATAGTAAATTTTATAATGTCAATGATTGTCACATCATTTAATGCTAACAACTTGTTTTTTCTTGAAATTCACACACACATGAAAAGAAATGTAGAAGATGCCGAATAGTATAGTATTCAAATGAAAGAAGTCTTAGGAGAAGTAATTAAGTATTAAAACTATGGATTAACTATATTCATTTTTTGTCAATACTAAATAATTATTAAGTTGTTGGAATAGTTAAAGTTAGATAAATATTTTGCATAATATGTGAATAACTTTAAAGTATATATATCATAGATAATATATTATGTAAATTGTTAAAATAAATAATAAAAATATTGAAAAATAGCAATTGTTTATTTTATTCCCATATCTAGAATTTGCAACATCAAAATAGAAGAGTAACACTACAAAAAGGAGTATTTGTAATTGTCATAACTTCTTATCAAATCAAATCAAATCCATATTTAACCAATAAAGCTCACAATTTGAATCAAAGCTATGTGACTCATGCTTAAATAAAAATATTTTATAAGTTTTAATATCTATTTATGTTAAAGTATTATATTGATGACCAAAATATTATATTGATGATTAATAATATTTTGACCATAGTTAATAATATATTATACATATTATTAAAAGAAAAAAGATAGATGATGATAGGTGTCACCCTCTCATGGTCACCCTCTCATGGAAAGACGACGAAGCGGGGGTGGCGACCCCCCTCCCCTCTTTTGTTTTTTCTTTTTCTTAATTTTTTTATATTTATTATTATATTTTTTATGCAAAAGTGGACTAACGCATGGTATAATGGACATTTTACAAATGCGAAAATGAAAAATAACGGAGAAGTCGACGAAATTGGACAGAAGGATCAAACTGAAAAAATTACGATAGTTTAGGTACTGAAAAAATGAAGTTCGTAGTTTTGAATTAAATATAATAATTTGCGATAGTTTAGAGGGGGTGAGAGGAAATAACCCTATTTTTAATTATGTGTTTCCATATTAATAAGACTTGAACCCTGCCCATCACACATGCATCATACTAGTTGAATATAAACGAACAGAGCAAATTGATAAAAAGAACATTCCAATTATCATAAAAAATACGAACGAGTAAAATTTAATAAAAAAACAGTAACAACTATTTATTTTAACATGACACTATTTTTTCTTTAATGAGGAGGAGAAAATGAAGACCTCTCATGAGCAATGAGTCATTAATCTTTTTTTGGTTGTTTGTGTAGGACACGAGAGTATGTCAAAAGATATTCACTTCTATAAAAAAACCATCTTCAAAATGACGAGTGATTTGTTTAAATCGCATGCAATCACGAAATAAATGAAGTAGATCATAACTATTTATTGTTAATATTGTCTTGAATTTGAATTCAGTTTAGATCATATATAATCCTTCTCTTTTCAGTAGATTTTCGTTGCCTAGTCAACGAGCCTATGAAGGATAAGGAGGAATTCAAGGGGTCTCCTATGGGGGTGCAGGGGAGTCTCTTGCGTGAATTTTTTTTGAGATATTATGCATTTGATTTGAAATTAATTTATTTTTTTATCACAAGACAAGTGTCTTAATTTTAAGGAATTAATTCGAAGTCTCAATTAATAAAGGAGTATTTGTATAAATTCTTTAGGAGTCCAAACATAAAATAATCCGTCTTGTAATTCTCTTTAATTTTTCATCAAATAAAATTCTACGTCATTTTAAATTTATCCATTTTTTATAGGATGCATAATTTTTCTAGGGCAGACTTTTCTTTTCCTAGTGCAGACTTATAGTCATATGACTTAACGTTACTGATGAAGCCTTCCGATAGACAACAGAAAAAAAAAAGATATTGTGAACTGAGGGAGTTAACTACGCATCTACGCGGTATAATCTAATTATACGAATCTAACTTTTGGTGCACGCTGAGTAAAATGTACATTGCAGTCATTATAACTTTTAAATTCATCAAAGTACTCTGATGTACTTATCATATCACGAGAAGAAAAGGGAATATAGTTCAGAGCAAGATTCATCGTTGGTGGATAGCCCACGATCTTTTACCTTTGTATCCAAACAGTAAGGACCCAACCCAACAGTTGAAAGGGACCCGTATAAAAAAACATTATATATTTTTATTTTATTTTAATTATTTTGCTATACAATATTCTACTTAAAATAAAAACAGGTTTATGGGGGATTGGGTAAGAGGTCCCACTAAAGAGAAAAATAATATTTCGATTTCGATCGTGAAATTACTAACTTTCGTCACATTTGAAATTCGCTGTGGCAAAAAAAGAAAATACGAACTACTAAATACCTATAATAATATTTATGGGCCCAATTAGTTTTTTTATGGGACTTCAAAATTAGCAGAAATTACTGGCCCACGAACCAGGCGACGGCGAAAGCTCTTTCGAGCTTCCACGTGTTCCAATCTGAGCCTCGCCCCTAATTGGTCATCCCCTCCGGTACGTTACCGTGAATTCTCTCTGCGACCATCTAAACTTCCATTTGATCCGCAGATGGACGACGGATCGGTTCCCGCGTAACAATGTTTATGCTCAACTTCCGCATAAAAATAAATCCTTCACCACGTTATCTCACACTGCTTCGCGAGCTCGCAGCCTTCCCGCCGGCTCGAGGCTTCCCATCCCCGAGAGCACGTAGGAAACCCTAGCAATCTCCGGCGAGTCCCTGGGGTTGCGGTCTCTCCTCCGACCAACAATGGCGTCTTCTACCGCTCATATCCACGGCCTCGGCTCCATGGTCTCCTTTTCCTCCTCGTCTTCCTCCGGCCAACGCCGCCCCTCCCCCCGCTTCTCCTCCTCCAACTCACTCTTCTTCGGCGCCGCGGCCGCCGCCCGGCCCAACCTCGGATCCGCCCTACGAGCCCGGAGGTCGCGGACGGTGCTGCGGGTCGCGTGCGAGAAGGTCGTCGGCATCGACCTCGGCACGACCAACTCCGCCGTGGCAGCCATGGAAGGCGGGAAGCCGACCATTGTCACCAATGCCGAGGGGCAGCGTACCACTCCATCGGTCGTCGCGTACACGAAGGGCGGTGACCGTCTGGTTGGGCAGATCGCCAAGCGGCAGGCGGTGGTGAACCCGGAGAACACCTTCTTCTCCGTGAAGCGGTTTATCGGGCGCAAAATGGTGGAAGTCGACGAGGAGTCGAAGCAGGTATCTTACCGGGTTTTCAGGGACGACAATGGGAACGTGAAACTGGATTGCCCTGCAATTGGAAAGCAATTTGCAGCCGAGGAGATCTCTGCACAGGTTCTGTTTTTCAATCTACCTGCCTAACTAACTGTCATTAGATGATTGAAGAAGTTATTTATGTTATAGTGGTTCTTCCTTTTTTTCAATTGTGTTTGTTAGACTTTTCAGGTTATAGTTTTGCCTCTTTAATGCCAATAATGTTAGTAATATGCAAATAAAAGAGAGCAGTGTGGCTCAATGATAACACGATTACACTGAATCTGTAGGATGGATGATGATTGTTATGTAAGTTTGCCGGAAATGTTAATATGCAAATCATTTGGCTGTCTAATTGGAGTTCTTGTAACCGTGGCCAGGATGATTGCTAATATGTTGATCTCAAATTTCATTGCTACAACCTAGTAATTTTTAATTCATAGTTAACACATATTCGCATAAGAGAATAGTGTATGCCTGCATTGGTTGCTACCGTCTTACCATTTACCATGAATCTCGAATTCTAATTTAGTTGTCATGCCAAATAGTTAATATTTTGCATGTGTTTAATCAGTAGTAGTTTTAGTTGGTAAGTTGATGTTCTTTTTTCTTTACTTCAATCTTATGCAAATTGAAGTTGCCTCATCAAACCTATTTTTTAATGATATCTGCTTGCAGGTTTTGAGAAAACTTGTGGATGATGCTTCCAAGTTCTTAAATGACAAGGTTACTAAAGCAGTGGTTACAGTTCCTGCATATTTCAATGATTCCCAGAGAACAGCAACAAAGGATGCTGGTCGAATTGCGGGTTTGGATGTTCTTCGTATTATTAATGAGCCAACCGCTGCTTCATTAGCATATGGATTTGAGAAGAAAAATAATGAAACAATTTTGGTGTTCGATTTGGGAGGTGGTACTTTTGATGTTTCAGGTATCTAGCAAGCTTCTTATTTCAGTTAGTTCAGGTCCCTCAACGACCAACTAGCCTTTATATGCATACTGTATTTTTATATCTATATTTGAGGAAACTAGCCTCTATTTTTTTATGGTAGCATGTTGTTTCTGTAAGTAATACACTCCAAAAGTGATGTTGCAAATAACCGATGTTACTTATTTGGAAACAAATTTCTTATGTTTTTCTAATGGTTTCTTTATTCTAGTTGTTTTAGAAGGTTTTTATATTTTAAATGAGTATCATCACCAGAATATTCTCTTTTCTTCTTTTACTCAAAAGAAAAAAATCTCTGAAGAAAGATCGTTTGGCATCTTAATCATTTGTACAATCCGGTGCTACAATTGAATCATTTAATTCTTCTAAAAAAAGCTCTATCATTTAATATTCAATGCACATTGCTCTAGATCAATGTACATGACTTGTATATTTTCAGTTCTGGAGGTTGGTGATGGTGTATTCGAAGTGCTTTCGACATCAGGTGACACACATCTTGGTGGTGATGATTTTGATAAGGTTAGCTTAATGAACAAACTCTCTGGTTTTTTGTTCAATGTGTATGTGTTATCTTGTTTTCTTTGGCGATCTGTTTGACTTTATTTTGTGGAAAATATGCTTCTTCTTCCAATATGTTTTTTTGAGGATTTCCAATATATTTTAAATCATGTCATTAATTGGTACCGTTTGGTATGCATAGTAGAGAAAGCCATTTCAGTGAGTTTGTTCTGACTTTCTTTTATTCATCTTTTGCTTATTTTCTGACCATTCTTCTATTCCTTCAACAAAGACCTGTAACATTATTATAAGATATACTTTTTTGGATCAGCCTAGTTCCCAACTTCGAAGCATTTGTGTGTGTCAGTATAGCCACATTTAGATTCTACAGTGAGTTTCATAATGTAAGATTTTTTTTATCACGGCGTCATATTTCTTTCTTACTGTGTGAATGTTTATGGTTATTTTCTGTTTTAACTGATTTGTATTCATTGTCTGTATATGTTCTATTTTATATTTGCTTCAATTGATTGTCGTAGTCTTGTAGAAGTCACTTTGCTGCTGTCATCTTGTGCATAACTTTGATTCATTTTAACTCAATAGGGAGCAAGTGCTTTTTGCCTTGCTTGTGGCTCTGCATTTTTGAAAGGCACTTATTGAACAAATCTTCAAGTACCATATATTAATTATTATTATCTACTGTTCTAATTTTGGTCAGAGAATTGTCGACTGGCTTGCTGCAAACTTTAAGAGAGATGAAAATGTGGATCTCCTCAAAGATAAACAAGCCCTTCAACGCCTTACTGAAGCAGCAGAGAAGGCCAAAATGGAATTGTCATCCTTGACTCAGACAAATATTAGGTTAGAATTTCAGTAGTTAAAATATCTTACGTGTGCCCCTTCTCATTTTATTCTCCCTTTGTTCATTTATAATTATTTTCTTGATAGTTTACCGTTTATTACTGCAACTGCGGATGGTCCAAAGCACATTGAAACAACTCTATCAAGGGCCAAGTTCGAGGAGTTATGCTCGGACCTTATTGATAGGTATTACTTCTCCTTGGGTAAACATTCTCAAAAAAAAGTTGATATGACAAATGTCCCCAAAAGGAAAAAAAAACTGTTGATATGATACACCACTTTCATGACTGTTTCCAGACAGGAGGATTTCTTCATGTTGCTTATAATTTTGTTTTATTTTACTAACCTCACTGGCAATTGTATTTAGGCATCTTCCTTAGAGACACTGGTTCTATTCTTAGTATTATACTTTCATCAACTTTTAATTTGTCCAGTTAATCACATTTTTGGTGGGTTTTAGTACCTATTTGTGAACAATTGGATCCACATTTCTGCTCTTTTATTCTGTAGGCTTCGGAGACCTGTGGAGAATTCTTTGAAAGATGCTAAACTCTCCTTCAAGGATCTGGATGAGGTTATTCTTGTGGGTGGGTCAACTCGTATTCCTGCTGTTCAAGAACTTGTGAAGAAAATGACTGGCAAAGACCCTAATGTCACTGTTAATCCTGATGAAGTTGTTGCTCTAGGTGCAGCTGTCCAGGTAAGTCTAATGTTGGGAAGCTATATTTGTTTCTGTTATTTCTCTTTCTTATGCTACATACTGGATCTGCGATTTAATCTTGATTGTTTAGTAGGTGCCACATGTATAGGACTGCTGTATATATTGCTAAACTTGAGGGATTGGTTGCACCACATTTAGGCTTGTGCCCCTTGTTCTGATATTTAATGATAAATGACAGATGTTTTTAATTTGTAGAATGAAGTCTTTGTTTGATCATAACTTTCTTTAGGTAACAATTTATCCTCTTTTTTTTTCCCAAAATACTATGTTGTTCTTGAGAATCTTGGTGGAAGCATGTATATTGAAAGTGCATATTGTACACTGTCTACAGTTTAAAGCTTGGATCACTAAACATCATCTTAACCTTCTGATTGACACCTTAACTCTTTTGTGTTGCATGCTTGTTGTCACAATATTAGGATATACCTGTCTATTAATGGTGTCACCTATAGTGCTATTGAGCACACCTACAGAGTTATGTAACGTGCCTATCTGCTACTTGTTCCATTTCGGTTTGCATATTATTAGCAGTCATCATAATTTGGTTTCCCACTTCCTCTAATTCTAGGAACTTAATACAAAGCAAGGTCTTCTCTGTTGCTTCACTTGTTGGTATCTGATTGTTTCACTTCGACATGAAACCAGATGGTAGACCCACTAGACGTTGAGTTTCTTAGAAGTACTTATAGAATGCAGTTTTAACATCTTTATTACTTTTCTAAAGCAGTATTCAACATCTTTAAAAGAAAGCTTTGATAAAATGTGCAAGAGAATGCATCAGGGGTTTATTGCACTCGACGTGGTCACTCCTATTTGGGGGCCTGTCTTAAGCCAACTTAGAATCATATCTCACGGTATCTTTGTACCTTTGATCTATTTCCATGTCTATGTTTGCTATATTTATGCTGGCCCCTGTTTTTTATTCCTTGCTTTTGCAGTAGTTAGCATATGATATACTGGTCATAGTAAATGTTCATTAGCATGTGTGCACGGAGCAAGGAACAATATCCTGTAATGACCTCAGTTGTATGAAATAACATTTTGATGTGAGGAATAGCATCTTATTAGATTAATATTTTGCAAAATGTCGCCTCAGTTGCATGAAGGATGATTCAGATTTCACATTTGACATACTTACTCTAGAAACTTTATGTTGTCTCTTACCTTGTTATGATCCACAAGCGTATTGCTTAAACTTAGTTAGAGGTTCAATTAATACAAGAATACAAGTAACTAATACTCTATTCTCTTTCTAAGACTGTCTATGGAGGATTCTGATCTGATTGTATGTTTAAACTGTTCCAGGCTGGTGTTCTGGCTGGAGATGTGAGTGACATAGTTCTTCTAGATGTCACACCTCTGTCACTGGGGCTGGAAACCCTTGGTGGAGTGATGACAAAGATCATTCCAAGAAATACCACATTGCCAACATCCAAATCAGAGGTTTTTTCCACTGCTGCAGATGGACAAACTAGCGTCGAGATAAATGTTCTTCAAGGTGAAAGAGAATTTGTTAGGGACAACAAATCACTTGGAAGTTTCCGTCTTGATGGAATCCCTCCGGCTCCAAGAGGCGTTCCACAAATAGAAGTCAAATTTGATATCGATGCAAATGGTATTCTGTCTGTTACTGCTGTTGACAAGGGAACTGGGAAAAAACAAGACATCACGATAACTGGAGCGAGCACTTTGCCAAGTGATGAGGTATTGTTCATTACTATGTTCTTTGTTCTCTTACATCACAGGGACACCACCACCTACCCTGCTTTTAGTGGATCATGCAGCCTTAACCAGCAGAGCATTGCTACTTAGCAGTGATGGTTGGTTTATTTACTCGCAATATTATCTTATATCAAAATTCTTCCGTAGGAATATCATTGTTATTTCGATTGTTTAAAGGCTGTCTTCGTTTTCAGTTTGTTATGAAATTAAGTTTCTTCTCATGTAGATTGTGGCATTTCTTGCTGACAAGGCATTTACCTAGTGAGCTGAGAATGTCTGGAATCTCTTTCTTTTCCACTTCTTGCTGAGATTGGCAAAATTAGGACTTAATGATAATCATAATTTGCATATATTAAATTTGACTGGGTTGTGCAGGTGGAAAGGATGGTAAATGAAGCCGAAAAGTTTGCAAAGGAGGACAAGGAGAAGAGAGATGCCGTCGATACTAAGAACCAGGCAGAATCACTTGTTTACCAGACGGAAAAGCAGCTGAAGGAACTGGGCGAAAAAGTTCCTGCTGCCGTGAAAGAGAAGGTGGAAGCAAAACTTGGGGAACTGAAAAATGCCATCTCTTCTGATTCGACACAAGGAATCAAGGACGCCATGGCAGGCCTCAACCAGGAAGTAATGCAACTTGGACAGTCCCTCTACAACCAACCAGGTGAGACCGGTGCAGGATCGGCACCTGGAGCTGATGCCACTACTCCGGGTTCTTCATCAAAGGCACCAGAAGGTGGGGATGTGATCGACGCCGATTTCACTGATAGCAACTAAGATGATGCCACTGAAGAGAGAGTAGAGGCTTGTGGGAGAGCTCCTTGGGGTGTCCATAGATGCGATTATTGCCAAAGTTTTTTCGTTGTACAGAATTTTGGGATGCGGATATTTTACTATTCGAGGGTGCCTAGTTGTAATTCCCCTTCGTTGAGTTGGTTGGTTTTGAATCGGGTACTTAGCAGTAAGGCGACGAACCTTAGTTCACATGCAATGGCTCAGAAATTGTTTAATAGAGCTCAACATTTTTGAAAGCGTCTTAGAATCGGGTATGGGGTTGAACTCCTTTTTCCTTTATCTGTATGTTCGCATTGAGCGGTAAAGACGAAAAGTTGACCTCCGTTTCTTCATATATGACATATAATAGAGATGGGAAAAAAACATGATGATTTCTGATTAGTCTTTGTTTGACACATCTAAGTGAATCTTTGACGTTCAAAATAATAGAACACTTTATTATTTGGTAAGAGTTTGAGTAAAATGTAGCTATGCCTTTCAGTTGCATCCTGGAAAATAAGTGTAATTGGTTTTTTTGGATAGTCTGAAACTCGAGTAATAAAAAAATGTGTGTGAAATATCGATTTTACTTATCAAATACTATAAATTAAACGAGGTACAATCAAAATTTTAAATTAATTCTGGTCACATATTTTCTTGGTTAATTGCAATAAAGTTTTATTTAATGCTTTATTTCTCTGTTTTCTTTTCTCAACAACAAATTTGAACTTTTATGTTTTGTATTTTCAACTAATTGATTTTATCTTTACTTCCATGATAAAATATTTTTTTTAAAAAAGTCAAAATTGTTTCAAGATAACAAGTAAATTACTTATTACGCTACATTAACCACTTAATGCATTCCACATCCACCTATATCAACTTTTCATTATCAAACAGAAGCAACGATAGGCATCTGATATCGATTCAATTTGTACGATCCGCCGTGGAGCTCATCCAATTAAATCGTCCCGATGGCGTAGACTCCAAAAATATTTTGCGTATACGAACTCCAACTTGACCTTCCTCGTTAACGAGTAGCAGCAGCTTACGTTAATCGATTACATGATAGAACTCATCTCACTCGACAAGTTCGAGCCGGCCATCAGATTCTCATATTCCGAGAAATTTCAATAATAATCCTCAAATTATTATAACTAAACTGTGATCTTTTTTACTAGTTATCGATATAATCATCGATGTGACACCATATGAATAAATAAAATTAATAAATTAATATAAAAATTGTTATAATGCTTTACGTGGCACTCTTCATGACGCGCTTGGGTGGCGACGCAGTAGCTCGTCCTCCATGAACGCAATGAGCGGGGAATGGTAAGACTCGTAACAGATGAAGGGAAAAAAGGTCAACACAAAGAATGAAGTTTTTGAAACTGAAATAGTGAAATTACTGATAAAGTAGTAACGGAATTATAGACGACATACAAGAACGACTAAAATTGTATAACGTAAACAAAAAGAAGCCGAAGATATATAAAACTTTCGGTGCAGAAAACCGAACGCTTTAAAGTCTAAGGCTCAACGCCTCTATCATTAACATAAACGTCCGTCAAGGGAAGTCACATTGAAACGAACGCATTTATTCATCACATTACATGAACAGACGAGCACTCATAACTGTGAGCACCTGACGACTTGACACCTAAAAAACTGGCCTCACTTGGTCTTGTGCATGTGGCGGATCAGATCAATAACACGGGTACTGCGCGAAGGGAAAGATTATTTTTCCAGGTACAAGTAAACGGCACAGAGAAATGTAGATATTGTAAAAGCCAAAGTGGATAGTAAAAAAGATCACCTGTAACCCCATTCGTTATCATACCAAGCCACAAGCTTGGCGAATTTCTCGTTCAGAGCGATACCAGCCTTGGCGTCAAATATGCTTGACCTGCAGAGGACGGAACACCACAGTATAAACACGCACTGGATGGGAAACAAGGAGTATCAATAATGTTTCCAATTTTCGTATCGTACGTACCTGCTATCCCCAATGAAGTCAGTGGACACCAAGTCTTCTTCCACGTAACCAAGGATGCCCTTCAGCTTTCCCTCTGATTCTTCCCTGAGGTAATAAGGAATTAAAAAGTCAAATGCTACGGAACGGGCTCCTAATTCATATATAGCACAACTGAAAGCCGAGGCTAAAATGACATGTCTTGTTGGACTTACTTGATAGCAGCCTTGATCTGATCATATGTTGCTGCCTTCTCAAGTCTAACAGTGAGGTCCACGACAGACACATCAACTGTTGGGACACGGAAAGCCATCCCCGTCAACTTTCCATTCAAGGCCGGAAGCACTTTGCCGACAGCCTAAATAATAAAAAAGATATAAGATAAAATTCTCCAAGAGAACTACCTATTTACAGAAGAATAATGATTTTAAAAACCACCTACTATTAGCATGTGGAACATAAACAAAGCTATCTAAGAATTTAGGGGAAGGACAATAGTAGTCCAATTTTTGTACAGTACCTCATGCTCTGTTTGTTTAACGATAGGTTTAGACGTTAGAAAGACTAAATGAATAAAATTTAAAAGGCCATTATATTCTGCGGATATTGTACAAGGTCAAAGCAAAAAGGAAGTGGAACTGTTCATTTTATCAATAGTTTCATCTATAATATAACAGCATCGGAAATAATTAGATCTTTGTGAAGCAGAAGAGTGTACACTTGTATAATTTATTAACCACTAAATTTATTTCTTGTCATTGGAAATACCTTGGCAGCTCCAGTGCTGCTAGGAATGATGTTAAAACTTGCAGCACGGCCACCTCTCCAATCCTTACTAGAAGGTCCATCGACAGTTTTTTGGGTAGCTGAAAGAAAAGAAGACATTAAACTTCAAAGTCTTGCATTTAAGTCTAGAAGATGCACGAAAGACTATTTTTTTCCAAATAGTTACCAGTAATAGCATGGACGGTGGTCATCAGACCCTCCACAATTCCAAACCTATCATGGATGACCTGAAACGCCAGATAAATAAGGCAATAAATTAATGTCAACAGTCAACAATGATGCATCAGTGAAACACAACGATCCATACGAAATGGAATACCTTGGCTAGGGGAGCAAGACAGTTGGTAGTGCAGCTTGCATTTGAGACAATATTAATGTCAGACTTGTATTCATTTTCATTCACACCAACCACAAACATTGGTGCGTCCTTGCTAGGAGCAGAAATAATGACTTTCTTTGCGCCACCCTGCATATGCAATAGAAGGTGAACAATTCGTGATATTCAAGGAATCAAGGCACAAAAGGAAAAGAAGGCCAGCCACATAATGTCAGTATAGGATGGTGTACTTATTACCATAAATAGCTTGCACTCAGGAAACTTGAACATGTCAGTTCAAACCCAACTGAATACAAATATGAAAAAGTTGAAGATGATTCCAATTTAAAGAGATCGATTGGCCTGACAAAAAATAATTGCAACCAAGAAATACAAATATATCCCAACATCCCAACTGAATGCACATTGGCGAAAAAGGAAACATAAAAAAACATAAGCGAATTGCAAATGAAGGAAATGCATCTGTTTGTAACGCATAATTAGCATACAGAACACGCATAGAGAATATAAAAAGTGGCGGATCATGTCAAAAGTAAGCTGATTTCAGTCTCTAGCCAAACTGAAGACAGCACATTGCATTTTCTATGGAACAATAAATACATAAAGAAATGTTAAATTTAGTAGTTTTTTTTCTCTTTTGTAACCCTACACACCACATGCATATTGTTCATTGTCAGGTAGAAACCTTGTTGGGACTTGGGAGCATGACTTAAATTAGCTCATACAACCAAAGAGCATAACATAAAAGAATTGAACTCTAGGGCAACAGAAAAAATTTGTAATATCGTACAGCAATACAATTGTCACACTCTACGCGTTAATTTGGTAGTGTTATAATGTATACCAGAGGCAGAAATGATCTAGCAATAAACAATTATCTAATACACGTAGAAGGTCGCCAGATGTAAATCCTGGATGAGAATAGCTACCTTCAGGTGAGCAGCGGCCTTGTCTTTGTCGGTGAACACACCAGTGGATTCGACAATGTACTCTGCACCAGTCTCACCCCATGGGATCTCCTCAGGGTTCCTGAAAAGATCAGAAACGTCGGTTCACAGATGCACAAACAACGCACTCACCGAGCCCGCGTTTGTTTAGGAGAACGGTAAATATCGTACCTCACGCCAAAAACAGCCACGTGTTTCTCGCCAAAGAGAAGGGTGTTCGAGTCCTTGACCTTGATGTCATGGTGCTTCCATTGTCCGTGCACAGTATCGTACTTAAACATGTATGTCTACAAGATATAGTTGCATAGAACAGTCAGAATAGCGTAGATGCTACATTAGCAGGAAAAACTTGCTATTCTTAGATTACTATAACATACAAATACCAAATCGAGCACCACTACTTAGAAGTTTTCGAATTCACGCTTACTTATTATTCCTTTGTCTATCAATTAATCCATCAACTCATTCATCCAACTACTAAAAATTTATACATCCAATTATCCACCTTGCCGTGATAAACAAAAGGATAGGATTGCATGGCATGCCGATATGTGCATGTAAGAGTCGAGAACAACAGAAACATACCATGTAATCGGTTGTGATGAAAGGATCATTAACGGCGACAAGCTCCACATCAGGGCTCTGGAGAGCTACTCTGGCGACCAACCGGCCGATTCTGCCGAAACCTGAGCCAAAACCACATCAAATTTCCGGATTGCACAACGCCCCAACCAAAAACATACGATTCCGAAACTTCACACAAAGTAGAAACAAACCGTTGATGCCGATCTTGATCTTGTCACCAGCTGCTAGGAAAAACAAAAGATAATATTAGCTCAGAAGAAAAGAAACAGCGCAGAAGGAGGAACGATCGACGGACGAAAACAAAATCTTCAGGGGTCGGAAACAAAAATGAAGACGAAGGAGAGATGCAAAGCTTTACCCATGGCGATCGATACGGACGACGACGAGACAGATTGAGATGAAGAGCAGCAGAAGAGAGCAGAGCAAAATAGTTCGAAGCTTTGGGAAAGAAGTGAGAGCCTGCCTTGCAATTTATATATGTCTTAATGGATTTTTCAACTACGAATAATTTCTTGGAGAAAAAGAAAGAAAATATTATAATAATACTTATTATTTATTTATTTAAAAAGAGGGCAGACCCATCAGACATGACTTATCTCAAACTGAACCCCTTACATGGCGCCAAATTATTTGATCAGTCAACATGGATATGACCAATTATAAGCCGTCAGGTGAATTGTAGAGTAGTTCCGGCGTTGGACGGCCTTGTGTAGGGAGAGATATCGATCCCGATCCGCTGTCCGCTCACTACGTGCTCTGCGCGCAACAGACGTCCAGGATTCCTCATTGAGGCTCAATCTTCGTGTTGCCTGTTGCGGAATGACCAGAAGATCCGAACGCAGTGATGGTCCAAAATTGTGCGACACGTCAGTGCCGGAGACGGGTCTGATATCGCCACGTAGTCAGCAACTAGAGCATGATGGACGCAGAATGCCACCAAGGTTCGAGAAAAATTACGCGAATTGCCAACGGCGGCGGTCGTACGAGGGGATGAATCTTCCAAAGGTGTCCAGAGTCTTCCAGTGGGCGGGCCGCAGCCGGTTTCAATGGGCTCATCGTAATGGTCGCTTTCTCCCGCACTTCAGCGACGAGCCCAACTTTTTATACCTCTCTGCTTCCTTATTTTGTGTTCGAATAAGAAGATGCTAAAAGGTAAATTTAATATTAATATTTTCGAGATTGGACTTTATTTGAACGTTAAATTTTTTTTTTATAAAAGCTTTCTCGCGATTGGAGAACATACAGAAATTAGCCGGCACTAAAATTATTATCTCGTAATTGAAGATTGGACTTTCAAAATGGAAAACAACAGTCCGACCATTTTATCGAAGACGAATAATAATTATTTTATATATTTTTTGTATTTATTATTATTTTGTTATGTCTTCTGTCGGAATCTACTGAGTCAATGTATTGGACCTCCAACAGTATACCTACATTTTTTTGTCTACTTTATAGGTGGCGATGGAGGCAATTCGATTTATTCGAATTTAATGTTGTAAGAATTTCTAATCCTCTTTAAACAAAGTGAGTGATGAAAGAATATGAAACACTTGTATATGACCAACATATTTATAAGCGTCATGTTTAGAGTTGGTATAATGGTATTAGTTTTATTTCTTCGTTAATTTTGTTTAATTTATTTGCACGTCACACTCGAGTTTTTTTATTACCAATCCCGATATCTAGAAAATCGTGTCAATCGCCTAACTCATCCCATGCTACGAATTACACACTATGAACAAGCTTAACTAATCCGTTATTCATTTATGCGATGATAGATAAAACTTCCATAAAAAATGTATACTTATAATTTGTTATTCTTAACGAAAATAGATAAAACTTCCAATTAAAATTTTTTGTAGTCATAAAAAATCGATGTCCATCCCAAAATTTTGAAAATATTGAATGCAATCTGGAACTTGTCGTATATTTTTTGTATCCCTTTGCATCAAAGTCCTCAAATATATTTCACATATTTCACTATTTATTATTATCCGAGCCAATTATTTTTAAGTCATGATTGGTGATTTTTCAGTGTCCAATATTATTAACACTCGACTAATTTGATATTCAGGTGAAAGCAGAAATGATATATCCTAATCAATATAAAAATGTTGATGAATGAACTTGAGGCTAATAGTATTCAGTGACTCGAAAATACAACGATGCTAATAATTTGTACAATTTTTTTGCACTGTGAGTAGCAAATAATCAATTTATTTTATGACATTAATAAATAAAAAATTAATTTATTTAGCATGTCGAGATCTAGCCCCATTAAAAGAGGACCTTTTCACTATTACTAACTCTTGAATCTCAATCCGCAACTCAAATCACTTAATCCAATTCCTTTTGGAACGAAATAAAAATAATTTAGTGTAAAACAAGGATGACCAATGAGTCAACCAATAAGTGTTAAACTGATGACTTTGAGTTCGAATCTTAGAAGCACCACGATTAATCATAAGCATTTAACATCTTAAACTTATATGAGAGGAACAATTGAAACCAAATTTAGATTACTTCTTATTTAGGGGGTTAACAAATATCAATTTCTCAGACAACTTATTATCACTAGGATTGATATGTATGTAATTTCTTTCCCCTAAGAGTATCATCCAAGATAATAAAATTAATCAAAATTCTGATGATTTTAACTTTTATCCGATTATTCAACAATGTGGCAATCAATAGAAGAAACTATAACAATTACTTTAGTAGCTTTTATGCAACAGGGCCATCTTACATGCATAAGCCTGTTGGGAAATGCTGAATCGATGAAGCATATAGGTCACATAAAACACCAGCAATAGAGAGGCTTTGGGGAAGAACCATAGAAGAGTTTTTGTTCTGTTGGAAAAGAACGTCCAAATGCCTAACCCTTACATTGCTCCATTTTCCTTTTATACTACAGCTACTTACAGTCCAAAAGATATAACGTATCGCTGACATTTGCCGATACGTGAACAACTAACCACTGCTACAAGAAATTAAGAAGAGAAGGAAAAAAATAAACTAATGAAACAGAGCTGGTCAATACTCCCCTCAAGTTAGGGATCTAAAAAGGTCAAAGATCCATAACTTGCTGGATAAGTAGTCATGTTGTCGTGAGCTCAAAGATTTAGTTAGAATGCCCGCGACTTGTTTAGATGTTGGAATATATTGTAAGTTGATAAGTTTCTGAACCACCTTTTCACGAACAAAATAGCAGTCTACTTCCACATGTTTTGTGCGTTCATGGAATATAGGATTCTCGGCGATCTGAATAGCTGAGTGGCTATCACTATGGATGGTAATTGGATGTTGCAATGGCAAGTGAAGCTTTGAGAATAATCTTTCAAGCCAAAGAATTTCAGCTGTAGCTAATGCAACACTACGATACTCTGATTCTGCAGAAGAGCATGACACAACAGGTTGTTTCTTGGACTTCCAAGATATAAGTGATTCATCGAGCTTGACACAAAATGCTAAAACTGATCGGCGTGAAAAAGGGCATGCAGCCTAGTCCGCATCGCAATAAACTGTCAGACAACTACTTTGGACAGAAGAGAACAACAAACCTTGTACTGGAGAACGTTTCAAGTATCAAACAACTCGAAGTGCTCCATCCAAATGAGATTGCTTAGGTTGGTGCATGAATTGGCTCAGGTGTCTTACTGCAAATGTGATGTCTGGTCTAGTATGTGTCAAGTATAGAAGTCGGCCAATGAGTCTTTGATATCCAATTGTGGATTTAATTAAAGAGTCAGTTGATCCTCCAGTCCTCTGATCAAAATCATATGTCCTATATTTGACGTTCTGCTCCAATGGTGTAGCTACTGGTTTGGCTCTAGAAAATCCAAAATCAGAGAGCAAGGATAAAGCATACTTCCTTTGTGTGATGAAGATACCTCGACTTGATCTCATAATTTCCATGCCAAGGAAGTATATCGAAGACTTCCTAAGTCTTTGATTTTAATCTTGGATTCTAGAGCCACTTTTGCTGAATTGATAAGATGCAGATCATTTCCTGCAACAAGTATGTCATCAACATAGACTAGCAATGCAACAAAGGAGTTGTCCACTGATTTCGTGAAGAGTGTGTAATCATTTTTGCTTTGTGTAAATCCTGCATCCAACAGAATTTCAGTGAATTTAATATACTATTGCCTTGAGGCTTGTTTCAAATCATATAAGGATCTTAGAAGGTGACAAACTTTGCCTTGAGTCTCCTCCTCATTCTTATAACCCTCGGGTACAGTCATATAGACCTCCTCGTATAGATCACCATTTAGGAATGTATTATTAGCATCCCAATGCAAAAGAATCCACCTCTTTTGTGCAGTTACAACAAGTAGAGCTTTAATTATAGTTGACTTGGCTACAGGTGAGAAAATCTCCTTAAAATCAATTCCTTCCTTTTGATTATATTCCTTTGCAACAAGTCTTGCTTTAAACCTATCCTTTTCCATCAGCTGTTAACTTTACTTTGTATACCCATTTACACCCCACAGGTTTTTTTCTTGGTGGTAAGTTCACTAGGCTCCAAGTGTCATTATTTTCTAAAGCTGTCAACTCTTCATTCATTGCTTGAACCCAATTTAGATCACTGCTAGCTTGATCATAAGTGACTAGTTCAAAAACTCCTGAGAGTGTTGCTATAGAAGCTTGACATTGCTTTGTACATGCATCGTAGAACAATGTGTTTTGTAAAGAATATGTACAATTTGAAGTAACATTGCCAGCAACATAGTCTCTCATCCAAATTGGAGGTCTTGTGGGTCTTTTGACTCTAACAGAATCTTGTCTGCCCCTTTGTACATCAAGATTTGAAATAGAAGATTCCTGAATTCTTTCCGAGATAGATGGAGTGCTCAGAATTTCTTTATTATTAGGAACATTACTACTTTCTGGCATATCTTCTGTATCATTAGAATGAGAATTTATCTCTTCAGGTAATAAACTTGTGAGTGGTTCTGGCTCATTTGTGATAATGAAAGAAGGTTGTGTATTCTGAATATTTTCAGGACATTCTGATGCTGAACTCACGGGTGCAAAAGGAAATATTCTTCAAAAAATTTTACATCTCTACTGACATAGATTTTTCCTAAATCCAACTCTAGCAGTTTGTAACCTAATATCCAATGAAAACACATGCAACAACCTGTTTATCAAATTTTGAATTAATCAACTTATTAGTGGCATAACACAGGCACCCAAACACTTTCAAGTGTGATAGATCTGGAGCTCTGCCAAAAACCTTTTCAAATGGTGATAAGTTACCAAGTACCTTGAGTGGTATCTTATTTATGATATGCACAACTGACTAAACACCTTCACCCCAAAATCTTATGGGTAGATTGGATTGGAACATTAAAGATCTGGCCACTTCTAGAACATGTATGTGTTTCCTCTCAACAGTTCCATTATGTTGAGGTGTGTATATGTATCTACTCTGATATATTATCCCTTTCAAGAAGAAGAGATCATTGCACATCTTGTTGAAGTACTATGATCCATTGTCTGTTATTATGATTTTAACCTTAGCATTAAACTGCCTCTCAACCATATTCAAGTAACTAGACAACACATTATATGAATCTGACTTTGACTTAATTAAGTACACCCAAGTCAGTTTGCTATAATCATCCACAATAGTGATAAAAAAAACTAAAACCATTATGTGTAGAAACTTTAAAGGTCCCCATGTATCCACATGTATGAGATTCAAAAAAACTGAAGGAGTTTTAGATTTAACATGTTGAACAAAAGTCAGGTTTGTTTGTCTTTCCAAGGGACAAAGACTACACTGAAAAACATCTCTATTTTTACATATATCAATAGAGTGTATATACTGAAACCTTTCTAAAGGTAAATGACCAAGCCTTTGATGCCAAAGGCTTAAACTACTTTTAATTGCAGCTGCAATGCTTCTCAGAGATGGAATAAGTTCTCCTCTTAAGTGATACAGACTCTCTTTCTTCTCACCAATCAGGTTCATAACTCCATTGCACATGGCTTGAGTAAAGCAATTTTCAAAAGTAAATGTCATTGTACAATTAAGATATTTAAGCAACTGTCCAACTGAAATCAAGTTAAACTTGAATTCTGGCACATAAAGCACATTGCTCAACTTGGCCCCATCACTAAGCAAAAAAGTTCCTGAATGTGTAACAGCTGAAACACTACCATTTGGCATGGTAACTGTATTTTCAGAAGACAAAATTTTCCCCTTACAATAGGTCATATGATTTGAGGCCCTGTATCAATTATTCGGTCTTGACTACTATTGGCATTAGAGAGTAAAATGTCCATACTTGCCATATTTGCTACATGGTCCGAAACATCTTGGACTTGGCTTGTGTTCAACAGATGGAGTATTTGATTGCTCTTCAGTTATAAGAGGAGCCTTTTTTCAGTTCTCTTGTGTTTTTAGTGCTTCTTATTTCCTTCATTCACCATGACCTGAACCTGAGCATTACTAGCTGTCCATTCCTTTTCCAAATTTGAAGTTTGAAGGATATCCAATGATTTTATAGCACTGAGACTTTCTGTGGCATGGTTTTTACAATATTCACAAACAATACTATAGTCCCTTTTAGGCCTTCCAGCATAAGAGTTCTTATCACTTAACATAGACATCTGTTGATCACCAGTTGTTGGAATTTGCAGTACTAATCTTTTTTTACGCTGCTCCTCCTCAATTAAGAGTGCATAAGCTTGGTTGATTGATGACAGAGGTGACATGAGCAAAATCTAAGTTCTCGCTTAGTTGAATTCATCATTTAGGCCCATCAGAAACTTGTAAAGTTGTTGTTGCTTCAAATACTCATGGTAATCTTTAACTCATCAAGAAGAGTCAAGTCAAGTACTATAATGCTCAACTCTTCCCAGATATTCTTCAGTTTGGTGTAATATTCAGCAATTGACAGAGACCCCTAAGTGATTTTATAGAGTTCATTATGGATTGTATAACTTTTCATGGCATTGTGTATTTCAAACCTTTCTTTTAGGTCAGCCCACACAATGTGCGCACCCTGTGAATAAGAGTTTTTGCTAATCAAACCCTTTGTCGTAGTGCTAGCAATCCAAGACAGGACCAAAGCATTACACCTCTTCCACTGGAAGTGTAAGCTACTATCAACCTTATCAATGGTAAACGATCCATCAATGAAAATTTGTTTGTTCTTTGCCAATAATGCATTGCTCCAATTGGCATAGTTATCTGATCCACTCAACACCTGAGGTATCATAACGAGCCTTGGAGTATAAGAAGCACTAAAAAACAGAGGGTTTGAACTATCAATGACAATCATCTACGATGAGGAAATCGAAGTAGAATCCATGATTGATTATCAGACTAATCAGTTTAAGTGAGAAAATATATGAGACGGTCTTGATTTCAGATCCGAAAAACCGAATGAGAAATCTGTAAATAAAGAAGAGAAGCAAACCTGACCATGGAACAAAGAAAGGATCTGAACAATCTTCATGTAACGCTCCCAAAATCGCACCTCCCATCACGTAGACGGTCAGATTGACTCCGGGAGCGCTACACTGTCTATTACTCTACTGACATTGACCATTCAATAAAAGACCTTACGTGGCATGAATATTATAATAATAATTATAATAGATAGCTTTAAATACGAAAATTAAATAATCAAAATGTCACGATGAAGAACTCTAATGCGGAATTTCATGATGTCTCATATTATAGAAAATATGCGGAAGTTCATGGTGTCTTTCAATATAGAAAATATGCGGAAAAAAACATGATGTCTCTGAACAACACAAAAAGGATGAAACATATATGTAGTAAGAAAGCTCGGAGCAGAAGTATCAGTCATGTGCAACATTCTCCAAACTCTGCACCCTCCACCACCTCCTCAGTTGGCATTCTCACCTGCAAAATCTGAATGCAGTGGAATAGAATACCCATGAGCAAAGATGCTCAGTACACTAGCAATAAACGGTGAAATAAGGATCGATGATGGTCATGTAAATCAATGTATCAATCATTAGTTATCAATACTCTGTTCTTTACTATGGCAATACTTTGTCTTTGCATTTCTCTGCTTTTACTCTACAATATCTCTGCTATGTTATGCAATACTTTACTTTACATTATCTCTACTCTACTTTACAGTACTTTACTTTACGTTGCTCTATTGTACATTACTCTGCTTTGCATTGCTTTGCTGTGAGTGGTACTACGTCTTTTACATTACTAAATTATTCTTAGAGTTAGTTGTCCTATGCGAGCTCGACTTTATTAGGTTGAGAAGCCAGATGTGCCTCTCTGATTCTCTGATGCCAGTGAACCCATAAAGGAAAAAGAGGTGGGTGTTACTACCTCACTCAATTCGGAAGGTAGGGAGAAGAATTCCTACAATCCAGGAACAGTGGTCAGTTAAAAGACCTGTAGGTTCACTGTCTCCTCAGCTAGCTACCTGTCCCTCTAGCATTGTACTTTAATCTTTAAGGGAAGGGGTATGACCTTAGCACCATCCTTCATTCAAGATACAGGTGGGAGAAGATCTGAAATCTCAGGAATAGTGGTCATTTAAGACAGTAGCGTCGTTGTCCCCTCAGCTAACTACATATCCCTCCTCTGCTTTAATCTCTGATCTTTGCTTTAACTTTGGGGACGGCACATAGTAATCTCATGTCTTTGTCCTTGCTTTATTTATCTTTAGTCATTGTGAATCTATGATTTAGGATCCAACGGAACATTGACCTTTGTACAATAGGACTCAACCAGTGTAGATGAACTGGTCAGAGACTCAGTTATATTTGGGGGTAGATCAGTCCGATTGGATCAATTGAGTCTCTGTTTGAATCGGTTGATCGTTCCTGGTGGACCGGTCGACCGTTCCTTGGCACTGGTCGATCGGTCCTCTTGGATCGGTCAACCGTGTTCTTTAATTTGGGTCTATGGATCGTTCGACCAATCTGGGTGTCGGTCGACCGTTCATTAGGCCGTGAAGACGCGCACTGTGCATCGGATCGGTCGACCGTTCCCTGGAACCGGTCGACCGATCCTAAGGTCAAGTTTGTTTATTAACAGATAGATCGGTCGACCGTCATGGTGAGGCCGGTCGACCGATAAGGAAGAACTTGTTTGGGTTCTGTATGCAGACCGGTCGACCGTCCTCTGGAATCGGTCGATCGGTCAATGCCTTAAAATAGGGCCGTCGGACTTTTCCATTGATTTTGACGACCTTTCGGTCGTCAAATCAACACGTCATGAATATGAAAGTTGAAGGTAACATTCTCAGGATCATAATAGCGTAATTTTTTGCATCAATCAAATCATAATTCTTCATCTATGTGATTAAAACACTAAGGGTACCTTGTTTTTTGTTCAAACGAGTTCGCCGGTGAACTGTGCAAAATCCGATCGATCTCCGACGGTCATCTACTGCTGGAGAGGGTCGCCTGGTCCTTGCGTGCATGAGGGAGGGTCAAGGTGCATCGATGGATGTCGAATGATGACGTGCGTCGATCGCCTCTGCTCCTGCCGCTCGAAGTCGCGTGGTCGTCGATCGCCGATCGAGTGGAAGAAAAGACGAAGGAGAGGGAGGAGGTCGGGGTTCCAAGAGGGCGCAACGAGCAACCCTCCTCCCTCTTTATACACCCCGGCCGACCCTTGGTCGGTCGGAGGCGAAATGGCGGGAGGACAGGGGAGGTGATGTCTCCCCTACTGACCGTTCGTTTCATTTTTTTATTAAGTATGAAGCGTCACATTATTACCCTCTAAAAAAAATTCATCCTCGAATTTGGATAAGGGTTAAGGCTTACCGAAAAGCTCAGAAAATTTCTCTCGCATTTCCGATTCCACTTCTCATGTTGCCTCTTTTCCTTGGTAGTGCTTCCATGCGACTTTAACTAGTGCCACATGTTTCTTTCCTTGTTGATGTTCTTGATATTCCAAAATCTCTGTGGGATGTTCCTCATACGTCAGATTCTCCTTGAGGTTTGGTTCCTCAATTTGGATCACGTTGGCGTAGTCATGCTTGTACATCCGGAGTAGGGAGACATGAAAGACGTTGTGTACTCTTGAATACGCCGGAGGCAGGGCCAACCTGCATGCCGAGTCTCCAACAATTTCTAGTATTTCGAATGGACCTACATACATTGGGCTCAACTTTCCCCATTTGCTGAAATGCATTACTCTTTTAGTGGGGGAGACCTTGAGCAGGACTTGATCACCCGTCTTGAATTTATGTTCTCGGCGCTTCTTGTCCGCGTAGGCCTTCTGACAATCTTGAGTAGACTTCATTCTTTTCTTTATCAGTTTCACCCTGTCCGTATATTCCTGTGTCTGCTTCTGTAATTCGGCACTTAAGATTTTCCTTTCTCCAACTTCGCCCCAACATGCTGGAGAACGACATGGGCGACCATACAATGCTTCAAAGAGAGACATCTCTATGCTAGTATGAAAGCTATTGTTGTAAGAGAACTCTATAAGGGGAAGATGTTTATCCCAATTACCGTGTCAATCCAACGCGCATGCTCTCAACATGTATTCCAATGTCTGGATTATCTCTCCGATTGGCCGTCCGTTTGAGGATGAAAGGCGGTGCTATACCGGAGCCTTGTTCCAAAAGCATTCTGGAGACTTTTCCAGAATCTGAAGGTGAACCTGGGATCTCTGTCGGATATAATGGCTGTCGGGATTTCGTGAAGCCTAACAATCTCCTTCACATATAGATCCATGAGGCTTTCAAGAGATTATTTTACCTTAATGGGTAGGAAGTGAGCCGATTTAGTGAGTCGATCCACTATAACCCAAATGGCGTCGTGCCCCTTTAGAGTCCGAGGTAGGCCTGTGATAAAGTTCATGAATATTTCTTTCCACTTCCACTGTGGGATGCCCAGACTCTTCAAGGTTCTCTGTGGTTTCTGATGTTTGATCTTGACCTGTTGGCACACTATGCATTTGGAGAATACTCCGCTATCTCTTGGTTCATGTCTGGCCACCAGAAACTTCTCTGCACATCCTTGTACATCTTTGTACTCCTCCGGTGGATTGCAAACTCAGATTTGTGACATTCGTCTAGCACTTCTTTTCAGAGTTCTGGGTTGTTCGGTACCCATAGCCAGTCGTGGTACCTGATGCCACCATCCGAAGAGATCTTGAGATTCGTTATTTCTATGCTTGTCTTTATCATCATACTTTGATACTCTGTGTCTTCTACTTGTGCTTTTATGATCCTTTCTATCACATCCGATACTATGCGCTGCATTATCATTAGCGATACATTTCCGGCTGAGAGCGTCAGCTACTGAGTTTGCCTTGTCGGGTTGGTAGTTATTGACAAACTCGTAATCTTTCAAGAATTCCATCCAACGCCTTTGATGCATATTCAGCTCCTTCTGTGTAAAAACATATTTTAAGCTCTTGTGATCTGTATAGATCACAAATTCTTCTCCATATAAGTAGTGACGCCAAAGTTTGAGGGCGAACACTACGGCTGCTAGCTTGAGGTTATGCGTTGGATAAGCGACTTCATGCTTCTTCAGCTATCTGGATGCGTATGCCACCACCTTCCCATGTTGCATTAATACGCACCCCAATTCTGTACCACTAGCATCGCTGTAAACCACGTAACCACCGTTGCCCGATGGTGAAGTTAACCGTTCCTTTAACTCTTGAAAGATTTCTTTGCACTTGGGTGATCAAATGAACTTTTCTCCTTTCCTTGTGACCTTGGTCAGCGACAATGCTATCTTGGAGAAGTCCTTGATAAAACGTTTGTAGTAGCCGGTTAAACCAAGGAAACTCTTAATTTCGAAGACGTTCTTTGGTTGAGTCCAGTTGGACACTGCTTCTACTTTTGCGGGATCCACTGCAACTCCGTCTTTAGAGACGATCTGTCCGAGAAACATGATCTGCTATAACCAGAATTCATATTTTGAAAATTTTGCATATAGCTTCTTTGCCCGCAATGTTTCTAGCACTGTCCTCAGATGCTCCCTATGATGTTCCACGCTTGACGAATAGATGAAGATATTATCAACGAAGAAAATTATAAACTTATCCAGGTGTTTGTGGAAAGTTCGATTCATGAAGTCAATGAATGCTGCCGGGGCATTTGTTAATCCAAACGACATCACTAGGAACTCATAATATTCATATCTTGACCGGAATGCCGTCTTTGGGATGTCTTCTTCTGCCACCCTTAACTGATGGTATCCGCTCTTCAGGTCTATCTTTGAGAACACATTAGCTTTAGACAGTTGATCAAATAGATCATCAATGCGAGGTAATGGGTATCTGTTCTTTATTGTGACTTTATTCAACATTCTGTAGTCGATACAAAATCTCAACGACCCATCCTTCTTTTTGACAAAAAGAACTGGTGCTCCCCAAGGTGAGACGCTAGGTCTTATGAAACCTTTATCCAGTAACTCTTGAATCTGGTCCTTTAATTCATTCATCTCTGCTGGAGCCATGCGGTATGGGGCTTTGGAAATTGGTGCAGTTCCGGGCGCTACTTCAATGTGAAAGTTTATCTCCTTTCTAGGTGGTAGACCACTAACATCATCAGGGAACACATCAGGAAATTCCCGAACCACTTCTATGTCTTGAAGAGTCTTCTTTGGTTCATCCACCTTGGTCACACTTGCTAGGTAGTATCTACATCATTTCTGCAGTAACTTCTGTGCCTTCATGACGGATATCATGATTTTTGGTTCCTTTTGAGCAATTCTCCTGACTATAACTTTATCTGTACTCTGTGTGCCTATGATTACTTTCTTTTGTTTGCACATGATAGAAGCATTATGAGAGGTTAGCCAATCCATGCCTAAGATTATATCATAATCTCTCATGAGAATAATGATAAGATTTGCAGGATAATTCTTTTTCTCTATCTCTATGAGTACATTAGGAAGGTATTTTGTGGTAATCAGTGTGCCTTGTGAGGTCAATATATTCATCTTATGCTCTAAATTCATGACGACTAACCTTAATATTTTGGCACAATCTTCATATATAAAAGAATGAGAGGCACCGGAATCGAATAGTACTTTCGTAGGTAAATCAGCTACGGATAGCATACCTCGAATGACCTCAGCGTCATTCTACAGAGCATCCTCTTCCAGATTGAAGAGTCTTCCTTGCACCAACTGCTGTTGTCTGCGTCTCGAATAATTCACTGCGATATGACCCATTCCACCGCAGTAGTAACAGGCTCCAGACTTCATTCGGCATTCCCCAGCATGGGTCCTACCACAGGTGTTGCATAAAACCCGCTCACCTTGTGCGGGTGGTGCTTGAGGGGCTCTAGGAAGTTGTTGCCTCTGTTGCTGAGCTGTGCACCTCTGTACCTGCTGAGGGGATTGCTGCTGTTGCTGTTGGTGTAGTTGCTATTGTGGTGGGGGAAAAGCTTATTGTGGCGGAAGGTATGGCTGCTGCTATTGTTGAGGACCGTAGTTCTGTTGAGGCGTTGCATATGGATGATACCGGTTATCCCGTCATTGGTGGTGCCGATTGTTCCCACGAAACTGTTGTTGTTGCTGGGAACTCTGCTCCACATTCTGCTGGGCCTTCTGAGCTTTTTGTAGGTCTTGGTAGTCATTCTCAGTTAGAGTAGCCAAAGTGATGACGTCCTCTAAATTTTTGCAGTTCCCAGATCTTGTATGAGATCTCAAAGTGGGGTTCAGTCCGTCCACAAAGTGTTTGGTCACATCAAGTTCATCCATGGTTAACCTAGAATACTTCTTAAGTCTGACAAACTTCGTCATGTATTGCTCCACCGTCATGGTCCCTTGCACTAAGTCCAAGAACTCCTTCTGCTTTAAGTCATTTTGGAACTTCGGGAAGTACCGCATCTCGAATGCCTTACGAAAATCTTCCCAGGCCACAATTCTCACATTAGGAAAACTGGTGGTCTTTCCCGCTTTCCACCATTCCTTAGCATCCTTTCGGAGGGTGTCTCCAGCAAAAAGTACTTTCTTGTCCTCTATTGCCTCCATCCATTATTCTGCCACTATGATGCCTCCTCCGTTGAACATTGGAGGTTTTGACCTCCAGAAGTCTTGTAGTGTGCAGATAGAAGGAAGTGGACGCCCTTGTTGGGCTGGTGGTTCTAACGGAGAAGGAGAAGGTGGAAGTGGATGTGGGCATGGTGGAGGTGGGGGAACATATGGGTTCTCCCCTTCATCGTAGTTCTCAGCCTCACTGGTATAGGCATACTCTCTTCTTTGATATGACATCTATAAAAAGGACTATAAAAATACTTGAGAGAGGCACATATAATCAAAGATTTTAATCTAAATAAAAACCTTAGATAAAAATTAAAATCGAAATGCGCAATATTCATTAAAGCAAACATTATTATCTTGATAAGTTTCGAAAAGCATAAACATCTGTCTGAGGCGCACTAAGGCATTCACATCGAAATACATAAAACACTAATCACAACGTCTAGAAGGCTCCCTAGGGAGGTTGGGGCACTCATCATCACCGTGTCCCTCCTGATAACAGAGACCACAGCATTCCTCGGAATCTGTCTGGCTGATCGGACTTAGGTCTCTGAACTGTAGTTCCTGTGGTGGTGCAGGGACTTCTTCTTCGTCATCGGAGGATATATAAATCGGATAGTCTATACGTCCCCCTCTCGTATACGAGTGTCACTTCTGATTTATCCCTTCATGTATCTCCGTAGGGTAGAAGTGGCATGGAGAGAGTAACTCCGGATCATTACTCCCTACACTCTCTAAATCCGAATCTAAATGCTCTGGTATCTCTGGGGCAGGCTGTGACGGGGTTGGAGGATCTACTGGCCACATACGTATCCCAACTATATGGCCCCTACCCCTCCGTACAATTCTGGTGATCATGCGGCGTGGAGGCATCTATAACACAATTTAATTGAATAACATAAGTATGATTCACATATGAATGTACTTATTACTTACTTGAGGAGTGGAGCTGCAGATGCTTGAGAAGCTTGCACAAGACTTTACTGTGAGCTATGTACAATATGAACAGTGAATGCCATGCATGAATATCTACTCTACTTATGATCAATGAAGGAGCCAAGAACTTAGGCTCTGATATCAAACTGTAACGCTCCCAAAATCGCACCTCCCGCCACGTAGGCGGTCAGATTGACCCCGGGAGCGTTACACTGCCTATTACTCTACTGATCTTGACCATTCAACAAAAGAGCTTACGTGGCATGAATATTTTAATAATAATTATAATAGATAGCTTTAAATGCGGAAATTAAATAATCAAAATGTCACGATGAAGGATTCTAATGCGGAATTTCATGATGTCTCATATTATAAAAAGTATGCGAAAGTTCATGGTGTCTTTCAATATAGAAAATATGCGAAAGAAAACATGATGTCTCTGAACAACACAAAAAGGATGAAACAGATATGCAGTAAGAAAGTTCGGAGCAGAAGTATCAGTCATGTGCAGCGTTCTCCAAGCTCTACGCCCTCCACCACCTCCTCAGTTGGCATTCTGATAGTGATATTTGAGTTTTCTAGTAATAACTTGCTGAAATTAAAAAAAAAAGTCAATTTTTCATTTTTTGGGTTTCCCAACTCACTAGTTGCAAGTGCACAGGTAAGTTGTAGTAGACTCAAGTTATCGTATCCACAAGAATTTGAAGTCTAAGACACTCTAAAATAATCTAGATTAGTTCTACTTAAGTGGCTAAAAATAGATTTTTAATGAATAGTGAAAACATATTTTTTTATGGAAAGTGAAATGATAACTGGTTTTTGGGTTTTGGAAATTCTTGCAAAACAGAATTATAAATGCTAAATTGAAGTCTAAAAATGTTTAACTATCTATGAGGAAGATTCTTCTAGGATTTGGGGTTCATCTAAATTAATTAAGGATGGAATGGAACTAGTTATCATTAAATGTCCAACTTTTGATTCAACTTGAAAATGGCTGTTCCCACAGCTCAATTGGCCTCTAACTAAGCAATATATGATTATATAGTTGTTAGCTAGGTTGAATCAAAAGAGGGTCCTCACTGAAAATCAAGTTATCATTGGGCTCAAAAGAAATTTCAATGCTGATTTTTTTGCAATTCAAGAAAGTTTGGAATGATAACTTGCAATTGCAATCATAAAAAGATGGAATCATTCCAATCAACAAAATCAGGATAAAATATACCCAATAATAGCACTTGTGTTCCATGATTCATCTCTGAATTCAAGGGAGATTCAAAATCAACCTCTCGGTTGCAAGGAAAAGTGAAATCCACACAAAGTTCTATTTGATTGGGGTTAAAAGACATTCAAACTTTAATGGGAAATTCAATTATTATCCAATGCTCCTTGGGTCATCTCTGACTCTCAAGAATGGCCTTAAAACTACCTCTCAGTAGTGGATTAAAATGAGGCTTAACAATGGAAATCAGAATTCAAATGAAATTAGAAAACAGAAATCTGCAATTTGGGAAATCAGCAATATTGATCAATGGAATTCAGTCCTGCCAATTGCTTCTTGACCCATCTCTGGACTACAAAAAGTTCCTAAAATACACCTCTCAGTGATTAGATGAAATAAGGATTAACAATTGCCAAAATCAGATTCCAAAAGAAATCAAAAAATAGATTTCAGAATTAAAATTTTGAAATTAGATTTTGAAAAAAAAATCATATTTGAATCCTGAATTGTCAAACATCTTGATTCATTTATGAATAAGATCAGGACAAATATTAGCCTCTCAGCTATTCAAATAATCTAATCCTTGATGACAATCAGATTCAAAAGTCTAAGAAATCAGATTTTTAAATTCAGGAAACCAGATTCTGAAATTCAGGAATTTCAGATTCCAAATCAAACTTAAGGTAATGTTGAGAATAGATTTGAATCATGGAATGCCCAAATATTCATAACTCAATTCTGAACAAGATTAGGATGAAGACCAACCTTCCAATTGCTCAATTAATCAAGTCCAGAATGTCAAATAGGTTCAAACAGTTCAGAAATCAGATAACCAAAAAAATAGAAACAGAAATCAGTGGAAAAATCTGATTTGAGTCAAATGATTGTCCAAACAATCTTGATTCATTTCTGAACAAGATAGGGACAATAACAACATCCCAAGGACTCAATTAATCAGGTTAGAAATGAAGAACAGATTCAACATTCATAGGAATCAGATTCAGATTCAAAAATTAGAAAACTGAAAATTAGAAATCAGGAAACCAAATCAGAAATCAGATTTGCAATTGAATGGAATCAGAAAACTGACATTAACTCTTAATTCACTTCTGTAAAATGATTAGATTAATTAATACTTCTCAGTCATTGGTTACAATTGAATCTAATAGTAGCATAGCATAAATCAGTACAGAATGTTTCTGAAATCTGAAAATCAGCAATGATTCAGTGCAGGAATTATAAAACAGTCCATATCCATCCAAAACTAATCTAAACTACTATCCTATCCTAGAAGAAATGGAGTTTAGCTCCTCATGTATACAAAGCTTAACAAAAAATGGAATGAAAAACAGATACAAATCATTTGTGCTTCAAGCTCTCGGAAGTAGCTCCTCCAGCAGCCTTCAGCAGCCCCAAAACCCTTGCTCAAACCCCTGAATGACCCGCCTCCTTCCTCATCCAGAAATTCCACCTTTTATATCACTCATCTACACCCTTAGATCAGCATCAGAATGTTCCTTCTCCTTTGATTATAGCCACCTGTCCACCTGCAGAAATTCCAGCTGCTGGCAGGTACTTTTGTGCAGGAAAAGTATATGGTCCCCCCCCTACTTTTTTCACTTTTTGGACACATTTTCTCCTTGCTACAAAAACACAAGCAGCAAGCATCAAAGCTCTTGAGTAGTATTTTGACAAATAAGAATTAGGATAATGCTGGTAACTAGTTCAAATATCAGATGGGATTATGTGTTGTGCATGAATGAAAACTTATATCGATATGAATGAATTCAAGGGCCCGGAATGATAACTTTATGGAAATCTTGGAAAATGTCCTAATATGGGTGGTTCAAAGTATTTCAGGCATCAAATTGATTAGAGTGACAAGTGAGTGAGGTCAGAAATCAAATATGAATGAGATTACTAAGGAGTGATAACTTGAGTGCCCCAAAAACGATAACTTATATGACTTAAAAATGATAACTTGTGATAACTTGAGTTTTGATTATCCAAATGTGATGAAATTTGACCAGCAATGAGTTAGAACAATAATAAGATGATTGCTTAAGGTCCTTGTACAGAATTAATGGTTTTACATGTCGAAATGACAGAATTGCCCTTTAACGATAACTTGGCACTTGAAAAATGATAACTTGTTCAAATGGACTTAAAACTTTGCACAAGTTGAGATGTAACTATCCAAATATGATTTATACATGATAATGATGGATTTAGGGCAAGAAAACCATTGAAAATAAGTTCATTCAAAATAATGATAACTTGGCACTTAGGAATGATAACTTGTCCTCAAAATGATAACTTGGCATAAAATTTAAATATTAATGGATTTTGGCATTTCAAAACCTCTATGCACATGGAATTAAGTATGAAATGAGGAATATCAACTAGTTATCACAATGTTTGCATTCCAAGTATAATTAGCCCAAAAATAGGCAAAAGTGGAACTCGATATGTATGAATTTCATCTAAAATGGGTTAGAATCATATAGTGATCAGCAAATGATCACATTCTCACCTGCAAAATCCGAATGCAGGGGAATAGAATACCCATGAGCAAAGATGCCCAGTACACTAGCAATAAACGATGAAATAAGGATCGATGATGATCATGTAAATTAATGTATCAATCATTAGTTATCAATACTCTGTTCTTTACTATGACAATACTTTGTCTTTGCATTTCTCTGCTTTTACTCTACAATATCTCTACTATGTTATGTAATACTTTACTTTACATTATCTCTACTTTACTTTACAGTACTTTACTTTACATTGCTCTATTGTACATTACTCTACTTTACATTGCTTTACTGTGAGTGGTGCTACATCTTTTACATTACTAGATTATCCTTAGAGTTCGTTGTCCTATGCGAGCTCGACTTTATTAAGTTGGGAAGCCAGATGTGCCTCTCTGATTTTTTGATGTCAGTGAACCCATAAAAGGAAAAGAGGTAGGTGTTACTACCTCACCAAATTCGAAAGGTATGGGGAAGAATTCCTACGATCCAGGAACAGTGGTCGGTTAAAAGACCCGTATGTTTACTGTCTCCTCAGCTAGCTACCTGTCCCTCTGGAATTTTACTTTAATCTTTAAGGGAAGGGGTATGACCTTAGCACCACCCTTCATTCGAGATACAGGTGGGAGAAGATCTGAAATCTCAGGAATAGTGGTCATTTAAGACAGTAGCGTCGATGTCCCCTCAGCTAACTACCTATCCCTCCTCTGCTTTAATCTCTGATCTTTGCTTTAACTTTGGGGGTGACACATAACAATCTCATGTCTTTGTCCTTGCTTTATTTATCTTTAGTCATTGTGAATCTATGATTTAGGATCCAACAGAACGTTGGTCTTTGTACAATAGGACTCAGCCAGTGTAGGTAAACTGGTCAGAGTCTCAGTTATATTTGGGGGTAGATCAATCCAATTGGATTAATTGGATCTCTGTTTGAATCGGTCGACCGTTCCTGGTGGACCGATCAACCGTTCCTGGTGGACCGGTCGACCGTTCCTTGGCATCGGTCGACTGGTCCTCTGAGATCGGTCGACCGTGTTCTTTAATTTGGGTCTATGAATCGATCGACCGATCTAAGTGTCGGTCGACCGTTCATTAGGCTGTGAAGACGCGCACTGCGCATCGGATCAGTCGATCGTTCCTTGGAATCGATCGACCGATCGTAAGGTCAAGTTTGTTTATTAACAGATAGATCGGTCGACCGCCATGGTGAGGCCGGTCGACCGATAAGGAAGAACTTGTCTGGGTTATGTATGCAGACCGGTCGACCGTCCTCTGGAATCGGTCGACCGGTCACTGCCTTAAAACATGGCCGTCGGACTTTTCCATTGATTTCGGCAGCTTTCTGGTCATCAAATCAACACGTCGTGAATACGAAAGTTGAAGGTAACATTCTCAAGATCATAATAGCGTAATTCTTTGCATCAATCAATCCATAATTCTTCATCTATGTGATTAAAACGCTAAGGGTACCTTCTTTTTTGTTCAAACGAGTTCGCCGACGAACTGTACGAAATCCGATCGATCTCCGGCGGTCATCTACTATTGGAGAGGGTCGTCTGGTCCTTGCGTGCATGAGGAGGGTCGAGGGATGTCGAACGGTGACGTGCGTCGATCGCCTCTGCTCCTGCCGCTCAAAGTCGTGTGGTCACCGGTCGAGAGGAAGAAGAGACGAAGGAGAGGGAGGAGGTCGGGGGTTCCAAGAGGGCGCAACGAGCAACCCTCCTCCCTCTTTATACACCCCGGCCGACCCTTGGTCAGCCGGAGGTGAAATGGTGGAGACCAGGGGAGGCGACGCCTCCCCTGCTGACCGTTTGTTTCATTTTTTGATTAAGTACGAAGCGTCACACTTCAACTCAGCTCTGATACCATGTTGGGAAATGCTGAATCAATGAAGCATATAGGTCACATAAAACACCAGCAATAGAGAGGCTTTGGGGAAGAACCATAGAAGAGTTTTTGTTCTGTTGGAAAAGAACATCCAAAAACCTAACCCTTACATTGCTCCCTTTTCCTTTTATACTATAGCTACTTACAGTCCAAAAGATATAATGTATCGCTGACATTTGTCGATACGTGAACAACTAACCACTGCTATAAGAAATTAAGAAGAGAAGAAAAATAACAAACTAATGAAGCAGAGCTGGTCAATAAGGCCCGGGTATTAAAGCAATTACTTTAGTGGCATTCATTCCAGTTATCAGTTCGGGCTTTGAAGTTGTTGTCTTTAAACTTGGCCTCTACTAAAGCAATTGGCATTGTTAGCCTCCATTTTTTAAGAAGTAATTAATAGGTAACATGCACCGAGAGTTTGGGTATAAGGATAAGCGATTCCTTCTCGCTTAAGCAAGGTTTTGAATTCGAGTATTTATGAATGCAGAATATTTTTGTTACGAGTCTCACTTTTACTGTACAATAGACGAACATAATTGTATTAGTTGAATTCGATGATGAGTCGATCTCCAACTTATGAACAATGCGCTATTTAATATCGTGCAAAACTAAGTCGTTGACATCGCTTTTCAGATATCGAGTCCTGACCACAAAAAAAAATTGATAGTTAACATGCAGAGACTTTGCTTTTGCACACAGTCAGTGCAGTATAGATAGAGAGGGCTTGCATATACCCTTGTTTACTTAAGCTTATAAGTAAATTTAAAAAAATTATAAGTAAAAAAGAGAGTTACTTGTTTATAAGTAAGAAAAAAAACTAAAGGACCGTTATTTTGTAAGGAAAAAACTTAATTAATTTAATTAATGAATGTACTATTTTATTTTTATAATATATATAACTTTTCTTCATATTTTTTTCTGTTATAATCTTAAGGATTTTTTTATCATTTACCTAAAATAATAATTTATAATTTTTTATTACTAAACACGTAATTACTTATTTTTAAAATTAATTTTAACTATTAAATTACTTATCAACATCTCAACTTATTAAATATTTTGTATCAATTAAGCTAATTGAGCTCTCGAGTAGATCTTGTGTTTTATAATATAATAATAAATAATATTTAGAATAATTTTTAGCGATTCAAATGTTCATTTTTTATTTAGTAACAATATAAACAAATAGTATTTAGCATTTTGAATGAAAATATTAATAAAATACTTATATTAATGTTTAGCAATTAGATATTAACGCTTTAATTTTTTCCCAATCTTATCTTTGCACAAATGTATTATTTCTTTTCTAACTTATTTTATTATCTTCTCAATTTTATTTTATCATCAATAGACTACATTGTTTATTTTTTAATTCATGCTTAATTTGGTTACAAAATTATTTATGTATTTTACAATGGATTCAATCCATTACTATTCTTATATAAAAAGGAGGAAAGAACATTTAATCAATCAAAATAATTTATATTTGTGCATCGAGAGGAGCCGTGAGAAAAACCACTGTGCTCGGTGATTAGGTACGTACCTTGAACAAGGGTGTGTTTGAATCAGAACGTCACTTAGTTTTGCCAAACAATTATCAAAAGTTTGGTAAACCCCGTAAAAACTGAAGTTATAGTCAAAGTCAAAATTCTCGATAAAAATTTTTTGTTTGCGCAAGAACTTAAGTTCTCACATAGCACGCCAAACTAACATTTATTTCTTATCCTTATTTGTTACATTCTCTCTTCACTTATTATAAGTTTCACCACGTAACATAACGTCCACCTTTGCCAATTTTCCTCTCTCTACTGTATTAGTGAGCAAAATTTGTTTATTACTATTAGCACATAATTTGTTAACCATAAAAAATAATTTATTAGTTGATCTAAGTTATTAGTATTAATTTGTTATTAAATACATTTTTCTTTAACATTTTATATGAAATTATTATTATCAATGAAACTTAAACTAATATTTTATTTAAGTTAATGAAATGTTAATTTGACTTTTTTGCTTTTAATTATTTTTTAATATATATAATTATTTATTCCCCAATACATCATTATTCTACCTATAAACTAAATTATTTAATTCAAAATTATTTTTTATTATACTTTAATTAACATTATAGTATAATAAAATATTATTAATTAATATATTTTATTAAAATATTTTATACATTATATTAAATAATAATCAAATATAATATAAAAATAAATTTATCTTTTTAGTTCTTACTTTTTATTAAAACACCTATTAAAATTTATCTATCAAATCAACTTTTTAAATTATCATTATTACATTTTTCATCCAAATACTAAATCTAAATTTTTCAATCTAATCGATTAGTTCTATCAGAACTTAAGTTCTACTATCCAAACACACCTAAGACTGCATTTGGTTGGGAACAAAACGCGAGAACAATACGTTTTATTCCCAAACGCAATACGTGACGGGAACTTTGACCATGGACGAGAACATTTACCTTTTTTTTGTCGAGCCACAATCTTTTTTTTAATTTCATCTATTTTTTTAATTATTTTGGTTTATATGTATATATAATTTATAATATATTAATACATTATTAAGGATATTATAAAATTATTTATTAAATGTTATTAATTAAAAACTATAAATAATTAGTTCTAATAATTAATAAATATTTTATTAATTAAACTATTCAATTTTTTAAAAAAAAATTAAATTATATTTGGATTTTAAAATGTACGTAAATTATAATATTAATAATATTAAAAATGTTTAATCAAAATAAATAAAAATAATATTAACAATATAATAATTTACATAAATTATAATATTAATAATATATTCTTATTTACTATAATTTTATACCTCATAAAATAATAAATTATATTCTTAGTTCTTACTTTTTATTCAAACACTCACTAAAATTTATCCATCACATCAACTTTTTAAATCCACATCATTACAATTTTTCATCCAAACATCAACTCAAACTTTTCTATCACATCAATTAGTTATCGAAAATAAATATTCTACTAATATTTTCGTACCAAACGCAGCCTAAGAGTTTAGAGGAAGACCAGGAGATATGTGGGCAGATAGCATCACGGGAGTGGAAAAGGAGAAAAGAGAGGAATATGCGTGTCGTATATTTATATTAATAATACATAGTAATTATAATTATTCTTAACACTAATCTTAATTTGTATATTACTCAAAATTTTCATGTCACTGGAATTTCCATACAACTATCGTAATAACCAAAAGTATTCATTAACTTAATTCATAGAAAAGAAAATAACGATTAGTTTACACAAACATTAAACTATGTTTTTTCTGTTATAATATTTGAGAACTTTTTTCAATTACAGTAGCATCTCCATACTTGTATATTCTTAACGTGGAATAAGTTGCCAAGACACGTACACTGTCAATAAAGAACTCAAAATTAATGTGAGCTATGTAACTAACTAATAATAATTTCCTTCACAAATATTTAACATGAACTTTTTCGTGTATATAAACTGAAACTATTAAATAATTCGTTGACGTGATGAAGTATTGAATCCCAAACCCTACCCAAAACAAAGAGTTTGAAACTGACGTAAATTAAATTATGTTTCATTAAATAAAACTATAAATATGTGATATGAACCCTATGCCAACAAATTAAAAAAAAGCCTATTTGAGATTAATATGAAACATTGTTAATTCTATATTTTTTTACCAAATCAACATACCTAAAGATTCCCAACTTTCCGTGGACTCCAGAAAGATCTCGGAATCTCAAATCTCAAAGAAAACAGCAATTTGAACGTTTAACACCTTTCAAATCCTAATTTAGTAAAATGTTATTTTTTTGAAAAAAGAAAAGTAGTGCTTCAAAACGTTAGTTAAAATATTAATGCCTGAAAAAAAATATGATTAATCAAGATGGCGGAAAGGTGCATAGGAAAGAACAATGCCTAACAAACAATATCCGGCAAAACAGAGACATTGCCATCTACGACATGGCGGAATCGACCTTGGCTTCTCCCTCTGTCGCATGCACGGCGGCATCTCCTCCTGCAACACGGCCAAAGGAGGACGCAGGGGGCATGCTGCGGATTGGTGCGACCGCTTCGACGAAGAACAGAGCACCACCGCCATGGAAGCCGCTAGTTGGGGATATGAATCTGATTGGTTGGGGCGCATCGTCGAGGACCTGATCGCCACCATGGAAGCCGCTCGAAGACGATGACGACGACGAAGAGAACGACTCGATGACACCCCTGACCTTCTCCAGTTTTCTGTCCAGCGCATCGATCAGCAACGCCAGCCCATGCCTGCTGTCCGGGCAGGGCAGCTTGAGCGGGGGAATATGCAGACGCCTCCCGGGGACGCCGAGTGCCTTCGCCGGAGCCGCCGCGCCCGGAAGTGCGGCAGCATCGGCGCCGGCGGCGGGTTCATCGATCTTGGTCTTTCCCTTCTCCTTGGCGGCAACGATGCCGCGGTATCGGCGGAGGACGTCCTCGACATCGGCCCTGGACTCGGGCCACGTCTTGGGCGCCAAGGCCATGTCGGCCGGGAAGTTGACGACGACGCATATCGCGGAGTCTGTGAGGATGGCGAGCTGGCTCGCCTTCTTCGCGAGTCCTTCGCTCCGCCTGAGGAAGACGTTCCGGCGGGCTCGCGCGCTTCGCTTGTCGTTGGAAGGAGCCATTATAATTATCACTGCTAATGGGTAGAACAAGGGCAAGAAGATAGATGTAGGAATTGCAGAGACTTTGGCGATAAATTTATAGGAGGGAGGGAGGAAGGTATTTTTAACGAGCAGGGACTCCTAATTAACTTTGAATTATAATCTGACAGCTATTATTTCAGATAAATTTATTAGAGAGTGAGGCATATATAATAACAATTAATATAATATCATACTTTATAATCCGACAATGATTAGTTCCGATAAATTTATTGGAGAGGGGGGCATACGATAATTATAATACTCATCTTTTATACAAAAAAAGGATAATTATAATTCGTGTGAGAACTAATATTAATCCATATATTACTCAAAATCTTCATGTCAGTGAGTTTCCTGTACAACAATGGTATTAAAACTGCAAATAGGTTTCTTACTTTATCTTGTCATGATCACCAAAAGTAAATGAGTTTTCATGCGAAACAATCATGACGAATTAAGTTTATCTTTCACAAATATTTGAACTATTTCTTTTATGTTAGAATAAATTTGAAAACTTTTTTCGGATACAATTAGCATATCTATAAGCTTTTATATTTGTACGTTAAATGAGATGTCAAGACACGTGCTATACCAATAAAGGGATCCGTAATAATGTAAGTTACCTTGCACTTGATATAACTAATAATTGGTAGACAAATATTCGGACCTGAAATTTTCTTTTATTATGTATATGATAGGGTAAACTTGAATTATTAAATTATTTGTTGAAGTGATAAAGTACTTCAATACCATAGTCCAATTAGACAAATATATTTTCAAACTAGCATAAGTAAAAAATATAATAGAATATGAATTGTCATCTTATAATTTCTAAAACTTAATCATATTGTTAAATTTTTTATACCTTAAATAATAATGAATACCAATTGTTCGTACAAATAATTAAATTGTGCAAATAAATATTATAAATTAATGTTGTATTGAAATAATAATAATATAAATTTAAGAAAAAACACAAAAAAGAAGACGATGGAAGTAGAAGGAGATTTTGATTGATGGGTTTAGTAAATATAAGAAATTTCGGAATAATATCGGTTCTTTCAAGCCCATTTTTCTCTCCCCTTTCTCCCTATCCTATTCTAATATTTTAATCCATGGATTGTAGAATTTTATAACATGACACATTTGAAAAAAAATGACATACAACGATGTAAGAGTAGTTAAGAAAAGATTAACTCCATAAAGTAGTTGAGATGATAAAGTGGTTGAGGTGAAAAGATTAACTCTATAATGTTGTCCTACAACATTTAAAAAAAATATAGATGTGTCATACAACACTTTCACATAATTTTGCAATAAGGTTAAATAATTCGTTGAGGTGATAAAGTAGTTGAATCCCATAGCACACATCGGACAAAAGATTTTGTAAGTAACATAAATTAAATTGTGATTCATTGGAAAAAATAACACGTGGTATGAAAAGCCTATGCCGACAAATAAAAAAAAGACTATTTGGCATAAATATTAAAAATGATTAAGTCTATAATTACAAAATCAACGTACCGAAAGATTCCCAACTTTTCATGGACTTCTCTTATCAGGAAGATTCCGGATCTCAAATCACACTTACCATGTTTTAATTTTGTAAAATGATATTTTCTTGAAAACAAATGTAGTACTTCGAGATATATGTGGGAGATGACCTGTAGTCTCAGGAACAGTGGTCATCGAAGATGTTCGCTGTCTCCTCAACTAACTACTTGTCCTTCTCTATGTCATATTGTGATCTTTGTTCCGTACATTGAGACGGCACATAGCAATCTCATGGCTTTATCTTTGCTTTACTTATCTTTACTTATTATGAAATCTATAAATCAGAACCCAACTAGGCATTAATGTCTTTACAATAGGACTCGACCAATTATAGGTAAACTGGTTCGAGTTTCTTGTTAGGGTTCACGAGCCTGACTCAGACCGGGTCACAGTCCGACTCGGACCATGTCAATACTCATACATCAGAACCGATTCAATGTCTTTCTATGGATTTGAATGGATTGAACTGGTAAGCTTGAACCGATGAGTTGGACTAAACCGGACGATCTGAACCGACTGAACTGACTGAACCGATTGACCATTTTCTGAACTGGTCGACCGTTCCTCTCGGTTCGATCGAGCCGAAACGGTCAACTTGAACCGGTCGACCGGAACGTTCCTCTTGGATCGATCAACCATATCCCTTGTTGGATGTTTGTCGGACTGGTCGACCGTGCGCATGTGGCCGATCGACCGATTACTCAGTGCCTCCATGGATAGATCGATCGTTCTGGGTGACCGGTCGACCGATCATAAGACCACGATGATGCGCAGTGCGCGTTGGATCGATCAATCGTTCGGAAGATCGGTCAACCAATCGTGAGATCGGACCCGTCAAGGTACAGTCAACTGCTCCTATTGGACCGATCGACTGATCTGAGACACGACAGTGCGACTTGCATGCCAAATCGGTCGATCGTTCCACGAACCGGTCGACCGATTCTCGCGATAAAACAGGGCCGCCGGTCATTTTCTTTGATTCCGACGGCCTTCCGGCCATCAAAATGCGACAATCCAAATACGAAAGACGAAGCTAACAATCACAGGATCATGATGGACTATTTACGCATCAAACGATCAATATCTCTTCATCTAGGGGATCTGGAATCTAAGGTACCTCTGTTTTGATCGTTAATGTTCGCTGGCAGTCGTTCGCCGGACGTCCTTGGGCGACGAGAGGGTCCTCACGAACGTCGAAGGAGGTTGCTGTGTGTCGAAGAAACATCGGATCGTCCGCTGTTCGTCGTAGTCATCGTGCTCTGCTTCGTCCCTCGTACGTGTGCGTCAGAATCGCAGAAGAAGAAGAAGAAACAGAGGCGGCCGACGAGAGTTTCCAAGAGAGCGCGAGGGCACTCCTTCACGTCCCCTTTATAGCATCGGCCGGCCCTGCCGAATCTGAAACGGATTGCGGGGGGGGGGGGGGGGGTGGGGAGGGGAGGAATTTCCTCCTCCTTGTCGGTCGTTTCTTTCCTTTTTCTTTTTCTTTTTTTGAATCCGAATTCATTTCGAATTTCTTTCATTAATTGCATTGATTTCAAATTTTTTTTAATCCTTTATCCTTATTTGAAATTTGCATGTGTTACATCTTTCGCCACCGCATGCATGACCTCGTTTCCTTCTGCAGCACGGCCGACGGGGACGCAGGGAGCATGCAGCGGCTTGGTGCGGCCGCTTCCATGATCGATGAATAGAGCATTGCGACGGAAGCCACTCGTAGAAGACGACGGCGATGATGGAGATGACTCGATGACACTTGTCCTTTGCAGAGATGATATCGCGGTACCGGAGGGCGACGCCCTTGACCTCGTTGTTGGACTCGGCCCACGTCTTGGGCGCCATGTTCTATCGGCTAGGAAGTTGGCAATGGGGCAGAGGTCGGAGTTAGCCTGCGTCATCCATCACTTCTCTTTATGCAGGATTTTCACCTACAAAATTTCAAATGTCAGGAGCATCGAATATCCGTGAGCAAAAACGCCCAGTACAATAGAATCATATGCTATAAATTAATAATCAAAATGCGCTTGAATCAATAACGGATAAGCAATGACATACTTTGCTATGAACAAATAATCTCTTCTTTTCTCATTATAATCAATGCTTTGATTGCACAAGGCAATGAATCATCATGTCAATACTTTATTATTTACCATGTCCATGCTTTATTCTCTTCTGTAACTTTGCTTTGTCTTTACTGTGTCATACTCTGTACTTTGTCATGCTTTGCTATATTTTATTTTATCATACTTTGCTATACTTTATTTTATCATGCTTTATTGTACTTTTTTTACCATGCTTTACTATACTTTATCATATCATAATTTATTGTGTTTTACTTTACTTTACCATGAGTTGTACTACATCTTTTATATTACTACGCAGTTCTTGAAGTTTGTTGTCCTATGCGAGCTCGACTTTATTAGATTGAGATGCCAGATGTGTCTCTATACATTTGTAAAGTCAGGATGCCTACTTTGGAGAAGGTGTAATGTTAATGCATATCATTTTCGGAATATAGATAGGAGATGACTTATATCCCAAGAACAGTGATCATTTAAGGACCTGTAGGTTCACTGTCTCCTCAGCTAAGCTACATGTCCCTCTGGCGCTATAACCATATGATCAATATAATGTCCTATTTGGGAAAGAGGAGATGCCAATGCATAACCCTTTTCAGAGTTCAGGTGGGAGAGAGTCTGTATCCTAGGAGCAGTGGTCATTAAGAACTTATAGACTCACTGTCTTCTTAGCTTAGCTATCTGCCTCTTCTCTGACTCTGTGATATCATTACAGTGGGACTATTAATATCCACCTCATGACGTTATCGTGGTGGAGCTATTAATACCCACCTATTGGCGTTGGTGTTGCCGTGATGGGCCTATTAATATCCACCTATTGGCCTTCTGTACTCTTTATTTTTGGCGACACATAACAATCTTGTGGTTTTCATCATTGCTTTGCATGTCTTATTTATCATCAGTGGTGTTTAAAATAATGGATTAAAGAAAGGATAGAGTCACATCCATTTCCTGAGGTAACGACATGATGTTCTATCTCTTTGTTTCTTTATTCAAGTTTTGACTCGCTCTTTAGGGTGGACAAGATTCACTAATGTCTTTACAGTATTGGACATGATCTCAAGTGAACCTGTCTAAGTTGGGGCCACTGGTGGAGCCCGAATAAATTTATAGTGGGTTCACAAATAACTCTAAAATTTTTTAAATTATTATTGACATACATGATAAAAGTTTCATATTATTTTTCAATTATAATGCATAAAAGTATAAATTTTAGTTCTCAAAATCATATCAACTTTATATTTAAATATGGAAAATTACATATATAATCAAGATTAAGTGCTCATAAAATTATTAGTGATATAAATACAACAAATAAATTATATTTATCATGTAATTATACAATTTAAATTAATTGGTAATTATTGAAGATATTATCCTATTTTTTATGCAATATAATAATATTATATAAAAATATATAACAAGGAGAGATGTATAATTTTAAAAAGAAATATAATTTTTATGATAATTGGTATAATGCGTTTCATATATTTACGATTATAATAAAAATAAATTATATTTATTATCAAATGAAATTAAAAAATGATTTGTTAGTGTATTCAATTAATAGATCATGAAATACATTATCCTAATGATGTATTAATGATACCTTATATATATGAAATTATATAATTTAAGCTATTTTGAGATAAAATAATTAATAAATATATTATTTTATTTAATTATGCAATAAAATAATACTATATAAAAAATATAATAAGGAAAAATCTATATATTATAATAAAATAAATTGTATCTATTATAAACCATGTAAGAAAAAAATTAGTCTAAACTCGTTGGTGGCAGGACTCAAACTGACGAACCTTTGATTCATCAATAATATCTTCGACGACTGAGATAAACATTGATATGTGTTGAAAGCACTCCTAATAAAGTAGTTATCCAGTGGGTGCACGTGCACCCACTGACACCCACCTAGCTCCGCCACTGGTTGGGGCTCAACTATGAAGTTCGGACCCAAAAAGGTCATTTACGTCATTTTCAACAGAGCCCAGACTGGGTAAGGGAAACCCGAGTAGGGTCTTCTGTTTAGGATTCATGTACGTGACTCGGGCCAAGTCGGGGTTCGACTTGAGCCGGATCAGTGTTCGTACGTTAAAAATTGATCCGTAATATTCTTGTCCTTGGATCGGTCGACCATTCCTATTGGATCGCTCGACCGCTCCCATTGGACCTGTCGACTGTTCTCTTACACCGAGTCGGTCGACCATTCACTTTGAACCGGTCGACCGCTCTTGACGGTCACACATGTGCCTTGTCGAGCCGATCGATCGATCTCTTTGAGCTGGTCGATCGCTCTTAGCGGCATGCTTGCACCTTACCATCAGTCAGCGATCCTCGTTGGACCGATCGACCGCTCTAGACGGACACGCCTGTCTTATCGAATCGGTCGACCGATCCCGTGACCAGAAACAGGGCGCGGCCTGCGCCCAATTATTTTTCCCTTTTTCGGTCGACTTTCAGATGTCGGATCACGACGATCACAATACAAAAGTTGTAGCTTATGATCTCTAGATCACTATGAAATCATCACACGCATTATATGACCAATAATTTATCATCTACGGGGATTAAACGTCTAAGGTACTTTTTTCGATCATTTTTCGTTCGCCGACGGCACTGTCGTTGCTTTCAGGGACTCTGGTCGTTCTTGGCCGGCGAGGGACGTGGCCTGCCTTCAGGGATGCGTCAAGGAAGGGATGTGAAGCACCGAAGACGAAGAAGAAGAACAGAGGTGGGGGCGGCGGCCGATGGGATCCGATCAAAATGGGGGCACGAGGGCTTCTCCTTGTGCCCTCTTATAGACTCTCTGCCGGCAGGTTTAGAGGAGCATTTGGAGGACGAATCAGGAGAGGAAATCTCTCCCCCGATTTCCATGTTTTTCTTTCTCTTTTTTTTTCAAATCTCTTTCCTTTCTTGCTCCTCCAATGTTCTGAATTTGATTTTTTTTTTCATTTGAATTCTTTCCATGTTTGTGTTGATCCTTGCCCGATGTTACACCATATATATATTCGAATTCAAATCCTTTCCTCTTTTGTATTCTTCCACGTTTTGATTCTTTTGATTTGATTCTGAATTAATTTGAATTCTTTCTTCTTTTTAATCTTTCGATGTTTGATGATTTTTTTATTCCTATTTGGTTTTCATGTTTGAAATTTTCAGTTGTTACACCGCATCGAGCTCTTGGATCTTGTTCTTGACGGCGATGATATCGTGATACCGGCGGATGACGTCCTTGGCCTCAGCGTCGGACTCAAGCAACGTCTTGGGCGGCATCTCCATATTGGCCAGGAAGCTGATGATGAGGCAGAGCTTGGATGGCGAGCTCACGCACCATGGTGAGGCCTGTGCTCTGGCCCAGGAGCCTTCTCATCCTACGTGCTCTCTCGTGTCACTTGTCATTGGAGCAAGAAGATGGACGATGCAGAAATTGCAGAGAGTTTGGGGATATATATAGTCTAATATGTTGTAAGATATGAGTTCGCCTATATATGTAATTCTTTTTCTTTTATATGGCAACGAGATACGAATTTGATTTAACAAACTTTATCACATATCTCAATATCTCATAATAATGAAAAGTATGCAAATTTCTTCATCTTGATACCAAAAAAGAAGTATGTGGATTAACTGGCTAGGTGATTGGTTACTTTTCAAGAAAAAGCAATGGTTCCAAAATCCTAGGAGATATCTTCCGAGTGTTGTAGTGTTTTAATTATATATTTTTTGTGTGTAGTGCTGGTGAGCACAGGTTTAATCCAAATTGGCCGATCGATCTGACCCGATTTTTAAAAAAATTGGATAAAAGACTATGATAATGGATTGAAAAATTATAGTTCATGACCTGATTAATACAAATATATGAATATTAATACTTATTTTAGATAATTGAACTAAATAATATATTTTAATATTATATATTTTAGTTAGTATTATTAATATTTTATTTTAAATCGTATATTTATTTATTTTACTGAGATGTTTAATAATATTGAAAATTTCATTTTGAAATTTATATGTTTATTTTCAAGTCTATTACAAGCTCAAGATCAACCGAACTCTATTTCAGTTTGACTCAAACCTAACACAATCAATCTATTTATCACTTGTAGCTAGTGGTAGAGTTGGAAATACTTTATAGAATATTCACTTTCCATTTTAATTTCATAGAATAAAAAAATTTATATAATAATAATTTAATAGTTATTTTTAGAATTAATTTTGATGATGTTTTATTTTTTTGAAATATGTAGATAATTACATCATTATAAGTATTACAAAATAATCTCTTTTTCAATGTAAGTCACTAAACGATCATAATCTTGTCTACGATTGCATAGTTTTGTCTTTTCATGTTCATCATAAAAAAACTCTTATGACAATTGTAATTGCCATGGTTAGAATTAAAAGACAAATATATAAGTAAGTAACTAATGGATATACTATGTTTCTTTGTCCCAGACATTTTTTTAGAAAGATCATTAAGTTCCTTCAAAATTTGAAAATAATTATCTGAACACATATCAATAATATGAATTTAAAATTGATGTATGAGTACCAAAAGATCCGCTTCATGACCCAACTTCACTAACTTTACAATATAAAAAATATTTAAAAGAATTCGTCGTATTAATATATGCTACACCAAGAAATAACTTCTTATTTGTCTCATTGAAACGATTGTCAAGCTCATGATCTTCCTTCAAGAACAAGTATATCATCAATGTTGAGCAAAGAGATATCATTCCTCTCACAAAAGGAACAAACATTTTCACGAGTAATTGATGCTTCATCCCTTATTTTTCGCAATTTTTCTTTGCATGTGTCAATAAGCATTATAGCATTTATAATGTCTTGATTTTTTTTATGTACATTGATAATCACAAGACATTTGTAATCCCCAATATATTCATCATGTGAGCTAAATGTACAATCAAATAATTGCAAACACTTTTCAAAAGAAAATGTACATCTCTCATCTCACATTGGAGTCATTCATCTTTAATAAACTCTAGTAAGTCACTAATTGTCAAAAATATAATCTTCAAATTCACAAAGAGTATCGTAATGTGATTTTCATCCTGTATCACTTATTCTTTTAAGAGTAATTGTTTGATTTTTTTTCTTGGTCACTTTGTATTTCACCATTTATCGATGTCTTAGCAACTTTAGCTGCTTGAACTTTTCGTAACTTATGTTAATTACTTGATGCTCCATTCAAAATAGTAAACATGGTAATCGAGTAAAAAAGACATGCAACATCAATGTGATCCTTTGCAACACTTACTAATATTAATTGAACTTGATGTACAAAAAAAAAGAACATAATATGATTATTCATTTCCTCACAAATTTGAAAATTTAAGATTATTAAATTCACATCGCATATTATTTGCTCCATCATAAACTTTTTTTTTCTTTTTTTGGTTGCCACACTAGTGTCAATGAAGAGACACCGATCGTACAACTCACCGAAGGCGACCACAATTGTCGAAGTCTCAGTACACCATTGAGCTCTAATAATCTAGGTCTCGAATAACATACTTGACTATGACAGATGATGCTTTTATCTTAATATTGACTTTTTTTTATATATTCTACGATAGCACTTGACTAATCATAGTTTTTTCGAGTTCTATGTAAATAATTGATTTGACAAATTATTTCAAAATGTGTTTGTATGGAGTTGAACGTAATAATGAAGAACAAAAAAAAAATTGACTTGATATTAAAAATTGATATGATAGAATAGTTTTAGTGGGTATTTGAATGATATATTGGAATTATAAATATAAAATATATTTTTATTAATTAATAAATAATGAGTATAATTTTAGATTTTATGTTAAGTTTTTTAAGAGTAATATATTTATTTAAATATGATAAATAATATTTATAACAAATTAGATTTAATAAAATATATATTTCCCAAAATGATATAAAAATAGTATTAAATTAAAACTTTTATATTATATTTAATAAATAAATTATTTTATTGAATCTAACGGAGTAAGAGAAAAAATATTCGAAAAATAGAAAAGTCGCACTAAAATTTTTTTAAAAAAGGACAGCGACAGAGGTGGAAATTGAAAGACGAGAATGAAGTTTAAATGACATTACCAACGAGAGTTGAGGTGGAGTGGATAGCAACTTTTCATCGCTTAAGTAAAAGTCTCGGGTTAGAACCTTTGTGAATACAAAAAAATTTTACTGAGAGATTCACTCGCTGTAGTCAGACGTGCTGTCCGGGGCGACATCATATTAGTCAGGCTCGATAATGGGTTGCAACTCCAATATGTAACAAATGCGCTCCTTAATGCCACATGGGTTGAACGATCGACGCCCCTTTCCAAAGACTGAGGTGGCAACAAAAAAAAAGAAGTTTAAGTGACGTTCAATTTCCACACAAATTTCAAGCTCGATTTCATCAAACTTCACAACATATATGATTAATTGAGCTGAAAGAGTTTAGAGGACACTCAATGATCATGTGAATAGGTATTAGATTGTCATTAATTAATTTAGGATAAATTGCATAAAAAGGCATCATTTATTCTCAAATCTAGTATGAAGTTTTATTTTTTTGCATAAAAAGTCACGAAGTTTGATTTTATTCTCAAATCTAACCTAAACTTATATTTTTGCATAAAAAATCATGAACTTAATTTAAGTCTCAAATCTAACCTAAAATTTTATTTTTAAAAATTTAAAAATAATTATAAATGTAGCCTATTATTGTCTTATTATTAATAAAATGATAAATATTAATAAAATACAATTATATACCCTTTTTATATTATTATCAAATTCATAATTTTTTCACCATACTTGAATATAAAAATTTTAAATAAGTAAGCCTATAATAAAAATAAAAAGTTTGATAATTTATTTCTTTTGTTTATATTTTAGCATTTTTATTTGTCTCGAATAAATATTAATAAGTAAGTGCTAAATTGTGAGTTTATATATTGCTTTTTATATTCAGGAGCAAAGTAAAAAAAGTATTTGAACAATTATCTTGTTTCTTTATTCAATAAATTTTGTTGTTATTATTATTATTATTATTATTATTATTATTATTATACTTTGATATGTATTTTTATATTAATTATTGATGAATACATTTAAGTATTTTAGTTGAATATATTTTTATATTTATTTATTGTCATCCTATTCGATCATTCGAGTTAATCGGTTTGACCCAATTTGACTTGACTCGAATTTTTTTTTAAGTCGATGTGAAGTTCGAATTTTGACGACATAGATTTTTTTTTAAAATGATCACTTATTAAATTATCAATAATATATGTTATGTTATTTAGTATGCATAAACCATTCATATATATATATATATATATATGCTTTTGAACTCTCTAAACTTAAATTACAATTCTCATATATAAAGTTAAAATGTATAAATAATTAATATTTTAAAATATGATAATAATTAACTAAAGTTTATTTGATTAATATTTATAATTTTTTAGTAATAATATAATAATAGGCTACATTTATAACTAATTTTAAAAATAAAAGTTTAAATTAGAGTTGAGACTTAAATTAAAATTCATGATTTTTTTATATAAAATATAAGTTTAGGTTAAATTTGAGAATAAAATGTTCGTGACTTTTTTCGAAGAAAGTAAAAGTTTAGGTTAAATTTGAGAATAAATGGAGAGTAAGACTTTTTTTATGCAATTTAACTATTAATTTAAGACCACATTTTTTCTGTTACAAAGCCAAAGGCCTAATAGATAAAAAAATATAATTCCGAAAATAAAATGAAAAAAAGATTCAAATTGGAAATATTTATTTTACTAGCGTCCAACTTACCTCCAAATTGTTTCAACGCGTTAATGTTATGAGCGGGACTCATCCGCGCCTCATGTTCCGTAGGATTACGAGGTCTTCTAAAAATCTAATTTTCACCGCAAGGAGACACCCGTCCGGTGTACACGCACTCGCTGTCCGAAAGACTGAACGCAATGGCCCACAGCACAACCCCAGAAGACGTCTGCAGTGTAATTATTGGGTGACACACCGCGTGTACCTTGCAAGCTCCGGCGTCCAGGATAAACAAAGCACGAACTCGAGCCTTGAGATCGCAGCCGTCCAATCCCCTACCAACGGCGGGGCATCGCCCAACCACCGCCGTCTCGTCCTTTTGAACGCCCTCCATCGTTCTGCGAAACCTCGCGGTAGAAGCGTGAGATGGCAAAGGGGAAGCGCGAGCGGCGGGTCCTTGCGGCCGCCGGAGCGGCGGCGCTTGTTGCTGTCGGCATTAATCTCCTCATCTCCGCCATCAACGCCCGAAAGGAGAAGAAAAAGAAGAGGAGAGGTTCAATTTCGTAGTTTTCTAGTTTGGTTTCATTAGAGTGTAATGTGTGTTGTTATCTGAGATTCTGAATTCACATCAAAGGTACTTTAGTGATGGGTTGTGGTATAGTTTTCGGGAGATATTTAGAAATTACTTTGAGTGATGCCAATGATGGTTGACTGGGGTGAGGAGTAGGTAATGGTGTATTCCGGTCAGTAGTAGTTCGTAAAACTGCAATGTCCAATAAACCTTGCCAATAAGATGATAGATGTTGCAAAAAGAGCTGCTTGTTTCGTACGTGTGGTACCAATTGAGACACACAAAAAGGGTTCGGTCACGAGCTGAGAATGAATGCTGAAGAGTGTGAAGATTAGGCCATTTTGCTTTTGAATGAACACAAAACAGTGAAAGGTGGAATGTGGTGATTGTTATAGTGCTGGATTGAGGTGCTTGTTTGTCACTTAATTTGCGTAGCATTGAACTTAGGAGTATGAGCAGATGGTTGAACTTTGGACTGGAGTGTGTACAGTAAAGATCAGAACGTCTTGACGGAAAAAGAAGCAACCCTGAAGATGCTGGCTATGATGATTACTAAGAAAACGGATAAATGTTTACTAGATCATTCATAATGTTATAATAATCAGGCGTTTCTTCTGAAATTATTAAATTATCTCTTTGTGTGATAGATGGCACAACCCCAGAAAGATGGCATCTTTTATTTTAAAATTTGTCATGAACCGTATCATGAGATGCAACCTTCTATTGAAGTGCTGGTATGGCCATTGCAGATTTTGGAGAATGATTATGATGATGATGCTTAGTTTGGAAAATAATATTTTAGTACTTGTGTGTCGCATGTGCTTTGCTTCAGTGAGGCACTTGCATTGAATCTCAGCCCTAGTAGGCCTTTACTAACTAATACACCTTGTGCTTTTGCAATGCTACAAGTTAGACCTATTTGCTATTTCTCTAATATCTTTGAGGTAGTCAATGCTATCAGTACTGCTATGAGAAAGATAGCAAAGGGTACTACATAATCTCACATAATTTAGAAATGTGTTTTAGGATGCAATTTCAAAGATTTCAGGCTTTCATTTCTTAGAATACTTGAATTTTACTTGCTTATTGTGTCTCGTGCAACCATGTATCTCCAAGGCATGGATATCAGTTTCTATGCTTGTCTTTGATGTTTTCAAATTAGAATTGTGAAAGTTGAACTGGTCTGCTTTCTTTTGCAAATATGACAGATCTTCCAGGATTGCTTGTCCGAGTTGATCTCACAGCCTCAGAAATTCACAAACTCACTGATGAAATCATATACAAATCAAAAGAAGTACTTGATTTGGTTGCTTCAGTGCCCCTTGATAAAGTATGCATTTAGTTTAGATTCTCTGTCAAAGTGACTGTTTTGATTCTTATGAAGGTCATAATCTGTATAAAATGTTAGATTCACAGTTTTGTCTCATTTTTGCGATGGATAGTTCATAATCCCTTAAAGAAATAGGTAGTTCATAATCAGACTAATAATCACTGCACATATTTGCTGCCACCTAATTATGTTTTTTTCATATACTATTTCAAAATTTTCTTTGTAATATCTCCTTGAGTTCATTTTTAGAGTTTCTTTATGTTGTCTTAATTCCTTTATCGCTATAAGGCCAGCAGTGTTATATGATAGTGAATGTTGGGCTATGAAGGGACAACGTGAACGTAAAGTGGGGGTAGCCGAAATGAAGATATTGAGATGGATGTGTGGTCATACAAGATTAGATAAGATTAGGAATGATCATATACATGAACGAGTCGGAGTGGCTCCTATTAGTGAGAAAATGGTAGAGAATCGTTTGAGATGGTTTGGTCATGTTCAGAGAAGACCATGCGCTAGTAAGAAGAGTAGATCAAATAATCTGGAGTCCAATTAAAAGAGGGAGAGGGAGGCCAAGGCGGACACTTGGCGAACTAATAGAGCAAGATCTATTGGTGAATAATATACCGGAAGGTTTGGTTACTAATAGAGCGGAATGGCGTCGTATGATCCATGTAGCCGACCCCACCTAGTGGGATAAAGCTTTGTTGTTGTTGTTGTTGTCGTCTTAATTCCTTTATCCTATTTATTTTTGTTTGAATGCTTCAAAATAATATTTTCTCCCTTTTTGTTTCATGTCATATTTGCTCATTGATATTTCTCTATAGATGGAGAAATGATGGTTTATTAATCATGCCGTTTAAATGAAAACTTTCTCTTATAAATTGAGATCTCAGAGGCTTACTTGTTAGTGGCATTAGGTTAGATGGTAAATTTACCCTCCACCAATTACCATTAGGATCTATGGACATTGTTCTTTGCATTAGTTGATCAAAGAAGCTGGCACTAACATTAGGCTTAGTGCTGAATTGTTAAATCAATTTTCGTGAAGCTTTTCTTAGGATTTCTGATCTTTCATTTCTTTCTCTACAGCTAATGACACACATGCCTATGTCTTCTTTAGTGGGGAAGCAACTATGGTTAAATGCCTTTGCTGAATGACATATTTGATTCAGCTTAATGAGTGCCTGTTAGGGAAATTTGTCAATGGTTCTCTAACAATACCCCTAATATTGACTCAGTTCTCGTACTTTACTTTGTACCGGAGTGATCCGCTAACTTTTATTATCTTTCACACATGGTCAGATCAGCAGTTTTTCATTTAAAACTTGACATGTGCGCCACATCAACATTTTCTCTCTCATCTATGTCATTGCAGTAGTAATAAAATAATGAGTTACGCCAATGGTCCTCCAAATAATTTATTTTTTCAACCCACTCATCAAACTTTATTTTGTAACAGGACAGACCTCCATCTTTTATTTCTTTTCATTGATTGCCCTTTTTATTATTCGTTGATCCATGTTCATGAGATTCGACAGGGTTTTACGCTGACTGTCGGGGCCTAACACAACCCTCCTCCTTTTAGCCGACCCCACCTAGTGGGATAAGGCTTTGTTGTTGTTGTTGATTGCCCTCTTTATTAGAGATCAATAGTTTTGACACCCTTCATCGCTCTTTCCTTAGGCATGGCACGGGACCTAGGAGTAAAGGTGGTCACCTGCTCTCCTAGTCTCACATCTGCAGGCCTAAGATGGAGGGGGGCTTTGGGGTTTTGGCCATTTGTGCGTGCAATGAAGCCTCTTGTTATGTAAATGGGGTCAACACACCTTTGGCACCAGGAGGATCTCCTACAACTTACCATCTCAGCATGTTAGGGCCTCATGCTATCCGGGTTTCCCGTTTCCTTTTGCAACGCAGAACGTCTTCCTTTTGGACGGGGATCTCCCAGGTTATGTCCCGTATAAGACCCTATTTTCGGCCATCCCTGAGCTCTAGTAATCTCTTCTCTTCTGGCATGATGCGCGGACACCTGATGGTCCACTTTCCATGCCCTATCGTCCCCTTTTCACCCTGCCCCAGAACAAAATACTACCCTCTATGAGATCTGGGCTGACTCTGCTGGTTTAAAGCTGGGCTGCTGGGCTCCTTCCTTCACCAACTACTTCTTTGATGGTTGCATTGAGGAATTGATGGATCTGCTCAATCTGATTAGGGACCTTGGACTTAATAGGGCCTTGAACGATGAATAATCTGGGAAAGAGGTACCTTCAGTATTAAACAGGTTAATGACATCTTGCGTGATGCTTATGTTGAGGATGATAACCTGATCATCGACTGCTGATTAATATGGAAGACCAAGGTCCCACTAAAAGTAAATATATTCGTATGGATCTTGAGAAGAAAGTGGGTCCTCACAACCTTGTACTGTTGTGTGATGGCTGACCAGGTTGAACTCAAACTGCAAAATTTGTGACGATGACATCTTGCGTGATGCTTATGTTGAGGATGATAACCTGATCATCGACTGCTGATTAATATGGAAGACCAAGGTCCCACTAAAAGTAAATATATTCGTATGGATCTTGAGAAGAAAGTGGGTCCTCACAACCTTGTACTGTTGTGCGATGGCTGACCAGGTTGAACTCAAACTGCAAAATTTGTGACGATGATTTGGAGGACTCTAATCACCTTTTGTTTAATTGCAACATATCAAAAGAAGTTTGGAGTAGACCCAACAGCAACTGGGCAAACCACAGCAATGATACTGAATTTTGGGCATCCTTCCATCACAATCCTTTTCCACCTTCATCACCTATTGATTGAGAAAAGATCGGTCGAAACGTGCTGTGGAAAATATTTTCTGCCAGGCTGCTCTGCTGTGGGTGATCTGGTTACAAAGGAACTGGGTGATTTTTCAGGGCGAACCTTGCTGTGCGGAAAATATTTTCTGCCACACTACCCTGCTGACTAGATAGTAGATACACAGGGTTTTCTGTTTGATTTCTTCTCTTTTGTGGTACATGCAGACTTTGCTTTCCTTTTAATACATTAATAAAGCAGCTCGGGGTGACTAACTTCTTGGTTAGTCATCTTTTTTTCCTAGGGAAAAAAAGTTTTATCAGCTAAACTGAGGCGATTCTTTCTAAAAAAGAAACTGAGGTGATTCTACATTAACAGGCAACTTCTCTTAATCATCAGAGCAAACAAAGTGAGGATGACTGTTGCTCCTTTCTTGGCAGCCTCACCATCTCTCATCTATAAACAAAGGTGAAGGGAAACAGGCCATTGACTTTTGTTAGTAGAGGTGAGGAAAGAAGGGCTTGGCAGCCCCCCTTCATATTTTTGGAGACGAGAGAGGTTGGTGCCACCCCCCACCACCATCACCCCACCCCTTTTATGAAAGGGGTGACAACCCCCTCCCTTTGTTTGCTTCGATGATAAAGGGGGCTGCCATTCTCCTCACCTCCATGAACAAAGGTAAGGGAAGGGAAACACGTACCCCACTTTTATATCTTTTCCTATTTTTTAATATTTATAGAGGAGAGAAAATATTGGCGTAGAATTATGTCAGCATTTTAACTGATAAACTATTGATTGCTGATAAAAAAGAAAATCAACGAGAAGAAATAAAAGATGGAGGACCATCCTGTTATAAAATAAATATTGATTATCGAGTTAAAAAATATAGTATAGTTGGAGGACCATTGACGAAATTCATTAATTTATTATTATTGTGATGGCATAGATGGGAGAAAAAATGCTGACGTGGAGCACACATTATTGTTTTAGTCGCGAAATAATTGATCAATTGGCTATGATGATCACATCTGAAAGATAATAAAAGTTGGAGGATCATTTTGTTACAAAGTAAAGTTTGTTGACTAAGTTCAGATTAGAGGTATATTTAAAGGACCGCCACCGAAATTTATCCAGTGCCTGTTTCCTTATGGCATAGCAAAATCACTTTACGGTATCTGTAACCTTATCGGGCATTCTAACTAATAATTGTAATGTTTACAATGCGATGTATTCATTGTTGTTTAAACTCTAGCTTTCTATTTCATGGAGAGCCTTGTTGTTTTACTATCATGTGAACTCAATCTCAATTTGCAATCATATATGAGAGCAGGAGTTTGTTATGTCAATTGAATGCCAATGTATGTACATCATGACCAGAAAGATCCACAAAGATGTTTTCACTTTTATGACTATGTTCACGTACTAATTGTCCACCTCTGGGATTCTTTTACAGGTAACATATGAGAATGTCATTTTGCCATTGGCAGAACTCGAAGCCTATCAGTTTCCTTTAATTCAGTCTTGTGTATTTCCAAGAATGGTTTCTACATCAAGTGATGTTCGCCAGGCTAGTGCTGAAGCAGAAAAGCGGTTGGATCTACACCTCTCAGTTTGCAGGTTGCATTACCCCCTTTATTTAGATATTACAATAATTACTTCGACTTCCATTCATATTTACAAATTGGATGGATATCCAAACTCGGTAGCCATCATTTCTTCTCTCACAAAAAAGGAAAAAAAAACTTCCTTTCATAATAAATTTAACCTGTTAGATAATTCCTTTTATGAGAAACAAGAATTCATAATAAATGTAACCTGTCATGCTGGTGCTGTTTTTGTGACACATCTATGCAGTTGGAATCAATACTACAATGTAACAATACAACTCATGACACACTATTCTGACAGTACACTATTTAATCTTCTTGGTGTTTTATGCAAGGTGACCAGAAAACGTGAGGATGTATATCGTGTAGTCAAGGCGCTTGTTGTTAGAGGGGAATCACTTAGCACAGAAGCGAAAAGATACATTCAGTGCTTGGTATTGAAACATCAAACATATTCTTTATGATTGCTTTCTCCGAGTTATTTCGAATGCCTGCTAATATCATTAGTAGAAGCACATAAATTTCTGCTTCTGCATAGTTGGCACAACCTGATAAGGCTATATATTAATACTTTTGTTGGCATTCACTTCCAATTGGATATAATTTGTTTATGAAGAAAGTAACTAGACGAGTATAGTTACATTCCCAGGTTCTTTCATCAATTTGAACAAGACCATTGAAGCTTGGATGACTAGTTAACTTTAGTCATCATTTACCATTCAAAACAAAAAGAAAAAAAAAAGATTACCCTTCATTTATTTACTTATGTTGTTACTTAGCTAGCATGCTAGCTAAGTGAATTTACTTGAGCCATTTGGAAGGCTACATATATAAATACACATAGTATCTCTTGATTTCTAAGAGTTGAGAGTGAGTCATTGTCTCCCTGATCTCTGTTTTCATAAGCCTGACATATGAGAGCATCAATCATGCTGTGTGCTTCCTAGCTTCATTGTCTGATCAATTACCATAAGTTCTGTTCCTATTTGTTGCTCATAAACATCTTCATTCCATGCTCTTAATGAAACAATTGTTTGACGGGATTGTCCATTTACTCTGAAGTAGAAGGAAACTCATTTTTGACAACTGTCATAAAGAGAGTTTTGAATAAACGATAAATTAAGATGATCATTATCCTTGAAAACTGGGAATATCACATTTTGGAACATTTATATAATCATTTTGTTGTGAGAGACTTCTTTGTACTCTGTGTTGATTTAGTAATCCTTTTATTAGCTGATTTAATATTAGAGTTATAGCTATGTGCACAACACCATTTCGTGCTTTAATTGTTAATCAATTGATATACAAACTTCTGATTATTTGTCTCATCTTCATTTTTCTCTTTCGGCTGACAGGTTAAAGAATTTGAACATAATGGTGCCAATCTCTCTCTCAGCAAGAGACTGGAACTGGATAATTTACGGAAACAAATAGATGAACTAAGTTTGCAGTTTATTCAAAATCTGAGGAGCGATAACAGTTTTGTGCTGTTAAATGAGACAGATCTAGCAGGGATGCCAAGTCAATTTGTTAAGGTCAGTTCTACGTCTCAACTTTTACTTTCATGTGCATAATATGCACATAGTATCATATGTCTGTGAGTATAAGTAGTATAAACTTCCTTCTGAGTGATTTATGAGTTGTTGACTGAGTTGTTTTGTAGACCTGAAATATTCCCTTTGTTGACTTATTTCTGTTATTCACTATGTTAAGTATTGCATTTTCTTTTACTAACAGGGATTGCAAACATTTAACACTTTTTCCTAAGGCAGTTAAACAGTAGCCCTGAAAAACAGTGTGCTAATTCAATAAATCTGCCGGTTTCTGTTGGCTTTTAATCCATGCATATTATTGGGATTATGCCTATAATTACATGGTCTAGAAACTGCAGAGTTATTTCAACTATTCCTTGTTAATCCATCTTAGTTAATTGTTGGTATAATTGCTTCCACCTATATTCCCCTGCAGAATTCTTTGACCTATACCTTGTTAATGGATCCTAATTAATTGTTGGTATAATTGCTTCCATCTATATTCCTACTTTATATAATCTGTTTCTTTCCTTTTGCTTCTTTATTAGAGTTTGGAGAAGGCTGACAATGGGACAATAAAGGTTTACTTGAAGAGTTATCATGTCACACCAATACTTGAGCACTGTAAGGTGTGTTTCAATCTGTCTCAATGTCTAAGTTTTTGTTGTTTTAGGGCTTAATTTGCGACAATTCTGACACATTTGAAACTTATGGTTGTCCTTTTGGATATTGGAATTTCCCTCTTCTTCCTAAGATAAACAGCATTTCAGGTTGTTTTATATCTGAAGAACGTTTGTATGAACTCATATAGAATTTTGTATATAATATGGAGATATTTTCATAATGGATTGTATTTGTTAAAATTGATGTGCTAACCATTTTTCCTAAAAACTTAAACCGATAGAAAAAGCAACATCAATGATTTTATATTCTTAACATTCATTCTCACGTGCGGGCTGGTGATAATTTTGATTTAATCCAAGCCCACCACGCGGACAACAGCTAAGGAAAGAATAATTTTTTAATAAGAGCTTAACGAACTTTTGACCTATGTTCTGATACATGTTGAAATTTATGTGCTAACCATTTTTCCTAAAAGCTTAAATCGATAGGAAGAACAACATCAATGGTTTTGTATTCTTAGCAGTATTATTACCTCTTTTAGTTCCAGTGGGTAAGCATTGAAAGGGAAAATATTTCTAAGATGAATATGTTTCAACATTATAGTTGAGGATTCTTTCTGTTATCGAGCTGGAACAGCCTGTTCTTTTCTGAATGGGCTTATTTATTGCCAAAGAACTTTCTGCTGCTATCATATCACCTTTGCAGAAAAGAAAAACAATTATAAGTTGATGAAGAAAATACATTGAAGGGGAGAAGGGAGGAATGTTGTGTGGAGAACATGGTAGTAGGTTTAATAAGACTGCCAATATAAATGTATTGGATCCAACTTTGCAACCATTTAAGAAAAAACTTTGCATTTACTTTTGGAAGCTGGCAAATTGAAATTTGAGATAAGGGAACCTTTTCTTTTGGAGAAAAGGACTCCATGCAGGACTTACACAACATGACTAAAAACTCAAGGTATAAAATGTTACTCTTCACATAACTCTTTATCTTTTGTATTTAACTCGCCACAAGAATAATCTTCATATACAATATTCTATATCATAAATGTGTTTTGTTTTAACTTTCCAGGTACGGGCTACAAGGAAGTTGATTGGTGTTGCCTATGGGAAAAGATGTGGGAAAGAAAATCTTGATATATTAGAAAAGTTGGTAAGTTCTGATTAACCAAAAACAATTTCATGATTGTGAAAATTATATAACAAGCATTAGTTTAGTCTTTTATCATGACAGCATATGCGTTGTGGTTCATCTTCTCAAAAAAAAAAAAGTGCTGTGGTTCATATTTCATCTGATTCAGGTCCAAGTGCGCCACAAATTTGCTCGACTTCTGGGTTATTCCAGCTATGGAGATTTTGCAACTCAATGTCGAATGCCAAAGACATCTGCAAAGGTTTAGTGTACTTTTCTTCTTTCTGCACCTGATCTTCGATAGTTGTCTTCAATCCATCTTTCATGTTGAGATGCAAACCTGAGCAACATAACAGAGTTTATCATACTTCTTTCGGCCTATCATATTCGGATTCAATTGATTTGTTTTAGAGGCCTCTATGATGCCTGAACTATAGTTAATAATCAGAACTATCGAATGTGCCAGAATATTACTTCCCCTGCTTCTGAGAATATAGCAGGAGACCTCCCAAACATGAATTGCTGCTTAAGTTACCATTCCAAATATTTGAACCTGTATCCTCTTGAGCAACAAGATAGATACAAATTACACCATGTAAAACCCATCTTGGTGCATCTACCTTTCTGTACCTTGTTCATTTATTGATTCCAGTTAATCACTTCCTTTTCTTTAAGTAATTCTCAGGTCCTTGAATTCTTGGAAGGCATATCAATAACTTTGAATGATCTGGCTTCTGCAGAACTGAACGTACTTAAAGATCTGAAGGTTTAGCATGAATCATGCTGCATAATGGCTCTTTTAAGGTTTCTATTGTTCTCCTTTACTGATTTCTAACTATGCAAATTATTTTGGGATCAGAGAATGGAGGAAGGGGATTCTGCATTTGGTATGGAGGATTTGCTATATTACATCAAGAGAGCTGAGGAAGAGCAAGTTCATGCTGATCTTGGAGAACTTAAACAATATTTTCCGGTCAACTTAGTTTTATCTGGCATTTTCAAGATATTCCAGGATCTCTTTGGTAGTAGGAAACATGCTGATTGAACATATGATTTCATGTTCTTTCAATGTCCTCATGGTTATGCTTTTACTTTTGCAGGATTGAAATTTGAGGAAGTAAAAGATATTCAGGTGTGGCATGAATCTGTGTCAATTTTCTCGGTTGTTGATCTTAGTTCTTGTGAACTCTTGGGCTATTTTTACCTTGATATCTTTTCCAGGTTGGTTTTTCTTTCTTTAAAAGTGGTTGATATCAGCAACAATTGTTCTAATTATCTAACTTCAAACTTACTTAGAGAAGGAAAATATGCCCACACTTGTGTCTTGCCACTTCAAAATGGAAGTTTATCTTCTGATGGAACTCGTCAGGTAACAATCTTAGATTTTGAAATGTTTGTTCATTTGCCAGATTGGCGTAGTTTCCCCTTGAATCTTACAAGTTTTCCTTGATCCATTGTTTCAAATTCGATTTTCTCTAAGCACCTGCACATTCCTGGTCTTGCCTGCATCAATTGAATGGGAACAACGGTATAACATTACCCTAAAAAAAGGGTATAACGTGCACTAATTCCTGCCATCATTCTCATTCTATCAAGTCTTGGCATTGTCTCTTGGAGGAATTTCACATTGATATTGTCATTACATTATTCTTGTTACTTCACTTTAGGACTAGGACAAAGCACTCCCTTGGCCTTGTCAACTGCTACTCATGTGGGCCATATCTTGTTATATATATATAGTTTCGTAAAAAAAAAATCTTGTTATATAGGAGTAGTGCCTTCGACTTATCTAGTTCAAACAAATATATGCAATATTTATTTACCTGAAATTCTGCTATACTTTATATTTCTTTTGATGTGAAGTTCATGTCTTTGTATGTTTGCGGTCAGCAAGTTGGGAACATCGACTTATACTTTTCCCTTTTGTAGATTCCAGCCGCACTACTGGTGTCCCAGTGTCCAAAACAAATAGATGACAATCCAGTTTTATTGCGTTTCCCTGAAGTCGTTAGCCTCTTCCATGAGTTCAGCCATGTGGTATGACTTATCTTTATCATACTTCAGGTTTTTGCCTAACAAGTATAACTTTCGTGTTCTGTGCTCTTTTTCTGCTGCATGAAGCAATTATGTGTCTTTTCTGATTATATTTATTTTCAGTACCTATCATAAAACGATATCAATCCATGTAGTTAAACTTATTTTACGGTTCGACTATACATCCCCATAATAGGGTTTTGATTTCTTGTGAGCTTTATTTGGCAATTGGTTTAAAAAGTTTAGTTAGATCCATTGCCAGAGTACTAGTTTTAGTGTTGGTTTCCTTTGGAATTTTTATTAAGCAGTCAATTTGATATTTTGCATGATGGCCTTATGGTACAAAAATATGTGAGCTCCTCTAGTAATTCATTTTATATTCTGTAATGAGTTAAATTTATGACATTAGCCATCAGGACACTGGTATTGACATTCCAGTTTACAGTCAATTCACAAAAACACTCTTGTTTTGTTCGCCCATTTTATCATGCAGAGAATGAATATTCACTTCCTAAGTCATCATTTGAATGATGATCTATTAAATATATTAGATCGAATGGTGGGTTAATATAGTAGCACATCCCTCGAGAAATGTGATATATGTGTCTCCTTCCCTGTAGTCCTTCCTTCCCATAGTTTTTTCCGCTATTGGTTTTAATTTTATCTTGACCTCCTAGGTCCATCATATATGCAACACTGCAACATTTTCTAGATTTTCTGGACTTAGTTTGGAAGCTGATTTTAAAGAAATTCCTGGTCATCTTCTTGAGAACTGGTAAGTTCCCCATATTTTGTTATTCATAGTTGAGTTTGTGGGAATTTTTAAACAAGGATTTATTATAGGTGCTATGAGACCACCACTCTGAAAATGATATCAGGTTTCCATCAGGTGAGAAGGTGACTTTCCCTTTATTTCTAGATGAGTTAATCTGTTGTTCTTGTCTTCTCTAAAGCTGAGGAGTACACATATAATGTTCAAGCATCCTGTAGTTGCACATAACTGCCCAGAATTTGAGTCTCCTTAGAGTTTGCTTTGATTAGTATTCCTATTTTGCCTTTTCTATTTGTTTGGAAATGAATCAAGAGTTCTTAGTTTGAGTAGGTTTTGTGCAAGTTATGACCTATAATTTTGGTACTGTAATATTTGATTCATGAATATTTTGTTCTTTTAATCTATAAGTAATAATAAATGTTCTCATGAAATAACAACACCATGGTATGTGCACCTTTCCATTATTATTTCTTTTAAAATGTGATAGTCAGGTAAAAGAAATCCTCTTCTAAAACTTAACGTCAGCTAAATTTCATGACAAATAAGTAAATATTATATAGGTCTCACTAGCATGTAGAGATTATGGCTATGCAATCATACATATGATGTGCTTCAATTTAAACCAAGTTGACTAAATTGCATTAAAATGTGTGATATGCAGGATATAACAAAATGTATGACTGATGAAATGTGTGAATCACTAAGGAGACGACGTGATTTATTTTCTGGACTGAAACTGAAGCAAGAAGTTCTTGTTTGTAAGCTTTTCTCTTTCAAGAATCATTCTATACCTTTTTTGTTTGGAATGGAGATATGGCTAGGATTCACTTTTCTGATTGAATCTTATGATTTCTAGCTTATAGTTTCATGCTTTTTTGAGGCGCTAGATGTGCAATTTCCTTGACATGCTATCTCATTAATAATGAACTGAACCATATAGTACAAGGAGAAGATTATGTTAGGGTTTTGAAGAATTGCTGTCTTTTAATTATGTGGATTGACATAAAATTTCAGATATTTTCTTTAATTGCATAGGCCTCAATGGTTTACCATACTTTTATTTCTCTGCAGGCCTTGTTGACCAGATATTACATTCTAGTGAGGATGTAGACATAGTGGAATTGCTCAAACATTTGCATCCTCAGGTAACAGATAAAGTGAGTTGTTGTTGTTGACTATCCAATGGTTATCCTGATGCAGTACTGTGTTTTGTTGCCAGGTAATGTTAGGATTACCATTGTTAGAAGGGACCAATGCAGCATCATGTTTCCCTCTGGTTGCTATTGGATATGAAGCCGTCTGTTATAGTCACGTTTGGAGCAAGGTTTGGCTACTGCCTTTCTTTCTTTGCATTTGCAACATTAATTCGTCTCGCCCAATCTCCATCTCTCATTCAATTTACATCCTTTTTGCATGCTATTTCAGGCAATTGCCGCTGACATATTCAGATCAAAATTTCAGCATGATCTGCTAAACCAATATGAAGGATTGCAGTTTAGGGATAAGGTAGTAAACCCTTTTATGGATGTTCTATTTAGCCAACATCTCCAGCATGATTCACATTCTCTTTCGGTCTTTTCTTTCTTTGTGAAATGATTATTTTGTCAGTCTCAACATTCTGAATCATCCAATTGCAGGTATTAGCGCCTGGAGGATCCAAGGAGCCTCATGAGTTAATCTCATATTACTTGGGAAGAGAGCCATCAGTTCAACCATTCATCCAATCCAAGATCGTAAACGGTTCCTGAGAATGCAATTCATTTGTAGTAGGGCATTTTGTGAATGTTTAGGATGTGAAAGAAACTATAGACATCGCGAAGCCGGATGTCTCCGAGTAGCTATTTATCAAAATTTTGTATGGTTATTTATCGTCTAGAATCATCCGGCTTCACGGATTAATGAGTGTTTCTATGGCATCATTATCATTTCTCAAGGGACAAATGGGATCCCAACATTTTGACAACCTCAAAAGGAATCTTTTCAGATCTTTTTGCTTCTGACATTGGGTTGACTTGGATTATTTCAGGTCCTCTTTTTTGGCTGAAGACTGGAATGTTCAGGGCAAAGAAGGGTCACTTCTAGACTTCTCTTGGCAAAGTCAGACACGGTAAGACTTTTCAGGAAGTCCATTTTGTTGGCGGAACGAGAAAAAAAGTTCTTTCGATGGTAAAGAATACTCCAATTATTATAATCGAAAGAAGTTTAGTAATTTATATGTTTGTGATCACTCTTGGGTCTTCTAGGACGCTCCAAAAGAAGTTTCTGGGGAGCTAGAGACTACTTAATTATTGGTCCCTGGAAATTCCCCCATGTGTATTTTTCCAAACCTACTTTGTGTTTGGTGAAAAAGATAAATACCCCTAGAAAATTCTTCCATGTGAATTTTGCGGACCTATTTCTTTTGCTTGGTGTCTTAAACTGTTGGGAAAACCTTTATTAAAAAAGAGACCGACTATACTCCTATAATTTCGAGAATGTATGAAGCATTTAATATATTTTATTGGAAATTTGAACGCTTAAATTACTAAACTCTTTTTGTCTCTCAATTTTTTTGGCCATGATTAATTAAATCAGTTATTTTTATGAATGTAAGTAACTTGCATACCGAACATGATTCAAGAAGGCTCTCCTAATGGGAGAAGGCGCTTACTCCTCTTTTTTTTTTAGCTTAAATAGCTAGTGTCACTTGACTTAAGATATAGACCTCTACCTGATTCGATGTGTACCTCACGAGAGGCAGATTGGATGTCGGCTGGCTTGTGGATTCTGCCCTTGTGCCTTTTTGCTTCTTCCCTCCTCCGGAGGTTACGTTGCTGCTGCTGCTTCTGTTCATTTATGAAGGCGAATTTGGTGTTATTATTTAGGTCCTGACATTGGTCACGTGTTGCAAATGCATGAGGAGAGTGTTTACTAATGACCAATCGAATTTGACCCGATCTAGTCCCATCGGATGTTCAAGTTATTTGATCATCATTTTTTTCTTTTTCTTTTTTCTTACATTTTTCCAATTATTTAATAGTTAAAATACAAAATAATTTGTTAAGTATTTAAATATTATTTTAAAATGTAAAATAGTTTACTTTAATATTATTTTCTGTTTTTATATAATATATAACCTAAATTTAAATTAAAAATTGAATTATCGGGTTTTTTTGGATCAATTCGAATTGAAAAATCTTGGATCGGATTGGGTCCTACCTAATCATTGATGTGACCCAAATTAAATCGGGTTGAGTCATCCCATCACACCCTTATGCATGAACCCTCTATTACGAGAGATATTAATCATGATCTAAGTTGTAAGATTGGTATTGTGATCTAACTTGTGGAATTTTCAATGTTATCAAATTGTGAACTGGCCAGTGATCCAGTTCAGTTTTATGTTAGCATTCATTTTGGCATTGGATCGGGAAAAGACTGATTCAATCGAGAAAATTGGTCCATTGGTCGAACTTGGTTCAATTCAAAATTTGAAAAAATAAAATATAATGATACAAATAGGAAAGTTAGGAAAAAGAAAGAAATATAAAGAAGGTTAAAGAGGAGAGAAAATATTATGTATAAAATTAAATAGAAATTAAAATAAAAGGGTAAGTATTTAAAATTGAATAATATTAAAATAGAAAACTATTAAAGGGCATAAATAAAGGAAATAAAAAGGAAAGTGATGAACAAAAAGCAATAACAATAATTTAAGATACATTTTATTAATATAACATCTACCATCATTAAATAATAAATAGCTTAATAAAAAACAATCTATTTATATTTGTATGTTAACAATTATTATTCATCATTATTAATTTTTTTAATAAATAAAAATTATATCACATTAATTAATAATAATAATAGGTTACTAATACAAATTCATATATTATATCATATAGCTTAGATTATATCTTTAAAATTATTATAAATAATATTATTTTAATAAAGTTCCATTCAATCATGACCCGGTAATAAGTCTAATATTATTTTAATAAAATCCAATTCTAAAAACATTGGGAATTTAAGATATATCTATAAAACTTCAGCTGAGAGAGAGCATCTATCCCAACTGCCTTTTAGATTTATCATGTTAGCACCAGAAGAAAAGGGTTATCAATTTTTTTTATAACGAGGACTATCAAATTTACCTAATTTACTTTTTGTACTAACCATAACTTTCCTTCATTCACCCAAAAACCATAACAGATTTCATTCTAGATGAATAAAATAAAATGATTTTTTTGCTCTTTTTTTATATTAAATAATTTACCGATTTGATTTTTTTAATCGTCAGGTGAATAGAACCGGTGTGAAATATGATGTTCAAGATTTTTTTGTTGATTATATAATAGAATTCGAAACAATTTATATTCATTTTCTGAATAAGAAAACATAACAATGAAGATTTTACGTTTAAGAATGTCAAGACAAAATGATGGTTGGGTGACTAGACAGACCGGTGTGCTTAATAGTAACGTAAAAAAATGTGTCATAATTTTTTTACTAATAATTAAAATGTGTCAAAAAATAAATTACATTTTGAGTACGGAGTTAACTTAAATCTAAATCATTTATTCTAAAACTTAAAATGTTGTATTGTAGGAATGTTTAGAGGACACTAATATTTTACATTATATAAAGCGATTATATTTAACTATTGTCATGTTGAGTAATTAGTCAAAGAGGAAACTAAGGCTTTTGACTAGTGACAAATGGATGATGATGCTACTATGCTTTTTGCGAAAGTGATCAGCAATTGTTCTCTCTCTCTCTCTTTCTCTCTCTCCACATCCACATCGACATGTTCATTTAGAAAGTATTGAGATAAGATCAATGGTTTACTTTAACGCCTGTAGATTCAATAATTCAATCTTGAATTGTGCACATGTGGAATGGAGTTAACTTAAAATATTCAACCGCTTAAAATGGTTGATACCATTAAATTTTGTGTTACACACACACTTATATATATCGAATTCTACAACTTACATTTAGTGTTAAGTATTAATTGATACCATCAATTTAGGAACAAGGTACGAATTTTGTCCAATAGATTAAATAAGAAGTCAATTTATGATCATGATCCGATCCTGATAATTCGAATTTCATAATTACGACAGATTTCTTTTTACTTACTTACCATCATAATCTCTCTTAACTTCTATATTATTTTGGCGAAATTAATTGTACAAGTGAAAACACCACTCTTTATAAATGCGTACTATATTAAAAAAAAATTAAATATAGACAATGGACAAATGAGATTAGAATAAATCTTTCGGTATTCAAACAATTTGTTCATCGCGTTCTTCTAGATGCACATTGACCATGAGCATCGAAATGTCGACAAGGAAGAAAACACCATGCTGAATCAAACATGCGAGTTATTTTTTTTGTTAATGATTTGTGTAGACAATGTATGAAAAGAATTATATATTCAAACTAATTCTTCTTAATGTTCTTCTAGATACACATGGACCATGAACATCCAAATGTCCAAAAAAAGAAAACATGGTGCTCAATCAAATATATGTTATTTTTTTAAAAAGAAATTATTATACTATCTCTTTTAAGGAGTAAATTCATGATCGAATTAATGATCAACGGTTTGATAAAAAAAATTTCAGTTAATAAATTCATCATGGATCATAATCTAACTACTAATGACGATGAATGAATATTTGATGGTTCTACTTCTTAAAAAAAGTAGTATAAACATTAAACTTTTTTTTAATGTATGAAAAGAATTATATACACATGAGAATAGATCACATGGTGTTGCACATATTTACACACACAAGGTACATGCATCCGACGTGTTAAATATGCGTCATACATATTTACACTTGTGCGAAAACATTTCACGTAAATAATGTAATCAGATACTATTCATCTAAAAGAACTAGAAAAAAACAGAAACAATATTAAAATACTACAAGTTGCTCCCACATGTCTCGCATGAAATATATACGAGAGAACACAATATCTCGAGTTAACCTGGTCAGATTTATTAATTTTTTTTAAAAAATAAATATTTTACCACCTTTATATTTTTTTAAAAAGTGTAGCGCAATTTAAATAATAATTCATGTATATTGTTTCTTGCACTATTATTACCGAGAAAATTATAATGTTAGAAAGAAAAAATAGGGAAATTATCGTGAAAAATTATACGACTACACGAAATTATAGAACGAGTCTTCCCTTTTGTTCCCCTCTGGCAGCTATAAACAAACGTCCGCCTCTTTCCTCTTCTTTCTTCTTCTTCTCATCGATCTTACAAGCGCCAAATTGGAAGCAGCGTCCGCGGCGTCGATCAAATTGAGGAGGGATTCGGCGGCGGGATCGGACGGAGAGAGTGGGGGAAAAAAAGGTACTTTTGCTTTCTTCCTCTTTCTTCTCCCATTCAGAGGAATGGGGATTTCGTTCAGGCGTTCTACTTTTGCTTTGCTTCCGCCTTTGACTTCCACTTTTCGGGGAGATCCGTCCCCGTTGCTCTCCTAAAGATCACATCTTGGTGTCTCATGTGACTCCCAGATCCTTCCGGCGATCGCGACCGGCGAGGCGGTTCGGTGATTTAGAGGCGGGCGTGAGGAATTTTGAGCTCGGAGGGGATCTGTTTCCGGCAGTCTTCCCGTCGGTTTTCCATTCGGGTTTTCATCTTCGATGGTTTCATGACCGACGGAACAAGAAGGGTGCAGTCCGTGGAATATCTGGATATATTCTTGTGATGCAGGAGGAAAACCGTTCTCTTTAATACGGAGCAATTCTCTGATTTCGTGTTGATATGCGCCTGTTGATGGGGGTTTGTTGCTGAAGTACCGGAATAAACCATCGATCTTGCTCGGAAAGAAAAAAGAAAACCTGTATTTCATGCTGAAAAGGGCGTTTTCTCTTTAATGGATTAGTGGAGGCTTTTGATGTCGTGGTTTTAATTCCTGTACCGCGTTCAGACATCGAATATTTTTTAATTACCCCTTATTCTCTGGAGCTACAACTATGATTAAGCAGATTTTAGGTCGCTTACCTCGCAAGCCATCAAAATCATCTGAACGGGATTCGACTGCTTTAGTGTCGTCCTCTTCCACCAGTTCTAGAAGCAATGATTTATCAGGCGGTAGATCTACTAATGCGAATAGAGAAGGGGTCCCTGGGTCAAACGCTGGTGCAAATAATGCCCCCAAATATACATCAGTTGTTAATGCCAAGCCAAATGGTAGTTCAGTGCCTGCATCTTATGAAGCATTGCCAAACTTCAAGGATGTCACCGGTTCTGAGAAACAGAATCTATTCATAAAAAAGCTGAACTTGTGTTGTGTTGTCTTCGACTTTACAGATCCAACTAAGAACTTGAAGGAGAAGGACATAAAGAGGCAGACATTGTTAGAGCTTGTTGATTATGTTACCTCAGTTACTGGCAAGTTTCCTGAGAATTCCATGCAAGAGATCTCTAAGATGGTGTCTACAAACCTGTTTAGGACGCTCACTTCTCCACCTCGGGAGAACAAGGCCTTAGAAGCCTTTGACTTGGAAGAAGAGGAACCGTCAATGGACCCTGCATGGCCACACTTGCAGGTTGTTTATGAATTATTTTTAAGATTTGTTGCATCTCCTGAGACTGATGCAAAGCTGGCAAAGCGTTACATAGATCATTCTTTTGTACTTAAGCTACTTGATCTCTTTGACTCTGAAGATCCTAGAGAGAGGGAATATTTAAAAACAATTCTTCATCGAATCTATGGTAAATTTATGGTGCACCGCCCATACATCAGGAAAGCCATTAACAATATTTTCTTCAGATTTATCTTTGAAACGGAAAAGCACAATGGGATAGCGGAGCTATTAGAAATTTTGGGTAGCATCATCAATGGGTTTGCATTGCCCCTTAAAGAAGAGCACAAACTGTTCCTTGTTCGGGCACTAATCCCACTTCACAAGCCTAAGTGCATAGCTATGTATCATCAGCAGCTATCATATTGCATCACTCAGTTTATTGAGAAGGATTGCAAGCTAGCAGATACAGTAATAAGGGGCTTGTTGAAATTCTGGCCCATTACAAATAGCTCAAAGGAAGTGATGTTCTTGGGAGAGTTAGAAGAGATCTTGGAGGCCACACAACCTGCAGAATTTCAAAGATGTATGGTTCCACTATTCCGCCAGATTGCACGATGTTTAAACAGCTCTCACTTCCAGGTAACTAGCTTTTCAATTTTCAGCCTAATTCACTGCAATAAATCATCTTATTTTCCATCGACTTTATTCTTGATGCTCTAATTGTTGCTATTATTGTTTTCCAGTATATAACACAAGTTTTATTGTATTTCTCCACCATCTTGCTGTTGTCTTTTTAGTTTTATCTCAGCATATTCCTGTTTCATATGTGTGATATGTGGAGATAAATTTTTTTTTTCAAATAATAAGCTTTTCCTTGCAGTAGGAAGAAACCTTGCTATCCATCCATTCATCCTTCAAAGTAAAGACGATAAACCTTTGGCATATATTTTCTACAAGATATTTTATTATGAAATATATCAAACTGGATGCTGGTATATGTAACGCACTGAGGACAGGTTATTTTAGATATTTTGATTACACAAATAAAGTCGTATAAGTACCCTAGTGACATGATGTGATGTAATTCATTAAGGGAGAGAAGTGGAGGGTAACTTGTATTACTAGTCTGCAAATTCAAGGAAGAAGGGATGCTTGCCGATTGAATTTGAATATAGCACAATAAGAAGGATTCTCGTAGCTGAACCAAACTAGTTTGAATCTGCGGCTGAGTTCTTTTTCCTATTGGGGGAAAAAGGATGAGTGGAGTCAGAGTTTGCCAACAAGTGTTATGAAGTTTGTCGAAAGGACGAAATAGAGGTGTCCCTCTTTTAAATGAGCGATACCATGTTCCCCCTCTTTTAACTGTCGGATTATAAATCTATGGTTCATATATGATCCACCTCATCAGATTTGAATCATAGATCTTTGTTCCGATGGCTAAAAAAGGGAGATGTGGTGTCCCTCCCCATTAAATCCCTGTCAAAATGTTTACTGTTAAAAACCACTTTTATGACAACAGAATTTTTGGGTTTTCCATCATGTATTTTAGTTTGTATGTCTCACAAAAACCGCTTTGGATGAATCATTCACTCAAACTGGTTGTTTATCGGTAAATTGGGCATAGAAACTGTGCCCTTTAGCTAAAAGATTTTAAGTCACATCCATACGAGTTTGTGTCCTGAATGAATATATATTAGTCTCTAAGTAGAAGGAAGATGGTTGGTGGCTGACTGCAAATTTAGACAACTATCTCCAATGCTGACTGTCAAAAGATATCTCAATCTCCAATGCTGACATAGGAGGATCATCATATGCGTCTGCGATGCACTATTTATAGCTTAAGAAGCTTTGTACGCTAGGTAAGGAACCATTATGGTGGTGTAATTATTATGTACTTAAAGCAGTAAATAATACATGTTAATATACGGATATGAATAACAATGTAGGGCTGTAATACATGACGAGTCTTCTCTTCAGTCTTTGAGGTGTTAGAATTATGGCTGTTAAACTTTCATTTAGTTGTAACAACTTACAACATCAACAACATCAAAGCCTTATCCCACTAGGTGGGGTCGGCTTGTAACAACTTAAGTAGTAAAAATATCCCAAGATGAGTATACCTAAAAAAATTGTGGGTATGAGGAGTTGTAGAGGGAAACTATCAAGTTATTCATGACTTTGCTATGAGCATGAGTTAAGAACTTATCAATAGTCAATCTGACATGCAGATTTCTGTAAGGCAAGTTTAGCCAATGTACCACACTGTGTACACTTTCATGGGTTTTAAATTTTAATACAAAAGTGATTGCTCTCAAGGACTCAAGATTGGATGCAAATGTGAATAAAAATATTTTGATAATAGATGAGATTTACTTCATCCTTAAAAAGTGAACCAAAGATTATATATATAATCCATACAACTTCATATCATTGTGTTTGATCTGCCTTTGAGATGAAAAGGTGAAAGTTTTCATGCATGAGTGGTTTATTTATTTATTTATTTTTTTGAGAAGAGTGCTTTCTTTATTTGTTTATTAGAACTCCCCGATTTTATGTTGACATTTTCTGGTTGCACTTTGATTATATGGAATCTATAGTTGATATAGTATCATTAAGAAGGGATTCAGGAATTTGTGGAACCTTGAACGAGACGAAAATCCAATGATGAGTATTGATCAATAATGTCATTATGACGTCATGAATGAATGTTACTTATTAAAATCAACAATGTCTTGTAGATTTTGATTCAACTATGGTTCCATTTTTTAAACCACTCAAAGCCACACATTCCTTATTCAGTTATTCCCATAGGAATAGCTAACCATTCTAGTCATCTTTTTGCCCCTATAAAAGCATTCTTTATTCCCTATTAAGGACTGCATATGCACCGCGATCTAGTCAGACATACTCTTGATTCTTTATCATATTAATGTGTGTTCTTAATGGCTAAGCCAAATTTATAACTAATGTCATCTATGTGTATGTAAATAAAGCTGTACATGTACAGATTGACCTAAACATGCTCTTTAAATTAAGATTTTGTGATGAGTAAAGTATCCATTGCAGATCATGTCAAGTTTTTGCGTTTCTTTATCCTAAGCGGAAGCTTATATCTCGTTGTGCCTCCATAATTAGACTTTCCTACGGTGCAGCAATTGTTTCTTTGTTGATCTATATTTTCCTTTTGAGGGGTAAAACGATGTAACTTAATTCTAGTCAACCATGTGTATGTACATAAACAACTATGGAGGATGTACATATGTAAGGAAAAAGTATAGAGATGGGTCCAACAGACTCCACTTTATTCTTGTTGGTCTATAATTAATAATAATATATGATCTATTGTACCTATTTCAGGTGGCGGAAAGGGCCTTATTCCTATGGAACAATGATCATATCGAGAATCTGATAAAGCAAAACCGCAAGGTGATATTACCTATCATCTTTCCTGCCCTGGAGAGAAATTCTAAGAGTCATTGGAATCCAGCTGTTCAAAGCCTTACACTAAATATACGCAAGATATTCTCTGATCATGATCCTGAACACTTTACTGAGTGTTTGAAGAAATACGAAGAAGATGAAGCTAAAGAGAACGAAGTTAAATCAAAACGTGAAGCTACGTGGTTACGCCTTGAAGAAATTGCTGCCTCAAGAGCTGCAAGTGGCAACGCTTTGCTTGTGCCCCCTAGCACACCAAATCGAGTTTCCTCCAGTTGAGATGCATGTTGGGTGGCCCATCGTACGTGGATGATGATTTAGTGGGTTCTGATATGAGTAAGATGGATTGTCATAAACTGTCTGCTCAACTGAATCAACCCACGTCATCTGGGTTGTCGGGTTCCTGAGAATTCATGACACTGTACAGGCTTCGACTGTTTTTAAGCAGGAAAATCTCAGAAAAGAGAATGTGGGATCAGTTAAAAGGCCATCATATGGACCAGTTCTGGCTGTTTTTGTTGACAGGCACAGGATGATGCTAGTGAAATATTCAGTTGACTGTTTTTAAGCAATTAGTGTTTTTTTCTCCTCAAGTTTCGTTGTGATATGTCACAGTAATTACTGAAGGGCTCCTCACTATATGTCGTGGTTTGTCTTCTCTCCGAACTGTTACATTCCATTAGTTGAAACCTGATCAATCTTGAATGAGTTTGGTAGCTTTTAGTATTTTCTCGTGATTCATCTGTATAAAATTTGGGCCTTTGGTATTTATATTGCGAGACAGGGCAAGGAGATTCAATGCTCTGAGCTCTAGAATTATTAGGTCTTGGTATTATGTGACCATAAAGCTTCAGAAACATTCAAGGTCTTTTGAGTAGTAGAAACATAGTTGTAATTAGAGGATAACTGTTATATAAGTTTCATTGCTGAGAATGAAATGAAACCTCTTGTTTCACAAACTAAGATATGCATCATTGCATCACAACTTTTATTATAAAATACTTAAAGTCTTTAACATTGTTGCAGAAATTATATATCTTGTATCTTTCAATCCCACGAAAATATGTAAGACTAATGTAGTGTTGGGATATGCTAACAATAATCTACAAAATTAATCCTGAAAAAAGAAAGAGAAGAAACATTGATTAAGTAAAAGTCAACATTTTTTCGGTAAGACTAAAATTTATCATTAATAACATAATCGGTGCGAGGACGAAAATTCTCTCCTTCAATATGTAAGTTATTGGATATAGGTGGAAAAATATAAAACAATAATATATATATACGTGATAAATTGAATATACGGGAGGATAAAATTATTTAAAATAATATAACACTTCGAAATTCGATCTCACTACGTAGTGAAATCTCCTCTCCGAGTGGTACATCGGTGTTCTTCTTTCCTTCGATCATCTTGAGAGAAATAATAGATCTTCAATTCTTTTCTTATAACATCTTTATCATTCATTCTTTTATTCATGGGCCATGTGAAAAAAGGTCATCGTCAATAACATGACTCATAAGAACATTCATTTTTTCCTTGGGAAACATTCCCTTTTATGTTCATATTCATATTCAAATTCATGTGGACATAGACCATTCATTCATGTTTCATTTTATCCATGAGTTGAAAGAGCTCTTCACTTTTGTAGGATATATCATATGTACACATGGTGCCAATACTTAGTCATAACATGGGCTTATGTGGGATTAGTGCCACGACAATGCTCCTAAAAGGGAGGGGTATCCTGGCACTAACGATAACATCCCTCAGTGGAGATGATCTTGTTGAATCCCATGTTTTGATGATAACAAATTAAATAGACCTAAAAGTTATTAATCTACTCTCAAGTGATGATAATACAGGTGTAGGATTGATATGAACAGATTTGCAGAAGAATTCGACAAATTAAAAGTTAGAAGAAAAAGTTTCAGACACGACCGATCGACCGACCGGTCGACCGACTGTGAGCACCGATCGGCTGATATTCGGTGGAAGGAAAGACGATAAGATGCCGGTCGACGTCGAGACTATACCGGTCGATAAATCGGTCGACAGCATATAGACCGGTCGACGTCGAGACATTACCGGTCGTTGTATCGGTCGAAGGACCGGTCGACCGGACAGAGTCAAAGCGAAGAAATAAGACAACGGTCACATAGACCGGTCGACCGATCCATCCCAGCGGTTGACCGACCCTTCAGTCAAATGAACAGTAATGGCTAGAATTTGAAGGAGAAAATTGGGGGAGACCTTTTGAACAAATTCTCACCCCTAGGAGCCTATAAAAGGAGTGCCAAAGCCTGAAGAAAATTCATCCAAGCTAGAAGGAACATCCTAGAGCTCCTCTCAAGTTTTTTAGCATAGAATTACAATTTCTTCCCTTTTTCTTTTCTTAGCTTTGAGTGTGAAAAAAATTTTGTAAAAGAAAAGAGTTAGAGGGAAACATTCACTTTCTGAAATATAGTGAGATTGAGAGCTCCTTGTAAGAGAGGTGTGCTTTGCCTCTTGAGCGGAGAAGAATGCGTGATTGTATTAAGAGGATTGTTATCTCCCTATAAGAAAAGAGAAAGATAGTGAATCTCCGACGGTCTCGAGGTCGAGAAGTCGAAGTGGGGACGTGGGCCAAAGTGTTGGGCCGAACCTCGTCAACATATCGTGCCTTCTTGTGTTTGTTCTTTATTCTTCATCTGCGCATTATCTTTATTTGCTTGTGATCGATTTTATCATTTTTCTCCGAAGGTGAATTTTTGGAAATTTAATTTCACCAATTCACCCCCTCTTAGTGTTTTCGATCTTACAATTGGAATCAGAGTCAAGTTGCTCTAGCTTTAAGATTTGAAATATCTTTAGAGCTATGGCATCAAGTGATTTCGATTTTTCCGAAAGTCAATCTATTAATCGTCCTCCACTTTTCAATGTCTCAAATTTTGCTTATTGGAAAATTAGGATGCAAGCCTACGTTTGTTCTATTGATATTGATATGTGGGATATTATTCAAAATGATTTTGATTTAAGTAAGAAAAAGCCTTTAAAATATATCGAAGGAGAAAAACTTTTAGTAAAACTAGATTGAAAAGCTAAAAATATTTTTTATTGTGTTTTGGATCCAACGGAGTTTAATCGTATTTCTAGTTGTGAAAGTGCCAATGATATTTGGAAAAAAATCATTATTACTCATGAAGCAACGGATAAAGTTAAGGAGTCTAGATTAAATATTTTAAATCATCAATATGATTCTTTTAAAATGCTTGAAAATGAATCTATTAATGAGATGGTTTTACATTTTAATGATATTATAAATGGCTTAGCCTCTTTGAGCGAGCCAATGACTAATTCTCAAAAAGTGAAAAAATTTCTCAGGTCTCTCTCCTCCAAGTGGCATACAAAGAGGACGGTGATTGAAGAAAATGACTTAAACAAGTTGGACTTTGATGATCTTATAAGTTCACTCTTGACCTATGAGATCGGGATCAAGGAGGATGAAGAAGTAAACACTCCAAAAAGAAAAAAAAACACTTGTATTGAAAGCAAACAAAGATGAGAAAGATACAAGTGAAGAAGATGAGGATCTTGATGAAAAGAAGCTTTCTCTATATGCAAAAAAGCTTGACAAATATCTCAGGTTCGCTAAGAAGAAGAAAGGCTATTCCAAGAGAAGATCATTAAGCAAAAGCCAAATAACTTACTTTGAATGCAAAAAGATTGGACACTACAAAAATGAATGTCCAAATTTGATCAAAAAGGAGAAAGATGAAGAAAGCTCAAGAAGGAAGAAAAATGCTCTCCAAGCCACTTGGAACGAAAATGAAGATGAAGAAAATGACTTCAACATCTCTTCCAGTGATGACGAGGAAGCCTACATATGTCTAATGACTAATAGTCATGAGGTATCATCTAACTCCTCTAACTATAGTGATAGTGAATCTTTCAATGTGCATAAGGAGTTTAGAGTTCTAATTAATAAATATGGATGCCTAAAAAAGAAATATGATGAGATAAAAATAGAATTTGAAAATTTGCAAAAGAAAAATAAGAATGTTAAAGCATGTGAAAAGTGTGATATATTGAATAAAGAAAACTCTAGCTTAGAACTCTCAATTGAAGAATTAAAATAGAAAAATAGTGCACTAAAATCAATATGTAAAAGACAAATTGTAGAAAGTGCATGTTTGAACAAAGAAATTAATCAATTGAAACTTGAACTTAAAAAATTATCAAATGGAAGTAAAATGTTAGACACAATTCTTAGTGGATCTAGAATATCTTCAAACAAAAAGGGACTTGGTTTCACCTCTTTTGAAAAGAAGAATGACAAAAGAATTATATTTGTTAAAGCATCGCATGATTACACAAGATCACAAATTGTTTGTTTTCATTGTGGATATGAAGGGCATTATTCTTATGATTGTAGAATTAGAAAAGGAATAAATAAAGGAATGAAGAAAATTTGGGTCCCGAAAAGGATCATGACTAACTAAGATGGACCCAAGTAAGTTTGGGTACCAAAAATATGAAACTCATAACTTCTTTCTTGTAGGAAGCTTCTATGTACAATGAAGATAAATGGTATTTGGATAGTGGATGCTCAAGACATATGACCGGCGATGCCTCAAATTTCATCAATTTGGAAAAGAAAAATGGAGGTAAAGTCACTTTTGGAGACAATAGCAAAGGAAGAGTAATTGGTATAGATAATATTGGTAAGAATGACAAAGTGTATTTAGAAAATGTTTGGCTTGTTGAAAATCTAAAACATAATCTAATTAACATAAGTCAATTTTGTGATAAAAATTATTTAGTTAAATTTGAGAAGGATAAATGTTTGATACTAGATGAAAATAACAAAGTTTTACACATGGGATTTAGATACAATAATGTATATAAAATTGATTTTGATAACTTGAAAAATGAAAAATGTCTTAGTGCTATGCATGATGACATAAACTTGTGGCATAGGAGATTAGGACATGCAAATTACAAATTACTAAATAAACTCTCAAATCATGAATTGGTTAGAGGTTTACCTAAGATCAAATTTGAGAAAAATAATGTTTGTGATTCATGTTTAAAAGGTAAACAAACCAAAAATTCTTTTAAATTAAAAGAAGTTATTAGTACGCATATGGCTTTGGAACTTTTACATTTTGATTTGTTTGGGCCTATTGATGTGATTAGTTTAGGAGGATAAATATATGTATTTGTAATTGTTGATGATTTCTCTCATTTCACTTGGACAATTTTTCTCGTTAGTAAAAACGAGACGCTAAACATGTTTTCCAACTTTGCAAAAAAAGTTCAAAATGAATTTGCACAAAAGATTTCAAAAATAAGAAGTGGTCGAGAATTTGAAAATCATAAATTTAAATTATTTTGCGAAGAAAATGGAATTACTCATAATATTTTCACTCCTAGAACACCTCAACAAAATGGAGTAGTAAAAAGAAAAAATAGAACTATACAAGAAATGATTAGAACAATCTTAAATGAAAGTAAATTACCAAAATATTTTTGGGCGAAAATCGTAAACACATCTTGTTATATTCTCAATAGAATTCTACTTAGACCTCTTGAAAAGAAAACATGTTTTGAAATGTTATTTGGTAAGAAACCAAACATCTCCTATTTTAAAGTTTTTGGATGTAAATGTTATATCTTGAACATTAAAGATAAATTAGGCAAATTTGACGATAAATGTGATGATATTTTTCTTGGTTATTCTAATATAAGTAAAACCTATAGAGTATATAACAAAAGAACATTAGTTGTTGAAGAGTCTATTAATGTTAAATTTAATGAAACTAATTATTTTTTGAGCAAACAAGCACATGATGATAATGAAGAAATAGTTGAATTACAAAGAAAATTCGAAGTTGTGGACATAGAGGAAGCAAAAGCTTACACCCCAAAAGTGGAAGAAATGGAAGTACCCCAAAGGGAAGAGAATCAAATCATCCCAAGAAATTAGAGACATGTCTCATCACACCCACTTGATCAAGGTATAGGTAATTTAAATGAAGGCATAAATCTAGAAATTCTTTAAAAAATCTATGTGTTTTTTCCGTTTTTCTTGCAGATTATGAGCCCAATAATATAGATGAAGCACTTGAAGATCCAAACTGGATAAATGCAATGCATGAGGAATTAAATAATTTTAAAAGAAATCAAGTGTGGAAATTTGTAGAAAGACTCAAGGACCATCCTATCGTTAGAACCAAATGGGTCTTTCGAAACAAGTTAGATGAAAATAGTGTCATTGTGAGAAACAATGTTAGATTAGTGGCCAAGGGTTACTCACAAATTGAAGGGATTGATTTTGATGAAACTTTTGCTCATATTGCTAGACTTGATGCAATTCGAATGCTTTTGGCTTTTGCATCTATAAAGGTTTTAAACTTTTTCAAATGGATGTTAAATCAGCTTTTTTGAATGATTTTATAAATGAGGAAGTTTATGTCGAACAACCTCAATGTTTTGAAAATTTAGATTTTCCCCGTCATGTTTTCACTCTCAAAAGTTCTTTATGTATTGAAATAAGCCCCTCGAGCTTGGTATGAAAGATTGAGTTCATTTTTAATTGAAAATGGTTTTCAAAAAGGGAAAGTTGACACCACATTATTTTTAAAGCATTTTAAAAATGATATTTTAATAGTTCACATTTATATTGATTATATTGTTTATGGTGCCACTAATGAAAGCCTATGCAAAGAATTTGAAATTATTATGCAACAAGAATTTGAAATGAGTCTTGTAGGAGAGCTCACTTACTTTCTAGGCCTACAAGTAAAACAATCCAAGAAAGACATCTTTCTCAATCAAGAAAAATATACAAGGGAGCTACTTAAAAGATTCGGAATGAACGACTACAAGCCAAGCACAACACCTATGAGCACTACTACAAAATTGGATAAAGACAAAAAAGGTAAGTCCATTGATAAAAAAGGTACAAAGATATGATTGGTAGTTTGCTCTATTTAATGGCGTCTAGGCCAGACATAATGTTTAGTGTGTGTTTATGTGCTAGGTTTCAATCCGCCCCCAAAGAATCACACTTAATTGATGTAAAAAGAATATTGCGTTACTTAAAAGCATATAAGTGACTTAGGCATTTGGTATGATAGAAATTCCCCATTTGAATTGCATGCCTACACCGATGCAGATTTTGCCGGGTGTAAAGTTGATAGAAAAAGTACTAGTGGGATGTGTTGTTTTTTTGGTAGTTCTCTTATTTCATGGGCTAGTAAGAAACAAAACTCCATCGTACTCTCTACCGTCGAGGCCGAATATATAGTCGTCGATAGTTGTTGTTCACAAATACTATGGGTGAAACAATAATTGCTTGATTATGGAGTAAATTGTTCAAATGTACCAATGAAGTGCGATAACACAAGTGCTATAGAAATGACCAAAAATCTAATTCAACACTTTAGGACTAAACACATTGACTTACGATATCATTTTATTAGAGAACATGTGACCCTTAAGGATATCGCCATTGAACATGCATCCACCAAAGTTCAACTTGCAGACATATTTACAAAATCATTGAGTGAAGAACGGTTCTGCATGCTTAGAAGAGAATTAGGAATGACTAACTCTTCATTGCATATCAATTTAAAATAAAAGTGACTTGGTTATACAATATCACTTTTGACATGAATTGAACATTAAAAGTGTTGCATAACACTTAGATTTGTATGATCCTCTTTGGAATATGATTTTTATGATTTTTTATGTTTTTAAATGGTTCAAAATCTGAAAAATACAGGGATTGGTCGAATGCAATAGAAGGTTCAATAAGCATACAAACGATCGGTCGACCGATATGACAAAACCGGTCGATCGGTATATACTGCGACCGGTTGACATCGAATCGACTGCTATATGATCTATTTGGAAAAGAAGTGTCCGATTGACCGCGGGGCATATCCGGTCGACCGGTATATGCCAAAATCGCGAACTATAAAAAATGACCGCTCGATTCGGCCGACCTAATTTTCGGATTTTTGCACGACCGTCGCCCTCTGCGACCGATCCTCCTCCGACAACCCTGCAACACTACGATCACCGGAATCCAGCGACCGGCCGCCGCCTAGGTCAAACTCCCTCTACCTTCGACTCTCTCTCCCTCTTTCTCTCTATCTTCGACCCCCTCTCTCCCGCCAGCCGCCCTGCCACCGCCGGCTGACCATCCCGCCAGGTCTTCTCTATCTCTCTCGGCCTATCTCTCTCTCCGGCCGACCGCCGTCTCTCCGTCTCTTCTCTGGCCAACTCTCCCGCTCCAGTCGCTCTCTCCTTCTCTCTCTATTTTCGGCCGTTCACTCTCTCCGGCCAACTCTTCGGCCGACCGTCCGGCCGGCCACATCTCTCTCTACCTCCCATCTCTCACTGTTTGTCGGAAACACAAATTCCCTCCCCTCTCTCACTGTTCATCGGAAACACAAATTCCGACGACCCGCTGACCTTTTGCTCTTTCTAGATTTCCGATCCTCTTCAAACTCGGCAGCCCGACACACTCCTTCCGACATTCACCTCAGTTCTGTTCCGACCTTTTGTTCACTTCAGACCACAATTGTTGAATCCCATGGCCGACGATGATAGACATTATCATGTTCAGATGGTCTTTCAGCGTCGTCGTCGCTTTCCCGGTTCCGGTGGTACCATTCATATCCTCCCACCAGAATCTGAACCCGAATCCAAACCCGAGCCTATCCAACGTGGATGAGGCTGTGGACGAGGATGATCCCGTGGACGTACTCGTCAACCATCCTCTTCCGAGTCCCCTGAGTTTGATAGTCATTTGTTTGTCACTCGCGAAGTCCGACGTGCCTATACCATTGATTGAGACGCTCTGAACATTCCAGATGTTCAAGAGATGTTCATAACCATCGGTTGGCTGTCACTTCTCTGCCTCACGGAGCGTGTGTACCCTCATCTTGTTCATCATTTTTATGCGAACATGGCAATCACTCGAGAGGCCATTATTACCTATGTCCTTGGCATGCCCATTCATTTTGATTCAGACCATCTTTGTCGCATCTTTGGGGTTGCGTGCTCATTACCTGTTCTTTATTCATTTGTCACTCATGGTTGGCCTTCCGACTATCTTCTCATCTCAAATGGCATTCAGACTGTCTTTTCTGGACAGGACATTCAATATACTGTCGAAACAGCCTATCGACATCTTCATCCATTAATGAAAATGGCCCATCATCTCTTTAGCTGAATGATCACTCCTCGAGCCGGGCACTATGCAGAGGTCACTCACTTTGATCTCTTCTTTCTTCACTATCTCCGTATACGTGATGCCTCCTTTCTACATTTTGGTCATTATGTGTTCTATCACATGGACTACACCTTTCAGAAGATCTCTTCTACTACTCGTGGACAACACCACTTATAACTTGGTGCTTGGATCATGAAGATTTTACTCTATTTTGGTGTTGACATCCTTGCTGACGATGAGTACATTCGACCTCGCCCCACTGACGTCATTGGTTCCGGGACTTTACACCGGATGAGTCTTAGATTTAGTGAGCAGGCAGCGTCAGATTCTGACGATAGAGATGGTGCCACCGATGGCGAGCATGCACCGATGGACACTCAGGAGGTTGGCCCTAGCTTCCCTCCACCATCGACGCCCACTGAGCATATTGGGCCTTCTCAGCACAGTGCTTCATACTTCCATGGCACCTACGACTTCACGGCTCTTTCACAGCAGGTGGCCGTCATAGACCATCGTATGACACAAATGGACCATCGTGTGACCCAGATAGATCGACGTGTTCGACGGATGGAGCGTGACTCCCGCTACCTTATTGGATCGCTAGAGACATATTATGCATCGCAGAAATTTGTTCCGCCCGTAGCTCGTGAGGATGATAGTCCCGATGAGGAGTAGTTGGGTTGTCTCCCTCTTTGATGATGTCAAAAGGGAAAGAAGTCTAGGACGATATTATATGTGTCTTAGTATATTACATATGTTACACTTGTATCGTGCATATCGTGCACCATTTTGTAGTGACTTCAGTCACATTTGTTAGTGCATGATGTATTATTAACCATGTAATGAAATGATTTTTATTATGTGATGACTTCTGATGTGATTTCACCTTTGATATCATATTTATTTTTTTCCATGTGTTCATATCAATTATGATAATATAAATGCCACTTATTTAGGGGGAGAAAAAGTAAAATGTGCATAAATACATGGGGAGCTTGTTTATTACTTTCTATGTAAAACTTACATTTCATTCCTTTCTTTCTTCTCCTTATCGTCCAATTAATTTGTCATCATAAAAAAAGGGAAAGATTGTTGAATCCCATGTTTTGATGATAATAAATTAAATGGACCTAAAAGTTACTAATTTACTCTCAAGTGATGATAATACATGTGTAGAATTGATATGAACAGATTCGCAGAAGAATTCGACAAATTAAAAGTTGGAAAAAAAGTTTCAGACACGACCAGTCGACCGATTATGAGCACCGGTCGACTGATATTCGGTGGAAGGAAAGACGACAAGATGCCGATCGACGTCGAGACTATACCGGTCGATAGACCTGTTGACAGCAATATAGACTGGTCGATGTCGAGACATTATCGGTCGTTGTATCGGTTTTAGGACCGATCGACCGGACAGAGTCAAAGCGAAGAAATAAGACAACGGTCACATAGACCGGTCGACCGGCTCATCCCAGCGGTTGATCGACCCTTCAGTTAAATGAACAGTAACGGCTAGAATTTGAAAGAGAAAATTGGGGAAGACCTTTTGAATGAATTCTCACCCCTAGGAGCCTATAAAAGGAGTGCCAAAGCATGAAGAAAATTCATCCAAGCAAGAAGGAATCCTAGAGCTCCTCTCAAGTTTTTGAGCATAGAATTGCAATTTCTTCCCTTTTTCTTTTCTTAGCTTTGAGTGTGAAAAATGTTTTGTAAAAGAAAAGAGTTAAAGGAAAACATTCACTTTCTGAAATATAGTGAGATTGAGAGTTCCTTGTAAGAGAGGTGTGCCTTGCCTCTTGAGCGGAGAAGAAGGCGTGGTTGTATTAAGAGGGTTGTTCTTTCCCTACAAGAAAAGAGAAAGATAGTGAATCTCCGACGGTCTCGAGGTCGAGAAGTCGGAGCAGGGACGTAGGCCAAAGTGTTGGGCCGAACCTCGTCAACATATCGTGCCTTCTTGTGTTTGATCTTTATTCTTCATCTACGCATTATCTTTATTTGCTTGTGATCAGTTTTATCATTTTTCTTCGAAGGTGAATTTTTGGAAATTTAATTTCACCAATTCACCCCCCCCCCCCTCTTGGTGCTTTCGATCCTATAGATCTCACGCTAGGCGGCAACACCAATAAGAATGGAGATGATATCGTGCTAGGCAGTAACACCCCTCGATGAAGATAACATCACGCTAGGTGGCAACAACCGTAAGGATGGGGATAACCTCATCATATGTGATAACATCCCTCAGAGGAGATGACTTCAAACTAGGTGGCAACATCCGCATGAATGACCTCACATAAGGCAGAAACACCCATCAAGAGAAATGACATCGCACTTGGTGAAAACATTCGTAATAGTATGAGAAAGGCCTTACTCAATAGTTGGTGCTTTCTCGAAGGAAGTACGATGAACAATAGACTTTTCATCAAGGTAAGCATGGCATTCCTCCATTTCATCTTTTATATTTATTAACTTGTTGGCCTATCTTTTGACCGCAATGATCAATCAAAGCTTTGAGGAGCAAGATTGGCTCCATGTTAATGTTCATAATCATGGACGTGAGAATAATCATGTGGACATGAGCAAATCATAGCATATTCTTATAATTTGACTCATATCATTCGTTGTCCACTTTTGGATGCTCAAAGTCGAACGGTTATCCAGTCCATAGGTTTATTGGACATCCGAAGGTCGAAAGATTACTCGATCATAACATGTCATTCTTCCATTCCAAAGCCTGACGCTTAAAAGGTCAGGGTCGTTCGATTCTTCCTTGAATAAAATATGAGCTCTCGGCTTGAAATTTTTGGTCGATCGAAAGTTCAACGATCGCCCATTTTACCCAAGTCGCATAATCATATCTCATTAGGTGAAACTCATGATTCAATCATTCATTGACAGCAAGATAGCATAGTAATCATTCAAGTCATAAACCATACTCATGGAAATTAGTCATGTAATCAAGGCAATACTTCATGACATCAATCTATCCTTCATCTAGCATGAATTCAAGCCTTAGACAAGCTAAAGTACCATTCATGTCCATCATCAAACTACTTAGCAAAACATACTAATAAGATCTTAATATCAAGTACTTCTAGACATTATCATAAGATGGGAAACTATAAACTAATTTCAAGGCCTTAGATATGCACCTGTCATGTACATAATCATCATATAAAGTCCATAATCATATTATTTGTGATAATCAAAATCAGCATGTTAATCGTTTCAATCATTCATGGTAACCACAACAATGGTATAATTCATGGTATAATTCTACCCTTTACCTAGAGTGTGCCTAGGCCTAAACCATCCTTAGAACAACATGCTAAACCTTCTGAGAAACTCTTATAACTTAGATTTCGTTAACACATCTTTTAGCCTAGCTTTCGATTGCTTTTCTTCAAGTGTTGAAGCTTTTAGTCCATCATCCTTCATCATGTGTTCTCTTCTCATTCAGCATCTTCAAAGTCTCCTCCAAAACTCTGTCGCAGAACCCACAATAAGGATGAGGTAACTACAACAATGGTGGATGAGAGGGGTGAGAGAAGGTGAGGGGAAAATGAAGAGAATTGAAGTGACAATTGAATTTAAATAGGGAAAGAAAATGGGAGGTTGTGACCTCTCATTCCCAAGAGTCAAGGGAAGGAAAGGTTTTTCAAATTTCCAAGAGTCATGAAATTGAATGTCCTAAATCTCCAAAAGTTGGGGTGGGAAAAGAGAAGGAGAAATCATATTTGACTTTTTCATCTCTAAGAGTCATGAAGGTGAAAGATTATCACAAGGTTTTAAGGATTGTAGTGTGAAAAAGATGAGTCAAAATTGAGTTTGACTTCTCTCTTCATGTGTTGGCGGCTATGCGCCAAACATCCGTTACGTGAAGTCGTTGACCGCTCGGCCAACATCATCAGATAAATAAAATTTTAAATATTATATTTTTTTTAATGTTATAATTATTATTATTGTTACTACTAGATAAGAAAAGTATTAATTAATATGATTATGTTGCTCCATTTTCTCTTCTTTAATGGTCCATAGTTATATTTTTAATGTATAAGTAGGGCCTTATATAAGTATAAGATATTAAAAGTTTTGTTAGTAATATGACTAGTTTAGTGGTTGAATTCAAATGGACAACATGTGAAGATGGGTACATTTTGCCAAGACACCACAACAAACATTCATTTATATTTATCTAGTGGGTGCACTGTTGAATGCCCATGTAGGTTTGCCATTGAAGAGCTCCTAACTTCATATCCATCTTCATTCAGAAGGACGCATCAATGTCTTCTCTTCTAAACCTTGGATTTCAATTTTGGAGGATGTTTTGATTTGCCGTGACATTCATCGAAGGGAAAGATGGGGTCTTTCTTCAATTGACGGTGAAACTCTTAATAATAAAATGTTAAGCGTTCACCCAAAGTCCAACGTTCAAACTAGGTGTTATTCACTTTTATGATATTTCTATCTTTTCTCCTTTGTCTATTATTGGCATGCCATTTGATTTTTAATTGAGATTTGATCAAGTTTTAGTCAATGTTATAATATTTTCGTAGCGCCTTCGAATAGATTCTCGCCACGTGGCATTGGTCGATTTGGGGGCGTTACATTTATGATATCAGAGCCTAAAGTCAGGACTCTCTTGACGTCTTATTGTATAAGATAGTATGGTAATGGTTCATGTGCTTTCGCCGAGCAGTCGTCACACTCTCCACCGTAAAGTACAAGTAAGATCTTTCTTGCTTTGTGTCATTCTTTATTGATGAATCGATGCTTATTTCATAGGAATGATTGATTCCTAAGAATGTTATTTTGTATGGTAGGAATCAACCTAAGAAGTATTAGTGGTTATGCAAAAAGGGGCATAAAGGTTATGAACAATTGAGAAAGAATAAGTAATGCATGTGGATGATGATACCTACATGAAGAATCAGACTTATAGATATTTAGAGAATAAAATATAAGAAACAATTTTGTTCTTTCAATTCATATTTTCATCTCTTTCATGATCACCCTACTCATGGACTTCTTCTACTGACTGCAGCAGTATGAAGAGAAAAAGGAGTAGATATATTACAAAGAGATGTAGTTTTATGAGAGAAATGAGGGAATTATAAGAATAAATAAAAGAATTACCTTACACAATAAGTAGGTGTGAGATGGTTCCAAAACAGTAGAAGTGAATTTTATAAGAAACCAAGCATGCCTAAGTTATAATTTATGTGGTTCCATGAGTTTGTTAAGATAGAGGTTTAGTTACATGTTATATTGATAAGTAGGCACCCGTAACGCTTGTTGTACCTTATATTCCATATAATGTTATGTTGATAAAAGTCTTAAGAAAATACAAATTAGTTATATGAATTCTTATTATCTCATATTGAACTGAGTTAGATATGGATGAATAAACATAGAAATTTTGAAAGACTCGGAGGTCATATTGGATTGAAGAATGAATACCAAATAGGCGACCGCTAAATAAACATAAAATGGATGACTGTTTGATTTGTTGGCATCCGACATGTGGAAAGAAGGAAATTCTATCCTAATCAAATCTTTTGATTTATTAAGCCTTTGCCCACTAGATTTATTATCATATGAAACAAACTTAAACATGAGTCGGGACTATGCTCAATACGACCTTGATCTATTTACAGGTCGAGAGAGAGATTCACTATAATGATGAAAAGTTATGTTATGACTTAGAGCGAGATCATCTCCTTCGAGGGATGTTTCCGCCTAGAACAAGATTTATCCTCACTCATGTTATGGCCTAGTGCGAGGTCATCCACACTCTTAATTTTCGCCTTGTGCGAAGTATGATCCTTATTATTGAAGTCAAGTTAAAAGAGAGACAATCATATGAAAAAAGGCCGATGCAAGATGTGAAAATGGACTGAAGTATGATATGGAAATGGACTATGGTAGGTTACAAAAATGGACAATGTGCAAAAGTTAAAGATGATTGCTTGTCTTGTAGTTTGGTGATTACTTTGCATTTCCTACATTATTGCTTGAATTCATTCTATGTGTTTGCCTGCATTCATGATGTATTAATGACGTATGTTATGTAGCGTGCATAAATTGTTTGGGTTCCTTATGGATTGGAGTTATCATGTGTTCCATCGACCGATCGAATCATCATCGTAATCGTAACATTGATTCGGGTGCTTCTCACTCCTTTAAGATAATTATATTGGTTTATTCCCCTGTACATGGAGGGAAAGACACTCATCTTCAAAAGAAGAGAACTTGCCATTGTGATATACATATGACCACCGATTTTCTTTGAAAGTATATGACATGATATTGTAATGGAAATATAGATTAATAGAAGACAATGCAAGGTAAATCAAGAAGTTAAAGTTAAGTGACTTCCACGATTAAATTATCAAATGAAGCATTGGTACAAAGGATCGAGACATAGAAAGGATATTGAATGACATTGATTAATGAATCATCTTATTCCAATGGCATAGATCGCCAAGAACAATCCATTCTCAAGTGATTTGTAAGACTTTTAATTGATTCCAAACAAAATTATCGCATTGGACGATTACTTATACTTGTACCTTGCACAATCCCTCAAGCCATATGATCTAAGTTGAAGGTCAAGTGACCATATCTCTAGATGACTATCATTATATCATATCACAAGAACATCGACATTGGGCAACACTAAATGTTGACAATTAGAATAGAACGTGATCTCAGAAGCAAATATAATTCTTTGCTCGTTAAGTTCAGGTATATCGATGTGATTAAAAATATAATGATAAGCATGTTTCACTAACACTCCTTTTAAGGAGGTTATTGACCCAAACAACTATAATAAAGTATGCTGAAATTTTGGTAGATAGGAGAATTATGGAAACTTTGGAACACACGCTGAGGATATATACACTCGATTGACGTGGTAGTTGGAATGATCGTTTACATGTGATCGGAATTAAATAACAACCACCAATTAAATATTTTAGAATACCGTTTGATTATATTGACAACCTTGTTCACCACTCAATTGGGTGAAATAAGCAAGGAGAAATCATGCACAAAGAGGATATATTAAGAAGGTAAAACGAGTTAATGGAAAAGGTTAAAAAGAAAGGAACTACGCAAGACGAAGGTATACGAAAAGATACTGTTAATGAGGGTGATCAAATGTTACTGGAAGCTTCCTATATGAAAGAGGTAATGCAGTTAAGTAAGGAGTAATTAGTTCTCACTACTATGGACCATTTCAATAGTAAAATTAGACGACAAGGTTGCACATAGGTTGATACTACTCTCTTCTTATGGATGGGTGCCATAAGCCTGAATTTGCCATCCATCCTGAGAGCATAAGGACGTACAAAGATGTACAGCGCAACTATTGATGGCCTGATATGAAGAAGGAGATAGCTGCTTTGTGTGTTTAGATGACTGGTGTGTCAGCAGGTGAAGAGTGAGCACTAGAGGTCATATGGGAAATTGAAGCCTTTAGATATTCCACAGTGGAAGTGGGATAATATTACTATGAATTTTGTAACCAACTTGCCCAAGTCCAAGAAGGGTCACGATGCTATATGGGTGGTGGTAGACAGATTCACGAAGGAGGCACATTTCATCCCCATTCGGTAGAAACAATTTGTGGAGAATTTATTAGATTTGTATGTCAAAGAGGTGGTCGGATTACATGGCATTTCAGCATTGATTGTTTCTGACCGAGACCCCAGATTCACTGCTAGATTCTGGAAGAATTATACAGCAGGCATTTGACACAAGATTGAAGTACAACACTGTTGTACTATTCGGATCTTAGAAGACATGCTGCGAGCATGTGCACTAGATGGACAAGGCAATTGGGATGAGCCCCTTCATCTAATCGAATTTGCTTATAATAACAGTTATCATTCCAGTATCGGTATGACACCCTTCGAGGCTTTATATGACAGACCTTGTTGTTCACCCGCTCACTAGGGTAAAGTAGGAGAAGAGAAAATCATGAGCAAAGAAGAAGCGAAGGAGATAGTAGAGTATGGCGAGAAAGTTGAGCTTATCAAACAGAGAATGAAGACAGCTCATGGCAGACAAAAGAATTATGCGGATAATGACAGACGTGAGCAGATCTTTCAGGCTGGTGATCAGGTTCTGCTGAAGGTGTCTCCTATGAAAGGAGTTATGAGGTTTAGTGAGCGAGGGAAGCTCAGCCCTCGGTACGTGGGACCTTTCGAGGTACTCGAGTTAGTGGGTGAAACAGTTTGCAGGCTAACATTGCCACCTTCCTATGGGCGAGTGCATAATGTGTTTCATGTTTCCATGCATAAGAAGTACAAGCACGATGCTGCTAATGTCTTACAGATCGAAGAGCCAAATTTAGCTGCGGATTTGACCTTCGCAGAGTATCCAACGCATATAGTGGAACGGAAGGTACAACGTCAAAAGAATAGAGACGTGCCCATGGTTAGGGTAGCCTGATGTTTTCATCACGGCAATAAGGCCACATGGGGACTCGAGTCAGAAATGCGCCAATAGTCACCGTACCTTTCTGACAAACCATCTACTTCGTGCAAAATTCGAGGAAGAATTTTCTTTTAAGGAGGTTATGATGTAACATCCAGGAAAAAAATAATAAATAAATAAATAAATCAGTAAGTAAATAAGTGGATAAGACCAAATGAGAGCAATGCTTATGAATGGATAACATCAAGAATGGATAACTATGTAAGGATAAGGTTATGGATAAGATCAAAAAGGGTAAGTTGGACATTTTCTCCTATCCAAACCCCTATATAAAGAGAGTCTCTCTTGGATAATCATTTTTCCTCTCCCTCACCTCTCTCTCTTCCTCCCTAAGACAATCCATCCAGCAAAGGCAAGAAAACTTCAGCACGGTTCATCTAGGTTCTTTTTTATTTCTGCACTTCCTTTGGTTTTAGCATCATCTCCTCACTCCCTCTCCCCAATCGGAATATTTTGTAGGTGATGAACGATAAGGGGAAGGTGATTATCGTGGGTTGAGAAGGCTTCGTACAAGGAACAATCCAGAGAAGAGGTGGGTGATACCGAAATCCCCTTGTATAACATGATTAGCAATTGATTGGAATTAGGATTCTTATTATGGATTATGTTCTTCATTGATGAGAAGGAATAGAATGGAATGATTGATTGCATTTCTTGTGTTTGATGCATATTTGGTGATTCATATGATTCTAGATGTGTTCTGTATTAGTCCTCCATGCTTAGATGATTGATTGTATGCCTTGATTATATTTTTTGATTGAAAATTGTTGTTATATTGATTCTGTCCGATTTTATTTTTCATGCGGACCGGTCGACCGATCATGTATATCGATCGACCGGTGATGAGGTTATCGATCGATCGATCCTTGGAGACCGGTCGACCGATCATTCCTTCCGAGCCTTGTATTGTTCGGCTGATCGAAGCTCTTCTTGATTAAGTATTATTGGTCGACTGATCCAGAGATATCGGTCGACCGGTGTCCGAAAAATGGTCGACCGATCAGTGAGGACCGGTCGACCGATTCCTGTCCAGAGTGCATATTGATTTCTGATTTTGTTAAGATTCTTGCTATGCTCGTGTTGTGCTATTCATTACTGTTTGGAATGTTATGTGATTGAATCCTTGATCTTATTTTGATCTGTCCTATGATCTAATCCTATCATGATATGAAAGTGTTCTATTGTGTATAAATGATTAATTTAGTACGCCGATAATTAATTTAACCCGTATAATCCATCAAATTTAAATAGAACATTATTTTATTTTTCTTGTAATGTTCTATTGTGTATAAATGATTATCCAACATGATAGAGATAATAAAACGAAATTCAAATTCTTAATGAGATAATTATTTTATATTTATGTATTATACAATTACCTTTCCTCGTAAAGAAGATCTGATACATATTTAGGGGTAAATTACACCAAATGCCCTCCAACTTTAAAATTTGCTTAGGGATATTCTCCAACTTCACTTTGTAACACAAATATCCTTCATCTTTTAACGTGTTTCATCCGATGCCCTCTTTATCTGGGATAGCCAGTTTTCTGATTTTTCATCGACGTGGCGTTCACGTGGCCATCTCCTCTCTCCTCCACGTAAATAGTCGTTCGACGTGGCATGCTCCGACGTGGCATATAAAATTACATCAATGCCCTCCAACTTTAAGGTTTGCTCAGCGATACCCTCCAACTTCACTTTGTAGCACAAATACTCTTCATTTTTTAATACATTTCACTCGATGCCCTCTTTATCTGGGACAATCGATTTTCTGATTTTTCGTCAACGTGGCATTCACGTGGTCATCTCATCTCTCGTCCATGCAAATAGCCGTCCGACGTAGCATGCTTCGACGTGGCATCACATATTAAATCGTTTTACTTACCGTAAGTTGACCCACTCACTGTTAAATTATTTTCTTATTTTTCTCTTTACCGTTGTTCGCATTAAACCTCATTCGCCGTTCGCACTCCTTCGTCATTCGTTCTCCTTCATCATGAAAAGTGAACGATGAAGGAGGCGAACGACGAAGAAGAGCAAACGGCGAAGGAGTGCGAACGGCGAAGGAGATTTCTTGCGAACGACGGCAAAAAGGGAACTAAGAAAATAATTTAACAGTGAGTGAGTCAATTTACGGTAAGTAAGATGGTTTAATATGTGGTGCCACGTCGGAGCATGCTATGTCAGACGGCTATTTGCATGGAAGAAAGATGAGATGACCACGTGGACATCACGTCGACAAAAAATCGAAAAATCGACTGTCCCAGATAAAGAGGGCATCGAGTGAAATGTATTAAAAGATGAAGGGCATTTATGTTACAAAGTGAAGTTGAAGAGTATCGCTGAACAAACATTAAAGTTGGAGGGCACTGGTGTAATTTTATGTGTCACGTCGGAGCATGTCACGTCGGACGACTATTTGCGTGGAGGAGAGAGGAGATGGTCATGTAAATGTCACGTCGACGAAAAATTGAAAAACCGACTATCCCAGGTAAAGATGGCATCGGGTGAAATACGTTAAAAGATGAAGGACATTTGTGTTACAAAGTGAAGTTGGAGGGTATCGTTGAGTAAACCTTAAAGTTGAAGGATATTTAATATAATTTATATTTTAGTGAATATATATTTAATTATTTTCCTTAAATTTGTATCTTCGTAAATCCTAATAACCCCAAGGCCCAAACAATACAAATTGCATGTATCGCCAGCACTTCTGTGCATGCGACACGGACGTGTCAACTAAATGGCGGCCATGTTGCAACTTTTAGTTTTAATTTTTCGCTATTATTGCTAATTAATAATTCGAACCATTTTAACCTTTCAACCCATGAATACCGAAACAAATAAATGAAAAAACACACACACGTCTTTGGCTTCTTCTCCCCTTTCTCTATCTCCCCCCGTTTCTTCTTCTGCAGCTTCAACATTACTTTCTCCCTCCTCCCTCTCTCTTCCGCTGCAACATTATTGTAACATATAAAAAATAGAGAGACACACAGAGAGGTGACAAAGAAAGCAAAAAAGGAAGAAATTTTTTTTTTGAAGGATGCCGAGCGTGGCTGTGAAGTTGTACAGTGTGTTCTTCAAGCTGCTGTTAAAGCACAAGCTGCAGTACCGGCTGCAGCCGGAAGGCAACGCCGACGCTGGAGACCCCTTCGGCATCACCTGCCGATCCGAGGAGGCCACGGCCCCCGCCAACCCCTCTTTCGCCGCCGACGGCGTCGCCACCAAGGATATCCACATCGACCCCCTCACCGCCCTCTCCGTCCGCATCTTCCTCCCGGACTCCTCGCTCTCGGGGGAAGCCGCCGCCGCCGCCGCGCCTACCGCAGGCGGAGGGTCCCGCCCGATGGACCCTCAAACTCGTCGCAACAGCTATGGCGCAGTCCCTTCCTCCGCCGCAACCGCGTCCCCTGACCACGTCCGCCGCTACAGCTACGACGGCCCTGGATCCGCCGAGACCTCACCGGAGAACGGCAGCACCTACCGGGGTTACCTGCCCTCCGTCCGCGATAAGCTCCGGCCGCAGGGCGGATCGAAGAGGCTGCCGATCGTGATCCAGTTCCACGGCGGTGGGTTTATCGCCGGGAGCAATACGTCGACGGCGAACGACTTCTTCTGCCGGAGGATCGCGAAGCTGCTGGACGTGATCGTGGTCTCGGTTGGCTATCGGCTCGCTCCGGAGAGCCGGTACCCGGCTGCCTTCGACGACGGGCTGAAGGTGCTGAATTGGCTGGGGAAGCAGGCGAATCTGGCGGAATGCAGCAAGTCGATGGGGAACTCAAGGGGTGGAGGCGGTGCCGACGCGAGGATGGCGATCCTTGTCGATACTTTTGGAGCGTCCGCAGTCGAACCATGGTTGGCCGCCCACGGCGATCCTTCGAGGTAATCCCTCTCTTTCGAGAACAAAAAAGTTGTTTGCTTTGCTGAATGATCAGAATACCTGTTAGAGTTCTTTATCTCCCGACTTCTTCTTCTGGCTTGCAAACCCGAAAGAAACCAAAGATTTCTACATAGAATTATATCCAGAGGTTAACGATTCTCTGTGGTTAGAATCTTAGCACAAACTTTAATTTCTGATACAACATCTTCCATGAATTAAATGTAGACGATGCTTAGTCTATTCAAGTTTTTCAGTTGTATTTGACCAAAGTGGCTGATACATGTCAACTTTCACATTTCATTTGCTGCACTGAAATTGTTCAGTTCTTTGCGGTTGGTCCAGTTGTATGTTGTTGATATGCTGTGAGCTATTAGAAGGATGTAGGATAAATCATGGCTGTTGCACTAATCTTTGTGAGTGTTAAACTTTGGTGGCTAAACTTTTCTGAGTGTTGTTCTATTTCCAACTTTATGATGAAACCATTGATGGATAGGATTGTTGTTTTGCTAATCTGATGAGATATGATACATTCGATTTATGATGTAAGCAAGCTTGAATTACTAGAAGCAATTGATCCTTGTCGAGAAGCTTGAATTAGCCACTGTCCTTTATCATCTCATCATGCTAATTTTTCGAGAATGGTGATCCTTGTCGATGGGGAGCTCGAGGGATGGAGGTGGCACCAATGCAAGGATGGCGTTCCTTGTCAATACTTGAATTATTAGCTACTGCCCTTTGTCATCTCATCATGCTCATTTTTCCTCTACATTGATCTTCAACTTTGTTGTACTGCTGTTATTTGTATATTATTTTCATATCACTATCTTTTCTTTTCATGTCTGAACTATTCAAGCATGGTGGTGGTTATACGTTTCTCAGTTTCTAGTTTACAAAGTCTTATGCCTTATTTTGACCCAAGAAAAGGTATTATATCTCATTTTTTCTGCCTATGAATATGTTGAAACAGGTGTGTTCTCCTGGGAGCGAGCTGTGGAGCTAACATTGCCGATTTTGTGGCTCGGAAAGCAGTTGAAGCTGGAAAACATATAGAGCCTGTTAAGGTCGTCGCTCAAGTACTGATGTATCCCTTTTTCATTGGGAACACACCGACGCATTCTGAAATAAAGCTAGCAAATTCATACTTCTACGATAAGTCAACATGCATTCTTGCTTGGAAGTTGTTCTTACCTGAGGGGGAATTTAGTCTAGACCATCCAGCAGCAAACCCCCTCGTGCCAGGAAGAGGACCACCATTGAAGCACATGCCTCCTACCCTTACAGTGGTTGCAGAGCACGACTGGATGAGGGATCGGGCCATTGCATATTCTGAGGAACTCCGGAAAGTCAATGTTGATGCACCAGTCCTTGAGTACAAAGATTCTGTTCATGAGTTCGCTACACTCGACATGCTCCTGAGGACACCAAAGGCACTGGCCTGCACCGAGGACATTGCCATCTGGGTGAAAAAGTATATTTCGATCCGTGGGCATGAGTTCTCCTATTAGATGCAGTGGTACACGGAGTTTTCTCCAGAATTCATGAAACCTACCTGCTAGCAGGTGAATCTGTTAATTCTTTTGTCATCTTAAGTTTTGTATTAGTGTTAGCATGTAAAAAGTAGGCTCAGTGGCTATCTTCCTGAGTTTCTCATTTTTTCATTCCTGTCTATATGCGCCTTGTAACATTAGAATAGTCAGAAATTTTATTTGAGCCTCATGATATCAGCTTGTGATCATGTTTCCATTGATGGCCTTCCAATGAGTCTGATGCTTTTGTACTAGCCAAGGCATGAGATTTAGCAAGTTCTTTCACCCTTTAAGTTGGGTCAACTTTTTTTCCCGGTATTATTATGAGAGTCAAATCTAAACTTGGAACAAGACTTGTTCATGGTGTATTCGCTGCATTTTTTTGAACTCTTCTTCCTCAAGTCCATATCAAGGATTTAGTCATGGATTACGTACAAAAAGATGGGTCAAATGCTATGCTAAACCTCTACATGCGAAATCAAACTATCTGGAAAGCATTAAAAAGAAGTATGCAAGTGCTGGTATACCACAAGACGTAGCAAAACGTTGTTTGATATTAACTAAGAGGAAATACACTAAAAGAAGGTTCGAACCCCGCAATTAAAAGAAAAAAAAAAAGACCAGATGCCTGGGTTTGATACTTTTATTATGCCATTGTCTTCTGTCAAATCGAAAGTGATGTATTATCACATTTCATAACATCATTGGAAATGCTATATTATTGTCTTTGGACGTAATATATTTAGATACATTATTGATTATTTTATTTAAATTTTTTTATGTGATTAATTATCGATAATTTTAATTATTCTAATAATTTTAATTATTATTTTATTAATAATCTAAATAATAAACATAAGATGTGCCTTTTCAAATTATAAGTTGGAAATATATTTCGACGAAAATTATTTATTTATTTAATTTTTTAATTTTAAATAATTAATTAATAAATAAATATCATTCAATTTCATTTTTTATTTTTTTATTATTTGAAATCTTTTATAAATAACTTTAATTTTGTCTTATTTTTTTATTTTTTGATTGATTTATTTATAATAATATGTGATCAAAATCTTAAATAATTTCTAGAGTTATTATGATAACTTTAACTATTTTAACTATTATTTATATTATTAGTACTTATCAAATATTATAATATAGTGTTATGGATAATTTAAGTAATGATAATATATTTAAATGGTGATCTATTTAAGAGTTGACTGGACTCGTTTGTAGCATTCTTATAATGTATTCAATCGCATGTTCCCAAAAGATTTATCTTAAGATCGAAGTAGAGCATTCCTAGTTTATTACTAATTAATTTGAAATTGGAAATATCCATTTTTTTAAAAAAAATAAAGAATAAAGGAGAATTATGGACATAATATGGAACCAGATTCAAGACTACAAAATATCTGAAAAGTTTTTTTGTTCGTCAACTTATATTTACGAAACAAACTCAGCCAAGATATTCGTGTAAATCGTGGTAAATTTGTCAGACGATTTTGATAACAAGAAGATAAGAATAGGGAAGTGTCGATATTTATTTATTTTTAATTATCTTGACAATATTTATATCTTAATACTTTTTTCAAACTAAACGGCGAGTCTCTAAATAATAAATTTAAGGGAAAATGTAGGTAAATTAAACACACGGAGAAAAAATTGGATTCAACCAAATTGTTAGAGCTTCGTGTTGAATAAAAATTACTAATATATTAATACTTTTGACTCAAAATTGTCCTCAACAACTTTGTAAAGAATGCTGAATTTCTTTGGATTATCTCAGGTTAATCCGATTTTATTCTGAAACTTAGGTTTAAAGTCAACCTGATAAGTCAGCTGAACAAATCATCTCTACAAAACAGTAATAACTTTTTCTTTGAAGAAAAAGTAAATATAAGTGATGGTGAAAAGTAGTCACCATTAGGGGACTAAAACCATATTCGAAACTGGTCGATTTTTGGTCGGATGACACACCTCCAAATTGATAGGTTGGGGATTGGATAAAATCAAAGTAGAGTCCCTTTTTTTATTTTAAAATGTTTAAGAAGTTATAATTCTGTAAGAATCAATTACATTAGTTTAAAATCTTCTTTTATTATTTGTTGATAATAGAGATCGTTTTGTATATCATATATGTTAAACAAAATTTAAAACATGATATATAAACAACACAGATACATTATAAATATGTATATATGTTATACATAGTCAAAGGAGTGAGTCCATGTTTCTTGAGTACAAGTTTGGTCCTGATCCTAAAATAGATGGGATATTTCACCAATCGGACCAATTCAAACTCGAATATATTTTGAATTAAGATAAAATTTCGAAGATCGAGTCACAATGTCATCCCGGCCCTTATTCACCCACTCACCATTTTGTTATTAATAAAAGGACATTGTTAATTTTATTAAAATTTTGATAATTCAATTTTTTTTTGAGAAAAGAACGAAATTCATCTTCTAGTATTCTTAAATAATCTCGATCTATTTTTTAGTAAAATAATCTTTTATTACATAAATAGAAAACATATTGAGTATGGTATATGTCATGATTTTTTGTTTTGGCAAAAGTGGAAAATAGTGGAATTTTTTGGAAAACACGAAACTATTTGTAAATATCAAAATTTAGTGCCCATTACTTACATATTTTTCATTCTTATTTAAATAGATCCTACTTATAAAATAAGGTTTATATATAATATGAAAAATAACGTGCCATGATAAATACTTTGAAGAAGTGAAAATGAATACGATTATAATGCAATCAATATGTAAATATTTTTAACCGCCATTAGCTCGGAACATTTATTTTATTAAATAGAAATATCTTATCAAAACTACACCAATTCGAATTTAGAAAACAATGACATAATAACATTATATTTGAGTAAATCAGACTATTCTCGAATGTTAGGATACATCGGAAAAAGAAGGAAAAAATAAATAAAAGGTAGTTATAGTATGCAACTGGTATTCTAAATTACTAATAAAATTTAATTAATGTATAATAATAAATAATTATGTTTTTTTTTTGTAATCATAAATTTACAGAAGGAAAAGAAAAAGAACTCCTCGGATAGAAATATCAGATGTTAAAAACTAATATAATTTAGAGCTTTTTACGAGCCATTTAATTTTGATTCTACAGCATTTCCTGTTGTCATTTATTATTATTATTATTATTAGTTATTTTGTTCGTTCTTTTTTAATGCCTTTTATTAAATCGCTCAATCAAATCCGCCGCCGCAGAGACGTCGCGTGATTTTTTTTAACAGCGTCGTGAGTGAAATAAGTTCGGGGTCCGAACTCGAAAGAGTGGTCACTTTGTGGGAAAATAATGGATGCGGCTTCTGTGCTCGCGGGGAGCCGCTCCTCCTGCTTCGCTCTATCCAAAACTCCACCTCCCTCCTACAGCTTGCGTTGGAAGGGCACCAGCGGCCGCCATGGCTGCTCCCAAGCTGTCTCCTTCCAGTCCCCCCGTCACCTCGCCGCTTTCCAGCCGTCGCCGCTGCTCTCCCTCTCCTCCTCCGGAGACCAGCGCCACGCGAATGAGCGCGCCCGCGGGAGGACCAGAACCCACGTCTTCCTCCCCCGTCTCGTGGCCGCCCTGGTAAAGATGTTCCCTTTGTCCACTGTGTTCCATACCTAGGACGTTTGAAATTTTCGGGCTTTGTTGTAGAATGCACATTGAGGAGGGAACAAGATTGCGTCTTTAGGACGCCATCGTTCTTACATTGTGCGATTCAGTTAGAATGTACGAAAAGTTATTAGTCTTTTAACTTGTTTATTGTGTTTCCTCTGGCGCAGGAGGCCGTTGAGGAGACGTACATCATGGTAAAGCCCGACGGCGTTCAGCGCGGCCTGGTAAGCAGTCGTGATGTTTGATATTTTGCTTCTCAAAGGGATAAATTTGTTTTGGTCGTTTCTAATTTGCGTTGCATATAATGTGCATTTGTTTGGTGAATGAAGGTTGGAGAGATTATTTCCCGCTTTGAGAAGAAAGGATTCTTGTTGAAAGGATTGAAGCTTTTCCAATGCCCAAAGGACTTGGCAGAGGTTTGCGACTTTTGGCTTCATTTTTTAATGTACAGCAAGAGTTTGATGACAAGTAGTGTACTTTATTTTGAGAATATGTAGATTTGAGGAAGCAAAACTGTCAATTGTCACTGGATTGTAATCCCTATTTTTTTTTTACAAGGATGAGGAAATATTACAGATTTACAGTTATCATATCATGTTGGGTACCTGGTGCCCTTTGAGTCTCTTGATACGTACCTGACTTTCTTATATAAATTAAATGGATTGAATTTTCCATGGTTGTAAGCACTGTCGATCATTTTTAATGGTTGATAAATAAACAGCATTGATTATAGTGCAAGCAAGTTAAATTGATATCACGTTCATTTCCTTTGCTATTTTGTTATAAAGGGCTTTAAGAATACAAAATAACTTTTTATGATATAGACCTGCAATTATGCTTCTTATGTCAAGACAGTTCATCCTCCTTAGTCCTTTCTTTTATTTTTTACTTCAATCAAGTATCTTCCAGATGCATAACTTTTGTTTATTCTCAATCTTCTTCACAAATGTCAATATCTCATTGACTTTCTCAAAAAGGCTCACATGTAAAAAAAAAAGTATATTTACAATCTATTAGCTTATTCTTACTTATGTGCACTTGAATGCAAACGTTCATATGCACAACAAAATTATCTGGATTCCACACTACTCATACTGAAGCAATTTTCTTATTTCATCTTATGTACAGGAGCATTACAAGGATCTCAAAGACAAACCATTTTTTCCCAAGCTGATTGAGTATATCACTTCAGGACCAGTTGTTTGTATGGTATACTTCTTATCATCCTTTTTTTTAAATGAGAAAAGACGTTATCATCCAGTTTTGTCCAATAATCATGCTGAAAAAACCTGTTTTCACTTCGTTGTCATGATCATAATAATTTACTTTCAACAAATGGAAGGCATGGGAGGGTGTTGGTGTCGTAGCATCAGCTCGTAAACTTATAGGAGCCACAAATCCTCTTCAAGCCGAACCAGGCACTATTCGAGGTGACTTAGCTGTTCAAACGGGAAGGTAACACCTTGTTCATCGACCAAATTGAATTTCTTTCCATTTGCTCCTATATATGGCATACTAATAAGAGATGTAAACTAAATTTTTTGCAGAAATGTTATTCATGGAAGCGATAGCCCTGAAAATGGTCAGCGGGAAATCTGTAAGTCACTCAATAAATTATCTTGCATAAATACAGTTCTTCATCGTTCACCTTCTGAGCATCTTTCTTTATTCTGCAAATTAAATTTGAACAATTAGGAAAAAGCTCGAAGATGGCTGTAGGCAATAACAAGCATCCTGGGCATGTTTGTTTGATTTTCAAAGTAATTGAGCTGAAGTGAATTGGATAATTGTATTCTGCATAGGAACTTTACTAACAAAAGTTTGTTCGTTTGTTCTTCTAAAAAAAATGTTTGTTCCTTTGTCGCCATAAATAGTTTCTTTTAAATTCCAACCAATGTTGTCAAATTCGCATGCTAACACATAGATGTCTTCGCAAATCTCTTAAGTATTTGATTGTAGTTCGACACATTTTTGCCAGCATGAGGTAGGATCGTATGTAACAACAACAACAACAAAGCCTTATCCCACTAGGTGGGGTCGGCTACATGGATCATACGACGCCATTCCGCTCTATTAGTAATATTCGTTGATCCATGTTCATAAGATTCGACAGGATTTTATGCTGGCTGTCGGGACCTAACACAACCCTCCTCATTTATCCGGGCTTGGAACAGGATCGTATGTAAAATTGATTGAATTCGTTTCTACGCATTCTTTAACAAAGATTTTTTTCATTAATTTTCTCTATTATCCGCTCCCTTTTTTTATTCTCTGGCTAATGCAAGCCCCTTTTATCAACTCCCAAATGACCTTTGGCCTAATCAAAGACTCGAGGAAATGCAAGTCCTCTCCTTACCACGAATCATTATTGGCTCTTGCCTCCTCATCTGTTGCTGCCCTCATCCTGCCTCTCCTTGGATAATTTGAAACAAATGTCATTTGTATTTTGTACAAATAAGAATCTTCTTCATTTTCAAATGATAGAATTGATAGGAGGTTTAGAAGATAGGTTAACTGAAGTCACTTATAGGTATATTTCCAGATATTTTCTTTGGATTTCGCATACTTAAAAAAGAATTTTTCATTGTCATTGTTTTCTGAAAAAAGTAATATGCAAAATTTTTTTTGAGAGGAATGTGCGAACATATTTAATGATACAATATGGTGGAATCACCTATTCTGTGTAATGATCCCCTGTGTGCATGGTTTTTCTCCCCTTCCAAGTCAAGCCTGATTTACAATTTTGCAACACCGGTGCAGACATTTCTTTTGCACAAAGTCAAGCTATATTAAACCACGATATATGTTTAAAAATCAAAGTGGTTATAAACTAGGAGGACATGCATATAAAATGCTTATATTAAGATTAATGGCTTGACTTTAACTCGGATGCCGTAAAGATGTGTTCATTGGCATATTATTCTAGACGAGATGTAATGTGACTACTTGCATTCATATGGGCCATATGGAACCAAAGAAATGGATGTACTTTTTGAGGAAAATGATGCTATGCTGCAAATGTCATGTTTTGTGCTCTTTCTTTTATGAGAGATTGGATGCAATTTTTAAATGGGAAACATTGCATGTTCATTCATCAATAAAAATGAATGATTGACACATTTGGTATTCATCCTTTCCTCTCAAAAAGTTTTTCTGCGAGGCTCAATCATATGTTTTCATTTCAACCTTCACCTCCAACTGAGATTTGTCTCCTCCAGTTTCCCTACATATTGCAATTTGCCTTCATTCATCTCCAAATTCTTTACCTTGACTAGCAGTGGAAATTTGAAATCTGTCAGTTTGCTTCCTCATTTCCTCTACCTTGCTGTCATGCACTCCCTCTGTCCAGCATCTCTTCCATGATTACATCTACCAGCAGCCTAATGATGTTTGATAATAACACCTTAACCAGTCACTTCTGAACTATGAAATCTGACCTTTAGACTCGGCTAAGGATCTGCCAATGTTGTCTTGAGATTTTAAACACTAATATTGTTCTCATCGACCAAACCTTTGTTGAGGTTGAGGATCTTGAAGCTAAGTAAAACACAATTTGAATCTGCATTCTGCATTCAATAATTTCTAGTTTCCACTGGGCTTTTCTCTCCATAGTATACTTGTCAAGTTACCCCAACAGAATTCCTAATTTTAATATCCCCTATGTCATCTCTTTTTAGTGTAAACTCATTCATCAGTTTGCTGCTTATTGAAAGTTGAAACTTAAAAAAAAGTTGAAACTTCCTGTGTTAAATTTCATGTTAGCTTCTCACAATTTATTGGTCAATGGTTTTTGGCTTCCTCATTGATTTATTTTAAAATTATTGAAAATTTAGTACAACAGTTCACTTCACCGTATTAATTGCTTTGTAAAATGTGAGATTATATGTTGTTAAAGAGGTCAGATATTCATTCTTTATTAACTATAATTCGTATATTAATTATTTTCTTTATAAATTTATGATACGAATGTACCTTTTGAATTTACAAGAGTTCAGACGAGTTTCTCGTTGACGCTCAAACTTAAAAGCCTTGGTTCTTCTAAGATGGTCGTGTCCTATAGATCCAGATTAACAAAATAGGTCTGCAATTTAGAGTTAGTTCTCAATTCTGCAAATAGACTGTAGGGTTGTAGCTCAACCAGGAGTGATATGCCACTGGCTCTGAGGGTTGATGAACCAGTAACAATACTTGGTAAACCTGCGTACATATTGAAGTGATGAGTGTAGCTAATTAGCTAGTTATCGTAAATGCATAGGCTTATCCGTCCACAGGCTCTATTCTTTTGCTGCAAGTGCCTAAACTTTTGTGCCGTTTTCTTTGGCAGCTCTTTGGTTCAAAGATGGTGAATTGTGTACATGGGTACCAGCTCAGGCACCTTGGCTACGAGAATAATATTCTGGTGGTTTGAAGAAGCAATCCTTGAGCGCAGATAGCTCATGGCAGCAAGGTTTCTTTTATCAGTTTACATGTTGTCCATGCTACTGCTCGGCTTATTCAAAATCAGGACAATGTTGCCTTGTGGCAACCATCGAGTTATATATATATTTTTCGAAAATAATAAGCATGCATTATTCTATTTTTTTTGTTTCAAATGTAGTCAATGCTTTTGTTAACCGTCGAGATGATGGCTCATCAAATGCTTCTCCATTGGGAATACTCCCTCTAGTGCCATTCATAATTTGTCCCAAGTATATTTCTCTCTTTAGGGGAAATAGAAAGAAGAAAAGACATATGCCATCCGCCATGAGTGTTTTGGAGTTTGCATACACCTAACCTATTTATTTAAGGCTGCATATAGTTTCTCCCAACATAAACATATCTCTTTTTAAAGGAAAAAATGCACGTGGAACGTGCTAATTTAGGCCATAAATGAAATTAAATATAAGGCTGCATACATCTCCTTTTTTACTTTTAAATGAAATTAAAGGGTAAAATATTTAACCCAATAAATGCAAAAAGATAATCGCGATCATCACTCTTCTCTAATTTCCTACCACTTGCAAAGCGGAAAAAAAATAAATTCCCCTTTCTGTTTCAAATTATTCTTTTATAGTTTCGTGTCAAAGCTTCCAAGTGTTCAAATCAAACATTTTTTTCCTGCGTGTTTTGAGAAGGTTCACAAGAGAGCAATCGAATCAAGGGTTACATCAAATTTAGTTTCCGTGGAGAAGCTTGTGAGCTTGTGTTATGAAAGTGACTCCCAACATAAAGAAAAAAGAAAAGGCAAGTTGAAATAACTCCTAGGAGAATATGTGCTCAAGAAATAAGTTAACGAAGATTTAATTAATCGGCATGGTCCCCAAAAGTGTGCGATATCGATCATAGTTTCATAATAGTGCTATTTATTATATTTGACACTCTGCTGCGGACCATTGATACACACAAAAAGGAGGTGGAGAAGAGTATATTTAACTCTTTGCGACCTTTTCTAAGAACAATTTGTAATCTTTTACACATTTATCTTTAATTCATTTTGATTTTTAATTGTTGTTGTTCCTAAATTTTACTTTTGGCAGTCTGTTCAATATTTTGTAGACATCATGACCCTTTCCATCGTCAGTCTGTTCAATATTTTAGTGAAACTAATAAACTTAGTTACAAATTATAATACTTTTTGGTGGACGATATTGACCTAGCAAAATATTGAAACCCTGATAATAAGATTCTGTCGAGATCACTTTTCGATATAATCATAGGAAACTTGAGAATAAAATACATATTAAGAAAAAAATTAAATATATATATATATATATCCATTGACAGATGATAAATCTGAAATTAATAATAATCTTACATTGAATTGAATCAAGAAGTACAATGTTGCATTTTAAAAAAATATGAGATATTATTTTTTGCAAAAAAATAAAATAAAACTCAATTTCTACGGGATACATCATAATAATAAAATTGATAAGAATAAATTATTAAATTGATATTGAAGTTGGCATCCGTAAGAATAACAAATTATGAAATCAAATTTATCAAGATCCTTTAGATTTAATTTTAGATTTATATTTTTATAAAACTATTTATACTGTCGAATCCTAAGATTTTATTAGTTTTAAGATCTAAATGAGATTCTGTAACTAAGATAGATATCATATTTTCTTTCCAAATGAACTTTGTCCCGGAACTATCCTTGAATATTCGATTGATCAGCAATTTTCATTTGGGGAATTTATTCTCCTCCATATTTGTATTATTAATCTTCTAATATTAAACACTTCTTTCTTAGAGAAGAAAAGAAGAGGACCTCTGGTAGACACCCGTTGCTCGCTTTGGATTTATATAATGCCCCGACATGGATGTTGGATACACCTCTCTCTCTCTCTCCTCCCCCACCTCTCTCTCTCTCTCCCCTCCCCCTCCCCCCCCCCCCACACAATTTTTGTAACCTCCCAGTAATCAACTCCCCCCCCCCCCCCCCCCCCCCCCCCCCCCCCCCCCCCACACACACACACACACACAATTTTTGTAACCTCCCAGTAATCAACTTCTCCGAAGTGACTGTGTCATACTAGGGATAAAACTCCGTGTTCTTTCTCTTACACGCACGCCTGTGCTGGGAACAAAGTGAACAACCAAAGACGACGGGGATTGGGGGAGGTAAAGAATATTAGTGGGCTTACTGCTGAAAGGAGGGAGTTTTGAGGACTGTGATGTTATCATGATTTGGTTGGTGCCTCTCCACTGGAGCACGAGAAGAGCTTCGGATCTGGTGCTCCGCCTGCGATGAAGGACCGAAGGCGGAGGGAAGCCTTGTGGGCCGCCGGCGCCGACGTCGGTGAGGGAGGAGGTAAGGGGAGGGCGAGGAGCTCCGTCTCGGCCTCCCTGCGGCTCCGCGCCTTCGTGCTCCTCTGCTGCGTGCTCTTCTCCGGCGTCGCCTTCTCCACCTTCCGAATCTTCGGAGGTAGGCTAAAAATAGGATTTTGAAGGCGCAGGGATGTTAAATGTTTGTTCTTGTAGCGTTGATGCTACTGGAATTGTAGTTTCGGTGTCCAAATTTCTAATCTTCGGGGGAACTTCAGTTGTTTGTGGAGGGAGTTTTGCTTGAGGTTTTAAAGAAAACGTGCATGGTTTGAGATCTGTAGCCTGCTTATCTTGGCAAAGTTCTCTTGATTTTTTTGTTGTAAGTACCTTTTTTCATTCGTTATTGTCGTATGCTTGTTATGTTTGGCCTCCTCATTTTTTTTTGGGTTTTAGCCATTTGAAGTTTAGGTGAACAACTTGTTGTGAATCGGAACAGTATCCGAGTATTTCTCACTCTTTGGGCTCAAAGTTCTTGTGAGATTTTTGTATTTCATCTTTGATTCTCTGGGATACTAATCTACATAATTTAGCCTGATACGATATTAAGGTTTTATGATTTTGTTTTCGTATTTTTTCTCTTATATTCGCCATGATTGGGTTCTCTTCAAGCAGCACTAACATTTCTCACTATGTTAAGGATCTAAGGATTAGCTCATTCCCTGTATTCAAATAACAATCTTTATAATATGTGGACTGAAATTTGTTTTCGTTTCTTCGTCCCTTGATGCACCTTCGGTCTTTTACTCATAGTTTGCGTTTCAGGAACCGATGTTTCATTTTCTTCTTACTGTTCTCTTCAATCTTTTCCGCTGTAAATTGTATGAATTGTATTAGAAATCTAATATGTTTTTGTTTGCTCTTGCCTCTGAATACAGTGTCATCGCGACCAGTGCTGATATCTCGGCATCAGAACCCCACCATTAATGCAGTCGCCACTGAGCACCCATTTCTCCAGCGAGAAGTGACCGGCAATAGCACGACTGCAGCTGCGCCTCCTCTCCATTTCTCAGAGGCTGTATCCTTCCCCGATCATGTGATGGTGTTTCCCGAATCCTGCATTTCACTTCCCAGCCCAAAGATTCTATGCTTGTACTATTTCACCTCCACCAATTATTCACTTGGCCCTGACATTAGTCTTGCACCAATTGCTACTCCATCCTCAAGCCATTGTTTCATCCGCTGTCCCCTTGTGCCACACAATTTCTCTTTATCCCTCTCCGGGGAGCTCCCTCCGGTGCACCCTCACAGTTGGGACCATATGTCCTATTCTGCTCTCTTTGATATCCGTGACAACACCACCATTATCTTTGCGAAGGGACTCAATTTGCGCGCTGCACGGCTTGCCGTCTCCTCCCGCTATGAATGTGTCTTTGGATGGAACTTCTCCAATCCGAAGTACCTACTGACTTCTCCTGTTCTCTCTGCTGCCCAAGAAATTATCCGATGCCTGACCCCGCCTGGTGTCCTCCGTCGCATTCATCGCATTGGACACTCTATTCAGGATCTTCCTTTAGCGACTGTCAGGACAAAAGGTCGTGGATCGATCACTCTTCCCACGGTTGCCCGATTGGAGGCCCTTCAACAATTAAAAGGCAGAAGGAAGGAACATTCCATGTGTGTATGCACAATGGTGCGCAACCAGGCAAGGTTCCTGCGAGAATGGATCGTTTACCATACCCACATTGGCGTCCAAAGATGGTTCATCTATGACAACAACAGTGATGATGACATTGAACAAGTGATAGAGTCACTAGTCTCAACTGGGAGTTATAATGTGAGCATCCATTCCTGGCCTTGGGTGAAGACCCAGGAAGCAGGCTTTGCACACTGTGCTCTTCATGCTACAAATCATTGTGACTGGGTTGGATTTATTGATGTTGATGAGTTCTTGTATCTTCCAACAAATTTGAAGCTTATTGATGTGCTCCGGAATTATTCAAGCATACCGAAAATCGGTGAACTTCGGACAGCATGCTATAGTTTTGGACCCTCGGGGAGAAAGTCTATTCCCTCACCAGGTGTGATGATGGGATATACATGCAGGATGAACGCTCCTGAGAGGCACAAGTCGATCGTCCGCCCTGAGGCTCTGAATCCTTCATTGATCAATGTCGTGCACCATTTCCATTTGAAAGAAGGCATGAAGTATGTGAACTTGGAGAAGGGAATTATGGTCATCAATCACTATAAGTTTCAAGTCTGGGAAGTGTTCAAGGAGAAGTTTTACCGGAGGGTAGCAACTTATGTTGCTGATTGGCAGGATGAGGAGAATGTTGGATCAAAGGATCGAGCCCCTGGACTGGGGACGAAGGCAGTGGAGCCGCCAGATTGGTCTATGAGGTTCTGTGAAGTAAGAGACACAGGCTTAAGGGATTGGGTATTGCAAAACATGATTGATGCACAAACTGGTACTCTCCCATGGTAACAAGAAAGTAAATTGTATCATATTCTTTGCTTTGAACAGGGAAGACTGAATAGAAAGAAGAAAAAAAGGAAGTCAAGGACTAAATGGATCATGATTCAGCCAGTTGCTCTGATTCATTTTATAATTTTACTGTTTTTTTCACCCTCAAATATTTGATGTTTCTACCTTTTTTGTTGTAATTATGGATCGGAGGCAAATAATTCTTTTTGTAGATATAGAAATAATTTCTCCTTATGTATCATGCTGACAGGCAAAACATCGTTGTAATGTTAGACATGATGAATTAAATGCTAGTTCTTTATTATCTTTTTCTGGTCATAAACATTGATTTTTTATTTTTTATTTATTTTTGTTCTTGTTCTGCTGTAATCAGTAAAGTATGACTTTGGCTTTTAGTAAGTTTGAGGGATCACTTATCTTTGATTTTACGTATAAATCCAATCTTCTTGAAAAAGATGTTATACCTTCCTTGATGTTATCCTGGGAGCATCTTGAAGACTAAAATAGTCAAAAGTAGTGATTGAAAGTTGAGCATATTGTAACCCAGACTTTAACCCCATCGACCTGTTACTTTTGTTCTGTCTTTTTTCTCCTTTGCCTTTCATTAGCTGTCTGTTTCAGCATTATGCTTATCTGGAAACATGAATCCATACAATGAAGCTGCCTTTTCATTATTTCATATAAAACAGTGTCTACATCTGCATTGCAGGGTAGCAAAAAAAAAAGCTTATATTTCCTATTCCCTTCCCCACCCCGCCCCATCAAAATCGTACACCTACTGCCTGATTGCAGTATTCTAATGGTCTTAACAATGTATTCGTATGGTCCTTGGATGTGTGATCAAACTTTAAATAAATTGCGTCTGTTGGAACTTCCACTTCCGGTCTAAAAGTCTCCATGACAGCATGCATTTCAGCTCGTGTCTTTGCTCTAAAGGTCCCACAACCCTGTTTAAACTGTTGATACTGCAAATCTAATTTGGGAATGTACAGTTCGTTCCTATATGAGGAGCACAGTCTCCTGTGCTACAAAGTTAAACAAAAATGCGTCAAGCAACTTGTAAGGCTGTAATGCTGCTGCTGCTGCTGCTATCAATTGTGCTGAGCTGTGCGTCATACTGTTCACAACTCACGCAAGTCACAGGTGAAAGCCATGGTGGCACTGATACCAGGCGTGTGTTCGTGATGAATTATTAGCTTGGCCGGTCGGGGCTTGGAAGTTTCCATGTGAACAATTTAGTTTGCATTATGATGGTCCTGGAGTCGAGGTGTCCTCATGCATGCATTGCCCAATTAGATGCCAAGTTGGTGCTCGCTGTCTCGAGAGTTTTAACTCACTGGCACTTTGCATTCCTTCAGGAGAGGAAAGACGCGTCTAAGTCGAAAGCAAATGTTGTAAATCCAAAATAGGCCGAGTCCAAACACTGGTGTCCATAGGCCCAAATCCAATTGGGTTGGTCTTTGGGCCACTTTGGGCTGATAGGTCTAATTAAAAAAATTAAAAGTGCTTCTAACTGTGTCTTCTTTTGCATCTGAATTTAGATTATATTTTTAAAAATAATTTTGAAATATTAATTTTACTCTCACTTTCTTAGCATAATTAATGCACTAATACGAGTAAACGAGTTATTTAATTTTTCTTATATGAAAAGAAAGGACAAAAAGTAATCTTTTATATATATCAAAACGTTAAGTTTAATTTTTTGAAAAAAAAAACCAACAAATTTAAGTGTCAAATTTGAATAATTTTTAAAGGAATTTGTTTGGCAAATAATTAATAGAGGGATGGGATGACATGGTGAGTGATGAGGTGGTGAAATATGGTATGTCATAAGAAAGTTTATATTTAAATAATAAATTATATAAGATATGGGATGAGACAATGGATGTTTTATTTGTATAAAAGTTATTTTTACTCTTCATTATATATTTAAAATATTTATAATCGTTAATTAGAAGTGAGCATGAGCCAGGACGACCTGGTCGCCCTCATTCGCAACGATTTGAATTTTTCGAATTTTTTTCGACCCGATGGATAGTTGGGTCAGGACTGGGTTTCATTTCTTTGAGATTCGGTCGAGACGGGTCGGGACCGAATCCGAGTTTTATGTCCTGATCCGATTGAATATATTATATTAATATTAAAAATAGTATATTTATATTTATTTTAAATAAAATTTTATATTTTATTTGATATGTTATGAGTAATAAATAATTACTTAACTTAATTTATTTTTCTCTTTTATTTTTTTTGAACTATTTTATTCATCTATATTAAAAAATAAAAAAATAATAGATTGGGAGAGGGAGAGGAGAGAGAGAAGTGATTTAATTTGGTAAAAAAAATGATTTCAATTGATAATAAAAGAGATTAATTTCGTTTAAAATTATTTATTCTTTCTAGTTTCATCAATTTAATAGAATAAAAAATATAATATTTAAAAAATTTAAATATTTCACCCCATCCATGTTAACTTAAATAAAAAATATCCTCTATATTTCACCCCACCACCCGTCTGATCCAAACAAACTTTAAAAGTTTGAGATGCCAAAAAAATTATACTTATTCAACGTTGAAAAAGTATAATTTTCCATACACTGAATGTTAATAAAGATAATATATTCTACCATTAGCCACTATTATTTTAAAGTAGCTTATTCTACATTTTACCCCCCGCTTCAGTGAGCCCCTCCGCTGATAGGCCTGAGACTCCACGGGGCTCCGGCGACCTCCTCATCCTCAACGTCGACAGATCAAACGCCCGTGCTGCTCACCCTTTCCCGTCGGAGCGCAGCGCGATCCCTGCGACACAGTCTATTCGGGGCTCAAATCGACTAGGTTTGAAATCTTACTTTCATATATTTCGAGGCACAATTTTATTTCTTGCACCATGTAGTTTTCATTTCTTAGCTTGCAGTGATGATACGCTTCATTGAGAATTGAGAGCAAAGGTTGTTAGAATTTCAATCCGTTAGTAAGAGAGATTCTTCCAAGAGAAAATGATCCCGATCTGAGATATCATCTATACTACAACATAAATCCGGATCTTAGATTCCGTAGGATTTTACTATACTATAATAATGGTTATAAAAAAATTCAATAAAAAATAAAAGTAATAAAAGACCTCGACTAAATTCATTTTTATTATATTATTTTTATCTTTATAAGTTTTTTTCTTTTCCATGGTGTCTACTCTAATATCGTCCAATAGTTCAATATTATTTTATACAACAACAACAACAAAGCCTTATCCCATTAGGCGGGGTCGGCTACATGGATCATACGACACAATTCCGCTCTATTAGTAACTATATTCGTTGATCCATGTTCATAAGATTCGACAGGATTTTATGCTGGCTGTCGGGGCCTAACACAACCCTCCTCCTTTATCCGGGCTTGGGACCGGCTATAAAATATAGGCGGAGTTTCAATATTATTTTATACATTTACAAAAAATTGAGTTCCATTTTTGCTCGTAAAATGGTATTATGATTAGACTTTAATTAATACAATCTTGCACTTCTTTAAGATCCACTATTATATTGTTAGTATTTTTGTTATTTATATCAGAAAAAGATCATATTGTGCTTTATAACATATATAAAGATATATTATGTTTGGAAAGGTTATGAATAATGGTTAATGTATATAATATTTATGAATAAATATTATTTCATGTATTTTATATTAAATAATATTTTTTAATTCATAAGGTAAGATCTTTGATTCCTGATCCTAAAATACGATCCTATCTTGAAAAGTGATCCTAACAACCTTGTTCAAAAGTGATATCTTCACTGTTAAAATGAGTTCATGAAAATTTCAGTTTCATTATCACTGTGGGATGCCTCTTTGTGGTTTTTATAGATCTCTGTCATCCATGTCTAATTTAAATAGCTTGAAAGGGTTGAAATGAATAAGCAAGCATGACTCGTCTACTTGGGTTAGATTGCATAAGTAACAATGAATACTTTAAGTGTCAAAATTAGGTGTAAGTGCAAAAATGTTAGTATTCCAGAGATGCAATAAGTACAATTTCAAATTCCAGTAGTTCGTCAGCTAATAACAATAATGTTCCATTGCCTGAAACTCATCTACCAAAAATAAAGGAAAAGCAATGAACTGTTTCATTATCACCGTGTTGATTGGATACACAGAGAGAAGTTCAGAATGCCAGGGAATACACATCCAAAACTTGCTTCCCATATTTGGTAGCTTCTAGTTAATGAGACTTAGCATTCCATCTCATGTTTAGTGGTTTTTGCTCAACTTTGAAAACTTGTATTTCATGCCTTAAAACTCAACTTTTTATCTACAGTTAAGAACTTAAGAAACTACTTGATAAGTACTGTGGATAGTTCTGCCGGAAAGAGGTGGAAGATGACATGGTTCTTGCTCTTTGTTGCTGTTTCATTATCACTGTGGGCTGCCTCTTTGTGGCGGATTCTCTCCTTTGCTACTCGTTGCACCCCGTCAAAACCTCGATTCCTTAGTGGAGGTAAGTTTGGCTGATTTACTTAATTAGTGTAGGTTACAACCATCTCACTGTTGGTTTTGTTTGATTTTCCTTTACAACAGAATCTGGTGATAGAAAAAATGTTTTGTTGGTTGTGGCGCACCCCGATGATGAATCCATGTAAGCATTTTTCTTTTAAATTACTTTGTTTGATTTAAAGAAATTATTTAGTGACAGGGTTTAACCATTGCATGATGTTTTTTCCCCTGCATTTCATTTGTTTGGGTTGAATAGAATCTTGAGTAACTATCCCAGATGCCGACATGCATGCAGGTTTTTTGGCCCATCAATTCTTTTCTTGAGTTCAGAAGGGCACAATATACACATTTTGTGCATGTCAACTGGTATGCGCATTTGAGATCATTGCGAAAGCTTATGCACAAAATTAGTAAAGTTTATCTACCATGTTATTCTCCATAGTTTCTTGTTTCTTTTAGGTAATGTCGATGGCATCGGAAATACTAGAAAAAATGAGTTCCACCAAGCATGTGCGGTACTAAAGGTGGCCTTTTGTGACATCACTTTCCTGGGATTTCTCTTATCTTTGTTATTTGATCACCGGGGTCGTGGTAACTAAGAGATCAACTTGCAGGTTCCACTCAAACAAGTAAAAGTCCTGAACCATCCAAGTATACAGGTATCTCCTGCATGCTATTGAATTTGTAGAATGAAATACAACAACAACAACAACAAAGCCTTATCCCACTAGGTGGGGTCGGCTACATGGATCATACGACGCCATTCCGCTCTATTAGTAACCAAACCTTTCGGTATATTATTCACCAATAGAATGAAATATTGGTTCCAATAGAATGAAATATTGTTCCAAAATTTCTTTAATCTTTGTTAATGTTTCTAGGACGGATTTGATAAACCATGGGATCATAGCCTGTTGGCAAGGTTGATTGATGACGAAATTAAGTCATGGAATATTGACTCAGTAAGATTTACTCATGTCAATTTGAGATTATATATATAAATTTTAGATCCAGCAAGTTCCATAAATCTGTAGATTTTGATAAGTAGCATTCTCCTTCTCTTGATCATGTGCCTATTTTGTTCTTCACTTCAAGGTATAAAGCTTAACCATAGTCCATGTTCGTAATCAAGGAATAAGGTGCAACTGGAACTGGTTCTTCCATGTGGTTCTAAAGATATCTGGCAACCACAAGTTTGTCAGCATTTAGTGTGGTAATGGTTGTGTAAGTGAAAAACCTGGCAGTTGGAGGCATCCTCTCCTAGAAATGTAAAAAACAGGGTGTGTTTGACATTTCACTGGCGACTCTAATACTTGGTACTCTCCTTCAAAAAACAAAAAGAAATCTGATTCTTGGTTCTAATGTTATTTTTTTTATGGGGATGTGTGGGTCCTGTTTGCTTTCTTTAATTCATGATCCATATGCATTTCGATGCAGAAAGTTCTTCTATATTCTTTTTGTGCTATTTAAAATTTGTTGTTGTTCAATGATAATGATTTGATATCTCTAATACTTGTTTTCTTCTTTCATCTTTAGATAGTTACATTTGATAAGTTTGGAGTGTCAGGTCATCCAAATCATGCTGATGTGCATCATGGAATATGGTTAGTTTACGACATACTTTAGTTGCTTATGAGTAAAGTTCCTTTTTATAAATGTGACCATGGAGGTTGGAACAAATAAGTTTTAATAGAGGAACATTTAACAGATCTTGCTACTGCTAAATTTATGTGCAAACCCATATGCAAATTTTAATACTTCTTTCATTGAATTTTCTATTCAGCACACTCCTACGCAAAAATGTCCAGAAAAACTATGAAGCTTGGGAATTGGTAAGATCCTTGTGCTCAGTATTCTTTTGTGAACATAGTTGTACATTATGCAGTGGCGTTCTGATACCATGAAATGTGGCATATGTTGTGTAAGCATTTCGAATTTATGCTATCTATTGTAAATTCCCAAACGGCCAAACATGTACTAGGAAGCTATAGTAGATCTATAGCTCTACTGTTTTCAGGTGCATGCATGTGTAAACATGTGTCATGCCGAAATGTCCAAGCTTTGTGTTAACATGCCCCCTTTTTGTCCAACTTACTATGAAGTCTAAAGATTTGTTATCCTTCAAAGATAAGGTCTGACAAATTTGTGTTCTATTCTAATGCTTTAGGTCAGCTTGACACTTTCATATTCCATATTTGTGTTATGACTCATACCTGAGGGCAGTTATCATCTGATGTGCAGTTTATCATTCGCCTTCTTGTAACTTGAAGTGGTTTTCAGTTACTATGCATGCTCCAATTGACATGTTTGTTGTCTAGATTTTGATGGGTCAGCTCGAGCTTAATTATGATTCAATATGTGAAGTATGTTATTATATTGAGTAAATCTGTGGAACTGTTTTTTTGTCCTTTTAGTAATAATGCGTTCTTTGTTGCCTTAACAAGTGCGAAAAGGTTGCAAAGTCAATCTATCAAAATCTTGTCGTCAGCTTTTTCCATCAATCAATCCTTTGTTGTTAATCTAATCATGTTTGCATTGGTATTCAGATCAGCACAAACATATTTCGCAAGTACACAGGTCCTATTGATGTATGGCTGTCAATTCTACACTCATCTTTTGTGAGTAAAGAAAGATATTGCATACTGAACAGCAACCCATACAAAAGCTACCTTGCAATGGCTGAGCACGAGAGCCAGTGGGTTTGGTATGTATTTAAGACTATAATCCATGCACAGCAATGAATATCTATCCAGGAAAGAGAAAAATATATTGTGTTGCATAAATCTATGCAATCATCAAGTTTTAAGTCTCTAGATAAGATTGCTGCAAAGAGCTTTGGTGCTAGTTAAATGTAGCATGGAACCTTTCTCTAACAGGAGAGACTTAAAATGGCCATTACTAATTTCAACAAGATTGAGCAAGTGATACTGAAATTATATTTTCTTGTCCAATCTTTTTGGTGATTTGTTAGATTTCAGTTAGGATATATTCATATTTTATCTCATGAGCTTTGAGAACCTGAAATAATTGCGGCATTGTAACTTCACTCTTGTTCTGCAGGTTCCGGAAGTTGTTTGTGTTGTTCTCTAGTTATACCTACATGAATATGCTTCAGAAGATAAACTTATCACATGAAACAAGAGTCAGATGACCGTTCTTCAAGGGTTTAGCACTACAATGTTTTGCAATCATTCATTAGCCGGGAGCCAAAGATTAATAGTGGCTTGAGGAACATTTTACGTGGTTGATTTCTAACCCATGTTTCTTGTATGTGATTGAGATCGTTGTTCCTTCTCCGTTCGACCTGGGAATACCAACAAGAAGGCCACGGATGAGGCAAGGAGAGGATCCCGGGGAATCCTCATGCCAATGCCAGGATAGGCCGAAGTTTTCCGTGTCAAAATTTTGGGGTGAAGATTCACAATTTAATTTCTTTTACTTTTTGTGATAGATGTTTTACTTTTTTCATTCTGAAACAAAATTTTTAATAGTGCTCATATAAACTCAGTGATTCATCTGTCATTGTAGTCATATTTACTATTGTTCCATATTCGTACATACACTCAAATTCTTGCCACAGGAATAATGTGCTACACGCCTAATAGTTGATTAGTTGAGTTGATCTAGAGTTTGAAGTCTGAGGAGCTAACCTAATGAACTATTCATTTTTCTATGGATGTGAAAAATTCTAGTCGTAAAAAATGGTCCACCTTTTTTGCTTCTTTTTTGAGAGAGTAGTGTGCTGCATTCTTAGTCCATTTGCATAACTATGTCTAATTGGTGAAATCTAAATATTTATAAACTATGTATATTCTTTTTAGTCACGATCTATGGAAAAAAAAAGGTAACACAAAAAGAGCGATTTCCCTTGTTTGTTCACATACTTCTTTGTATGTGTGGACTTAGAGTTCTTCTGTGGAGCCTATGGAACATATGCTTCGACTCTCCCTAAACGATACGTTTTATTTATTTATGTTCTCGTGGCAGCCTGCTCTAGACTTTCTGCATGCATCCACAGTTCCAATTTAATGCTTGCACACTACAGGACCAGGTGACTGGTTTTGTGTTGTGATCAAATGAATGCATTATATGAGGTTTATGTTAAAATGAAAAAGAAAACTTGTGCCAGGAAGAGGTCTTAAACACTAGAAGAAAGTATAAAGAGCACTCACTAGCTTTGTGTGTTTGTAGACATTTCACATTTGCAAAGGGAGACTAATCAAAGTTTCACTCCCTTTGTGTGTTTATGGACATTTCACTTTTGCAAAGGGAGACTAATCAAAGTTGCAGTGGCAAGAGGATGTGATTGGCCCTCAATGGTGTTGTAAATGTGGGATGTGTGTGTGTGTGAGAGAGAGAGAGACAGAGAGAGAGAGAGAGAGAAGGCGTATATGTTGCAGCTTCCACTTATAAATTTTATTTAGTCCCGGAAATAGAATTACCCACCCCCACCATTAACGAATGCTGGCACATAAAAAACTGACTAGTGGTGCGGTTGATGTGGAGGACGGCAAAACAAGAAAAAGGTACGAGGGTTCGCCACCACTTTCTTGGGTGGAAAATGGCTACTAGGTCTTAAAAAGCACTTGCCACTACTGATACAATATTAAAGAAAACTTTCTTAAAAAACAAAATATTTACATGAATTTAATTTCAACGGTTCAAGATGGTGCGTATGTTCTGAAACTAAATAAAGAGAACAATATATATATATATATATATATATATATATACACAAAGCTGGAACTTTGTCATAAACTTTTAAATTACTTGCAAAGCTAACCTTCATTATAATTTCGTTAGAAAATCATTAATCGTTGACCTAACAATTCAACAACTGCCATTTGAATAACAGAAGTCGTACTTTTTCAAATATCCATAAACAAAAGAAAAAAAATCAAAATATTAGATGAACATTTTGGATAAGATTTTAACCTTAGTCGATTTTCGAATGAAATGAATTAAAAAGTTGATTACATAACACTCTTCCGTTGATGTTAATTTCACAACTATACTTAGAAGTTTATAAATTTTTAGATAAAAATTAATAAAAAAAGTGTAATCTATATCATGTTTGGGGCTGTTGAATTTTTTTTTTGTCACAATAAAAGCCTTAGAACAAAAGTATATTGCCCATTTGCATTGTGATCGTTGCTTCTCTTTAAAATTAATTGGTCCCGAGAACTAGAAGAAGAAACGGAGGCTGCTATCAGGACCACCGTATCGGCGACAAAGAGTGCACGTAAACCTCTTCGTTTTGTTCCCAATTAATGCACCTCACACGTCCTCCCTAATCTCCCTCTCCAAGCATAATTAAACGTCTAATTAAATGCATCCAACTAATCATTTCGTACCATCCCAAACAAACCGCGTTTTCATCCCTTTATTTTGAATTAAATAGATCAAATGCACACACAAAATATTTGACTTGAGGAACTGAAATTTCAACTTAAACACTAATTGATATATATATATATATATATATATATATATATATATATATATATATTCCTTTTTGTATGTAAAAAATTATTGGAGACTTCGTACCTCGTAAATAGATATGCAAATAAGAACCGAAAAAGGAAATTATTGATTTGATTGATTCTTTTAGATAGACAACTCATAAAACGATCAAATAGCTCAAAGTCTGCCCCCCTCTAAATATATTCCACTGTCTAAATAGTAAAATGGAAGTTAAATCATCACTGTCTATCCAACAACGGGCAGTGCAAATCAAAGAAATGCAGTACTATCAATCACGAGGATATTATCAATAATAAATGTAGATTTTTTTAATAAATAGTATGTTTAATAGTATTGGTCATTTCGGAAGGTCATTGAATTGAGAGCATCCGATTCCCTTCTCTTGGACACAACCCTAAAGAATTCCATCACGTCACGAGTCCAATTAATTATGCATAATAATAATAATATATCCGAGCATAAAAATTTTATGCGATCCTGATTTGTGTGATGTTATTTATTTTGCTTCCCCCCTTTTGCTTGGTACTTAAAATAATGAGACACGCATAAAATTCAGGAACTTAATTAGATGGAGAACTGCCATCAATCTGTCCCCACGAGGTCCACAATTCGTACTGTCCAATATTTTTTGAAAATTTGTGATCGGAATAATATGATGAGCATTTTCTAATGGTAACTACAACTTTATGAGCATTTAATCACTTCCTTCCATTTCAACTGGTACTGGATTGAATTATTATTTTCGTTCAGACTAATTTTATTGGTATCGAGACAAATAAAATATATATGTGAGTTATTTTTATGTATTATTTCTAAATAATTAAAATTTTTTACGTCTAATTTCAAACTATAAATTTATTTTTTTATCTCTACGTTATCATAATTTTTCTAATTTGATTATTCGGTCGATTTTTATCAATTTTTTTGTTACTTTTAATTTTTTATTTATGAAAAGTAAAAAATACATTTCGAAGTTGCAGATCGAGTCGAAAGGAAAGATATTTTCGACTTTTTATAAATAAAAAATTAAAAATAATGAAAAAATTGCAGAAATCGAGGGAAGAATCAAATCGAAAAAAATCACGATTGTTTGAAGATAAAAAAATATAAGTTCATAAATTAAAATTAGACGTAAAAATCATTATAATTTAAAAATAATTTATGAAAATAATCATATATATATATATATATATACCGAATTCGAGAAGTTTGCGACTAAACTCTGCGGCGTTGGTTGGATTAGCTGGTAACTCGATATGGCATTCGTGTGGTGGGATTCTTGATGCATTTGGTTAGGGGCTGCTGTGAAGAGGGCAAAGGTGGTGGGTGGCCTTGTGGGGGGACTCACTGCCCTTCACCCAAATTGGACCTGTTCCAAATCCTACTAAAGATTTTTTTCGTATCTAAAAAAACTCCCCTCTTCCTTCCTTGTCTTGTCTTCCCTGTCTCTCTCTCTCTCTCCGCGCTCTTTCTCTGGCTGCTGCTGTTTCTTTTGCCTTTTTTGCAAGTCTGATCAGTGTTTTATTTATTTAAACAAAGAGTCCTACGCAGAGCAGCCCTCATAGGACAATCCCTGTCCTTCCTCTTCATCGTCTTTCTTGCACTGGAGAAACAACATAGGAGTTGGAGCTGTGCAAATGTTTCAGGGCCATCGCCCAAGGCCGTCATCCTTCAGAGGATGCCTCAAGGCGCTTGAAGCTGACATCAATCATGCCAACACCCTGTAATCATCCTCTCTCCTCTCTGTCTTCATCTGTTGTCTCGTGCTAACAGTTTAAGTTTGTGTGCTTTGTTTTCTTATTCTATGCCTCTGTGTGCTTTGTTGTGCCTTCAAATTTCCATGCCTGTCTGTGCTTATGTGTGCCTTTCTTTCTTGGCAGGGCTGAGAGCGTTCAGAGGGCTTATGGTGGTGCGTGTCTCCAGATGAGGTTGTCTTGCAGCCCTTTGACGCCAATCTTTCTCTATCTGATGGAGTGGTTGGATTGTAGTTGCTCTTACAACCTTCCCGGCTATCTAGGCCTTTTCCAAGTGCTTGTCTATAAGGTGTGCCCCTCTCACAAATCCCTGCACAATTCGTTTCGTCTTCTTTAAATTAGAGATACCAGATAAGTAAGTTTTTGTTAAGGGCGTCATGTCTGCTATAAGATATTTCTTCGAGTATTAAGTGCGGATAAGAGTTGTAATGATATGTGTTTTTGTTGTAATTGATATAATCTGCTACAGGTCTATGTTGATGGGATGAAGTCAGTGTCCACATACGAAAGGCAGGCTAGCCTTAGGGAGTTCTATGGTCTGTAATCTTTAGCTCAGGCTTTCTGCTTGCTTGTGTTTCAGATGCTCTTAAGTATGGTAGTTCTTGATTGCCCACTCACACACTTTGCCTAATGATCACTGCAGCAATAATATATCCTTCTCTTCAACAAATTGAAAATAACCTGATGGAAAAGGAAGAATCCAAGGAAAGAGGCCGAAGTAAGGAGATAGTAGGAAGGAAGAGAACAGAAGAGTGGAAAAAGCCTTCTGATAAGGATTTGGACAGAGATGATGAATGTGGGATCTGTCTGGAGGTCTGCACAAAGATGGTTCTGCCAAATTGCAACCATGCAATGTGCATAAATTGCTTTCGCGACTGGTGAATGCTTAAACCACATGTGCCTTCAATTTTGGTGCTCTGGTTTTGGTTTTGACGGTGATCTGTATTCCATTTGCAGGAATGTGAGGTCTCAGTCTTGCCCCTTTTGTAGAGGAAGCCTAAAGAGGGTTCGTTCGAGGGATCTGTGGGTGCTTACAAACAACAGCGATGTGGTCGACACCGTGACCTTAGAAAAAGAAGACGTGAGACGCATCTATAGTTACATAGATAGCTTACCTCTCATCATTCCAGATACCCTCTTCCTGGTCTACTATGATTATGTTGTCTAATGAGTAAATTCAACATTTGGCACGGATACTCAATCGATGGGTGGTCATTGCTTCCAGATTGCAACTGGTAAGGGAAAGTTCCTTCAATCTGACACTTCAAGGTTCTGAATTGTGAAGTAGGAAATTAAAAGCATTGAAAAGATTCTGGAAAAATTGTAAATGGATTCACATATCTGAATGTAATGCCATAATTTGGCAAGTCTTCTTAATAGAAAGAGAAATATGAAGATGAAATTCACTACATTTTGAATCTTTTGTGATGGATTATTTTGTGCGCATTCTTTCTGCTGTATTAATCTCATTGAAATGTCAGCAAATCCTATGGGTAGAGACTCTTTTCTTGTGTAACTGCTCAGGCACATTGCATAGCACAAACCTCTGGTCTCAGTCAGTGCCGAGTGCAAAGAACTATGTAGCATGATTTTTTTTTCTTTGAGCAAGTTATGAGAAATGTCCTGATACAGTTGAATGAATTACGGTCATTCCTTTGAACACTAATGTGTGTACTCATGATCTCCAAATTAAATCATTGATTTTTTTTCTTGCATTGTATTTAACTCTAGGAGAAGAAAACTTCAATTTATCCATTCTTTATATCTTCTCTTCAACTGATATTTCACTAAGGAAGTTGATATCTATATTGAAACTAATGTGCTAAAACCATATTTTCCATGGTAAGATGGCATACATGCTACATGATTATTTTTTAATCCTTTTCAGTTGGTTGTGTGATGTACCATAGCACTAATAAGCGGAAACTGCTAATAGTTTCCTCATTGTCGGTATCTTGTGACCTGTAAATCCTTTACATTCATTACTGGTATGCATGTAGCAGCACTGGTTAGCACCTAATTACGCAAGTTTGCATATGATCACAATTGCCTAGCTGATGATGGAATTTTTCTCCTATATTGACCTACATACACATGTCTGCTCATGTAGTTTTTACAACTAAGCATAAATGCATTTAGAAGCAAGATGTAGTTCAAGAGTTGTGTGATTTAGAGCTTAGAGATTTCCTCTTGCCCCTCATGCAGGGGAAAATTATAAAATGTGTAGTTTTATTGCATCAATTCCGTGAATAACTTGATTTGGAGGGAGTTGCTTTTGCTGTGTTTGCAATCTCATGTCTAGTATACATTTGAAACAATTCATATCATGAGATCTTCTAGCCTTCCGACTTTAATTCTGATTAATGCTGTTTTGTTGACTATGGTGACATCTTTTTATCCCATGCTGCTTAAGGCACCCGGCATCCGTATTATTAACGTTCATGGACTCCTCATTTTGTCAAAGACTCAGTGCATATATTGCTCACTGCTGCACAGTACTGTGTTGTGCACACAGTTGGAGGCATAATGTGGGACAACTGTGTTATTGTCCTCCATTTTCTTCAAAATTTTGGCCTTTGTTTTTCCCTTGTAGCACTCTACTGTATCTGTGATGTCGATTGTATCATGCTAAATCCAGCAATGAGTGCACCACGAGTAGCATAGTGTCTGGTCGTGCTCGCAAGACGGCAAGACTGGTTCTTTTAGATCTATATCTATTTTTTCGCTGTTCAGCCTGTTTTCATTCTGCTAATTTGATTGATTGCTGAAAAATCAAGTAATAGATTGACTGGTTGACTTGCTGAGGTCACCAGTGTTACAATATGTTCTTCCTATTAATCATATTAGTTTCAGCCCTGTGATTATTAATCAATCGGAAGCAGAACACCCATACTGATATTGCTCACCAAATCCCAACTAAACCTAAACCTACAGGCAAACCTAACACTTTCCTCTTCTCTCAACTCGCACGAATCTTTGCAGTCAGCAGCGCATCAAATGATGGCCTGCAGTAACCTTCGTGGAAGAACATGTTTGAGACGACCTTGTACATTGCTTCTGTCAGGTGGACTCCATCCCAGTTCACATACTTGCTGGGATCTGAACAAGCCTCGGACACGCCCGGGGAGCCGCAGGTGGCGAATAAGTCGAAGTTGTAGGAGCCGCCCCCGCTTCCACAACAAACTTTGAGTGTCTCAGTGAAGCCGTACGCTGCCGGGCTCCTCATGACCGTTTGGTGGGCTCTCGAGTAGTCGGCGTACGAGATGATGGCATCAGGGTACTGCTGCCTGAGCTCCTGCAGCCTTCTCTGCAGAATCTGGTTGTGTGCATGGCTTTGGTTGTTTACACTCGCGACACATCCGAACTCATCTCTGTCTTCTGGCGGCGAGAGCATCAGACCCAGTGGCAGGCACCCTATCAGCGGCAGGCCTTGGACTACGATGTACTTGGCACCTCTGTTGAGCAGTGCCTGTGAAGCAAGAATGCGTAGCATTTAAGTGAATAGGTAGCATTTCTTTACTCGATGTACTGTTAGAAGTTAGAACGAGTACGTAGATGAGTACACAGGGACGAACCTGTAGGAAGCTGGAGACTTTGCTGACGGCGAGCTGCTGAATCACGTCTGGTGTCACAGAAGACGTGACGCTGTAAGCGTAGTCGTTCGCGCCGATCTCGCCGACCCAGAACAGAGCATCCTTCAGGGCCCTGTCGCACTCCGGCGACCCCTTAACCCTGCACCCTTCGACCTCTTCCAGGTGCTTCTCGAACCAGTACAGCTCCGTCATGAGGGACTGCGGGGTGATGTCCATGGTCATGTTGTGCTTGACGAAGAAGTCGTGGTCGATGGCCGTCGACCCGGCGACGGCGAAGTTGACGCCGTGGGAGAAGTCCGAGCCCTTGGCGAGGTACGGCGGCAGGAACGGCAGGGACAGCGTGCTGGCGAGGAAGTCCACGACGAGGCGCCCGTCGGAGTACCGGTTGGTGGAGTGGTGGAAGAACGTGGCGCCGTAGGGAGGGCTGGAGACGTAGCCGAAGGAGTAGGGCCCCGTGGTGGAGTGGGTGTTCCCGGTGTCCGTGAAGGAATCCCCGAAGGCAAAGATCTTGGAGAAGCGCCGCGGCTGCGCGCTGTTCTCTAATGCGGGGGCAGAGGAAGAAGAAACGACGCCCTGTACTAAGAGGACGACTGAGATGCCAATGGCCAGGAGGGAGGAGATGGAGATGTGCATTGTTGCGGTGTCCTTCCAGTGCCCTTTCTCCCTCCCTCCTCTAGATCGCTCGGTGGACTATGGACCTGTTTATATCGCGAGAGGTCCTGGTTAGAGAAAACAAAGTGTGGCCAGCACGTGCTCAATTTCTTACCAAGAGGCAACATCTGCGAAGATGCTGTGTACGTTAGGTTTTCCTAAAGATCAGGAGGAAGAATGTGTATCCTAGGTGCAGTTTTTTTTGTTAAATCTAATTTACCACTACATGCAGGTGATGTATCATACTATATATAATGTATAATTTGCATATCACACACGACCTATTCTAGTTAAAAATAAAATTTTATTATATAATATCGATTGACTTATTATAATGTGCGTGTAATATTTTAGTTTGAGTAACTTTGCAGAGGAGAATGCAGTAACATCTACTTTTTTTTTCCGACATTGTGACTTTGCAGTCAACTAGCATCTTATATTTTTTGACGTAAAATGCAAAAGAAGCAAGTTTTAGATATCATAAAGCATTACATTTTATCTTATACTTGAAAATTTTGCATAACTTAAAAAGACATCGAGGTTTATATGATACAAGAAAGAAAACAAGAGGTATGAAATAAGATTACTACGAGGCGGCCTAAATCTGTCCCATGTTGTCTAACAAGAAGATTAGGTTCTCGAAACTGTGCTACATAGTTCTTTCTTCATCAAGTAATAAATTAAACTTTATACTCTATATTACCTGCAGATCTATACTCTCTCTCTCTCTCTCTCTCTCTCTCTCTCTCTCTCTCTCTCTCTCTCTCTCTCTCTCTCTCAGTCTGAAATGTGACAGATGTGAGTTACATATTTTGGTGCCCAGTTTTGACAGTGGACGGTTGGGGAGGTTGATGAAGTTTGAGGGCCAGAATTGAATGCATGAGAGGTGGAGGTTGGTGGTAGAGGTGGTGATGATCGCTAAGGAAGGGGTTCTTAAATGTTGCTCACAGGTTTCCCAACAACTATTGCGGTGAGTTTATAACCAGGTCCATGGAACAGTAATAATTCAGACACAAGCAGATGCAGGAAGAGGCTGCAACCTAAATTTGTTACAGCCGCTCAGGACCTTTTTACCTTCCTCTTTACGGTATAAAAATTTGAATCTGAGGGTTCTTAATGTACAAACATCTGACTATTATCGTTACACTCCTCACGAGTGTTCTTTTTCAGGACTTCGGCCCGTGACATATTAAGTAGAACACCGATCAGGGTCCTAATAGTTCAATATTCTTCTGTCTATTTGATTTGTGAAAATAGTGTTCTATAAATTAGGAAAGTTCTTTTTCAACATATTTTTTTAATAGAGATGAGAATATTTGTGGTGTGCTTATATGTTCAACTATTCCTATTTGTTGGAAAATCCAAAAAAACAAGCAGAACATGTAACGGATCCAATTTCCATAGAAGGAAACGTTCCAGAAATCAAAAGTTAATGAAATTAATGAGAATTGAATCAGATTCGAAATCAAAAAAAAAGAAAAGAAAAAAAAACGTTGCAAACGACAACGACCGACAGGGGATTTACCTCCCCTGATTCACGCCCCACGATCGGTCGGCCGATCCTATAAAGGGAAGACGCGAGGGCGACCTCGCGCTCCCTTGGACTTCAGCCGACCGCCACCCCTCTATCTTCCTTCTTCTTCCTCCGAACCGGCGACCGACGACCGCAGCGACGCATGAGCAGAACAGAGCACGACACCGAACGGCAACAAACGACGACCCTTCGACGTGCAGCGACCTCCCTCGACATGCGCAAAGACCAGGCGCACCTTCCGCACCAGCCAAGGATGACCGATGATCGACGAAAGACGAGAGAATTGCCGGCGAACTCATTTGAACGAAAATAAAGGTACCTTAGTGTCTTAAATCCCTAAACAAAGAAATAGTGCTTGTTTAAAGCGTATGATTAGTTCATTATAATCCTGAGATGATTACCTACATTTTTCGTATTGTTGTCATCATCGTTTGATAGCCGGAAGACCGCCGGAAATGAAGAAGAAGTCCGACAGCCATGTTTTATCGCAGGGACCAGTTGATCGATTTTATCAACGGTCGACCGATCTGCTTAAAGAACTCACTCAAGTCCCTATTGATCGGTCGACCAGCCTCACCATGGCGGTCGATCGTTCTGTCTGTTAACGGACAGATCCAACTTCGCGACCGACGGATCGGGCATTCGACCGGTCGATCGATCCGACGCGCAGTGTGCATCTTCATGACCTTACGACCGATCGACCGACCCCCAGGACATTATGTGCATAGTCGATTGATACACAGTCATCCAACCAAGAGTACGCCAACCGATCCAAGAGGACCGGTCAATCGGTGTCAGAGAACGGTTGACCGGTCCATCAGAAACGATCGACCGGTCCGGTACTCATCGGTCTGAACTATTCCGATTGAACCACTCAAATCATGATCAAAGACTCTAACCAGATCATCTACACTGGCTGAGTCATATTATACAGAGATTACCGCCCAATTGAGGCCTAAATCATGGATTTCATTATAAGCAAAGATAAATAAAGTAAAGATAAAGATATGAGATTGTTATGTGCCGCCCCAGAGTATAGAGCAAAGATCAGAGTAAAGTATAGAGAGGGGCAGATAGTTAACTGAAGAGACAGCGAAACTACTGATCTTTGATGACCACTGTTCATGATATTTCAGATTCTCTTCCACCTTTATCTCGAAGAAGGAATGGTGATGCAATGGTCACACTTCTTCCCCCAAAAATCATAGTATTGAGCCAGAAAGACGGATAACTAACTGAGGAGACAGTGAACCTACCGGTTCTTAATGATCACTGTTCCTGGGTGCCGGTATTCTCCCACCTGCATTTCGAATTGGGTGATGCTTTAACACACACCCCTTTTCCTTTATGGGCTTACTGGCTTCAGAGATTCAGAGAAGCATCTCTGGCATCCCAATTAATAAAGTCGAGCTCGCATTGGACAACTAACTTTAAGGATATGATAGTAAGGTAAAAGACGTAGTGTAACTCACAGTAAAGCAATGTAAAGCAGAGCACTGTAAAGTAAAGTATAGAGTATGGTAAGGTAAAGTAATGTATAGTATGGACTATAGCATAGTAAAGCAGGGAATATAGTATAGTAAGGATAATGTAGAGTAAAGACAAAGTATAGTTATAGTAAAGAACAAAGTACAGATATTGTTATTGTCAAAGAGTGATGTATTGATTCATTATTGTCAATGCATAAAAATCAGAGTTCAGTATTATTCATCATTTGATATATTGATTATGATCTCTATTTCACCGTCTATTTTGCTATAGTACTGGGCTTTTTGCTCATGGGTATTCGATTCTCCTGCAATGAGATTTTGCAGGTGAGAATGCCAATTGATGAGATGATGGAGGACATAGAGCTTGGAGAACACTGCACATGACTGACATTTTTCTGCAAGCTTTATTTACTGTATTTCTTTCAAGCTATTGTAATTGTTTAGAGACATCATGTCATTCCGCTCATTGAACTTCTTTCTTTCGATATTGAACTTACTACCACTTATGCTCTTCCGCACTTTTCTAAGCCACATTATCCACTGTTCACCTTGATATTTGACGTTTCAACTTTCGCATTAAAGTCTTTGAATATTTTTCTTATTATATTGATGTCACGTATGCTATTATGTTGAATGATCATGATAAATAGTGCAATAGGCAGTGTAGCGCTCCCGGGGTTAACCTGACTACCTACATGGCAGAAGGGGCGATTTTGGGAGCGTTACAGTCTAGTATCAGAGCCTAAGTTCTTGGCTCCCTCATTGATCATAGTAGAGTAGATGTTCATGCATAGTATTTATTGTTCATATTGTTACACAGCTCAAAGTAAAGTCATGTGCAACCTTCTCAAGCATCTGCGGCTCCACTCATCAAGTAAGTAATAAGTACATTCTTATGTAAATCATACTTATGTTATTGAGTTAACTTATTTTATAAATGCCTCCACATCGCATGATAACCAGAGTTGTACATAGAGGTAGAAGAGTTGTTCATATAATTGGGTCACGAACACGCCCAATAGATCCTCCAATTTCGAAAGTAGAATAGGCACCAGAACACGAAGATAGGCGTGCAATTCCACCACAGCTTGCTCCAGAAGAACAGGAGCATTCAGATCTAGAGAGCGTGAAAAGTAATGATCCAGTGTTACCCTCCCCACCCATTGAGACACGTGAAGAAATAAATCGAAGGAGGCACTTGCAGATGATAGGAGGACGTATTAGCAACTCGATTTGTCTGTCTTCAGATGATGAAGAAGAAGCTCCTGAACCAAGAAGGGAATTACAGAGCCAGGAAACTAGCACGATTAGTCAGTTTGACCCAGAACCATACTGCGGTTTGTGCGATCAAGATGGACATTTTGAAGCTGAATGTCCGAATCCTCTGAAGCATGAGAAGAAACTCGGAAATGAACCTGGGGAACCTTCTCGACGTAGCGATTAGTGCATGATGTTTCTTGATGTGAAGGCCTCAGTGTGCCTTAGACAGATATCTATTATTTTGCTTGATTAACCTTACAGGGAAATTAACTTTTGCTTTAGCGGATATTGAGTCGTAAGATCTCAATTTTAATCTAAGATTTTTATTTTAATTAAAGATCTTTGATTACATGATTTTCTCAAATATTGTCATGGTCTTTTTATAGATATCTCCTCAAAGAATGTCACAAGCGTCCATCAGCGAATATGAGATACCTAACGAAGGGGAGACCACTTTTATTCCCCCACCTCCATTTCCACCTTCTCCTCCTCCACCTAAACCACTAGTTCAGCAAGAACGTCAAGTCTTTCTTACCTGCACACTACAAGAATTCTGGAGGTCAACTCCAATGTTTAACGGAGAAGAAAGTATAGAAGTGGTAGAACAATCGATGGAGGCGATAGAGGATAAATTCAACATCCTGAACGTCCCCGAAAATAAGAAAGTGCTGTTCGCTAGAGACACTCTCCAGAAGGACGCTAAGGAGTGGTGAAAAGCAAAAAAGGCCACCAGTTTTTCTGAAGTAAGAATTGTTGCTTGGGAAGACTTTCGTAAGACATTTGAGACACGCTACATCCCTAAATTTCAAAGGGATTTAAAGCAAAAGGAGTTTCTGGACCTAGTGCAAGAGACCATGATAGTGGCCCAATACATGACAAAGTTTCTCCGATTGAGAAAATACTCTAGGTTGATCATGGATGAACAGGATATAACAAAATATTTTAAGGATGGACTGAGTCCCGCCTTGAGGTCCCAGACGAGACCAAGGAATTGCAAGACCTTGGAGGATGCAATCAGTCTAGCTACATTGACTGAAAAAGACTATCAAGACTTGCAGAAAGCTCAGAAGGCCCAAGAGACTATAGGGCAGAGTTCCCAACACCATCAACAATAATGTAGAGGGAACAACCGTCAGCATCAACGACGGGATAATCGGCATCGTCCTTACCCAGCGCCCCAGCAGTATAAACGTCCGCAACAACAACCCTACCGTCCTCCACAACAGCAACAGTAACCACAGCAACAACAACATAACCAAAGGCCCCCTCAGCAGGCGCAAAGGCGCTCAGCCCAACAGTAGAGGCAATAGTCTCCTAGAGCCCCTCAGGCACCACTCGCACAATGTGAGCAGATTTTATGCAATACTTGTGGTAGGACCCATGCAGGAGAATGTCACATGAAGTCTGGAGCATGCTACTACTGCGGTGAAATGGGTCACATTGCAATAAACTGTCCTAGACGTGGACAACAGCAGTTGGTGCAAGGAAGACTCTTCAACTTAGAAGAGGATGCTCCACAGAATGACGCTGAGGTCATTCGAGGTACGCTATACGTAGACGAATTACCTACTATAGTATTGTTCGATTATGGTGCCTCTCATACCTTTATATCTGAAGAATGTGTCAAAATATTAGGGGTGACTGCAATGAACTTAGAGCATAAGATGAATATCCTAACCCCACAAGAAATCATGACTACTACAAAATATCTTCCTAATGTACACATAGAGATAGAGAAAAAGAACTTTCCTGCAAATTTTATCATTATCCCTATGAGAGATTATGATATAATTTTGAGCATGAATTGACTAACCTTTCATGATGCTTCTATCTTGTGCAATCAAAAGAAAGTGATTAGAGATACACAGAGTACAAATAAAATAATTGTCAGAGACATTACATAGAAAGAATCAAAGATCATAGTGTTTGCCATAAAGACATAAGCTGCTCCAAAAGGGGTGTAGAGGTTATCTGGCAAGTGTTACCAAGATGACAGAGCCAGTCAAGACCACTCAAGACATAGAAGTTGTGAGAAAATTTTCTGATGTATTTCCAGACGACGTTAGTGATCTACCACCCAAGAGGGAGATGGACTTCCATATTGAAGTGGCACCCATCACAGCACCTATCTCCAAAGCTCTATATCGCATGACCCCAGCAGAGATGAAAGAATTGAAGGACCAAATTCAAGAATTGCTAGACAAAGTTTTTATCAGACCTAGTGTCTCACCATGAGGTGCACCAGTCCTTTTTGTCAAAAAGAAGGACGGATCGTTGAGACTTTGTATCGACTACAGGATGTTGAACAAAGTCACAATAAAGAACAAATACTCGCTACCTCGCATCGATGACTTGTTTGATCAGCTGTGCAAAGTAAAGGTGTTCTCTAAAATTGACCTGAGGAGCGGATACCATTAGTTAAGGGTAGCAGAAGAAAACATTTCAAAGACAGTATTCCGATCAAGATATGGACATTACGAGTTCATTGTAATGTCGTTTGGGTTAACAAATGTCCGGCAGCATTCATGAATCTCATGAATCAAACTTTCCATGAACACCTGGATAAGTTCGTAATTGTCTTCATCGACGACATCCTCATCTACTCACCAAGCATAGACCAGCACAGGGAACATTTGAGGATAGTATTGGAAACTTTGCGAGCAAAGAAATTGTATGCAAAGTTTTTCAAATGTGAATTTTGGCTAGAACAGATGATGTTTCTGGGCCACATTGTCTCTAAAGACGGAATCTCAGTGGATCTGACAAAAGTAGAAGCAGTGTCCAACTGGATTCAACCAAAGAATATATCCGAGATCAGGAGTTTCCTTAGTCTAACAGGCTATTACAGACGCTTCATCAAGGACTTCTCCAGAATTGCATTACCATTGACCGAGTTTATAAGGAAAGGTGAAAAGTTTATTTGATCGCCCAAGTGTGAAGAAAGCTTTCAAGAATTAAAGAAGCGACAAACTTCAACACCAATCCTAACGTTACCATCGGGTAACGATGGTTACGTAGTTTACAGTGATGCTAGTGGTACAGGATTGGGATGCGTACTGATGCAACATGAGAAAGTGGTGGCTTACGCATCCAGATAGCTGAAGAAACATAAGGTCAATAATTTCACACATGATCTCGAATTGGCTGCTGCAGTGTTTGCCCTTAAGCTTTGGCGACACTACTTATATGGAGAAGAATTTATGGTTTGCACTGACCATAAGAGTCTGAAGTACGTCTTCACACAGAAGGATCTAAATATGCACCAAAGAAGATGGATGAAGTTCTTAAAGGACCAAGAGTTTGCTATCAACTACCATCGAGACAAAGCAAACTCAGTGGCAGATGCACTCAGTCGAAAGCGAGAAGGATCTGTGGCCTTCATGCGCCTTCGGTAATTTGAAATGATGAACTTTTTAAATGGACACCGATAGTAAGGCATGACGGGTCACTAATGATGATGCAACGCATTGTACCAGATATTATAGGAAGGATCATAGAAGCGCAAGTAGAAGACTCAAACTATCAGATTATGATGATAAAGACAAGTCTTGAGATTACAAACTTTAAGATTTCTTCATATGGTGTCATCAGGTACCGTGATCGTTTATGGGTATCGAATAACCCTAAACTCCGAATGGAAGTGCTAGACGAGTGTCACAAGTCAGAATTTGCAATCCACCCAGGGAGTACAAAGATGTATAAAGATGTCCAGAGAAATTTTTTGTGACCAGATATGAAAAAGGAGATTACAGAATATGTCTCCAACTGCATAGTGTGCCAACAAGTCAAGGTGGAGCACCAGAAAGGAACCTTCAAGAGTCTGGGCATCCCACAGTGGAAGTGGGAAGAAATATCAATGGACTTTATCACTGGCTTACCCCGAACTCAGAAGGGGCATGATGCCATTTGGGTGATAGTAGACCGACTCACTAAATCAGCTCACTCCCTACCTATCAAGGTAAAACAATCTCTTGAAAGTTTAATGAACTTATATATGTAGGAGATTGTTAGACTTCATGGGATCCCATCAACCATTGTGTCTGATATAGATCACAGATTCACGTCAAGATTCTAGAAGAGTCTCCAGAATAATTTTGGGACGAGACTTCGCTACAGCACAGTCTTTCATCCTCAGACGGGCGATCAATCGGAGAGAACCATTCAAATATTAGAAGATATGCTTAGAGCATGTGCACTAAATTGGCATGACAATTGGGACAAGCATTTACCTCTTATAGAATTCTCTTACAACAACAGCTTCGATGCTAGAATAGAGATGTCCCCCTTTGAAGCACTGTATGGTCGTCCATGTCGCTCCCCGGCATGTTGGGATGAAATTGGTGAAAGAAAAATCTTGAGCGCAGAATTACAGAAACAGAACTAGGAGTACACAGACAAAGTTGAATTGATAAAGAAGATGATGAAATCTGCTCAAAATCGTCAGAAAGCCTATGCAGAGAAGAAACGCCGAGAACATACCTTCAAGGCAAGAGACCAAGTCCTGCTCAAGGTCTCCCCCACTAAAGGAGTGATGTGTTTCAGCAAGCGTGAGAAATTGAGTCCAAGGTATGTAGGCCCATTTGAAATTTTGGATATGGTCGGAGACTCAGCTTGCAGGTTGGCCCTATCCCAGCATATGCTAGAGTTCATAATGTCTTCCATGTCTCTCTACTCCGGATGTACAAATATGACTACGCCAACGTGATCCAAATTGAGAAACCAAACTTCAAGGAGGATCTGACATATGAAGAACAACCCACAGAGATATTGGAATACCAAGAACACCAACAAAGAAGGAAGAAAGTATCACTAGTCAAAGTAGCATGGAAGCACCATCAAAAAAAATATGCCACTTGGGAAGTAGAATCGAAAATGCGAGAGAAATTTTCTGAACTATTCGATAAGTCCTAACTCTTATCAAAATTCGAGGACGAATTTTCTTTTAAAGGGGTAACAATGTAACGGATCCAATTTCCATGGAAGGAAACGTTTCAGAAATCAAAAGTTAATGCAATTAATGAGAATTGAATCAGATTCGAATTCAAAAAAGAAAAGGAAACTTTGCAAACGGCAACGGCCGACAGGAAAGGTAATTCCTCCCCTGATTCACGCCCCACGATCGGCTGGCCATAAAGGGAAGACGCGAGAGCGACCTCACGCCTCCTTGGACTTCAGCCGACCGTATCCCATCTATCTTCCTTCTTTTTCCTTCGAACCGGCGACCATAGTGACGCACGAACAAAATAGAGCGTGACACCGAACGGCAACGAACGATGACCCTTCGACGCACAGCGACCTCCCTCGACGTGCGCAAAGACCAGGCACACCTTTCGCACCGGCCAAGGACAACCGGTGATCGACGGACGACAAGAGGATTGCCGACGAACTCATTTGAACGAAAATAAAGATACCTTAGTGTCTTAAATCCCTAGACAAAGAAATAGTGATTGTTTAAGGTGTAGGATTAGTTCATTATAATCCTGAGATAATTACCTACATTTTTTGTATTGTTGCCGTCTTCGTTTGATGGCCGAAAGACCATCGGAAATGAAAAAAAGTTCGGCGGTCCTGTTTTATCACAGGGACCGGTCGACCGATTTTATCAACGGTCGACCGATCCGCTTAAAGAACTCACTCAAGTCCCTATTGATCGGTCGATCGGCCTCACTATGGTGGTCGATCGTTCTGTCTGTCAACGAACAGATCCAACTTCACGACCGGCTGACGGGGCAGTGCGCGTCTTCATGACCTTACGACCGGTCGAACCCCAGGACGGTCGATCGATCCTAGAGTAATCGGTCGACCGGCCTTATGTGCGCAGTCGACCGATACACAGTCATCCAACCAAGAGTACGGCCGACCGATCCATGATGATCGGTCGATCGGTGTCAGAGAACGGTCGATCGGTCCATCAAAAACGATCGACCGGTCATGTACCCATCGATCTGAACTATTCGGATTGAACCACTCAAATCATAATCAAAGACTCTAACTAGATCACCTACACCGACTGAGTCATATTATACAGAGATTATCGCCCAATTGAGGCTTGAATCATGGATTTCATTCTAAGCAAAGATAAATAAAGTAAAGATAAAGATATGAGATTGTTATGTGCCGCCCCAGAGTATAGAGCAAAGATCAGAGTAAAGTATAGAGAGGGACAGGTAGTTAGCTGGGGAGATAACGAAGCTACTGATCTTTGATGACCACTGTTCCTGATATTTTAGATTTTCTTCCACCTTTATCTCGAAGAAGGAATGGTGATGCAATGGTCACACTTCTTCCCCCAAAAATTATAGTATTGAACCAGAAGGACGGATAACTAACTGAGGAGACAGTGAACCTATCGGTTCTTAATGATCACTGTTCCTGGGTGCCGGTATTCTCCCACCTGCATTTCGAATTGGGTGATGCTTTAACACACACCCCTTTTTCTTTATGGGCTTACTGGCTTCAGAGATTCAGAGAAGCATCTCTGGCATCTCAATTAATAAAGTCGAGCTCGCATTGGACAACTAACTTTAAGGATATGATAGTAAGGTAAAAGACGTAGTGTAACTCACAGTAAAGCAATGTAAAGCAGAGCACTGTAAAGTAAAGTATAGAGTATGGTAAGGTAAAGTAATGTATAGTATGGACTATAGCATAGTAAAGCAGGGAATATAGTATAGTAAGGATAATGTAGAGTAAAGACAAAGTATAGTTATAGTAAAGAACAAAGTACAGATATTGTTATTGTCAAAGAGTGTTGTATTGATTCATTATTGTCAATGCATAAAAATCAGAGTTCAGTATTATTCATCATTTGATATATTGATTATATGATCTCTATTTCACCGTCTATTTTGCTATAGTACTGGACTTTTTGCTCATGGGTATTCGATTCTCCTGCAATGGGATTTTGCAGGTGAGAATGCCAATTGATAAGATGATGGAGGACATAGAGCTTGGAGAACACTGCACATGACTGACATTTTTCTGCAAGCTTTATTTACTGTATTTCTTTCAAGCTATTGTAATTGTTCAGAGACATCATGTCATTCCGCTCATTGAACTTCTTTTTTTCGATATTGAACTTACTACCACTTATGCTCTTCCGCACTTTTCTAAGCCACATTATCCACTGTTCACCTTGATATTTGACGTTTCAACTTTCGCATTAAAGTCTTTGAATATTTTTCTTATTATATTGATGTCACGTATGCTATTATGTTGAATGGTCATGATAAATAGTGCAATAGGCAGTGTAGCGCTCCCGGGGTTAACCTGACTACCTACGTGAAAGAAGGGACGATTTTGAAGACGTTACAGAACACATGTTCCCTCACCATGTACATAGAACAGTAGTGTTCCAAATTTTTACTCCAACGCGAGAATGTTCTTTTACACATGACAGTAAAAAATTAGTAGTAGCATTTTTAAAAAAATATTTCCACTTTTCCAGAACTAAATAAGTTTTTGTGTCTAGAATTATAATTTATGACTTTACTATATTACAAATTTACTGGACTATCTGGGACTAATTGCAATTAGAACTACTTATGCTATCAAATTTAACATCTTTAAAATATATTAGGGTCGAATTATGGTTTAACTGATTTGGGACTTTTAATTTACTGATTAATCATATCATTTCAATCTCTTTGAAGGTGGTTTCAAAAGTTATTATTATCATCATATTTAAGTCCCTATTATTTACATCTCTAAGAAATAAGTTTAAATAGAAATTCTCAATAACAAATATGACAACCTTAGTATTACTATTACCCACATCGTCTTCATAGTGCCCAAATAATTTTTGGTAACCAAACTTGTGAGTTCAAATCCCATCACCTTATAATTTCTCTTTTTTATGTGTTGTGATTTGTTGAAACATGTCGACGTCCTTTGTTTCCATGATCTATCCAAGTAAGTGGGGTGTCGTCCTATTGGAGGTTGCTAAGAAACTACACAATTTTGACATTGATATATGTCCACGGCCCTGCATGGTCTTTGCTGCCATGGAGATCAATATGCATGCACGTCATTTATAGGTCGTTCAAAGTCCTGGATATATACTATTAAATCTTTGAAAATATTACTACTATAATTTTATTAGATAAGGATAAAAAGTGTCCAGCGCTAATAAAAAATAATATTAATATTTTTGAACTGCCAATATGTCCGTCATTTTTACCAATCCAGCTCAATTATATTACATATCATAGAGCCTCTTTCGTGCATGGTCAGAATCCACTGCATGCTGTGTTCACCAAGGAAGTGGGATATATGGAAATTAATGAAGGTGTTTTACTCAAAGGAAAGAAATATAAGTCTATTGGACAAAGAGAATACAAGAAAATATAGAATTAGTGATAGATATTGTCAAGGCATACATCCCAAGATAATGTGCAAGGATTAAGTTCGACACACACACACACACACATATATATATATATATATATATATATATATATATATATATATATATATATATCAGGGCCAAACTATCCCTCCAAACTATTTCAGACATGATACAACACATCAAGGGTTTTTTTCTCCTTCGACCGTCATCATATATATTATATCTTCCATATATGGTGCTCGATTTATACAAGTTTGTCTTTTTTATATGATCCTTTGGGTGCGTTTAGCATGAGAACTTACCTAAATTTTATTAAACATGTGCGAAACTTAAGATGGGCTCGATCGGAGCTTTAGTTTTAGTCAACGTATAAAGTTTTCACGCGCAAGTTCTCGTCGATAACTAAAATTTTGTAAGTTCTCGCTTCGTAACTCATGCACTCTTGTTTTTAAAGTTTTCGTAAGTTGAAACTTCCATCCAAAAGGACGATGCATGACACGTGCAAAAAAAAAGTTCAAGGATAATTCAATTACAAATTTATGTTACTACTTTGTGTTGGATAGACAATAGTCAATTTCTCGATTATGTCGTTGATGTAGCGCAAAAATAAAATAATATAATATAAAAAATAAAAAATAACTTTTTTCGTGAGATTGATGCCTTTTTATTAATTTTCAATATTATTTTTTTGTGTTAGCGTAATAAGTGATCTAATTATTGACGACCAGGAGGACGACGCGTGCAAGAAAGATAAGATTCGGGAACAATCTAGTTACAACTTAAATTTTGAGGACAATTAATATATTATCCAAAGTTAAGGGATGATCGGTATAATTTACTCGTCCGTTTAACATACTCAATGTACTACTGTACCTATATATATATATATGACTTAATGGTCATGTCTCTTCTTTAAAGAAAGGACACTGTGTCTCCCATATGTATAAGAAAATGAAATAATCGAAAACATAAGCCTTCAACCACCAGCTATATATCATCCAAAACCATATCTAACAGTTAGTACAAAAACTAGTGCACCTATAGACAAGGGTTGGGTGAAATATTAAACAACTCCCAACTAGCTCAAGTTTGATTCACGTATATAAAAAAAAATCACTGACATTAGCCATAACTAAATATGTAACCAATGACGAATACAAAATTAATCAAACTCAATGTCAGACTGCGTGTGGATAACTACTAGCATCTCGGTGTCACTTTTCATATACTCGGTGTAACATTGTCAAAATTAGCCTTGTGGGGTTATCTTTAGCCATCTCCTATATTTTCAATATAAAACATTCTTTTTTGGATGGCATATAAATCATGACTTTTAAATCCTGTTTGGCAAAAGGTTAATGAATTTTAGAATGATGAGAAATATTTTTGGCTGGGACAAGAACAAATTCATTTCTATTTTTTTTTCTTGTTCTGCAATTATTAATGTTAGAGTTACATGTTTATAAAATTAATGTCCGACAGCAAAATCTTGTTCTTATACATTATCTCCGATACCAAACATGTAAATCATATGATTTTCAACTGACAATACGAAATTTTATATCTTTTATGTTAATTTGGCAGGGCATCACGACCGTAGTATAACCGGATTACAAAAAATCTCATCCTATTTGAACCGTTGCAATTCGAGTTCGATGAAATTTGATAAAATGCAACTATACATCTTTAATTCAATATAATTCCTGCATAATGTATAGCATCTTTCATGTACAAAGGAGTTACATATTATCTGGTTCACATAACCAGACATTGAGAAGAATGATGCACATAGAGTTCATTCAAATCAACAATAGAGAATAGCATAGTTAACTATGCACTCTTTATACCATCTAATGCAATTGTCCTAAATCTCTGGATATAAGAAACATAATAGAGTTTCTTAATTCCTCAATCAAATCAAATCAACCAATAGATGATGGCTTGTACGTTCCCCAACCTCTAATTCTCCTGCAGCAGTGATGGAATTTTCTTATGGCATGATTTAGGGAAGTTATGGTAACTTTGGGAGTGATGTATTTTATGACATTTTTAGATTCTGATATTTGGTTGTGTTAGAATTTCTGCGCGAGAAATATTACGCTTCAAACAAATCATAAAAATTTTAAGGCGACACAGAATTTTAATATATGAAAAATAAAATATAATTATAAATTAGATTTTTTTATTCAGATTAGAAAATTTATATAGACACTCTATAAGAATTACATACAATTTTGAATCATAAACAAGAGATCTCTCGTAATGCGAAGACGAATATTTTATAAATCAAGTGAATTTCTAATTAAGATAGCATTATTAACATGTCGCAAATTTAATAAACTGGGATTTCCATCTAGTAATCGAAAGGGGAAAAAATGATGATGATTACATTTGAGGCTGCAAAAGTAGGAAGAATTGCGGCAGCCCAAAAGGAGAACAAATTGCACCAACCAGATATTTAAGCAATATTTTAAATTTTATTTCTTGTAAGTAGAGTGTCACTCGTCATAAAATTCATAAGAACGTTAGATTAGTCGGCAATGGTGCTTATAAATTCTATTATCCATTCAACTTAAGGTGACAATAAATTGGGATTTACGTGTTACTTGTTAGCTTACATTGAGGCCATGTGAGATGAGTATTAAAGATGTGCTGCCAAGATATCAAATTTTAAAATTCAAACATCAGTAATTTATTGCATCCAAATAATAGTTTCAAAAAATCTCATGCATTTATATAATGTCTACAAAGAATTTTGAATGAATTATAATCCTTTGAAACCAAGCGCTACCAAGCATGATTCATTGATCCTCAAAAGTTTTATATAGTTTAATTATACAGTAAGGATATAACTAGAAGATGGGAAAATTGTTTTATAAATCAACAAGCATGATTAGTTGACAAGTTGTTGAAAATTTAATCCTTGTAAATTGAATAATATAAGTCATGCACGATACACAAAAAATAATAATAGATAAAATAACATCAATTTATGTGAAAAATCCTTCAACAAGAGGAGAAAAATCACTACAAGAAAATTATGATTTTCCGATGAGCGATTTCCAATGGAAGGAAATCCGTTGCAATTTGGGATGGATTTTGCGACGGATAGAAATCCGTCAAAATTTCCGACGGCTAAAATTGTCGGAAATAAAAATAATAAATTATGTAATTTATTATATTATTATTTTATTTTTCGAAGATTAGGAATGTCGGAAGCTCCGACGGATATCTATCTGTCGCAAATTTTGATGGTTACGGCCGTCGGTAAATAAAAAATAATATAATATAAGTAGTATTTTATTAATATATGTGGTGACAATTGAAACCATCGTAATTTTCGACGGTTCAGACCGTGGGTAGGTAAAAATAATATAGCGTAAGGAGTCTTTTATTAATATAATTAGCGACATTTCAAATCGTCGTAATTTTTTACGGTCCTAAGCGTCGAAAATTAATAAATTATATAATTTATTATTTTTATTTCTGACGATTTTAGCCATCGAAAATTTTGACGGATTCCTATCCGTCACAAAATCCATCCCAAATTGCAACGGATTTCCTTCCATTAGAAATCGTCCGTCGGAAAATCATAATTTTCTTGTAGTGATTTTTCTCCTCTTATTGAAGGATTTTTCACATAAATTGATGTTATTTTATCTATTATTATTTTTTGTGTATCGTGCTGACTTATATTATTGAATTCACAAGGATTAAATTTTCAACAACTTGTAAACTAATATAATATAAGGAGTCTTTTATTAATATAATATATTACCGACGATTCGAATCGTCGATAAACTAAAAAAATAAATATTATATATATGTTAATAATATTTTTTATCGTCTGTAATCAATTTTTTTCTTATAATAAATCAAGAGATAATTACATAACAAATAAATAATACACAGGGGAGAAGGCCCCACCCCCCTTCCCCATCTCTCCTCCATTGCTGGAGAGGAGAGAGGAAAGGGGTGGCAGCGCTTTCTTTGCCTGCTCGGGGTGGGGCCCCGCCCCCTTCCCTCCCTCTTCTCCGACGTCGGAGAGGAGAGGGGTAGGGCCGCCCGCCCTCCCCTCTTCTCCCTCAGGTGAGCGTTCAAACAATTTGTGATCAAAGAGAGAGGAGGGGGCAGTCACCTTATTATTATTATTATTATTATTATTATTATTATTATTATTATTATTATTATTATTATTATTATTATTAATTTTAATTTTAATTTTGTATTTTTTTACTTTTAAATAATTTATTGATGTTGATGGCAGTTTGCATGGCGGTGCCACGTCGAACAAGTGTATGCATGAAGGAGAGAGAACGTCGTCACGTCAGCTACAGGACCGGAGAACGGGCGATCGGCGATGAAAAAGACATTCGGTGCAATGAGTCAAAAAATTGATGGCATTATTGTTATAAATTAAAGTTGGACAATAACGCTGAGCAAATGTCAAAGTTGGAGGGCAATTGGTATAATCTACTCCACAAATACATGACTAAGGCTCTGATTGGCGCGAGTAACGATTTGATAAATGATTAACTAGCGGATAGCAAATTAATTAGTGGATAGCAGGTAACGAATGATAAATAGCGGTTAAAGATTGTAACAAACTAAGTGTTCGATAAACTTAGCGGTATAATTAGTTAAAAATATAAAATAATATAATTAGACATATGACAACTTATTTAGAAAGTAATTTTAGTGTTCTCAACCTTATTTTATTTATTATATTTTCCACTATCATATGTCCATCCAATAGTTCACGGTTGAATCAAATTTTTTCTTTTAAATAGTTTTTAGTTGACGAATTAAATATTTACATCCCAATCAAATAAAATAAAATTTTACAACTATTTTTTATTAAAATATATGGAAATTTATATTGACAATAAATCTTATGTAGTACATCCATGATATAAAAATATTAATTATAAAATTATTTTTTATTCATTACTAACATATAAATAATTGTAATTAATTAAGCATGAATATAAAAAAATATAGTTAAATGATTATAAAATAAAATTGAGAAAATAATAAGATAATTTAGAAAAAATATATATTTGAATAAAGATAAAATTGGAAAATTTTATAAAATGTTAACATCTAATCGCTAAACGTTGGTAGAAGTAATTTTTTTATTATTTTCATATGAAATGTTAAATATTATTTATTTTTATTATTTATCAAATAAAAAATTAGCTTTATATCGTTAAACGTTATTTGAAATATTAATTTTAGTGTTAGCAGAAAAATAATTTAAAACCAAACGATTGGGCGAGGTGATGTTAAAAACTCATTTAGCATTCGTCTTCTCCAATGGGCTAAAAAATGCCGGTTTGCAATAGATGCGTTGCCTTATCGCCATCATCTGGACAATGCAGCTCAGATCGATCGTTGGATCTAACTACGTATGTGGATCTCGGGATCCACGGTCTATTTTGATTTATTCTTTTAGATGGATCTCTAGAATTGTATTTTAGATGGATGGAAGTTAGCAATATCATATGGAGTCATTATAATTAAAATTCATTATTTTATTTTGTTCAAACATTAAAATAATTAAATGGTAATATTTTTCTAATATTAAATGTAAATTGAAAATATAATAATTATTGTAAAAGTAATAAAGATGTTGAATTTACGGCAAATTAAAAAAGGCGCAACTCATCGTAGCATATAACGTGATTCACTATAGCAAACCGTGCAATTCACTATAGCATAGTCATAGTTCGGAGGCGGTTCAAAACGCAATGGTCGTGATGACTTCGCTCGATGTCGTTTAAACAAGGTGACGAGGCGATTGCGGGCTGAGACGACAAGGCGAGATGGCGGTGGCAAGACGGCAACGGCGAGGCGGCGACGAAAGATGCACGCTTAATCGACTGTTACCAGAGAAAACACATTAGGTGAAGTGACAAGTGGCTTCTTCTCATTTAAGTAAGATTTAAAATTTGAGTCTTACGAACGTAAAAAAAATCTTATTAAGAGTCTCACCTGCATTATTAATTACGTGAATCGAAATGATCTAATCAAATTAGTTAAACTTAATAGTAGATTGACCTCTAACTTATTAACAGTGTGTTCTTTAGCGTTGTACGAATTGAATCATCGGCACTACTTTCAAATACCGAGAGCTGACTAAAAAAAAGAAAACACATTAATTCTTATTTTTTATTTATCAAATTAAATTTTAAAAATAAAATAATTAAATATTGGTCATAAAATTTTAATTTAATGATTAAAAATATATGGATATGGTGTTCCGCGTTTAGGGGTGTTCACCGGGTCGGGTCGACCCGGTGAACCCGAAAATCCGACCCGACCCGACCCCTTTTGGGTCGGGTCGGGTCGGTGGTCGGGTCGACCCGACCCGACCCGATCACGACCCGACCAAGGGTCGGGTCGGGTTCGGGTTGGAATTTTCCAACCCGAGTTGACCCGACCCGACCCGACGACCCGATTTTTTCTTTTTTTTAATTTTTTTATTTTTTAGTTAAATGTATAGTTTTATATCATTTAAAATCTAAAAAAATATGAAATAAATTATTTTAAATGTAGAAAAGTATGTAGATATTTTAAAAAATATTTTTGTTATTTAAAAATACCTTATTTTGTATTAAAAAAATAAAATAATAAATACTTTTTATATTAAAAAATAAACGAAAAAATTAAAAAAAAAAAAGAAAAAGGGTGGTCGGGTAACCCGACCACCCGACCCGACCCGACCCGACCCGGCCCGGCCCGGATCGGGTCGGTTCGGGTCTCAGCCCAAAAAGGGCAGAGACCCGACCCGATCCGACCCGGCCAACTTTGGCCGAGTCGGATCGGGTTTGTTCACGGGTCGGGTCAAACCCGACCCGTGAACACCCCTATCCGCGTTAGTTCTTTATTTCTCATTTAAAACAAGACAGCCCTTATTTTATTTATTAATATAATAATTATAATTGTAGTAATAGAAATTGATGGAAGTGCTTAATTTATAAATTGCCTAAGAAATATGTCTCATTCCCAATGCACTCTGCCACCCGAACCAAAACGGCGACATGTTGCATGGTCGCCACCTCTCTCTCTCTCTCTCTCGTTCCTCCTGCGTCCCTCGAGAAAGCCGAAAGCTGCAAGTTACGTTGCGTGTCATGTGCCCACCGTTCCTCAGCTATAAAAATTTAGCAAAATTTGGGAAAAGCGACCGCCACAATTCTAATTGTAAATAGAAATAAATATTCACGTAAATCAAGCGTATAAATTTAAAGTAATCGAATTTTAATATATTATTAGTATTACAATTTATAATTGTAAAAATTATATAAATTAGCCTTATAGGTATATAATTATAACCATTAAACATAATCACAGATATAAGATCTGATAATCAAGATTAATCTTTATATGCTGTAAATAAGATTGAATCCTGTAAAAAGTCTCAATTTTAATTTTTTTTCTCACATTTTTCTTACTAAAAATCATCAAAAATATTAATATGTTTATGTCACCATTGCGGCCGGTGTTCCAACGGACCATTCCGGTCCGCAGTTGTCCGGCCCATTTAACCAGCTTGAACCGATCATTAATGGACGTGAACTAATTCGGTGAAAACTCGGTATCTAACAAAGATTGAATTTTGTCCAACATCATAAATGTTTTGAGAACATTACATTTCACCATTGACAAAATAGAAAACTTCCAATGAAGTAAAAAAAATTAAAGAAAACATAATTATTTTTCTATTATAGCTCAAATCCTAGCAAATATAAGTCTCGTTTTAAAACTCAAACTTTGATTGATTTGATATCCAATGCTATATAACAAATAGCACTTGAGTTAATTATAATTATTTATTAATTCTATTATATTTCTTCCATTAAAAGTTGGTGGTGGATGCATGATTGCATGAAAACCATATAAGCAATAAATAAAAAACTCCAACCACAATGTCATGATTCTCTAATATTTAGGGATGACTTCATGCACATAACTAAAAGCCACCAAGCCTTTAAAGTTAGATGAGTTCTTCGAATCGAGACACATTCTCGAATTAGACAAACTCCTAAATCTAACTACTCCAAGCTCTGAAATAGAATTCTCCACTTGATCAAAGTCTGAATTAAAAAAAAAAAACTCCAATTGTCGATTGCAAATTCAGTTTTGTCCTCCATTGTTTTTTTCCCCACCTTCTGACCATCTGACATTATGAACACTTCCTTTTGATAAGATGATCATGCAACCAAAACAGGAATCTTCTGATGTGGATTAGCATCATTGTGCACTTAATTATACCTTTTAATTTGGAAGATGAAAACCTGATTTTTTTTCTGTTCTTTTCTATGTTTGCAGTTCCCACATAATTGAAGCCTGAACTCACAACTTAATTATATATGTAGTCGCCTGGCATGCATGCAATGTGATGCAGCATCATAACTTTTTTTAGTTTTGAGTTTGGCACATAAGAACTTTAATTAAATTGAGCTGCTTCATCTCTGTGATCAGATTGTTATTTTTGTCTGACTCTGAGTTGAGATGGTGATCAACTGATCATGGTTTAGTGGCAAATTACAAAAGCAAAGCTTGTGAAGCAGCCAAAGTGATCTACGTACACACGGAGTTGCTTGCTTTTCATCGTGATATTTAAAGTCAAGATAATAAAAATATTTGACTATGTAATCCATAGTTATATAAGTATATTCTGAATATAAGATGACAGATGTGGGCTCCATTCTTAATAATACGAAATTTAGATTAATTTGAAGTCACTATTTGGTCAAAGGAATATTGTTCTGCTCACTCCAAATTAATCAAGTACTAATAATTCAAGATATTAGAAATCTCAAGAGTCATAATATATATATATGGATTAAAGTACCTACAAAGTACGGATAAATTACACGAATGGTCCTTTAACTTTGAGTCGATTTTCAGTTGGTCCCCCAACTTCAATTTATAATCAGAACGTCATTCGTCTTTCATTTTCTTGCATGCTTAGTCCTCCTAACCGGTGATCACAGGTTCCTCGATTGCCTTGCTTACGTGGCTGACTTTCTCTTTCATTCACGTCAACTTAAAAATTTTAAAAAATAAAAAAAATATGAAATTGTCCACGTCATTAAAAAAATGAGTTGGGAAGAGAGAGAGGGAGTTAAACCCCGGCGACTTTACCTCCCCTTCGACTACAGTGGCGACGACTACCCCCGATACCGTCACGGCCTTCCTCGTGGCCCAATCCTCCAACCAGAGCGCGACCTGCCGATTGAACCTCTCCGACGAGCTCTTCGGCGGCGTGAGTGACGCCTGTGCCCGTGGGGGCCTCGACCGCAGCCGCTGCTACCCGGTGCTCGCCGCGTGGCTCTTCGCAGCCCATGCCCGCTCTGCGCTCGAGCTCCACCCGCAGGCGACGGAGTCAGCCATGGCGGGGATGGGACCTGGAGACGAGGTGAGGCCCATGATGCGGGACGGCAACTAGAGGTGCGTGGACTCGCTACAGAGCGCGCTGGAGCGGCGGGACATCCGGCTGCCGTGCCCGAACGCCACCTGCGACACGGTGCTCTGCTTCTATGACATTCGACGAGAGAGAGGGAGGGGGGAGGGGGCGACCGGTGAGCTCGATCGGAGGGGGCGATCGCCCCCCTCCCTCTCTCTCGCCGTGCTGGAGAAAGAAAGACGCCCCCTCCCTCCCTCTCTCGTCGTGCGGAAGAGAGAATGAGGGGGGCGACCGGCCCCCTCCAGTCGAGCTCGAGCTCGACCGGACGCCCCCCTCCCTCTCTCTCTCGCCGTGTTGGAGAGAGAAGGATCGCCCCCCTCCCTTTCTCTCTCGTCGTGCGGGAGAGGGGCGACCAACGAGCTCGACCTGAGGGGGGCAGTCGCCTCCCTCCCTCTCTCTCTCCATTTTTTTTAATGATATGGACAACTTCATATTTTTTATTATTTTTTAAAATTTTTAAGCTGACGTGACCGATTTAAACTGGCGTGGATGAAAGAGAAAGTCGGCCACATAAGCAAGGCAACCGGGGAACTTGTGATCACCAGTCAGGAGGACTAAACGTGCAAGAAAATGAAAAATAGAGGACGTTCCGGTTATAAATTAAAGTTAGGGGACTAACTGAAAATCGACTCAAAGTTGAGGGGCTATTCGTATAATTTACCCTACAAAGCACCTTCCACTATGTAGGGATACTGAGTGCATCACAACCGTTGATCCACATCAATGGATCTGATCAAAAGTGATTAAACCCCATGATTTAAAAATATCAATTATTCAACCGTTGATCAATGGATCAATTGAGATGCACTCAGCATTCCTACAAAGCGAAATGTGCTTTGTAGGTACATTAATTTCGTATATATATATATATATATATATATATATATATATATATATAATACGTTCAAAACATAAGTCAAATGATTGTTTTATTCAAAAAGAAAAAAATTTTGGATGAGCGAAGAATTATAAGCTAAAATCGAGTAATGTGTTAACTACAAATCATTTTAAAATTTCAACGTTTAACTATTAGTTTGATAATACTTGATTCACTTTATTTTTTCATCAGTTTGGAGAATAAATTCATTTATTCTTATATTATTCTTCTTCGGGATAACCCCTTAACTTGAATCATGGGATGATATTCAATAAATTAAAATATTTTATCTACACTAAAAAATGTCGAAAAATCCATGGAATCCATTTTTATTTAAAATATTTTTATATGATAACTAATTTATAAGTTGTTTTTTTAAAAAAAAATTGATAACATAGTTTGATATTGTATAATATTCTTCTTTTGCCTTGTAGAAAGCTGATTGATTTACTTTAAAAAATTGGTGTTAAATTTTATGTTCTACCTATATACATACATACATACATATATATATATATATATATATATATATATCATCTAAACTTTTAATATATCCGGTAAAATTATTTGAATTTTTTTTACTCATCAGTCATAAGATGAATTTTTTTAAGGTTTATTTACACAAACATCTACTGAAGTATAATAATTTTATCATAATTTCCATTTAAATCATTTCGTTTCATTCTATTGATTTTTATATTTTTTCCAATTTTTTATTTGCAAAAAATTAAAATATCATTCCTCGAATTGCCATATTTTTTTAATGTTTAAAACAAAACAAAATAAAATATTTTGACAAATTGGCAATGTCAAAAAAACTTCTTTTTATTTAAATTTTAGTTTTTGAATTATTTTATTTTTAAGTATTAAAATAGAGAACAATTCGTCGAAGGGTATTTTATTTTTTTATAAATAAAAAATTATAAAAAATTAACAGAATTAGTAGTGAAAATCACGATAAAACTTAAAAACATCACATAGTAAATTCATAATTTAGAATAAGTGGAATGGGATTGGGAAATAAGTTATAAATTAAGGTCTCATTTTCATCTTTTTTTAAACAAATATGTTAATAGATTTTGATTTAATTTGACTTGTGAATCTAAGAAAAAAATGAGATTTATAACAAGAATATTATGATCATCGAGGATTAAGCATTGTTAAAATTTTCTTCTTAAACATACTATTAGCGATGATTAATAGACAAATGATGATACTACTTTTAAAAAAGACAGCACAATCATTTTTTCATATTACAAATATGAAACTTTTCATTTGCCAATTCCCAATTTATCCTAAGAATCCAGTTAAACATTTTTTAATGAATTCAGTTTAGTATCATTTTTAATCCAAATTTATAGTTTTTTTTAAATATCCAATTAATTAATTCATAACCAAATGAGTGTGATGGTGCGAAAGATTTATAATTTGAATGGTTTAAAAGAAAACAAACCTAAAAATATCACTCGGTAAAAAAAAAAGACATATTTATGGTCGGATCTGTTTTTCGGTCTAAAAAAATTATCTCAATTTTTAAATTACAAAAATCACTCTAAAATAAAAAAATCATCCTCCAACAAGGTACGTTTTTCCGGACTTCTATTTTAATAAATAATATTTTTTAAAAAATATATAATAAATTAAATTCAAAATTAACATATTTAATTTTATAACTAAATTATAGTGTAGAACTATTAAATTAGAGTTTTATAATGTGATAAGAATATATTAAACTATATAAAAATTTATTACATCAATAATAAAATAATTGATTAAAAATTAATTATATAAATAAAAAATTAATAAATAAAAGTGGGCTCTACATGTTCTTATAATTTTTCGGATGGACCCTAATTTAAGCGAATTAATTTTACTCTATTTAAAAATCACCTTGATCCTCTATTTTTTTTATTTTTTTGAATTGAATATGTTTTTCGATTCAGTCGGTTTTTTCTAAAGCCCCTATATTCTCTTATGCATGGTCTCGAGGACTTAATTTTGTTTCTCCTATAGGATATATTTTCTTATCTCTTAAACTTCGTGACATGTAAAAATCTAAGAGCAAGTCGAAGGATTAGCCGGTCAAAACATGTTGCGGATTCATTACTCATTTCATTTACTTGCTCGAGAATGAAGAACGCGATTGATATTTCGATGCAACATGTAGCATTGTTCAGAAGATATTCTTGTATTCCTATTTGATGGAACCACTACGCATCAAATAAAAAAATTATGCTGTTCCCAAAAATATCATACGACTTAGGAAAAGATGAGAAGTCGTATTATACATTCTCTCTCATAGATTAGATGTTTTATCATGCACAAAAAATTATCCCAAAATAAAAACAATTATTGGTTAGTTAAAGTTGTCCGTTTCCAATCATGAGAGTAAACTTTCAATAATATCGTATTTAAATTTATTAGGATTATACTGATAAATTAATAAATAATTAATATTTTTTTCCAAAAAAAAATGCAATATTCTTTTTTAATAAAGTGAGAGGGAGGTGGGAGGCTTCCTGAAAGGGGGCAATACCACTTACCACTCCCAAGTTTTCCCACTAAAACCATGCAAACGCCACCGGCTCAGACTCATAACGGCGGCCCGGACGGAACTAACTCTGTGAGCCGCCCTTTGGTTTTTCTTGTTTAGCTCCTATATATCCCGACACCATCCCCATCCGCCCCATCGCGTCTCTCCTCTGCACTGCGCTGTTCTCCTCCTCCCACTCTTGCAATTTTCTCGGCGCTCTCCATTCGATCGAAGATGACTGCCTACTGCGGAAAATACCACGGTAAGCTTCAAAATACTCTCTCTCTCTCTCTCTCTCTCCCTTTCCTTTTTTTTTGTTTTCTGAATTGGTAAAGGTGGCTGTTTTGATTGTTTTTTTGGCTTTAAGGTGTGATGTTGTGTGTGGATTCTTGGTTTCCTCTTACGAATGCTTGTTGCGGTGGTAGTTGATGGTGTTGTTGTAGTCATAGATCTGAATTCATGGGTCTGGATAGATGGATGTGCTCTGTTATGATCGAGATTTGAGTGCCTTCAACGTCTTCCTGCAAAATATATTTTTTAAACACATAGTTTTCCTGAATATCTGTACAAGATCGCTTCTGTGCAGGCCAATCTTGGCATTATCCTAACAGTACCGTGGAGTCTTTTCTTTTTTTTTTTTTTTTGGTGTGTACTTGTGGCTTTTTTAAGTTTGGATATGTTCTCCTCAAAAAAAAAAAAAAGTTTGGATATGTTTTGTAGGTTATGGAATGTTCAATTTACTACTACTGTTAGATCTGAACAGCTTAGCGATTCCTGAATAATTACAATGGTAAAAAAGGGGTTTTAAGAACCGATTTACTACTGCTGCCATTAATATTCGATTCCTGCACCTGTTCTCTCTCTTTTTCCATCATAATTTGTTCAATGATTCTGCAGTAAATGAACAATTTTGATGGCTTATGAGATGAAATTTACACCTTTTCTGCTATTTTGGTGAGCGTAGTTAGTGGGGCAAATTTATAGCAGTTGCGGATGGGCCTGCATGTTTCTTCCTGTAACGCCTACGGCTTTTGTTAGGTGATTTATTGAAACGTCTGCTGGTTTTGCAGATGAGCTCATTGCCAATGCTGCCTACATCGGCACGCCTGGCAAAGGTATCCTCGCCGCCGACGAGTCCACCGGCACGATAGGCAAGCGCCTGTCCAGCATCAATGTTGAGAACGTCGAGGAGAACCGCCGCGCCCTCCGCGAGCTCCTCTTCTGCACCCCCGGCGCCCTCCAGTACCTCAGTGGCGTCATCCTCTTTGAGGAGACCCTCTACCAGAAGACCAAGGACGGGAAGCCCTTCGTCGAAGTCCTCAAGGAGGGCGGCGTCCTCCCTGGCATCAAGGTGGACAAGGGCACCGTCGAGCTCGCCGGCACCAAGGGCGAGACCACCACCCAGGGCCACGACGACCTGGGCAAGCGCTGCGCCAAGTACTACGAGGCCGGCGCTCGCTTCGCCAAGTGGCGTGCCGTCCTCAAGATCGGCCCGAACGAGCCGTCACAGCTCTCCATCGACGCGAACGCCCAGGGCTTGGCGCGCTACGCCATCATATGCCAGGAGAACGGGCTCGTTCCCATCGTCGAACCTGAGATCCTCGTGGACGGGCCGCACGACATCAAGAAGTGCGCCGAGGTCACCGAGCGGGTGCTCGCCGCTTGCTACAAGGCGCTCAACGATCACCACGTCCTCCTCGAAGGCTCCCTTCTAAAGCCCAACATGGTGACGCCGGGATCCGACTCCGCCAAGGTGCCGCCCCAGGTCGCCGCAGAGTACACCGTGAGAGCCCTGCTGCGGACGGTGCCCGCCGCCGTCCCCGCCATCGTCTTTCTGTCCGGTGGACAGAGCGAGGAGGAGGCCACTCTGAACTTGAACGCCATGAACCAGCTGAAGGGCAAGAAGCCCTGGTCCTTGTCCTTCTCGTTCGGCCGCGCTCTGCAGCAGAGCACCCTCAAGGCCTGGGCTGGAAAGGAGGAGAACATTGGGAAGGCGAGGGCCGCCTTCCTCAAGAGGTGCAAAGCCAACTCGGAGGCCACTCTGGGAACATACAAGGGCGATGCCTCCGGCGGCGAAGGCGTCTCGGAGAGCCTCCACGTCAAGGATTACAAGTACTAAGTTTATGTCGTAGGTGACGGTTTTGGTCGTCGTTTCTGACGTTGTCAATAAGTTAGAAGGCGCGGATGAGCCTTCATTTACAGACTTTACAGTCGTAGGTGTTTCTGTGTTATCTGTCTGATTTTGCTCGGCTTCTTCTTCTGATGTTCCAAATGTTTTTTTGTCTGAAATTTGCTCTAAAAACTTCCTGAGGACTTCTTGTATCATCTCTTCGTGGTTGGATGTCTCGTTAGCTTTATGATATGCTTCGCGTATGCTGAACCACCAATGCATGCCATCCTTGCTGCAGAAACTGTCTGCATTCTGTTGGCCTCTGCATCTTGATCACGCCATTCTCGTGCCGATGACCAACCTTGTGAATTGTGATGGAGGAAATGAGAAAGAAGTGTGTGATCAGATGCAGAAGCGAGAAATGGATGAAGGGAAAAGAACTTGTTGAGCTGTTGACATCCGGGCGTTATTTAGTCTTATGCTTTTTTATAGATCGCGTGCATTGTTTTTCATGAATGGAAGAAAGAGCAACGTGCACAGCATCCTCAAGATGCATGGTAATAAAATAATCATTAAATCATGTGCATCTGAACTAATCGTTGGAACTGGCCGGCAACACATAACGAAGGCCACGGCCGCTCGAGTAGTGCTGCTTTTTTTATCCTTTTGAAAACTCGATTTGTGAAATCATTTTTAATTTGTTTTTTTAAGTCCAAAATCATTTTTTATAATCAATATTTAAATACCTATTCATTTTGTATAATTCATATTTTTATTATTCTTAATTTAGGCTCGTCATTTTAAAATTAATTTATTTCCTCTTGAAGTATATTTGTCTGTAGAAAAGTATTTTACATAAACATGTAAATATTAATTTATTCATATATATATTAGAAAAGTCAACGTTATCTATAAATACTGGTGGGGGTGTGGGGTGGGATGGGGTGGGTGCTCTCAACCTAGATCAGACAAAAAATCAACGGCAGGATTAAACGATTGATGTGTTTACATTTGAAGTTGTGTAATGCAGAGAGATATAGCCAGATGGTTCTTATGATATCGAGTATCCGTCCGCCAAGAACAAGGAGACCTCTTGGCCATAATTTTCACCGGCAGTTTCAAGACCGTGCCACAATCGATGAAATGGTGTCCACGCTGTGCAACACTGAATCATGTGCATGAGTGCCCAAGCTTCAAGTGCCTACGAGCAAAAGCTCAACACGAAAGGAGTGAATAATAAGCCAACACTCCAGGAGTCACGGACCTAGAGAAGGTTCATCTGAGTTGACGCTGATCCAACTCGGCGTAGGGACTCCCGCAGGGTCCGAGGCGGGCCGGGGGTAGCATTGCATGCCTAGCCCTCTCTCACACAATCGGTACAATAACAATTTTGGATCGAAAATGGGCATCATGTCGCGAAAACCAAATATTTCATAAAAAAAGTCAAAAAGTGATCTCGATGATCTTAAGCGGGGCTCCAAATCATGCTCCTCATTGATCTAGTTCCCGAAAGTTCAGAATCAACGCATAGAAAATTGATATCGAATATTATGTGAAATAGACTTCATAAAACTATGGAGAAAGAACACAAAAAAAAGAGGTGATTCATTGTTTCTAAAGAAGTGTCACATAAAGCACATGCGGGGTTAATTAAAAGATTAAAATGAGTAAGGAAGTCAATAGTAGGTAAGTAGTTGTGTTTAAGTTTCCTAAGAAAAAAATTTATTTTTTGCAGAATGATAAGCCGTCAAATACTAGTCCAAGATTGCTTGTCGGCATCGAAAGTGGAGTTGTCCGGCTGCATAAGAAGTTATAGGCGCTTTTGGTGGAGGCACGACCATATGGGTCCATGCGCCATATCCACTGGTCATCATTGGCGTAGGGAGGCACACACAACCCAAAAATAAGCTAGACCAATGGGGGGCCGAAAAACTTAGATAATAGAGGAACATTCCATGCATGATGTAAGATAAAATCAAATACCTTTAAATCATACAATAGGGCATTTACGTTCACATAAGTAGGCGTGTAATTTAAGGGTATAAGAAATATCCAAGGATCATTCATCACACTGGGTGGTGAGCCCATTACCAACATGCCACATGATAACCCCCGAATGTTGCTCAGACAGTTAAGAATAGCTCGCCAGCACCAAGTCAGGGCGCGATTATACGTTGGATTAACCTAATGGTGTAAAGTACCATATTTGTTTAAAACCAATTTAGACCAAGGAGATTCAGGATCATTTAGTACTTCAAAAACCATTTTTTAGCTAGCATAGAAGTTTTAATGTAATTCATGTTGCAAATTCCAGACCTCAGGTTGAGATTGAGAGCTGGACGGTGTGTCAGTCAATTAGATGTAAACATTTACCATTGTGCGTGGAAGACCATAAGAACTTTCTAGTTAATTTTTTGAGCATAGAAATAAAGGAATTTGAGATATAAGTAGACCCAAAAGAATGTAAAGGTAAAGAGCATATAACAAATTTAATTAAGGTTATCCTGTCGGCCTGATTGAGCAACTTACTCTTCCAATCGAAAAGCTTGTTGGTGACCTTTTCAATCATAAGATGATGTTTACTCGCAACTTGCTTTTAAGATATAGGTACACCTAAATACATAAATGGAAAAGAGCCGACAGAGTTCTTGATGGCTTGCCACCGTCGATGACTCAGTCTGGGGGGTAGATAGACCTGTGATTTATCCAGATCATTTTTAGTGAGGGAGTAGTATTGTTTTAGGACCTTCATGATGTTCTATAGTTCTTAATGTTTGTAGCAACAAATATAATTAGATCTTCAGCATAAAGTAAATGATTGGAAGAAAATTTATTGATCTTGAATGGTTGTATTTTCCCATGGCCGAGTGATGATTTAATAAGAAAGATAGCACCTGCGTGACCATGACAAACAAGTACGGTGAGAGATCTCCTTGTTACAATAGAAAATAGGGGAGATAACACACGCCATGACCCAATTAATGATATGTGCAGGGTAATTCATGATTGTAAAGAGGTTGTAAATTGCTTAGTCATATCCGCCTTAAGGATCATGAATTTATGCCCGCCAATGCACAATGAGTGGGCCATCTGGATGGATCTTCTAGAAATGAAAGCACTTTGGGAGGTATCGATAATTTGGAGCAGAGTGAACTTCAGGCAAGAGGTACGAGCAACCACCCTATAGAGTTTATTGCACAGGGCAATAGGATGGAAGCTAGTGACTTTGTGAGCAGGTTTAGTTTTGGGAATGAAAATCAAAGATGTCTTGCATGCACCATTTTAGAGAACGAGAGCTAGTAGTAAAGAAATTCAAGATCTTAGTAGTGACGACGTCCCCAATAGTGTCCAGTAGATTCTATAGAATTCGATGGTGAAGGCGTCAGGCCAGGGGCCTTGCCGCTCAGCATGCTCAGGCAGGTCGGATTTCCAAGGGAGTGACAAAGGACAGAAGGGTGTGATGCTGAACAGGGAGCCTAGGGAGAGAGGACCAGTCACTTAAGAGAATTTTAGGCATAGAAGAAGGCTTCCAAAGGTCAGTATAATGGTTCACAAAAGCTTGGCGAATTTGTGCTTCATCGGTAGTGAAGGCGATAGGATCGTCCTGATGGTTAATCTTGGTTATGCTATTGTACATGTGTCTGGTAATGGTGGTCATGTGAAAGGATTTTGAATTTTTATTGTCGTGTTGAATCCAAGCTATAAGTGATTTACTCCATTGCTTCAAAGTGATTTGGCGGAGAAAAACTGCGTGTAACTGGTACATCTAGTGAAGGTGAGGGAAAAGGTTGTCATCTAGGCCACAGGTATCGTCGAGGCTCTCCAGCTTACTAATATCTTGGTTTACATTAGTGAGTCTATTTTCAAGCTTCCCTGTAGTATCATGATTCCATTTTAGGATCCATGTTTTAGGGCACTGATCGTACCTTGTTCGTGAGATCGAGAGTTCCAAGTTTGCTCGATTATCTTGAGTGGTTCATCGTATTCGAACAAAAAATATTTCAATTTAGAAGTATGAATTTTCTTCTTAGTTTTGTTTGTTGTGAAGAGAAGAGGGGAGTGGTTGGAACAACATCGAAGGATATAATTAAGAGACATATCATCGAAGGTAAGGAACCAGTGGGGGCTCGCAAGAACCCCATCAAACCGCCACTTGATGTGCGCCCCGCCCAAGCGGTTATTGCACCACTCGTGTGTGTGTGTGATCACTCTATTCGAATCATCTGATCAAAATTATTTTTGTTATAAGGACTGAGATTTAATCATCTAATAAAACATCTTATCAATGATTAAATTTCAACCATTATAACAAAAAACAATTAATATGATGGCTCAGATGGAGTGGTGTATAATCCTCTCTCTCTATATATATATATAATCATCTAATAAAACATCTTATCAATGATTAAATTTCAACCATTATAACAAAAAACAATTAATATGATGGCTCAGATGGAGTGGTGTATAATCCTCTCTCTCTCTCTCTCTCTTTATATATATATATATATATATATTATAAACATGTAAATTTTAATTTATACTATATATTGTACATTGATGACCTGAATCTTGACACAAAATATCAAGTTATTTATATTAAAATTCAAATACTTGAACTATGATTTTACAGAAATTGGATAACTTGAACTTTCAAGGACTTTGGTGTAGGTTGCCACCAATTTTCTAATTTCTACAACCCAATCTGATTTGATATGATCGTTGATCGCCAGTGATCGGGCCATCGGAATGAGTAGGGGTGTTCACGGGTCGGATTGGACCCGACCCGTGAACAAATTCGACCCAACCCGACCAAATTTGGTCGGGTCGGGTCAAGGCCCCTATTAGAAAATCCGACCCAACCTGACCTAATTCGGATCGGGTCGGGTGGTCAGGTCACTTGACCACCCTTTTTTTCTTTTTTTTTTAAATTTTTGTCTTACTTTTTATATGTATTTTAATATAAAAATTTATTTAATAATTATTATAAAATATAAAATATATTTTCTGAATATTTGTTGCATTATTTTCGTAATTAAAATACAACAACAACAACAAAGCCTTATCCCACTAGGTGGGGTCGACTACATGGATCATACGACGCTTCGTAATTAAAATATTTTATTTTAATATTTTTTCTATTTAAAATTAAGTAAAAAAATAAAAAGAAAATAAAAAAATAAAAAAAAGTCAGGTCATCGGGTCGGGGAGGGGTTGAAAAATTCCCATCGGATTGGGTAGGGATCGAGTCGGATCCGACCCGACCATGATCCGACCTAACCCAAACTAGGTCGGATCGCCGGGTTCACCCCTAGGAATGAGCCCAACAAGCACGGTGCCGGCTAACATAAAATAATTATTTTATTTTTTAATTATATGTCTAAATATTTAATTATATATTTTAATATCCTTATTATATATTTTATGTACTATAATATTTTTTATTTATTATAGTCTCAAATCCACAATATATAATCTATAAGTTTATATTTGTACTAGTATGTAATGTAATACAATAATTCACTTTTTTAAAAAATAATTATGAAAATAATATTATTTGACTTATTTATGTAATTACGTTATATAAATATAATAGTATTGTTGTACTTGTAGTCTTTGATTATATGATCTTATATGTATATAGAATTATTATATTAAATTATTATAATTTAGACTTATTTGTGTGATCAAGTTTACGTCCCAAGTTGATCCTCCATCTATGTTTGAAATAAGATTTATATACCCAAAATTTAAATTTAAGAGGACTAAATAATAAATTACAAAGGGTAACCTATATGTAAAACTGTTAAGATTTTCTTTGGTTTGGGAATATGACATAAGAATAGGGTCTTATTCCAGTTTAGGGGTGTACACAGGGTCGGGTTTGACCCGACCCGTGAACAAACCCGACCTACTCAAGTCGAGTAGGGTTGAGTCAGATTTTATTTTATTTTTTGCATAGAACCCAATAGGCCGGGTTGGGTGGTCGGATTACCTGACCACTATTTTCTTTTTTTAATTTTTTTTCTTTATTTTTTAAATATAAAATGGCTTTAATATATTGTTTTATATAAAAAACTATTATTTTAAATATTTAGATATTTTCTACATGTAGAATACTTTATTTCATATTTTTTAATTTTAAATAATAGTATTTACTTAGATTAACTAAAAAATCATTAAATTTTTTTAAAAAAAAACTCGGGTCCTCGAGTTGTATCGGGTCAAGTCAGGTTGGAAAATTCCTATTCCAGTTTCTCTTAATATATGCATCTCTTATATTTAGTTATGCTTGAGGTAAGAAATTGGATGTTAATCAAATCTTCACATATCACTCATAATAATTACTTTGTAAATAAGGTTTCCAAATATGGTTCATTTTGTATTTTTTATATCATTGTTAATTATACTAGTGGCAAAATGTTGAATTTTTATCTCATGATTTTTTTCAATTTATTTAGTTATTAATATCCTTTTCCTAAAATGTGTTAATTAAAACTTATGCATCTATGAAGGCAGTTATATATATATCTATCAAAATGCCTAAAAATTAAATATCTGGATAAATTCACCATTTATTAGCATCATATTTGGTAAATAGAATATCTAAATATGATATTTTTTACGCTATTCTCGTGTAAGAAAGAAAATAGATCAAAATTTTATGATTTAATTATCATCACAAAATTTGATGTCATCAACTAGTTTATTCTCATAATTGATAATGATATACGATAAAAAATATCACATATTCCTTAAAAATTTTGTGATCTGCAAACACATTTTGTTTGAGTATTTACATGTTTCGATAAACTATATGTTATCAATTTTCCACTATAAAGAGAGTTTACCATGACTCAGTAATTTGCATTTTGCAAACCAACAATAATTGGTTCTTTCCTTTTCAACACATTTATCCTCATTGTCTTTGTTCTCAAGTTACATATGGCTTCCTTCGAGGATATAGTAATTGGTGCTAATATGTTATATATTAGTTCATTCCCTACAACATTTTTTCTTTTCTTCTTGTTGAACTCGCAAATGCACGATTTCATGCACTTTCTATATTTTAACTCGTTGCTTTCTTTTTATACGTAGATTCTGATGGATTGATGATTGTTCCAAACACCATAATTTTCAAGCAATGAAAGTTGTGATTAAAGGCATTCCTAATAGTTTTTAGAAAGATTTGTGATATACATAAAAGTTGGAATTTATGATGAAAATATCGTCATAATAAGATCAAATATCATTATAGTTGGGGATGGCAAAGGAAGAACTATTCTTCAAGTGAATACAATGTAAGCTCCGGACATCAAATTAAAGACTCAAGGGCGTTGTATTATTAAAACATATTAATTTCTTATTTTCATTCTATTTATAGACATGTATTGATTCAATGTCTTGTCATGCAGGAATCATTAGTGATAATTGCATCCTTAAATGTATAACATTTGATAATATTTCTTGTGATGATAATGGTCAGGCCGTGGCATTTCGAAGTGAAGGTGATTTGAATGTATTTCTATAAATGTGAATTACATGGCTAACGGAGATTAAAACAATAATTATATGTAGACATTTCTTTGAGGACTCTCATGTGTCAGGTACCATCGACTTTATCTTTGGGGATGCACGAATGGTGTTACAAAAGTGTCATATTATATTTCGACAATCAAGTAAAAATCAACGAACGCGATTACGACTTCCGGTAGGGAGGACATGACAAATAACACATGTATAAAGATCCAATGCTAGGATAACACAATAGAGTTCCAAATTGGCTCACATAAGAGTTGCTTGGGACGAGCATGGAAGAAATATTCAAGAATGATCGTGATAAAGATCAGAATTGCAAATGTCATAACTCCACTCGAGTGGAGAATAATGGACAAGAATGAAGATTACTCAAGCACTGCAGAGTACATCGAGTACAATAATAGTGGACTTGATGAATCTATGAGTGAATGCATCAAGTGGCCAAAATACAAGCAACAAGGAATCCAATCCATATGCAACCTTTCATCGTGGAGTCATTCATCAATGGAAATTAATGGCTTCTTAGTATGAGTCTCTTTTAATGTGGGTTTGAATTGTTAGTTATGATAATACTATTATTTGTTATTAAAAGCATGCATGGACATTATTAGTTTGCTTCTTTAATGGCATTAGGTTTCTATTTTTTAAATAGTATTTCAAGAAATGATTGCCTTGTTTTATTAAAATATTATCCATGTTGAATTGGTTTTACATGTTCTTTCATTTTATTTCAACAATTTGACTTTATTTAGCATTATATTATAAGACAACTAAATAAATTGTGGTTCAAAGCTTATATGATTTAGCAATAACCACTTCTTAACTTATACATCAATTTGATCAATATCCTTTATATATAAAGTAATTGTGAGACAAGATGTTTATTCATTTTTAACACGGATTTTTCTTCTTAATATAAATGTCATTAAATTTGAAATCTTCATGGGTTTCAATAAAAACATTTAAAAATATTTTTAAGAAAACTGAGTGTAATATTTGGTATGTCTATTAATAGTAATAATAAATTATAAATATAAAAGAAATTAGTTCATGTGTTTTATCAAAATTAAAGATTATAGATACAAAATTAGATGTAGTACTGAATTTCCTAATTGGCAAGATTATTATTGTCATGTCATGCCTTTTTATAGATGAAGCATGAAGTATCATGAAGCATCTCTGTGGAGGAAAATAACGTACAATGAGGTATGTCATTTTTCATCCTTATATATCATGAAGCGTCTATTAAAACAAAAGATATATAAGTGATTGTATTTTAGATAAAAACTAATATTGGGATTGAAATAAATTATTTTTTAGCTACTAAGTACTAACTATGCTTTTTGGATCATTTATTACATTAGTATTTCAATTGGATTATAACCAAATATGTAACGCCCCAAAATTTCACTCTTCTGTCACGTGGCATTTGGACTTATTTTGAGATGCGTTACTTAAAATTTCTTTTTCTTAGGCCCTTTTTTATGTGAAATGCGGAAGCGAAATGACGAACTATACTTTCTAATTATTCTTTCCTAATAGTCTTCCAAAGATAACTATCTTACGATTAACTTTACATCAGACTAGCTATAAAGAGTTCTAATGACTCAACTTCCATGTACAAGTTTACATTATCACGAAGATCATTGTTGCGCATGTCTCCATTCTTACTTTTCAGTTCAGGTACATGTGCGATTCGAACATAGGGATATAGAATATTCATGAGTATAAAAATACTTAATAATACAAATGGATAAGAAGATTTAATAAAAATAGGCAAACTTTCAATATAAAAAAAATTATATTCTTTTCTTTCTATTATGTTCATTTATGTTATGTTCTATTCCTTTCTTTCAATTATATTCTTTTTTCATTTTTTTCAATTTTGTTCTTTTCACTACTTTTTTTATTTTTAACACATTCCTATAACATCTTTACAAGCTCAACTTTTTTTTATTATAAGCACATTTATGACACTTTCATATGGGGTCAAGGTGGATAAAGCAGGACCAAATGTTGGACAATAACGGGCCCAATAAAAAAAAGATCGTTTACTTTGATCTTTGGGGTGATAAGACTATTAATACTCATTTTTAATTTTTTTTATTTCATTAGAGTGGTGGAGCTATTAATACCCACCTTCAATTTTTTTATTCCATTATATTTTATTAACAATCAGTACACATAAAGTCTCGTTATACATTTTTTATCTATTGACCTAATTAGCATCTTTACTACTCTCTTTTTCTAGCATAATTACCATAAAGAAAAAACTAATCAAATCATATAGAATAATTGAACAATCATCAAACTTTAATTTGTTAAACATAATCTAGGTCAGGTACATATCAACTCGTGTCGGGTTTGGACTGAGCGAGAACCGCGCTCGATTGAGCTTGGACCGAGTTCGGGCATAAAAATCTACTCCATTTTTTATGGAACCCGAGTTGGGTTCGAGGGTGGCTGAGGCCTAGTTCGCTGATGTCATCTTTTTCTGAGCATGACATAAGGCTACCTGAGTCGAGTATGAACACAGCTCGAGCTAGGTTGTCAAAAAGGAGATCCGAACACATGAAGAATCGCAGCAGAGCTCAGGTCGGGTTGTCAACATCTCAGGTCAAATTCGAAGAAAGAACGTGTCGAGCTTAATCATTACAAATGAACCCGGGCCGGGTTGATCTCTACGCAAGCCGAGTTCCGGAGTCCCGACAATCAGAACTCTAGTGATGTTTTTTCAAAACTTTAGCATACTCTCATAAACTATTCCTTTTGGCACAAAAAATATAAAGAACTATTCATGCATTATAGGAGAACATAAATCGTCCTTAAAGAATACTTTATCTTATTTATTTCATTAAAAATCATATCCAAAAGTGAATATAAAATCTTATGTACCTCTCCAAGATGAACTATCTGGAATCCTTAACTTTATATGTGATTTTTGAGATGGTGGATAGGCTCCCTATGCGAGGTCCGACGTCCTTTAATAGAGGGTATATCTCATATCTAACGTCCAGTCAGAACTCTCGCGCACGCGCACCGAGCAAGAAGAAAACATTACCCGAAGATGAAGAAAAACTTAAGTGGAGGAGGGGAGAAAGATGTATTGAAGAAGACTTTTAAAGTCCTATTTATAGGAAAAAGTCTCAATTTTTAATCTAATTATTTAATATCACTTCTTTATTTTCAAATTTAAAAGAATATTTTAATATTATTTTTTTCTAAATATTTTAATTTTTAAAACTCCTAATTTCAACATCGTTAGAAGTCCTAATTCAATCTTTCAACAAACTTTATCTCCAAATTATCCATTTCTAACTATCTTTTCTTTATTTTATCTCTCTTAAATATAATCATTCCTGAATTTTGAAATTAAATAAATAAATATTATTCTTCTCTATTAGTTTTCAAATTAAAATAATAAAATAATATTATCTTCTAAGTAATTTTAGACATAAAATTCTTATTTTAACTTTCATTAGGAGTCCTTTATATCCCAAATTTATAGTTAGATTCAAATTAAATTTGAAATTTTTAATCTCATTATAACTTCAACTTCTAATCTCGTTATAGTTAGAATCATCTTTTCCAACCACTTATTTAATATCACTTCTAGTCTCATTCTAATTTTTCATATCTCATCTTTCTTCTTCTTTTATCCATCCTCCAATTATATTTCTATTTATTTTCAAACTTTATTTTTTTAATAAATCTTAAATTATAAATTTATTTTAATTATAAAAATTATTTTAAAATTTGAACAAAAGTAGGGGTGTTACAAAACACCGACGAAAAATATATATAGAATAATAATTGAACTATATATAGAGAATTTCATAGTTGGAGCGGAAATTGAGTTGCCAATATAAGAAGGATAACTTAATCGTTTAGATTACTTTTTAGCTACCAAATAGAACAAATAATATTCAAAATCGATTATTATATTTATTGAATTATTTATATCTTCTAATAATTAAATCCAATATCAAAAGGCTCCAAGTGTTTTCTCTATCAACAATCTTTCGTTTCCGTTATTTGGCATAACTTGGAGAAAAAAAATGTCACATTGGTGGGCTTAGATTAAGAAAGAATATTGTGCAGGAGGAAACAAATCTACGCGATTGCATAAATAACTACATTATTATATTTTAATTATCAAAATTAACACTATCGTTATCCACACATTTTCCTATGACAATAATATGTTGAAAATGCTTGAACTCATGAAGAATGTTCCAAGATCATGCTGCATCCACTTCCTTTCCTCCACTTTGTTTTTTCTTCAACTTTTTTTGTTGACCATTAAATTATTGATATTTTTTATATAAAAATCATTGAAATAGTAATTTTATAGTAATGCTCTTTGTTAATCATTAGGATTTAGCAGTACTATTTCCTACTTTAGTAAGTAAATTTGAAGCACCATTGAATTTTAAATTAATGGATCATTATATCCTTTTTTTTATTTAACTTCATCATATTCACTTATTTTTCACATTGATTGTCCATCTTAAATCTAATGAAGCCTAATACAACTACCTACTTAACGATGAGTTACATATGTTTTAGTGATAGTTATTAATCTAATATCATTCACAATGTATTTCAATAAAAAATTCATAAATATGCTTTTATAATTTCATGTATTGCCATTTGTTTAACTGTAGAAAAAAATTAGAGGTGAAATCGGCTCGGGTCGAATCAATTTTTCACATTTCTTATTTTTTGGGCCAATTTTTTAATTATAAAAATACTATAAAATCATTTTTAAAAAATAAAAATCACTCTCTAATGAATTAATTTTTTTAAGAAATATATAATAAATTAATATTAATATAATAAATATAGGATACAGTAAAACTATCATATTAGAGTTTCATAATATGGTAGAAATATATTAAATTATATTAAAATTTATTATACTAATAATAAAAAAATATTTATTTAGGAATTATTTATATAAATAAAATTAATAAATAAAAATGAATATCATGGTCTCTTGCTTTTTTTCATGTGAGGCACTAATTTGAATCAGGTCAATTTTGTTCTATTAAAATTTTTTCATAAATCACATTCGATTTCTTTTTTTTTATTTTTCAATTTAATGTTTTCAAAGCGAATAAATTTTTTCATCTCAGTTGAATTTTTCTTGCACTACTAAAAAAATCTTAGGGCCTGAATTTTAAATTTACGAGCTTATATTGATCTTATGGACCTTGTTTATTAGTAGAAAAATGTAAATACATACTTATTTTTTTCAACGACAAGAAATGCCACTTATTTCCTCTTATTACCTCTTATTTATTATTTTAACTACGTTTCTTCCCTTCATTTACATCCTTCCGCTTTATCATCAAAATTTAAAAAAAAAAACACATATTTTAGTTCCCTGGCGCTAAAATAATAATTAGACAGATAGAACTTTGCAGAAAATGTTATGATGGATAAAATGGAAAAACATAATTCAATTACTACAAAAAAAACGCCATTCTAGATGTAATAAAAATTACCAGTTGACTAATCCAGTTCAAGATTAGAGAGGTAATGCATTTACTTTCAGATTCCATCTTCTTATCGAAGGATTTGAAGATGTAATTAGCTGGATTAAATAATTACTGGCTAATTTAAAATAATTTTTAATTAAATTAATGCATATATCTCACTCCTTCCACATTACTTCTTGGCGAAATAACAAAACTTAGTTCCTTAATAACATCAGCCAAATAAAAAAAAAAGGATATGCCAATAATTTTGAATTTAGTTTCTAAAATTACTAATTTAATTTTAAAATATATATATAAGCCCTGAACAGCGAACAAAGATTAATTGAAAGGAACCTATGAAGGTGTAAGCTAAAAGAATTATATGTGTGGATTAATAATCTGATTAATATTTAAAGATAAATAATCATTTAAATTATGAGATGACATCATAATGATCTTAGTCATATAAAAATATTATAAAATTTTTAAATTAAAAGTCATGTAAATTCTTCATCACTTTCATTAAAAACATTAATTTGGAGATATTTTTTTTAAGACAAGGAGAGAGAGAGAGAGATGCGTGACGAGGACGAGGACTGTGACCCGAACCCTCGTCTCCCTCCAGTCCACCCACCCAAACCCTAACTTCCGCAAAAGCGGAGCGGCCCGCTCGAAACGGAATGGCCCACGTGTAAATCGGATAGACATCGGATAGTTCTCGTCCTCTCAAATGACCACTTTACCCCTCGCCTTCCTTGCGTCTGCTCGAAACCGATGGCGCCTCCCTATAAATCACCACCCCCGCTTCAATCCGCTGGAACAAGAATAAAAGAGAGAACTTATATCCACTTCGCCGGACTATTCCAGGGAGCTCTGCGCCCTCGAGATCTAAGAAACCATTGGCGGCCTCGAGCTCACCCGCGCCGCCACCCCGCCTTCCTCGCTTTGGAACATTCGCTGAGGCGAGGCTTTGATCGAGGTCTGCCGCCTCATCTGAATGACCGATTAGGTTTCCTTTTTTCTGTTTTTTTCTCTTTTTCCATTGCATTTTTAGGTGCCTTTTTTATCTGTCAGAGACTAAGAGTTGGTCTTTCCTGCTGCTCGGTTGAGTTTTGGTTGTGCTTTGCGCCAAATGTTGTTCTTTTTTAAATTTATTGTTGGATTTCTGGTGGGTTTTGAAGTGTTCATTTTTTGTTTTTTTCCCTTGGTGACCTTTTAGTTGCAAATGATGTGTTTGAAGTCTTGTTTTTCATTAATTTTAGCTGAAATTGTTGGTAGGCTTCTTTTTGTGGTGAGGTTTCGGGAGATGTCGTCGCCCAAGAGCGAGGGATTTCTGACGAACGAACAGAGGGAGGTGATGAAGAATGCCGCGAAGAACGCGGAGGCCGTCGCACCCCCGCCGAAATCGTTGAAGGCGCAGGCGCCAAGTTTGAGGCATGTTCGGCGGTCGCATTCGGGGAAGGTGGTCCGGGTCAAGAAGGGTGAGCGACTGTTCATTCTCGCGCGGCTTCGTTCCATAGTTTCCTGTAAACCATTCACATGTGTACTATACTTGGATCATTTTTTTCGGTGGGAAAAAACGTTCCATTTTAATGTGTTTAGTGTATGTGGCATCGGCTAATGGAGGAGACCAATCATTTTTTCCCCTTATGTTTAGCGATTGAACATAATTATAACGTTGCATTCCCTCAAGAAAACTAACTACGTGCTATTGGTTGATTTTTTCCCCCCTTTACCATGGAGATGGATTGCAGTTCCAAGGTTTCGCAACCAAATATTATAGGCAAAACTTATTCTCACTTTTGTCAAATTGCCTTTTTCTTCCTGTTGGAAACAATTTTGCTTGAAATATGTTCACATTGTTTTCTTCCTTACCACAGAATTATCAGTGTAATAGTTCTTGGTTCAGGTGTCTTTGTATACATCTTGCCATTGAACTTGAAATTTTCTTTGCTCAAAGGTTGTTAGTATTCAATAGTAGTTTTAAAACCCAAGTTTGTTTTTCTAATATTTTTAGTTTGATAAAATCGACATTTCCTCCATGTTAGATTTCAGAAGTAGATTCTCTTTGTTCATTATATCACCATATTCACTTTTAACTTCATATCATCATCATGTACTTTTGCTCGAGGTGCTTCAGCTATGATAGCAATGTGACATACATCAACAAACCTTCAACTTCATGCAATATAGGTGTAGAAACTTTGACTTAAAATAAATTATTGTGATAACATGTTTGTTTATACTTTGATATGTTTTCATGTTCTCATAATTTGAATGATTTCTCATGGGAACTTCTATTCTTTTTTTTGTGAGGATTGGGTATAAATTGTGGAATCACAGTGCCCCATCTTCATTATTCCATGTGAAATTTGTTTGCTTCTCATTTTGGCCTTTTATGGTTATCCTCATTTTGGCCATAACATTCAGAAACCAGAAAAACCATAATATGTTTGGTAAGCAGCCTCCTAGATCTGGTCTGAACAGAAGTCTTGCATATCAAATGCTAATCAAGACAAACAGAAGCTCCTATGTCATATTATTATTTTTTCAGGACTTGACTATATGTTTGCTTGCCATATTCATTTGCATTAGACATTCTCACCTGTTTAGTTGCTTCTTCATTTTCGTCTCCAAGGTTGACATCATTTGTTTCACTGTATAAAAGAGGTGTAATTAATCGTCTTCTAGGATCGAAAAAGGTGCATCATTTGCCGGGTTTCAATTAGGAATCTAGTGCTGAGTCGGCTGTCATTATCACAAGTTTTTAGTGGGATTATTAATCAGAAAATTGTGCAATTAGTCTCCTTGTGTTACATGATTGTTTCGTAAGAGAAGAATGCTTTTTCACTTCCTGCACCATGTTGGCCTTTTGTACTATTTCCTTAACGTGTTTTATTTTCGCCTTTTGTTAACCCTTTGTGATCTACAGAATATAAAAATTATATATGAACAAGTTATCTAACGGTGACCATTTTGGTATGTAGCTTGATACCTCTAGTAGTATATAGGAGACTATCGTGCCATCTTAGAGTATTGTTATTACTTTTGTCATTTGTTTCTTTTTATCTAACTATGGATGTAAGCATGTTGAAGTTCTGTGGTGAAAAAAATAATTATGGGTATGGAGCTATGCCTTTTTTGGTCATTGTAGGTCACTATATATTGATGGACAATGTGTGAAACAGCTATGGCTTGCTGTAATCTGGAAATTTATGTTAATTTTCAGGGCGTAGGATCTTATAATAGTTCATAATTGAATTTGGAAGACTGCTCTTAACTTTCTTTTTACATTCTTTATTCATTGTATTACCAAACTTGGATGTACCATTGTGTTTCTGTGGATTTGAATTTCCAACTCTGTTGACCTCTGTTCAAGCTGTGATTGTTCCTCTTGTTCTTGTGAAGTATCAGGATTTCTAATGTCACATAATGTGTAAATTCAGATGGTGCTGGTGGTAAAGGCACATGGGGCAAACTGTTAGACACTGATTCTAGTGCATGCCTTGACCGAAATGATCCAAATTATGATAGTGGTGAGGTATGGCTCCTTTCCCTGGCTTAGTAAATATCTGCAGCTATGTTAAAAATCTACTTTTGTGCCTGTGAAGCATATTCATTTTTTTTCTTGACGAATATGCTCAATATGCTTGCATACACACAATATACTTGTTTATTAGTAGACAATTGTCTCTTATGTGAATGCTTATGTGTTTGCATACAGTCTTTACAGGTATATGTGCATGAATGTTGTGGCATAGAACTTTCAGTTTTCTTAAAGAATATTTTATGCTGAACATGCACGCCAAAGTTGGCTCTTTTTGTTTCTTTCTTGTTTGCATACTCCTTTTAATTGATTGAAGATTTTATTAAGTTGAAAGGTTTGTGCAAATGTGTATTATTTTCATTCCTCTGGCCACAGGAACCATATGAACTAGTGGTTGCCACAGTTTCAACTCCGGTAGATGATTACAAGAAATCTGTTGTGACAATCATTGAAGAATATTTCAACACAGGTGATGTAGAATTAGCTGCAGCTGAACTTAAAGACCTTGGTTCTGTTGAGTACCACCATTTCTTTGTTAAGAAGCTTGTATCCATGGCAATGGACCGACATGACAAAGAAAAAGAGATGGCATCAGTGCTGCTCTCTGCCCTTTATGCTGATGTAATAAGTTCTGCGCAGATAAGCCAAGGATTCATTATGTTGCTCGAGTCTATTGATGACTTGGCAATTGACATCCTTGATGCAGTTGATGTGTTGGCTCTGTTTATTGCTCGTGCTGTGGTTGATGATATCTTACCTCCCGTGTTTCTCGCTAGAGCAAAAGGAACACTTCCCGAGTCCTCCAAAGGTCTTGATGTAATACAGACTGCTGAGAAAAGCTATCTCTCAGCTCCCCACCATGCTGAGTTAGTTGAGCGACGGTGGGGCGGTAGTACTCAAATTACTGTTGAAGAAGTTAAAAGGAAGATAGCGGAGCTGTTGAGGGAATATTCCGAAAGTGGAGAAACAGCAGAGGCGTGTAGGTGCATAAGGGAGCTGGGAGTTGCCTTCTTTCATCATGAAGTTGTGAAACGGGCATTGATTATAGCAATGGAAAATCCTTCGTTAGAGCCTCTTATATTTAAGCTTTTGAAAGAAGCTGCAGAAGAAGGCTTGATCAGTTCCAGTCAAATGATCAAAGGGTTCTGTCGTCTTGCTGAGAGTCTCGATGATCTTTCTCTTGATATTCCTAATGCAAAATCTTTGTTCCAGGCAATGGTGCCTAAAGCAGCAGATGATGGATGGGTTGATTCTTCATTTCTGAAATCAATAGATGCAGGTGCAGAGTGCAGAGACGAAGATTATGAGAAGTTAAGGAAGTACAAAGAAGAAGCTGTGACTATAATTCGTGAATATTTTCTCTCAGATGACATACCAAATCTTTTACGAAACCTTGAAGACCTTGCTGCTCCAGAATATAACTCTGTCTTTATCAAGAAACTTATAACACTTGCCATGGACCGGAAGAATAGGGAGAAGGAAATGGCATCTGTCCTTCTATCTTCGCTTGGTATGGATATTTTTTCAAGAGATGACATTGTTAATGGTTTCATTATGCTTCTGGAGTCGGCTGAGGATACTGCTCTGGACATTTTAGATGCCTCAAATGGACTGGCTCTGTTTCTAGCTAGGGCTGTAATTGATGACGTGCTGGCACCTTTAGACTTGGACGATATAAGCAAAAAACTCCCTACGAATGGCAGCGGAAGTGAAACTGTCCACATGGCTTCCTCACTTGTCTCTGCACGCCATGCAGGTGAAAGGCTTCTGAGATGTTGGGGTGGTGGTACAGGCTGGGCGGTCGAAGATGCCAAGGACAAGATAGTGAAGCTTCTTGAGGAGTACGAGAGTGGAGGTGTTGTTGGCGAAGCATGTCAGTGTATTCGTGATTTGGGAATGCCTTTCTTCAATCATGAAGTGGTAAAGAGAGCATTGGTTATGGCAATGGAGAAGAAGAATGATAGGCTCTTAGATTTGCTTCAGGAATGCTTCGGTGAAGGGCTCATCACCAGCAACCAGATGACTAAAGGATTCTCCAGGGTCAAGGATGGGCTCGACGATTTGGCTCTTGATATTCCAAATGCACAGGAAAAGTTCCAAGATTATGTGGAACATGCCAAGAAGAGTGGATGGCTTCCACCGTCTTTTCAAGCAACTACTTGATCCCAGGTTCTGCCGCCAACTAAAGACATGACCATCAGTTTGTTGTTCAGTGTTGTTTATCTTCTAATTGCAGTTAGTCCTCTGTTTAAACTGGAACTGAAGTGCCTCATTTGTATTTTTTAAAACTTTTCCAACTCGACATCTTTTAGCCACCATGGGGGGAGAGAGAGAGCACTTGTTTTCAGTGGGCATTTATTCTGGACGGAGATGAGAAGCGGCTATCAGTACGCCGTTCTGTGACTGTAGCCTGTATTGAAAATGAAGAGATCATGACATGTAAAATTTTAACTTTCAAACTGATCAGTCGCATGTAAGCATATGCTGTCTTGTTTCAATTTGACAGTATTATTGACTGGCACTTCATGCCGAATAAAAAAAAATCGTACTGTGAAACCTTCACAAATTAAATTACTCTTCGGATGTGTTTGCGATAAAGGGGAAGAGAAAAAAAAAAACCTTCTTCCTCCGCCAATAATTTGTTCCAAACTAGGATCCCTTCCAAATAAAAAAAAAAGAGATCTCATCGAGAGAAAAGAACGGAACTATGAGACCATTTAGGCTGACTGGTTTAGTAATAGATCTGGATAAAAAAAGTAAAGGAAAAAAACTTCATTTTTTTCTTCTAATTCATTCAAATCAGTTAATCTAGAAATAAGGAGGTTAATTGCATGGAGAATAATGAAAGGTAAAATTACTTTTCCGCCAATCAACTTCATAAATTAATTCTGCTTAAGATAACAGAAATTGCTTTCTTCCTTTCTAAAAAAAATATGGAAAAAGTTGTGCTTATCTTCCTCTCTGATACCTTTAAACACACCCTAAACTAAAATTGAATAAAGAAAAAACTGATTTTGTACTCCACTCATCCCATTAACTAAATGTGACATTTTTTCTTCTTTTGCTTCCTTCAAATTCTTGAGTCGCTGAAAGGTTTTGATGGATTCAATCGAATCAAGTGCTGGCCGTAGGCGTACAGATTAGTCGCAACTAAGAGATGGAAAAAGAACACAATCAAAAACCAAAAAAAAACGAGTTCCATTGTATAACATAAACTTGTAGGTTTAACAAGGGAAAACAAATAAAAGGGTCGGAGTTATCATCCAAGAATCATTTTAATATCGCACCAAAAACTAGCCCGATAAATGGAAAGTTGGAAACCTTCAATGAAAAGGTGTCCTGCAACAAAAATTTAACAATTGCTGACACCACTTGGAAGTTTTCCCGAGGACTCGATCATTGATGATCTCTAAGTTCATGCTGATGGCGTATCCTTGCTTTTGGGAACTCACGAGCATGTTCCATAACATCATCTTTAGGATCTCTCTCGGTATGGATACAAGGCAAGATCCAACTAACGAATTGAGATTTTTCACTGGCCTGTCTTCTCTTCTGTCGAGCCTGTTGCAGTGTTTTCGAAACGTCAGAACATATCCGAATTACACAGGTAAATCTTGCAATGTCATTCGTGGAAGAACAGTTCATTACAAAATACGAATTATATTTTTCATGGCAACAAATGGCATAAGAGGTAATAATTAAATTAAATCTTTAGCAGATTTACTTTAAATGCAGCAAGAAAATAAATGTCATGAACTAGAATCACACATAAAGGTCAAAGGTTTAAGTTTTTTCGTAAACCGAAAGCCTACTGGATATTTTAGAGTTTATACCCAATAAAGAAGCTATACATGGATGAGGATTTCATCAGAGAAAATAAAAAGCAACTTGCCCATGTAAGATAAGATTTCCACACTAGCAGAAGCTAAGTGAAAATATAATGACAACATACTTTCGGGAAAGAAGACAATAACATCTGGATGCATCTAAAAAATTGGCAGCATTTTGGTTTTCGACTGAGCTTTGAATCACTGCTTGGCCTGTCACAAAAAGTTGTACACGGATTAAGACGGATACGAGCCTCCAGAAAATTAGAAAAACCAAAAGTGGACGCTCAGGTTATACCTAAAAGATAGAGCACAAAGCATAGCTATAATTACGCTCAGTATTCCATTTCATATAGTTAACCTACCTGTTCTCTTTTGAAACCTTCGCAGCATGTTTGTTTGTCTTGAAGCATAAAAAGCCGGAATGCTTACAGCAAAACATTGCCCCAAAGCATGTTTTCTTTGAAATAGACTTCTTTTTATGACTTGATATTTGATCAGTTGTATTAGCTGGAAAAGATCTTCTAAATCTGTTATTTCGTCCAAAACATCTTGACTGATGTTTCCGTTGGACATTGATGCGTTGAACCCTATCACACACCTTTGAAGTATCCATATCTGCCTTTCTCCTTTTAGATATATCATCTTGTACTGATGCTCTACTTAGTGAATTTTGTCTGCTCAGAGTGTTCATTTCTGTCTCTCTCTGAGATGCCCCATTATGAAGAAAGCCTGAATCATGCAATTCTTGCATGCTAAGGGAGAGATTCTTGCTGTGATGAATTGAACAAACTTCAGGTGGTTTCTGCATTCTCACATTTGCAGTATCATGTTCATTACAAGCTTCTTGCCTTCTGCTGGAACAACTCAATAAGCAAAATGATGGCTTCTTAGGCATCTCACACTCGGATGTTGGGACAAGGCCTATTCTAAGATCTACATCACATCCAAGCACAACCTGAAAAGACTTTGAAATTGACATTCGCGACTTTTCCGACATAGCCACATGTTCAGGATACGAGAATTCTATTTCAACGACGACCCTACCTGAATATCATAATATAACACTTGAAAGTTATCTATAACAATCAATAAAGGAGAAAAATAACATTGATAAAATGTGTTTCTAAAATTGCCTCAATTTTATTACCACGGTAAAGAATGTATGTTTTTTTTCCTTAAAATGAATTCAATTGTGAATAGCATCTAGAATATGTTCTTTGATTGTGGCTCAAAAAGAAGTCTACACTGTTGAATGTAGACTAGTGCCACTCACAGGAACAGCAAATGCTCAGTAAAAATCATTTAAGAAAAAAAATAAGCAACATCTGCAAAGGTTCCAATGAAATCAAATATTATCCTTGAACCTGCAAAGTAAACCAAACAAAAAAAATCAAGGAGTACCTTCATGTTCATGAATGGATGACAGTTTTCCATCTTTATTGAGGAGTTTTTTAAGTAAGCTTGAATTGCAGTTGTCAATGACTCTTGTCCAGATGCCTTTTAGTTCTCTTGCTCTGTCACAATGTTTCTCCAAGTTTGATATGCCATTGCTGGGTCGGTAAAAGGAATCATTTGATCTATTCTTAGGTGATACCGCAGTTGGTAACTCATCGTCTATAAAAACAAGAAGTTTAACATCTGTAAATCACAGTGTTGATGCTCCCAAAATTCTGTAGACAATAATGCTTGCTAGAGTTTTGGATCCAATAAAAGAATTTTCGCTGATAAATATGATTTAAGGAAGAAGAAAGATCTCTAAATGCAGGCAACACGAAGACAATCTACCTACCTCTTAAGTAACTCATCCTTTCACATGCAGTCAATTGGTTCATGTCCGTCACAGAAAATGTTTCAGTAGTACCAAGTTCCAGAAGTGCAGCAGTAAGCCATGTTGATTGATTTTTTGATGTTCTCAATTGTTTTTCTACTTCAGAGAGTACTTTCAACGCATGCTTCAATTTATCAATTCCAGTGCCAGCAACTGCATAGACAACATTCAGAATGATGAGCAACGTACATATTTATATAACAAGAAGAGAAAAAGGAGATTCATTTATTGAAACAGAGAAGCAACAGAAATACTCCAAGAGGATAATATAATGGATTCAATGAACGAATTTATAGTTACCCTGCAGAATAATAGTGATCATTAAACATAATTTCATGCATAGAATGGCATATTATCATCTGTTACATAATTATTAACAACAGTCCACACACAAAGACGACACAAGAAGTCATATAATGACTGAAATGTTATATCGTTCCAGGTTGCCCATCATTCTTCTGCGTATTTTATAGATGAAAATATCGCAGATGTTTAAAATTTCATGAAAAATATTCATGCCAGATGTGTCCCATTCTAATATATGAGTAGCTAAATGTGAGTGATGAACAAGCATTCTGGGTCTACAAATCGTGCAAATGCAAATCATCAAATTCAGTAACCTTTATTGCAAATAAAACAAGAAGTGACAAAATAATGCCATTGACAGAAAGGATGTGTCTCAGCATGCTTACTAACTCTAGAAGATTCTGATTTGCTTCTTCCAGCAATAATATCCATGATAACATTTGCAAGCTGAGATGTCAACTGCAAAGGATCAATTTTTGTTCTCATGAGTTCCCTAGATCTTCTGACCGTACTAGGGATGTCGGATGATAGAGCCACATGAAGCAATTCCAGTAACTCGTCATCTGATACAACTCCTGCCTGCAAGTTAAACAATAAAACAACAAGGTCTAGTAAGATTCATTTGTCATTGTGTGGAAACAATTTTAACCACACACAATGTTGATTACTCACTAGTTCATATGCAAGAGATATGGTGATCTTTTGCCCCAATAATGAAAGTTGCTCAAGCATTGTGACGGCCTCACGAATAGACCCATTTGATTTACTAGCAATAAATACTAGTGCTTCCACATCAAAATCCAATTCCTCTTCCATACATATGTCTCCCAGTCTGCGAATAATATCAGCATCCTTTATTCTTGGGAAATGATATTTCTTGCACCACAAGATAACATTACTTGGCAATTTATCCACGTCTGATGTAATCATGATAAAGACTACACGCTGAGGAAGCTCCGCGAGTCTCTTACAGATGACAGCCCAAGAACTCCTATCCAGGAATTGGCAATCATCAATAATGTAGACTTTGAAGCACGAGGAAGAGGAATCAAGACTGAATGAGTTAAGAAGGGTGTTTCCCCAACTCATATGGTTAACCTCAGAAACATCTAGTTCTCTAACATCCTTAGTCCTTCCAGAAAAAAAAAGTGTGCATTCCTGGCAGGACCCACATGGTCGTTTTTCTGCCGAAGATAGGCAGTTCAAAGCTGCTGCAAAGATTCTTGCAGCTGAAGTTTTACCTGTGCCTCTGGGACCATGGAAGAAATAAATAGGAGCAATACTTTCCTTCAAAATAGAAGTTACAAGGGAGTCAACTATGATTTTCTGCCCCACCAACTGATGAAAAAACCTCGGTTTATATTTCTCACCTATAGTCCTCAAATTACACTGATATGGCACATTGTTATCACAAATGTGTTTACCAACAGTATCAACAAGTTCCTGCTCCTGGTCTTGGACACTGGAGAGAGGATTCAGGACCCTGCAATTTTGACCTTTTGTCCAGAGACAAGCATTTCCACACGCATTGCCATTATGAAGACCAAAACCAATTTCTTCAGTTTCAAGCTCTGAACCACTGTGGCTTGAAATATTGGTAGACACTTCACCCGGAGGTGCACAGGGACTACCAGAACAGATTATAGTAGCAGCTTCTGCTAAAGAGTCTGGCCTTCCAAATTGGCAGTGCTTGGATTTCTTAACTGATGAAATACTTTCCCTCTCAGGCAGTGCGATGCGGAAATCATCCCTTAATCCAAGTTTGCCTTCAAAATGAGTACCATATTGGGAAACCCGGTTCAAGTTGGACAATCTCGGCAAATGATCTGGAAATGACTGATGCGTTTGTGCATTCTTAAGTGAGCACTCTGCACAAGCAGAACGGATACAAATGTTATCAGGTGCAAAGGCACGACGGCAAGGCAGGATATTGGTTTCTAGATCCCCCACTCTTCTTCCTTCCAGATGGCCCGTTCTGTTTGGACTAAAATGGTGTCTACTGCTCCTGATACCACCATAGATGGTATCATTTTGTGGACTTGCCTCCAAGTTCATATGATCAACCAATGCAGCAAGCTTGCTCAGGGAGTTCGTTTCGGGATCCCTCAACGATCGAACTCTCCTGAGGGCGACCAGAGCTCTAGATATTGGAATATCTAGAGAATGCCGCCTCTCCTCTGACATCCCTTGTTATTCACCTAATCCCTTCCCTCCACATTCATGACCTTCAGGAAACGATTGTGTAATTAGAACAGCCTGCATTATAATAATTCGTCTTTCTTGTGAAAGAAATATGTGATGTTCATCTGCAACTTGTACATTGAGATCATAATCAACATTTTTTTTAATCGAGTTGTATAACAAACCACTAGAATAAAACTGGAATCGTTCTGGCACGATCAAAGAAACAACAATGAATAGTAATCAGAATTTAGAGAATTATGCCCTAAACTGCTCACGCATCTTAAGTTGTCATCTTTCTCGTTAAACGATCACCACCAAACAGTACAATGTGATGCTACACTTGCAGGGAGGGAAAGGTGAAGAAGGCCAAAATTCACAAACAAATGAAACATGCAACACAACAAGGATCTGATTTCTCAGGAAACTTACGACCGAAACAGAAGAACAAGAAGGATCCAAAAAACAACCATCACGTCTGCTCCCAAAAATCCAAGAAAAAGCTAAAAACCAGAACGCAACAATCAAAAGAAAAGAACAAAAAAGGAAAAACAATCGACCGAAAGCTGAGAACACGAAATGCGGCGAAATCGAGCTCACCGAGGACGCCAAAAGTCGCACCTTTAGCTCTTCTACGTGACCAGGGGGGTCGAAGAGGAGCAGCGTCGGTAACGTCGGAGGTGGGAGAGGAGGGAAGAGCTCGTAGTAATAGCGGCAGCGGAAGCCGAGGAGCTGAAACCGAGGCAAAGCCGCTGGGGTGGCAGGATCGTAAATAAGTACGAGCGCGAGGGGCGGCGTGGGACACATGCCTGAGGCCCTGCGTTGGACTCACTCGCGCCTGCAGCAGCAGCGGTTTGGCCGTCACGGACTGGAGGAGAGCACAGAGGAGGAGAGAGAGAGCATGGAGAGAGAGAGGAGAGACAGAGGAAGAGAAGGTTACGTGCCTCGGTTATCGTGAAGGAGGGAGTGGGCTTTCTCGTAATATTGGGGGGAACATGGGGGCGGACTCGCGGGGTGGAAGACCCAAAAAGCTGCGAGATCTCTCGTCGTCCGGAGGAAGTAACCGACGGGGAAAAAAAATTAATAAAGGGAGGAGACAGTTGGTGAGGATTTAGTTGGCGTCCTTTTTCACTTATTGGTCAATTTCTTGCGAAGTGGCGGTTTTGACCTCGGGGCGTCGCAGTCCACGATTTTTCTTTTTTTATCGCAAGGGAATTGGGAATTTGGGACACGACGCTGGTAAAAATAAAAAAATTACTCGTCGTCGTCGTTGGATGCTCGCGGAAGCGTAAATTTTGCCATGTTTTGTTTTACCCTCTAGAGTTTTTTTTTTGTACTTACTTTTTGGGGATGTTGTGTTTAATAGTCGTACGCTTTAAACAAAATATTTGATGTAGACTATCGTGAAATATGTTTATGATATATTTATAAATTCAAAATTTTGGCCTCACTTATGGGTGTTTCTTATAAGCATTTTAATTTTTTTTCTTGTTTGATAACTGAAAAACAAGGATGATTAACACTTATTTTAATTATTTATAAGTCAAAAAAATAAGTTGGAAAAAATTCATATGAGGAAAAAATGGCAAATATTCAAAACATATAATTGTCACTAAATAAAAATGAGGATTCCAATAGTAGTAATCAGTATCAACATAACAGCAAGTATTCACATTCAAAGAAAAATCATTATTTATGGTCCAAGACCATAAATATTGATAGATAAAATTTTTATTTATTTTATAGAAGAAAAAAAGGTTCATTAATGTGCTATTTTATTCTTAAAATATACATAATAGTTTTTCACATATTTTATCTATTATAATATCAAGATTTTTTTTATTCATATAACTAAAATAATAACTTATATTTTTTTATTATTTTTTTAAAATCACCTTCAGCTATTATAATATTACTTATTCAAACAGATTCTTAATAACTTATTAAGTTTTATTCATTAATTATAAAATATATTTGATTATATAATAAAAAATGTATTTATGATATATATTTATATTAATAGTACGGATCTACCTTATAAGCTATCTAGATAGACTTAATAGTTTATTTATTAAACGAGACATCGATAATCGATATCCGCTGATTGATTTGAAATGCACAAATTCCTTTCTTGATAGTTGATAGTTTGTAATTTGGTACTTATATTTTGCTTCAAGGCAGTTCACTTAATTTATATAAAAATAAATAAAAAGGGCTATTTGAACTAATAATTAATCAACAATTCGCCAGAGGTAAAAGTAAAAAAAAAAATTAGATAACTAAAAATAGCAAGTACAAGAATAAACGTGGGTGCACAATTTTAAGGTTTTTTAGAGGTGAAAAAGAAAACGGGTAAGCGTAAAAAGTTTTTTTTTTTGCAGTCTTATTTGTCATTGTAATTCGGAATTATCTTATTAAATTAAATTGGGTTCGAAGGTGAATCCACTTATAACTTATGGATAATAAGCTTAAATTGAATGGTAGAGATTATTTTTCAGATATAGATGTTAGAAAAAAAAAGCATAAATTTGTTTTTGATGGAAAGCTCCACGGTCAAATTGATTTGATGGCAAAGTAAATGCTGTGCAGCTGTTGGGGTGCATCGTGGAATATGGATTTTGATTATTTATTTGGTAGGGCTACGTTTACTATTCAAGTAGACCTGGGAAAAAGCCTGCAAAGGAATAACTCATTGTGCCTTTGCTTGTTGTTTTCCAGAGTTTGCAGTGGACTCGAACAATGACAGCGAGAGTAGTTAAAAACCTTCTCTTTGTTATCGTAAAAATGAGGAGGCGAGCTTCCCAAAGATCTTGAGTTTAGCATTTTTTCATGTCGAAGATGAAGACTTTGCTTTACTAATTAAATTTGAAATTAATTAACGTAGAGCAATAATCTCAAACACTGAGATAGCAAATTTTAACTTTTGTTTAATTAATTGCACGACACAGAAACTTAAAGATGCATAACATTATTATTCAACCTTAATCGTAGGTTTAAGTTAACTTAATTTTCCAAATTTAATTTAATTTTAATTTTTGTATTCCAATTATGTATGTTAAAATTGTAAAAAAATGAAAACTTTTTTATCAAGAATAAATGGTACTTATATATCTGACGTTCATTTATCAATGAATTCATGATGCATAATAACTATTTAATAAAATATTTTTTAAATCAATATAATGAATTGGATTAATTTTTCCATGTTCTTTACTTAATGTTATATCGTCTTTGTGCATTGCGTAGTTTATCTATACTATAGTAAAAGAAGAATATTTTTCACGAAAAGATGACATTTGGCACTTTATGATATGAGTGCTTTAGAATTTATAGCTGATTAAAATATTATATAATATATTAACCTTTGAGAAGTTAATAATTTAAATGGTTAAGTAGGAATCTCATTAGCTCAATTTTTCTCTCTCCAAAAGTAGCAGTAGGAACCGTTGTTACCCTCCCCCTTTCATCTTTGGGGTTCTTTGTCGGAGGCGTCACCACACCCTCCACAATGAAGCTCCCATCTGACCTCTCACGTACTCCCCCCCCACCTCCACCCCCTCCCCTCTCAATTCAACCAATATCGGTAACACCACACTCGAACCTTCGATTATGTCTCAAGTTGTAATTGAACAAAATACCCAGCAATCCTTATTTGTCAACCAACCAAAGCTTGTGCACCTCCCACCATTGGATCAGTCAAAATCATCCTGGGCAAATGTCGTCCGAAGGGGAATGTGTGACCCCTCTTTTCCATCAATGTCGTCGAATCAGTTGAAAAGTATTAAGGAAGCCATTATAAAAAGAGGCCAAAATTCCTGAGGAAGATGTCATTCAGTCAACCGAATAGCTGAAAATTTGTCTTCTTGCTCGTTTCATTAGGGATGCTGCAACGGTCGATCTCTTCAGGCGGGATCTTCCAAAATCATGAAACGTCTCTCGTACGCTAATAATCATAGAAATTGGGAATTCCCACCTTCTTTTCATATTTGCAACCGGAGCAGAGCGAATGTATGTTCTAACTAAGGGGCCTTGGTCCATCGCCAACAACATCCTGCAAGTCACGGTACCAAGCCCATTTTTTCGGCCGGAAGAGGAGCACCTCACATTTGCGCCAGGATGGGTTCGCCTCCCAGTGCTTCCTTTTGAATTACGTAGCCCGATGTTTCAATCCTCTCCTACGCGTGGATGAAGTTCGTGATGACAGAGAATATGCACATTTCTGCATTGACATCTATCACTCGCGATCGGTTAAACAAGGAGTATGGGTTAAAATTTCGGACGGTAAACGCTACTTTCAAAGGGTTATCTATGAGAATATGCCAGTTATGTGTTTCCGCTATGAAACGTCGAGCATTCCTGTCCCCTGCAATCGAAAATAGACTAGCTCATAACTGTGGAATCAAATGAGTGTAAACGGGTACTCATGGCTACAGGCACCACGCGAAAGTACAACGACAACTACCTTTGACGAAAGTATCCGTTGACCGCCAACGGAGATGACGCTGCAACCACAGGTTCCCGACCTCAACGAGCTCGGCCAGGCTAGGCTTACTCCAATGATTGAATTTCCAAAGTTAATTATCAACGATCGAATCTGGATTTGAGTGGCTCAGAATTCCCCAATTTTGTACCATGCACATAAACACAGCAAATGAGGGACACAAATGTTGGATCCAAGGGACAAAAGTCACCCACGCCAGAACAGATGAATCTAAGCCACACAAGTACCCTAATAGTCACACCCTTGAATCAAGTGCCACGTGATCGACGATCGACGATTCAATTAGAGAAACACCGACCGATTCCATCTCTACGTGAAGTTGACACCCACGTAGGTTTTGTTTCTCCTAAAGGCAAAAAATAGCTAACTACCATCCCCAAACTGGCGTCAGCGGAGTCCAACGTCATGCACCAGGGCCTAGTGGAGCAAGTGATGTAACGCTTTATCCTCCCGCAACACAATACGACAGAAGGCATCTAAGTCACTCTTGCAACATCTGATGAAGAGTCCCTCGACATAGATCTTCTCACAGCCCCACGGACACGAAAAAGGCCATCACCACATAAGAGAAGGACTATTGTAGTTCCAGCTCCGAATCAGCTACAACGGGACAAGGGCACCGAAATTGAAAAAGGAATAACAAGATGTAAACGTAAAATAATTAAATCAGCTGACATTTTACAAAATTCTTTATCTGTGCAGGACATGGCTCTAGAGCAGATATCAGAAGTAAGATTAAAATCCTAGGGTGGAACTGTCGGGGAGTCGGACGCAACAAGGTCACATGATAAAGAACAATAGACTTGACATATTGGTGTTGGTAGAATCACGTACGAACAGTAGCTATAGGATCTCAAAGGACATCAAAAGGGGGTGAATTGATGTTCAAAAATCAAAGTTATCGATTTAACAAAACACGTTATGAAAGCTTAAAATTGATTAGTTAAACCTTTTAAAATCAATACAACTCATATCACATCAAACACAATATGAGAGGAAGAGAGATAATTCAAACACAATAAATGTGGTGGTTGTTGACGAGGTTCAGCCACACCTTGACCTACATCCCCGCTTCAACTTCTCGACCTCGAAATCGTCAGAGATTTCACTATGACTCTTCCTTTGTTCCAAATGGGGCAACGAAGAAAAACCCATTATATCACCGCATTTTCACCACTTCGAGAGGTAAGGTACACATCTCCTTCAATGAAACTAATCTTTTCTCTCGCTCAAGAGATAACATATGGAACCTTTTTTACACATGAGCTATCTCAATTTTTTTCAGCTTTTATGTTTGATCGGTCGACCGGACCATCAATCGATCAATCGACCGGTATGGTCTCGACGTCAACTAGGGTAAGCTCAGTTTTGATCGGTCGATCATATTGTCTCGACCGGCCTTCTTTGCTTCGACCGGCAAGTTGATCATTCTGCACTATTTTAAACATAACTTTTTGCACCGTTATCCAAATTTAATAATCTTAGATTTTATGGATAGCTAACATGATTCTCTATAATTTTGAAATTCATCATTAGTCAATTATTTAATCAAAGTATAGTGCATAAAGTTATTCATCTCTCTTTGAATTTTTTTAACATTTAATTTTAATCTTACGAGGTTTATATGATCAAAATATAATTTTATATGGCATTAAAATTTTGCTCCAATAATCTCACATTTTTTTTTACCAAGACAAACCAAAAAATATGAAAATATATAAATTGTGAAAACATTTTGTAAAATTAAGTTTACTCCCTCTAAAACTTAGCTTTCCTTACAATGATAGATATTCACATAATTACATAAAGTACTAATTGTAAGGTACTCCCCATATAAAATTATTCATATCATATTTCTCCCATATTTCTTCACGTTTTATTTCATAAAAAAATAATTTGCACATGAAGCATATAAGAAACAATATCTAATTCCCCTTAATCATACCATATTTAAAAATGTTATTCTCCCCTTTTTTCATATTAGAGATATGTAAAGTCACTAAAAGAGTAATTTCATATTGCAATAGACAAAAATAACTTTCCCTAAATTTATAGCTATTTTATAATGGCAAAATGAAATCAAATTGATTTAGAAGTTATGAAAGCCAAAAGAGAGAAAAATTGTATTAAAAATCAGAATATTGTATAAAACTTTGTTATAACAATAATATTAATGATATGTTAAAAATAACGTTGGAAGATTTTAAGATGTTCCCCCTATTATTATGATCAATCTTTTTTATTTTATATGTTCCTCTTTTATTTCAAAGAAATAGTAATTATGAAATTATGAGTATGATAAAATAAATAAATGATACTTTTATCATAACCTTCATGCATTCACATTTTCAATTCAATTTGTCTTTTGGTTTACATGTGAAGCATACCTGAAAAAAATTATGTAACTTTTGATACTCAAACTTCTTTGTATCATATTTTATTAGACAATGTTCATTTTGAAATCCAAATCATGTTATGTTGTGATGATTTTCTTATTTTGCATTGATATGTGTAATTGCCATAAAATTCACATGTAAAATATTTAAAATGTGATTTTCTATCTTAAGAATGATTAAATTTTTAATAAGAATTTTTATGTCCAAAATGATTTTTAAGATTATTTTTCATTACATGAGAAATAGTCTTATCATTATTTTGTGCAGCTCTTCAAAAGATATTTTCATGTTTTACTTTTTTCTAAAGAACATGTTAATTTTACAATTTCACATGCATGTGTAATTTTTAAAGTATCAGTTTCATTTTTCAAAATTTTATTTTCCACAAAATATATATTATTTTCTTTTTTTATTTCTCAATCTGATATAGTAATTTTTCATTTTCCTATTTAAGTGTAAAATACCTTTTTACGAGAGAAAAAAGTTTTGTGTGCACATAAATTGAAATATCTTTTCAGAAGAGCTTGGTGAGTAATTATTTGAATTTGAAGAGTTAGAAGTTACCTCATCATTGTGTATCATTAGGCATAGCTATGCATCTTCACTGGAGAAACTTGAAGAGTCATTTGATTCATCTTCACTTTACTCTTTATATTTTTTCTTCTTTCCTTTCTAAAATGTCTCTTCTTTGTCACTCCTTGTGAAACTCGAATTTCGTTCTCGGTGATGTTTATGTACTCGTCTCTTTGGCTTCGTATTATTTTCTTTATTTTTCACCAACTTGAGATACTTATCTAATTTGTTCAAGTCTTTTTCTTCAATCGGAACCCTCTTTGTATGCCATTTGAACCTGAGAAATTTTTTCACTTTTTGGGAGTTAGTTCTTAGCCCATCCAAGGAGGCTAAGTCATTCATAATATCATTAAATCGAACAATCATATTTTTTATAAATTTATTTTCTAGCATTTTGAAGGAGTCATATTGATGATTTAAAATATTTAATTTAGATTCCTTAACTTTATCTCTTCCTTCATAAGTGGTGATGAATTTTTTCCAAATCTCAGTTGCGCTTTCACAATTAGAAATTCGATTAAATTTCGTTGAATCCAAAGCACAAAAAAAAATTAGCTTTCAAATTCAGTTTTGAAAAAATTTCCTATCTTTTCGTCATGTTCTAAAAGTATTTTTTTCATGCAAATAGTAATATTTTTTAATAATGTCCCACATGTTTATATCAATAGAACATATATATACTTGAATCTTTATTTTTAATAAACAAAATTTGATGCGTTAAAAAGGGGACGACGACTAATTGATTATCCTTTGGCAAAACTAAATTCGATTAATGCCATAGTTTTTAAGATGATTAAATATTAAAATAAGACGATTAAATCATGAAACAAGATGATTAGAAAATCAAAACAAGAGCAATTCGCTCTGTACCAATTATAGAATCACAAAGGGCAATAAGAGGGGGTGAATTGATGTACAAAAACTAAAGTTATCAACTTAACAAAATATATCGCGGAAGCTTAAAATCGATTCATTAAATCTTTTAAAATCAATACAATTCAAATCACATCAAACACAATATGAGATGAAAAGGGAGAGATAATCTAAATACAACAAACACAATGATTGTTGATGAGGTTCGACCACACCTTAGCCTACGTCCCTGTTTTGACTTTTCAATCTCGACACCATTGGAGATTCTACTAGAACTCTTCATTTGTGCCAAATGGGAAAAGAAAAAAGAAGCCTTTTACATCATCAATTTTTTCTCCACTTCGAGAGGTAAGGCATATATCTCCTCTAATAAAATTAATCTTTTCTTTCACTCAAGAGTTAAGATATGAAACATCTTTTACACACGAGCTCTCTTAATTTTTTATGAATAAATGTTTCTCTTTTTTACAATGTTATGTTCACAAGAAGAAAAAAGAGAAATAAGATAATAATTTTAAAATGAAAACTTCAAGGGAAAATATCTTCTTTTGATAGCTTGAAGTTTTTCTTCAATAAATGAATGGATGTCTTTGCTTCTGACGTTGACACTCCTTTTATAAACTTCAGCATGTGAAAAATTTGTCTAGAATTTATTTCATAATTTTCTCATTCAAAACTAGTCGTTACTGTTCATTCTAGTCGGGGACCTATCAATCGCATTAATGGATATGTCGATCGATCTATGTGACCATTGCACGATTTGTTTCAATTTTTGTGTTTAATCGGACCATCAACTGATCAATCGGACCATCAACCGGTCAATCGATCGATATTGTCTCAGCGTCAATCAAGGCAAGCTCAATTTTGATCGGTCGACGGGTCAGTATTATCTCGACCGTCCTTCTTTGCTTCGATCGGCAAGTTGACCGACCTGCACTATTTTAAGAATAACTTTTTGGACGGTTATCCAAATTAGATAATCTTGAATTTTATGGATAGCAAACATTATTTTCTACAACTTTGAATTCAGAATCTAATAAGATCATAGTTATGGTCGATCGATTCATCGAATCGGACGACCGAATTATTAAGTACGAACCTGGCCTGGGTATGACCTACATCAAACTCGGGCCATGTCTTGATTTTCTTCCAATGATGTCCTTATGAACTCGGTTCGAGTTTCATCCAACTCGGCTCGGGTTCCGATACTATCAAGATGATTTTTATGATCTATCCTTGATTCGTGTGCATAGTCCGGATTTAAGTCGTGATATGAATATGTTATTTATGCCCTTAATAATGATGATGTCTTTCAACAGTTAATTTTAATCTTTCGAGATTTGTATCATCGAAATATAATTTTATATGACATTAAAATTTTGCTTTAAGAACATGTTATCCGGCATCTTGGTCGAAGGTAGACAGGTCACTTTCGTGCCGGCAGTGGCGCATCTGGGGAAATCCTCGTGGCATGGATGGGACAATACATCGAGGTGACACTGATCCATGACAATATGCAGATTCTGCATCTTGTTATATCGTATCATGATTTCTCCTTCTTGTTATCATGTATTTATGTTAGTACCATTCCTTTTCTACCTTGCAAACAAATGATATTTCTTGGGCTTTAATAGGCGATTTCAACACCATTTTAACTCATGAGGATAAGAAAGGGGACCTCCTTTCAAATTAACCAAATCTATCCAAGCTTTGAGATCTCTTATCAATACCCAAGGCTTAATTGATGTATATTTATAATAATAGGTCTTGCAAATTATGTGGATGTAATATTGAAATCATCGAACACCTTTTTTTTCCTATCCATTTGCTACACAACTCTAGTCGATTGCTCAAGCTGATCTCAACTTTAGTTTTGAACTTCTGTCATCTTGGCACGGTAGGTCTTGGCTATTTGAGGTACATAGATCAAAGTAAAATTGTTGTCCATAATTGCAATGTGTCTTTGGAGAATCTGAAATATTAAAAACAATGTCTTATTTAGGACTAAGGCACCAACCGTCGGGTTAGCATGGCAGAGAGCACTATCTTTATGGTGGCCATAATTCTGAGACAAATCCCTCCAAGGCCATATTTGTGGGGGGGTTTAAACTTAATTTCGATGGTGCCTATATTACCGACGACGACACAGGGGGTCGGATTTGTTATTACAACTCGCAACTCCTTTTTGGCTCGAGGGATCTCGACATTACACATGGAACTTGGGGACTTTTGGAATGAGTCAAAAGATGCATTCATCTAGTTTATCATTTTTATCCATCGAGTCAGACTCCTAGGAGCTTGTGTGAATCATCATCTTCAATTCCGCACACCACTGACAATTGGACAATATGATTATGGACATTGACAATTTACTTACATCTCTAACTAATTGGAAACTAAATTACTATAACCGCGCCACAAACCGCGTTGTGGATTATTTTGCTTTTTTGGCACGTCACTCCGATCACGACGTTTTTTGGGAGGGTTCACCTCCGCTGGAGACCCTCCATCTTATATATTTAGAATAGCAATTATAACTAATTAAAAATTATAGTGCATTATATTTTTCACTTCGTGATTAGTTAGTAATTTGAGCGATTAATTAGTATATACTTTCATAATGAATTAATATTTTACATTACTTTTAATGACACAGCGCCACATGTTCATATCTAATAATTATTATTGTTTTAAACACAATAGCTATACTCATTAGGCAACTAATATTATAATAATTAGGGTTTCCTAAAATAAAAAGAATCTATCTATATATTATTGAAAGGAAGAGAGTAAGGAGATAATGACAATGCGTTGTCATGTGTCTTTATATTTTTTAAAATAATTGAAAGAATATATTTTATTTAATATTAATTAATATGTATAGCAATCTAATGTGCAATTAACTTAATCCTATATATTTTTAAATGGCTATTGAAAAAATATATTATAAATAATAATTAATGTATATACGCACATAGTCCACCTAATGTATATGTAGCTAGAATGTAACTGATCAAGTAGAAATAACAATAAACATTTCCATATATACTGTTATATTGTAATAAATATAGTTTATAATAAAGAACAAATTAGTTTGGATAATATGTCCAGTTGCTTTTCGGTTGTTAGCCTACCACACGCTCACTATTTTATTATTTCTTTTCAAAAAATAAGTATAGTGTAGTTTAATTATCAAATTCAAGATCCGTCATGTAGAAAACCATATTTTTGGATGATCGATGATATTTGATAAAACAATTTTTTATTTGTATTTAGTGTTGAATAAATTATTTGATTAGAGTTTTATTGTATATTGCTCTTATGATTTAAAAATTTAAGAATAATGACACATTATTATAGAATTGGTGAAATAATGACATACTTGACATATGGATTTTAGAACCAATCCGTAGCTTGATTTTATTTTTAAATTAAGTATTATTTAAACCTATTTATAATAGTGGACAATATTATTTAAACCTATTTATAATAGTTACAAAAATTAATCGGATAGTTATGATTATAATATGATAAATGATTTTAATAACTAACCAGCTAAAATATTATAGTAACTGAACTTAAAAATTATATGATTTATTTCATCATCATTTACCAAAATTATAAATAAAATATGAAATTATTTAATAACTATATAAAATAATTAGTTAAACATGAGAGAGTTAATTTGATATTTATATTGCAAAAAAAAAAGAAAAAAAAACTGAAATATGAAACTGCTCACATATTAATTGTGCCACCAAATATGTGCATAAAGATTAGAGGAAGTCAACGTAAATGTTCAAAGTGTGCTTTAGATGTAGTATACGTTTTAAGGGAGAACTATTTTTCATTTGTATATTTTTAACATAATTATTAGACTACTTTATCTTGATCACAAAAATAAAACATCGGGTTAGCTGTGATCTTAATGGTGCACTAGGCAAAAATTAATTTATTTGTCACAATTTATGTGGCAAGTAATCTTTCAATTTTTCCTTAATTAATAGTTGGTAAATACATTCCTAGCTTTCAACGTGTTTTTTAAATACTTTTATATTTAAAAAAATAGGGAATTCTTTTGGATTTTTTTAAATGCTTAAAAGTAAATTTGACTTTTATAAACTTATTTAAAAATATTCTTTATTTTAAATCCTAGGTAGAGTTTTACATGGATGGACATGGCAACATGCCAAAAAAGATTCTTGAGGTAAATATTTCATCTCTTAATATGCTTCCATCATAGATATCTATATTATTAATTGTCTTGTATTAGTATTTTTTTTTCAAAAATTTTTATGGTTTTTAGCACTATTCATGCAATGCGACAAAGAAAATATTTTTTTATTAATGATGTGAACTAATTAGTGCCATTTAATTAGCTTGCGGCAATATTTGATCCTACAAAATAATTATATAAGATGGATGAATTTTTTTTTTGCTTCCATATGACTTCCTTTTAACTATTTTTACATTTTTTCCACATATGTACTACTAGTTAGGATGTATGCAAAAATGCTATTTTAGGATAATTATTGATATTTTATGATAATTTTAACTAGGTAAGCTTTTTTATATATTAATATACGTTACACAATTTGTACTGTGCGAAACATTTTAGGATAACATTACATTATGCAAGTAAATAATTTTGCATAAATTAAAAATAAAATTATATGTTGATTGATAATTATTAATTAACTACACATGTAAAAATTAAACGACATAAAACAAGTCATAGACAATGACTATTATTATTACAATAGAATATTATTATTTTAGATGTATTCTAATTAATATATTAATTTTAATTACTTTGGAATTATTAATTATCATAATTAGTTGTAGGATAATTTATTTATTTCCTTTATCCCTTTTGAATTATGCAGATTAATGTATTATTTAAGACTATTTTTCAAGTAAATCATTATAATGAGAAAATATTATTAGAATCAAAATTATGTAGCATTATATATATATGGAAAATGTAGTACATGTCATTTGTAATTATTTTATTTTATTTATTTAAAATGTAATTATAATTACTTAAATTAAGATTTACATATAAGATTTTTTTGGGTATGCATAATAAAAAATAAGATCAAATGATAAAAGGATGTTAGCTTACTAATACATGTTTTTACCAATTGTTGGATAATATAAGAAATGAAAATAAATGTTAAAAAGACACTTCATTTCTTCTTATCAAAAGGAAGAATATATATATATATATATATATATATAATATGTTTACAAGAAATAGGAATATAAATAAAATACTTATAATTTATTTATAATCATCTATAATATATATTTCAACTTTAAAATAATTTGAGATGTACGTCTCTTACGTATACAACTATAAAAATAATCATGAAAATATTTATAGAAATAAAACTATCATACATCAATATCTATTAAAACTTTAATTTACATATATCATTTATATATAAATTAAATATTACATATAAGATTTTTTTGTATGCACAATAAAAAAATAATATTAAATGATAAAAGGCTGATAGCTTACTAAATACATGTTTTCACTAATTGTTTGATAATATAATATATACAAATAAATGTTAGAAAGACACTTCATTTCTTATTATTAGAGTTACAATTCGTACATATAAAAATATAAAAATGATCATGAAAACATATTTACAAATAAAATTATGTACATCAAAATTTATTAAAAAACTTTATGTGGAGTGGCATGCATTCAATGGTGAAAATTTATGAATACGATCCTTTGGTTTTAAAAGACTCATTGCATAAATGTAAAACTAAATATAAATTTACAAAATTACAATTTTTTAAGACATTTTGAAAACAAAAGTAATTATATATTTCGTAAAGTTATTTAACTACACAAAGTTAAATAATTTTATGTTCTCTCATAGAATAAAAATAATAAGATATCAAACTTTATGTTATTCCAATCAAAGGGGGCATAAGATATTAAAGAAAAAGAACTATTTTATTTTTAGCCACATGTACCTGGAGATTGAGAAATAAAAATTATATATTTCATGTAGTAAATAAATACAAAGATGTTACTAACTCTAGTTTTTCATGACCATATTAGACCATCATTTTCTTGATAATATTTTACGTTCTATAAAACAATTCCTTTTAGTATATGCAAGAACATAACTATTTAACAAAATTTTCTATGCCAAGAACTAAATAAATACAAATAATTTAATTACTGACAATAAACAAATTTTGTCATATTTTTATTTCTATAAAATAACTCCTTTTAATTGTTATAGAAAATTGTCATTGTTGTATGATTTTTATTTATTGTAAAGAATCTTTTTTTTTAATTTTCACTCTTTAATTTTCTTGCATTATGTCTATGGACATCCCTATGTAACAAAAAAATGATCTTTTTTTATCTATCTTTACATTATGGTATTTGTTTATAGCACTTTAATTTTTTATTTCCTATTAGATATGCCATTTATTGTGTAAGTGCTATACCTTTTTAGTATATTAGTCATTTATTTACATAAAGTCTATGAGTTATATCAATAACATGTTTATAGACAATTAAAATAGTGATAAAAGCAAATATAATATATTATTACATGTATCATGAAATTCAGATATATAGGAAATAGACTAATAAATGAATATTTAAACTTACATGAAAATATTATTTTATACGAATAGAGAAAAATAATTGGGACACGTAGAAAATTAAATATATTTATAAATTATTTTCCAATTTTATAATTATTATATTATTTAAATAATATTTAAATATATTAACTAATATTTACTTATTTTGTAAACATATGATTCGTCTAATTTCAAGCCATTCGCGCATCTCACGAATCATCACACTACTTTTGATGAAATATTAAACTCAATTATAAATTATCTTCTTCAAAGTTCAAATTCCAACCAACTGCCCCCATTTGCTCTGAATTTGAACCACGTTTGACGGGCAAAATTGTCTTTGTGGGTGGAGGAACAATCGGGCAGGAGGCTGGGCCGTTTTAAACGTTTGGTAATCTGGCAGTTGTGGACCTTGTGATGCTGCTAAAATGGGCTAAAGTGTGGAACAAAAAATATGTGATATATAAGTTTTTTATTTTTTTATTTATAATTGATAGAATATGGGAAAATTATTTGAAAACAATATGAGCATGTAATACGGCATATACTACCTATTTTTTATATTTTATGAAAAAGGGCATTTTAGTAATTAAATTATTCAATTGAAACTACACAAATTAACTTAGGTGATTTATATTTAAACTCATTTAACATTCACCGTACGTGTTAATACCTTTTTTTAATTTATACTTTGTATAATGATTTAACTTATTATACTTTATATTTAAATTTACTGATCTTCACACCCTCTATTATTTTTAAGTATTGTTTGTCAAACAATCTCCCATAAGATCAACAAATCATTTACTTTTGGAATTCTTTAATGAGATAAATACGAAGTTATTGCCGTGTGTGGCCAATATGATTAAGTCAATTCTACCCTAATGAATTTTCTGAAGCTGATATTTTGATATTCAAACTTCAACTTTACATTTATATTATTGATATGGGTTCGAATAATCATTTTCAAAATTTCAAGGAACTTGATGCTCTTTCTCATAAATCGTTTTAACAAGAAAAATCGTATGATATATCCATTAGTCTATTTGGTTTTGAAGTTATCTTTAATTCTATTAGTGGTAATTGGTGTTGAGAGAGCTTTTTCGACGATAAATATTATGAAGACAAAATTATGAAATCGAATAAATGAAGGAGATGAATGAATTTTTAGTAACTTTTATTAAAATATATATTTTATAATATTTATAATAATGTCATTATCAAGATAATTGAAACCATAAAATCTCGTAAAAAATAATACTCAAAATAATAGTTTTAATGTTTTTAGACAACTATTCATTTTTTGTTTTACGAGATTAAAGTGATAGTATAGATGGCACCCAACTCTATTTTGGGATGGGGGATATGTCCCCACCCCCTCTCATGGATCCATATCCTCCTCCGACCCCACCTTGATTCTTTAGTTATGGAATAATTTAATTATTTACTCTGATTATCATAGATTTTTGAATTTTTATAGGGATCTCAAGATCTCGATTTTTCAAATTCTAAACCATCTGATGTTTATACAATATTTATAAGATACATAATTAGCATAAAAAATATTTACCATTCAACAAAAATATATAAAAAGTGAAGGCAAAAATATATTGTCCCTCGCCTCTCTGTGCACGAAGAGAGGGAGGGTTGCCGCGCAATAGATACACCAACGAAGAGAGCGGGCGGCTCTTTCTCTCGTAGTAATGGGGGTGTCATCCTTTCATGCACATGTGTCACAACTGGGGACGATGATGGGCGGCCGTCTTGAAGGGATCGTGGTAGGAGAGAGGATTAGGAGAAAGGAAAGAGAGGGGATAGGAGAAACATAGGAATTTAGGATTTGTTATAATATTTATATAAAAGATTTGTTTGTTGAAATTTACTAGTTTTTATCTCATGATTATGATTGTATAAATTATCTATAAAAATATGGAGCAGGAGTTGGGAGACATGGGGAGGTGGAAGATGAGGGGGCATTATGCTTCCATCCGCGGGGCATTATGCTTCCATACGCATCCTTGTTGGGGCAAAATTTTCTGAAGTTGGGGCCCCATTAAATTTTTTTTTCAGGGTTCTGTGAGGGTTGAGAAATATTGTCGCCATTACTTTAGCGGGAATCTTGTAAAATATTTCTTATTATGTCACTACCCAGTTTGTAGATTCTAGTCCTAAGTTCACAAGAATACAACCATAAAAAATAGACTTAAGGTGGCGGGAAATTAAGATTGGCAGGTGGCGGCACGAGATCAATGTTGGGATGATAATGACGTAGATCAGATGGCAAGGACGATAAGGTGATTGTTGGGTAGTGCCAGCTCAGTTATTATAGGGGTGGTGGTAACGGAGATCGGAGAATACGATGACGACTGGTAGGACGAGGGCATGCGAGGACGTTGATGTCGACTTGAGATAAACTACATTATGGAGGAATAGGAAGAAGAGTTTTTTTTTAAAACCATATAGGAGTGTTCACGGGTGAAACTTTGGACTCGACTCGAGTCGTTCGATTTTGATCGGATCGGGTGGTCAAGTTATCAGATAATCATTTTTTTAAAAAAATTCTTATATTTTATATTATTTAATATAAAATATGATATAATATTTATTTTAAAAGTATAAAATAATTTGTTAAACATTTATATATTACTTTAAACATTTAAACTATTTTATTTAAATATTTTTTAAAATTTTTAGAATAAAATATAAGCTGAAAACTAAAATAATTAAAAAAATTAAAAAATCAAATATTTTTGATCGGATCGGATCATCGGATTCGCGAATCAATCCGACCTAATTGCTGATTAATTAGGGTATTAAATCCTTTTGCTGTACATTATAATTCACTTTTTAACATGTGTTTTACATTGATTTAAACAACTACCGTAGTCTTCTGCAAAATATCCAAACGTGGCCAACTGTACATATTTGATATTTCCCTAGTTTTTATGTGTCGATCTGTGTTTATTAGATCAACTTGTAATAAACTCTTTTTATAAGACGAAATGTATAGAATGCCAATTGTCAACGCATTGGCAAAGAAATAAAAAGTTCTTGGACAATTCAGGTTAATAAAACAAAATTATTAACGAATAATTCATGAGTTCAAGTTACTTTGATATCATATTGAGTAATGCAAAAGGTAAGGAAAGTAGGGATATATGAAGGTAATAAAAAAAAAAGAATTTATATGCATAAACTCATGATGTCATTTAAATTATTTGATGATGTCATCATAATATCAAATAATTAAAATTATCTTAACTTTCTATATTAAGATTCAACATATTTTAATTCAATGATTGGATAACACGGGTAAAACTTTTATGAGTTTACACACATTCTTCTAAAAAACTTTTAATTTTATAGATGAGAATATATATTTGTGATTTCAGTTTATGAAGTTAAAAATAATTTATATATCTAAACATAATTCTTTTGATTAGGGGTATATTGATAAAAATCATATATTAATTCATAAATTTATATTTTCTTATAAATAACTAATATGGATTGCTAGATAGATTACTTATGTATAGTAAATAAGATAATGTACATTGCTGACAATTTAACAAGTGACAATCTTTTTAAGAGATAATTTACATTGTTAGGTAATGTTGAATGACAATGAGTGAACGCACACTTAAGATAGTAACTTGTGAATTTTGAAAATAAATAAAGTGATTTTCTGCTAGAGCGATAAATAATTTTGTTCATAATTTATATTATGGGTTCGATGAGTATACAACACAGTAGCATACGTTTATTTTTTTAAAAAAATAAATGAGATTCTAACTTATTTGGTCACAAAATATTGATAAGTATTTATATATAATTTAAATGCCTAGAAGGATTTAGAGTAAAAAAATCTAATTTATACAACGCTACACAATCAGCTTCTCCTTTATTTTTTTCCCGAAATTTAAATTTATTTGACTATTGTTGATGGAATTTATTTTTTCATCAAAAAAATTCTTTTGTCTTTCTGTATTTTTTTGGTCTTTTGTAATAAAAGGTTAAACGTTTTGCGAATCAAAACTAGAACGAGGCAATGCGAATTGAAAAGTTTTTAATAGGTCAAGAGGTTATTTATTTGTTATCATTAAGCTTCCATTTGCAAGATCCCCATTATTGCACCCTGCTGGAGTAACCGCAACCCGAAAGTACACCCGTAAGCTGCACCCAACATGCGGCCCCCACTCGATCAAGTCACGCGGCCTCGTGGGTGCCTTCGAGCTTCGTGACTCTTTGGTCTACCCAAAACCCCAAAAAACCCTCGTCGAGCCCAAACCAAAGCCTATAAAGGGCCGAAAGGGACGGAGCAGCCGGGCGCAAGAGTCGGGCGTGTGTGTGTGTGTCTGTGTGTGAAAGGGAGAGAGAACGAGCTGAGATATGTCGCAACCACGGCGAGCGGCCGACGCAGATCCCGCCGCCGGCAAGAAAAATCCCACGTCGCCACCGCCGGTGTGGAAGGCGACGGAGAGGCCGCCCCCGTCGAAGCCGACCGTCATCGCCGATCTGAACGCCGAGCCTCCGGACAGCGACGGCGGCGAGGACTGCGTTCCCGTCTCGGTTTCGGCCCCCAGCTCGTCCGCGAGGTTCCTTGCTCTCCTTCTTGCTTATAGTCTAATTTTTCCCAAGGATCCGCTTTTGGGCGCAAACATGTTTGCACTCGTCAAGGGCGGAACATGCTTTTTAAGAAGTCGGATGCTTTAGACAGAAAAAGGTTGAAGTATTAGGTGTAAAGAAATGCTGTTATGTACTGAATCTTGTACATGATTTCTGTTCATCTGTAGTTTTTCAATGCCAGATACAAGTGGTTCGTGTAATAATTTTTCTCATGACACGAATAGATCGACCTTGTTTCTTTTGTATAATTTATGAGATACTCTATGCAGAAGGAATATGGATGGAATGATGTTAATTGAGTGGTTTATTTCTTAATTTGTTCCTGTCTACATTTGTAATCTTACTTATATTAGTCGTTCTTTTTTTTTTGAGATGTTTTTGTCAGTTGTTTCTAAATAAACCCTAATGTCAAGTTTCAAGATGCCGAAGTTGCTGACCATGTTGCAGTTGTGGTTCATGTTAGTGTTAACGAATACCTTATAGTTCAGTTGACATGGATAAAATAGCATCATATAAACGGAAAATTTCCATAGTGCATATAATTTTGGATCAGAGTATACACACCTAACTGGTTAAACTTAAAACGAAATTTCCCTCGAGTCATGAGTTCAACAGGACTAAAGTCTTCTATATAACTTTGCAAGGAGGTTAGAAAAATTTGCGGAATATTCAAATGTGTTTTTTAAGCATAGATATGCATTTATCCTTGTGTCCACGATCACGATTTCCTACATCATTTTATCTAAGAAAAGGGTGCAGTAATATTCTAGGATATCCACATACTTTAGTTCATGCAGCACGTTGATTCCATTACGAGGTTTACGTTATTGTAAAATGGAAGCATCTGCATGAATGTTATGGCAAGTGGCAATGCTATAGTTCCCTAAGGAGTCATATGAATCCATAATATAGTGAGACATACACTAATATTGATTTCAGGAAAGATCATCTCAATTGGATTTCATATAAATTTGCATTTATCTTCTCGTGTTTCTATAAACACATATTTAGAAGGTCCCGATGATAAATACTTGTTAAGAGGACCTATTAGTAAATACTTACTATGTGTTCTTTTGCTAATTTTCCATTTGGAGGTTTGACCTGTTACCTTTCTGCCTCGTCTTAACGAGCAAGAACATATGTTGTCTCATCCAAAATTTGAAAGTATCATCCAATTTTAACACAATGTTTTGACTAAAGAATCTTTAACACAACGTTTACGACTTAGAGCTCCGAAGTTACTATAATAAGAGTTTCAAGATGATGCAGACTTCTGTGACGTGACATTTTTTTAGAATACTTCTGTGACATGACATATAATGTAAGTTTCTATAATCTTTTGCAGGAATAACAATGATGAAAGTACTCTAGTCAGAAGTGCAGTGATAAAAGATTCTGACATAATGGATGCTGAAGGTAATGTGGTTACTGGTTACTAAATTTCTTAAAATTCGTGGAAGATCCAAGATTATCATGTCTTAATACTGATACAGATATTGATCAGCAATGCCAAGGGAGCTCAATATCGCGTGAGGAAAAGGTCACCACCCTCAAAGCTGTGAGTTACTTGCTATGCCTTAATGTCATCTCTGGGGATGGAAAAGTAATACTGAAAATAATATGTTTATGGTTTCAAAACTGAAATTTATCTCTCTAATACGAATACAAGCTGTCATGTGTATCTCATACGGTCATGCAATAGAAAGAATGATTTGAAGTAGTATCAACTTTAATCTGTTATAACCTATGTAAGCACACTACAGTATTTGTGTACTCAAAATGAGACGGACCACTAATTGATATTTACAACAAATAATATAATGGTATTTCAGCTCATCCTATGCCTTCATAATCAGATCTTGCACATTCTGGAAAGTTTCCTCTAACGTCATTTGCAGCTAATATTGTATTAATGCTCCTCAAAAAAAAAAAATCTTGTATTAATGCTTGACTGAAACTCCGCCTATGTTTTATAGCCGGTCCCAAGCCCGGATAAAGGAGGAGGGTTGTGTTAGGCCCCGACAGCCAGCGTAAAACCCTGTCGAATCTCATGAACAAGGATCAACGAATTGGCGCCGTAAGATCCATGTAGCCGACCCCACCTAGTGGGATAAGGCTTTGTTGTTGCTGTAGTTGTGTATTAATGCTTGACTGAAAAGGAAAATATAAAGACATTAATTTTACCCTCTAAAAAATAAGGATTGTTTCCTGTAGGGGTATAAGCAAAGATCTATAAACCCGAAAGGCATATCTGACCAAAAGAAAAATCCAAATGATATTTAGGACCCTGATTAAATTTAGATTGGTTTTCATAAATCCGAGGGACCTGCCACGAGCCAGTTTTTTTTAAAAAATATTTTTTTAATTCTTTGTTATAAATTACCTATTCTTTCAACTAATATTTCTTAACTTTTACTCTTTTCTCACGAGTTGAATTCAATTTATTATTGACTTAAAGTCAGCATGTGAAAAATGTAAAGTTGGATTTTAATATTTTGATATAGTTGAATTGAGTATTATTTTTGTCTTAAACTTTTTTGTGTAATTAAATATAACATTAGCTCGTATATTGGATTGTGATGTGATAGATATGGTATTTTGGTATAGTTAAATAAAAAAGTTAAATTTTCGTGTTTGGATATAGCTTACTTTTAACCTCTTTTAAATATTTGATATGATAAATTTTGTATTTGTAATTTTTTTGAAGGGTTATTTGTCATCTTAAATATTGTCTTAAACTAAGGCCTTGATATGAAAAACACCATAACTGCCTAGGTCTGTTTTCTTGTCTTTGAATATTTTAGGGTGGTTTTTATGCTTTAGAAAATCAGCTGAAGTTTGTAAGTTGATGTTTTGGTGACGGAAAGAATCACCCGACTCTAATCACTTTTACCTCTAGTTTCTGTAGATTGAATAATCATATTTCTATAGTATTGTGCATCTAGGTGGCATTGCTTTCTAAGATGAAGATGGGCTTCAATATTAAACAACGATGCATCATAATGTGTCTTTCTAATATTTTTTTTTGAGGAGAAAAAGGATGACCACACCAGAGTTGTGATTGTCATCCATATATATATATACACATACATATATATATGCGCCTCCAAAGCAGCAATTATTTGGAGGGATCCAGATCAGATCACAACCGCTGATCTAGGATCCAACGGTGGCAAGTCTTTTTACGAGGGAAAAAGGGCGATCCGCCAACACGTCCACTGCAGTCACATTCTGACATCCCCTGCAGCAACATTCCAATGTCTTCCACCTCATCTCTACTGCTTCTTCTCCGATGCCTTCTTTTGACATTCTGGCAGTGTCCTCATCTTGGACGTTGGCGAGGCATTCGACCGCCCATGTCCCTCACTCATCTCGCGAAGGACGAACAACTGTGGCATTCTGTCCTCTCACTCCAAACTCCCAGTCAGCCGGAAGAGAAGAAATGAAGCAGGACATGGCGCCGGCTGCTCTCTTCTCCGCTTTCACCCCTCTCCTCTCCTCATCCTCTGCCTCCTCCTCCTCCTTCCTCCTCCCTCTTCCAAGCCCTAAGATTGCCGGTGCCTCCTTTGTCAGTCCTCTAGCTGCCGCCTTCCCCGCTTCCCCTAGGGTCGAAGAGCTCGGAGGTCAAATCGTCAGGCTGACCCTAGAGGAGGCCTGCAGCCTTATTGACTATCTCCAGGACTGCCTTGGCGTATCTGCTGCGGCTTTCGCCCCGGCCGCCATCGCCCGACACCGTTGCAGATGCTGGAGCTGCCGTGGTAGCCGTCAAGGAGAGGACGGAGTTCGACATGGTCCTCGACGACGTACCCAGCAGTGCCAGGATAGCTCATCTCGCAAAGATGGTGCTGCTTTGTCTGGTGAACGGCTGCTCGCAAAGAGGGGAAGGGCGTCTGTTCTTCCATTTTTTATCGCGAATGAAAACTTCTGAGTCTCCCATTTTGATCGCCAACGTTGGATTCCAGATGAGGGATTGTGATATGCTCTGGATCCCTCCAAATAATTGCCGCCCAGGAGGCGCATTTATCTCTCTCTCTCTCTCTCTATATATATATATATATATATATATATATATATATATATAACAAGAATCATGTACAAGTGTGTGCTCTCAAAAGAGAGTGGTCACAAAAAGAGAGATGTATCCAAAACCCCATTCCGGAAGAACAAAAGAGTGTACAATACTCTCAACCTGACATTGCTCCACACAAGAAAAAATAGACCCAGTTACACTGAAACCAAGTGGACTCGGAACCGGCATAAAAATCTCCACTCGTCAGCATCATCTGCCAACTCTGACGCTGTCTGGCAAGGATACAGAGTGTCTGCCAAAGGGTCTCTAGTGCTGATACGAGGGTACCCCTGACCTCCTAATGCTTGCCGCATAAGAAGCATGATGTGTCAGATAGAGCTGCCCATCTCACCCCGTATACTCCGGTGAGAAGCTTGTCACCCCCTCGAGTGACCTGTCCTCTGCCCTCATGATCCATCCCAACCACGGGCGAGGAGAGCCCAGTTGGTGCTGCGGAGATCTTGCACCTCCAATCCTCCCTGCCAAGTTAGGATCTTCATAGAGAAACGATGTCATCCCCTTGAGGAGTCCTCTGCTCATTGCCAAGCTCCTCCTACGGTCCGTGCGCGAATGTGCTAACAACTGCTGAAGTGGCCGGGCGCCTTCCCGGAGCTCCCAACACGCGTACGTTCCAAGTCAGAACCTACATAAGGAAAAAGTGTCCCCCTCCTGGATATAAAACTCCCATCGTGTCCAGGGTCACCGGCGAACATGGCAGAAACCGGCGGCCCCCGCCACTGAGCTTACTTCCTCATCGGCTCGTCCAGCAAGTAGACTGGACTGCCCCTATCCCTGTCCTGGGCCAGCTGGCGGCAATGTCGGCATGGGCACACGAGGCGAAGATGGACCAGCACAGGTGGTTCTGGCGCAAATGGCGGCATAGCGATGCTGGGACTCGGGCGGATGGTGCAGCGTCGGCTGTAGCAATGTGACAGTGCCACTGTGCTGGATCTTGGGCGACCATCGGCGGACAGGCTGGCGGCGAGGAGGTCTATCAGTCCTGCTGGAACGAAAGGTTGTGCCGGTGATGAAAGAGGTGGTGCAGCCTAGAAATGTGATGGAGGCAGGATTCGATCTTGGACACAGAAATCCCCCTCGAGTCTCTCTAACCATGGAAACAATGACTACCTTTCTAATATTTTGGTAGATTTGCTCAAAATTGATGTATTCTATTCCTTACCAAAGTTACTAATTTTGAGGGGAAAATTTTCTTTCTACTATTGTGCACACATAATCAGTTGATTTCATGCTTATAGGGCTTGGTACATGTGACGAGAAAGATGCCTAAAAATGCGCATGCTCATTTCATCCTAGGTCTTATGTACCAGAGGCTTGGTCAACCACATAAGGTGAATATTGAAATTATTCTGTTATTATCATTTAAAGTTAGAACTGTTTATCAAGCTTGATGATTCTTTAGGCAGTCTCAGCATTTGAAAAGTCTACTGAGATTTTACAAAAGGACGATGAAGATATTCAAAGGTCCGATTTGCTCTCTTTAGTGTTGATACATCATGCTCAGGTGGGGTTTCCATATTTTCAATACTGTATTTGACATCTGGATTTTTTTATACTGGATATAAAGCAGTGAACAGTAAATTGCAAGTAATTATTGTTAGATCCATTTTTTTGTGCAATCCAGTGCATTTTGCATGCAAATATTGGGGATAACCTTGATAAAGAACTTGGATCAAGCGATTTAGAAGAAATACTTGCAAAGTTGAAGTCTTCTGTGCAATTAGATACAAAACAAGCAGCTGTCTGGAATACACTTGGCTGGTTACTTCTTAGAACTGGACGTATAAAGGTGCTTATTTATTATTTTTCCTCTTTCACAACTTAATTCTTGTATGGAATATGTAACTTTCATAATAATCACCTAAATAAATTGGATTTTTACTCCTTTTCCCTCTCATTTTTTTTACCATATTGTATTACTTAACAAGTTGCGCACCATTTTTTTGGTCTACTCTTCCTTCTTCGTTGATGTTATTTCTTTCCCCAGAATGCCATAGCAGTTTTGTCATCTTTGTTGGATGTTGCTCCAGATTGTTTGGATTCCCTTGCAAACCTCGGTATAGCTTATCTTCAAAGGTACGTGATGCTTTTGCTTGGTGAAAATAAGTAAACTTTCATTTGATTAGTTTTGACATGCACTTAGTCATTGTTAGATATCTTAATACTTTCTTGGATCATGTATTGTTTTCTTGCATGCCATGTTGATATTGCCCATGTGCTAGATATGATTTTAGTAAAATGCTCCTAATTACATGCTCATCACTTCAGTTTAATATATTAATTGCCTTGAAGCATAATAGGTAACCTACTCAGTGAAAATCTTCTAATTCTTTGAATTGTAATTATTTCTTTGTTAGATGGACTATTATATATTTATTCATATTGGTAATAAGAATAAGTTGGAAGAGTTTTTGTTACTAGTACATATAGTTACTAAAGCACTGGAGGTATAAAACTCCTCGTTTTTTTTTTTGAGGAGAGAGGTATAGAACTCTGGGACATGAGAAGGATGGGTCCATGAACAAATGGCTTCTGGGTGAAGAACAATTTGAGTTTATCTTTTTTGGAGATTCAAATGTACTCTTCTACTTCTCTGTTCCTTGTCTTATACTTGTTGTCCTATCATAACTTGAGTCAATACTTGCTTTTATTATTTTAAATTTCTTTTCTATGAAAGGCTTTCCCTCAACAAAAAGAATCCATGAAGAGGCTATATTTATATTGTATTTACAGCGGAAATCTGGAGCTATCAACAAAATGCTTTCAAGATCTTCTTCTCAAAGATCAACACCATCCTGCTGCTTTGATGAATTATGCAGCTTTACTGTTGTGTAAACATGGAACTGTTATCCCAGGTATGCAGTTGAAAGTTACTTCAAATGCTGGTATCTAATTTTAGTGTCATGTATCTTTGAGGATACAATTGCTGGTTATCTAATTTACTCGATCCTGCATTTCATATGTTTAATCCATGTTTTTTGCCAAGAGAAAATCCATTTGATTTAGTTTGAAATTGGAGTTTATTTTAATCTTCAATATGAAACTTGACTTTATTTTTACTTGCCCTTATTCGTAAGTTGTTTCTTTCTTTGTTTGAATCTTCCTTAAGAATATTGATTTGTTCATTCCTTTTCTGGATGAGCGTGCAATTGCCTTTTTACCATGAGATTGCAAGTTCGAATATGTAGAAACATTGTCCAAATTCTTTATAACTTCATGACAACCAAGGTTATCAAAAACTAGTTTTAATACTTAAAAACTTACGATTTCACGTTTCTAGGGTCCAAAAACGAGTTGAGTCGGATTAAAATCGTAATTAGAGGTAAAATCGGATTTTAGTACGTTTTAATTCGGTGAAGACGTGTAAAGACGTTCAATCGAACGTATAAGTAGTGAGTTCTCCGAATTTAGTCACATGTGCGCTATGTCTCATCTGATAGGTGTCACTGGTACCTTTCATTTGGTTGCAGGTTCAATCCTTACTGACGACACATTTTGTTCATTTCTTTTCAACAAAACTTATTGCCAATACCTTTTTTTTCATTTCTTTTCAATCAATATATATATATATATATATATCCACAAAAATTCCATCTATATTTTATTGTTTCTTTCTCCACTATTATCTTTTAATCATACTAATACAACAACAACAACAACAAAGCCTTATCCCACTAGGTGGGGTCGGCTACATGGATCAACAAAGCCTTATTTAATCATACTAATGTTTTTACAAATATAATAAATTAATATTAAGATAAGAAAGGGCAGAATATATAATTTATTGTAGATGATTGCTAATAAATTTTATTTTTCTTTTATTCTTTGGATCATAATATTTAAATAAAACTTAATTCATATGATGAAAATATGGTATAGTTGTTATGGTAATAATGAGAACAACAAATAAATACTACTTTAAACAAAAAAAATCTTATAAATACATCTATCTATTTATATCTAAATTTATTAATTTGTTGTAAGTGATATTATTAATATATAAATATTAATAAATATGATGAAATAAAGCTTAAATCATATTACGAAAATATTTGTGAATTTTATTCACTAATTATTAATGGTATTTTAGTTGTATATATCTAATAATATATTTGATGTGGTTTAAAAAATAATTATTATTAAATTAATATTATATCTAAACTCTACGTATTTACGTATCGAGTTTACGATACGAGTTCATCCCCGTAAAACGAACTTAGGTAGAAACTCAAACTTGACAACCATGATGACAACCAAGCTTCTTGAAGACTTAACCTACTGTGAAGATGATCATTGTGCTCTACTGCTCTGAAGCAGGGAGAGTCGTGATTGAAACTCTCGAGTAATTGTGATGGGATAATTCTGTTGCATTCAATCTTGCTCATCCCAGATTAAATATACAATAATAGAATGGTTTGACACCATAGTGAATTTGTATCTGATATGATTGCTTTAAATATGGAAAAAAGATGAACTTGTAGTAACAAATTAAATGAAAAAGATTAACCGGGATGGACTAAGGTTGTAATGGAGCTTGTCATCCATGTAGTTATGGTGATTGTTTATCTTCTCCTTGATCAAGTATTTTGATGTGCGTATTTAAGGATCCATCTACTTCTACTTGGAATGACTCACTATATTTGCGTAATCGGAGTAGCTGATTGAACATATAGGCCCAGGAGCACAGGCAAGTGAGGGCACTTCCATTCATCAAGTTGAAGCTGCACATGTTGCAAAAGAGTGCTTATTAGCAGCAGTAAAGTCTGATCCTAAATCTGGACCGTTGTGGTTGAATCTTGCTAGTGCCTACCACATGGCTCGTGATCATCGAAGTGCAAAGAAATGCTTGGAGAAGGTGGTAAAAGTGTCTTCATTACTATGTCAATGAATTTTTTTGGCTATACTTAAGGTTCTCTAGAAGTTGCTTACAGTAATTATTCTTGAGGGCATCCTTATTTGATTTATGTATTAGGAACGTCAAAACTCAGTTCTCTGGTTCATAAGTCTTCATTGGAAGGTATCATCCATCGAAAAACATCTTTTTTTTAGAGGCAAAAGGATGACTACTGAATTATGGAGTCATCCACACACATTACTATAATGGTAAAACTGTACAAGTGCGGGCTCTACAGAAAGAGAAGGAGCCTCTAAAAAGAGAAAAAAGTGTGGACACCTACCCAAACCCCCACTCTTGAATAAGAAAGAACCCATCGAAAAACATAAAGCAGTGTTGTCAAACACGTAAAACGAACATGACGCAGTGCAGTTGAGAAAACATGAAATCGTAGACACGTAACGCAACACGGCTGATTCTACCAGAAAAATATTTTATGTATTAACTAACATAAACCCAAATAATATATGGCAAGCAGAATTTTCAATTTGAAATCATAAAACCATCAACCAAGTTGAAATAACAAAATGTAAATGATCATATATACATATTAAAAACATTAATTTAATTATATATATACATATTAAAAATATTAATTTATGAAAAATTAACACAAAAATTATAATAATAACAACAATTAACACATCAATAAACAATTTTATTATTGATTAATAAAAATTAACAGAACAATAAATTCAGAAAAACTAACACAATAATAAATTCAGAATAACAACAGCAATGAGTGATTCCATTTTATTAAACAAATATTAAGAATACCAAAAATCTTTTCTATTTATAATATATAAAGGGTGCCCACCCAAGCGCAGGTCAGAAAACAGGGTTATCATGAGAAAGAAAACTGCTCGCGTGAGAGAAAGTGAAAGAAAGAGAGAGGGAGAGGGAGGGAGGGGGAGCACCTATTAGATCAGGTCGTCGGTGATAGCAACGGCAGGACAGCTGCGGCGGCAGCAGAAGATGAGCGGCGGCAGCAGAAGATGAGCGGCGGCGACGAAGACAGCAGAAGATGAACGGCGGCCGCGAAAGCAGGATTGCAGCGGCAACAGCAGCAGATGAGCAGCGACGGCAGCAGCGGCGGCGACAATAGGACAGCAGCGGCGGCGACAGGACAATGGCAACAGCAGACGAGAGCGGCGGCAGGGTAGCAATAGTGGAAATCAACTTCTTGAAAAAAAGTGGAAATCAACCAAACAGCAGAGAGATGAGTGACTCAGGACTTATAAAAGTACAGGAAAAAAAATTGTGGGACCGGTGAGTTGTGCGACTCCACCGATCTTACGCGGCAGCACGTGATACTACCGCGTGCTGGCCAAAACTGGTTCCTGCTGGAATCGAGCACGAATCCCTGACCTAGGCTCGTAGAATCGTACGATTCTACTACTCAGATTGCATTTTTTACAAGTTTGACATAAAGTATAGATTGGTCATAATATTTATGACATTATATGTAGTTACTATATTTTCCTTCAGTAGTGTTTTAGCCGACCCCACCTAGTGGGATAAGGCTTTGTTGTTGTAGTGTTTGATTATGGGAGAATTTGAATTCTGTGTAGTTTCTAGGAATTAACTGGTTAGACTTTACAATTTTCCATTGGCATTGTAACGATGAAAAATTAGGAAAATTTCGTTCTAAGTGGTGTTTGCGTGAGATGAGCTAGCTATAGAGGATTATGTAAAATATGTAGAACAGTTTTGTTTGGGGTTTAGGGTTTAACATATTAGTTAACATACTCCACCATGATAATTACTGTCCTTATGTACCTTAATTTCCTTGCCTTTTGGATAATTTTTGTTTATACATGTTTGATTTAATTAACAGATTTAAGTAACAGTTACTACTATACTAATTAACATGATCAAATGCTACTTATTTTACATAAATAATTAATAATAATTTTGAAGTTGTTTACATAATTAGGCAATTAATAGCACTATCTATCCAGTTATAATAGTTATCTTCTCCGAGGAAATTAGTTTTCATGATATATTTTTTTTGCACAATCTGTTTACCATAGTGAGTAAAATAAAATAAAATATGTTATGTAATTATGCATTAGTAATCAGAAGTATTGCATGTATATATCTGTAGCATTTATTTATTATTTTTTTGATAGGGAAAAGGTTGGTTAACCAGGTTGTTAGCCATCCAGCTATTTTATTGTAATAAGTAGAGTTACAAAGAAGGTGAATGATGGTTAAAAAACATAAATGAAGAGATGATGAATCTTTTAATGGCATCCCTGTCTCTGGTCAGCACTCCCGCATGAGCCAAGATGTTTTCCACATAGCTATGACCATCCTTAAAGATCACCGCACCAAAGGGCCCAGAGAAGTGCAAACATGTGTGCCCGACCTCTTTTGGATCAGTAGGTTATGGTGCTGGAAGAAGAGCCACTTCTTTTGAAAAATGTCCAAAAGTTATTCTCACAATTGCATCCCGCCAACTCGGACCCTATTCTAAACCTCCCGAGCGAACTGGCATATGGGAAAAAACATGGTCTCTGCTTTCCTCATCCCCATCATCACATTATCTACAAAGTGTGTTTGCATTTGGATGATTTCGCAAAGTAAGCCGCGGTGAAGATCCTTTTCCTTCTAAGTAAATAATTTGATTTTGAAAGGCACCTTGGATTTCCAGATGAGGCAGCAGTCCATTGTCATCCTGTGTTGTCCACCATTGGAGGGCCATGCAGAGTGTTGTATGCTTCTTTAACAGTGACAATGCCATGCGACCAAATGCATCCATCTTCCGTGGAACTGTTTAGCTTGTTGGAGATTCAATTGTTGGTCAGCTCCACAATACGATGATCAGACAGATGAGATGAAGCAAAGAGCCCTGCAGCCCCGACCATTGCCAGCTGGGTCCTCACAAATGTCTTTAGGCTTGTTTGTTTTGTCCCAACTCAAAATAACCATCAAGGTGCCAGTCATCAAGCCAAAATGAGAAGTGTAGGATCCCAAAGGGCACCAAGAGGGGGTGGGGGGTGGGGGGGGGTGGGGGTTGAATTGGTGTTTAACCAAAAATATCGATTTCACAAAATTTGTAGCGGAAGCACAAAACCGATTATTAAAACCTTTGCAATTCAGATTATAAACATGAACGAGGAGAGAGAGAGAGAGAAAATCAAACACAAACACACGGTGGTTGTTGACGAAGTTCGGTCACACCTTGGCCTACGTCTCCGCTCCGACTTCTCGACCTCGAGACCGCCGGAGATTTCATTAATCCCTTGGTTCCAAATGGGGCAAGGAAGAAAGCCCTTTACATCAACCACCTTTTCTTCGCTTCGAGAGGCAAGGCCTCTCCTCTTAGGAAGCTAGTCTAATTCTCTCGCTCAAGAGGTAAGACTTTGAACCTTTTCTACACAAGAGCTCTCTTAGTTTTTTTTTTCGAACAAAAGTGTTTCTCTCTTTTACAAAGCTAAGCTCACAAGAGAAGAAGAGAGAAAGAAGAGAAAATTATAAAATGAAAACTTCAAGAAAATAATCTCTCTTTGATAACTTGAAGCTTTTCTTCAATGAGTGAATGGGTGCCTTTGTCTTTGACCTTGGCACTCCTTTTATAGCCTTCATTGTGTCAAAAATTCGTCCAGAGATTGTTCCACAAATTTCTCCTTCAAATTTGACCGTTACTGTTCATTTGACTCGGAGGCTGGTCGACCACACTTCTGGACCGGTCGACATGTCTATGTGACCGTTGCGCATTTTCTTCAACTTATACGCTTGATTGGTCGACCGATACATCGACCGGTATCGGCTCGACGTCGTCCGGAGCAGGCTCAGTAGTTATCGATCGACCGACATCTTCTATTCGGTCGACCGGTATCATCTCGACCGGCCTTCTTTGCGTCGACCGGCAGGTTGACCGACTTGCACTCTTTTGATCATAACTTTCTGCATGATTATTCAAATTAGATGATCTTGAAGTTTATGGAAAGCTAACAGAATTCTCTACAACTCTGATGTTACACATTCATCCAAAACTAATGAGATCAGTGACAATTATTTAATCAAAGCGTAGCGCATAAAGTTATTCATTTTTCTTTAAACCTTTTCAACATTTCAACTTTAATCATTCGAGGTTTGTTTCATCAAAATATATATGTCATTAAAAACTTTGACCCAACAAGAAGGTCCTGCCAGATCGGATGGAAACAAGGAAATTTGATCTAAATTGCTAAATTGAGGAAGCGCAGTGGAGATGCTTCTAGGAAAGGATGAGAAGCCTAGTTGAGGCTTAAATCTTGAGTCCCAGATGGAGCATGACCATGGCAGGTGGAGATAATGGCTGAAAAAGAGATCCATCCCAGGATGCAGAATACGTTGGCCCCACTTGCAAAGTGAAATATCATTTGGATTCCGAAGATTTATGGAGCCAAGACCTCTATTTTAGTCTGGAAGATATCAGTTCAAGAGACAAGGTTGACACCGCAGGTGTTGAAGTGGGGACCGTGCCAAAAGAAACTTATTTGGATAGTGTCCATCCTCATCTTAATCTGTCTAAGCATTCTGAGAACCTGACAGGAAATAGATAGGTAGGCAGTTGTGGAACGGCAGAGTTGAGGATTAGTCTGCCACCCCAGGAGACCGACCTGGCCTTCCATCTTGCAAGCCTCTACTCCATTTGCTGAATAATTGGCCTCCATTCCTTCAACTGCACCAGCTTGTTAGAAAGGTGCAGGGTAAAGTTCCAACGGGAGACTGAAGTTTACCTTTGCAGCAGTATTTCTCCATATCATTTAATCTGAAAGGGTTGAAGACAGATTTTGAATGATTTACAGTCATTCCAGAGAAGTCGCCAAAGATCACCACCAAAATAGCGACTCTTCTGGCCTCCGGAATAGGGCCCTCAATGAAGAATAAGATGTCATTCACATGTTGGAGGAGGGGGCCTAAAGTACGCAAGGCAACTCGAAGAGGTGCCAGCCCAATCATCAGAAAAGAAGCCCAAGGCCAGGCTAGCTTCGCGGAGGGAGAAGGTTGCCACAGCAAGAGCATCAACAACAATGTTGAACAGCTGTGGCTGAGGGGGCATCCCTGCCTTAATCCCCTTTGAGGCTGAACACCCAACCTCCAACGTGTAGGCCATTAATGAGGGCAGAGAAGTAGGCCGTGGTAGCACATCTTTTCATCCAAGTGATCCAAAGAACTGGAAGGCCATACTTGCAAAGGAGATTGCCAAAGGAAATCCCAATTCACCAAATCAAAGGCTTTCATGAAGTCAACTTTTCATAGGAATCCTTTCCATCTGCGGCCTTTCCAATGTGAGAGAATTTCCGAGGCCACAACATAGCCATCAGAGATTAATATCCCCTGGATGAAGGCCGATTGGATGGGAGAGATCACATCATTCATGACCAGGTGAAGCCTATTCGATAGAACCTTAGAAACTAGCAGATATATTGCGTTTAAAAAGGCGATTGGGTGAAAATCAACAAATTCTCCAGGGGAGGATCTCTTCAGATTCTCTTCAGCTTAGGAAATAAAGGATAGGTTTATTTTCCATCAAAGAATTCGCGGAAGACATCCGTACCATTTTCTTTGGGAACTGACCAAAACTCTTGAAAGAAAAAAACAGGGAAGCCATCCGGACCTAGGGATCCTTCATACTTTAGATCATTCAAGGCAGCCCAGACTTCTTCCTCAGAAAAGGGATGGATAAGACTAGTCTTTTGTTCTTCCGTCAGTTGGTTGAAAGTAAGCAGCGACCTGTCTGATCTGTTAAGAACCTCTAACTTCCCATCCATCAACCAAAATATGATCAATATGATTAGTTCTCCCGTGACTGTTGGCACATAAGTGGAAATATTGTGTATTAGCTTCCCCATCTTTGAGCCATAGTTGTCGGGGTCGCTGCCATCATTGAATTTCCAATCTTTTTATCTCCCTATTTTGCCGACCCCACCTAGTGGGATAAGGCTTTGTTGTTGTTGTTGTTGTTATCTCCCTATTTTGCCAAATTTTGATGTCTGAATCTATCAGCAGTCCAATGTCATCAAAATCACAAGTTAACTCGGAAGAATCAGGCGAGTTTACAATCTTACAGAAGGAAAACAAGATATAATTGCATACTGGCTCGTAAAATTGTTTCACTCCCTGTGGAGCCAATTCCAGCAGGTAGTTTTTTTTAACTATTGGTCAGGTGGTGGCATGTGATGCACTGGTTAGCGCGTGCCCTGAATCCAAACCAAGTCGTTCATTGCTTCTGCGCTGCAGTTGTCACACTTCACTGGTAGGTGCTGTTTGCTACTGTTGCTTCCATCGTGTGTCACCACTTTTCTGTTTTGCCTCTTGTGTCGCTCTTTTCCCCCTCTTTCCCACCCTCTCCTGCTCGACACAAACTCTTGTCTTTCTTTGAGGACTTGTACCATGTTCACTGCTGCCCCTTCCTGCGTTAGCTGCTGCCACTTGTCGTCGTTAAGCTGCTGGATGCCATTGATTCTGCTTGCCTCTGCCGTGAGTCACTGCGTCCTGCTTTTCACTCATCTCTCCCCATCTCCCTATCTAGGCGTCTTCTGCTCCTCATGAACAGAAGAGGAGTGAGCATATCTGCTCGTGATCTTCCTTTTATGCTCACGAACAGATCTGCTCACAAACAGAAGGGGAAGCCTCCCTCATGCGCACCGTGGAGTCCACTGGTGGATCCTCTTTTTTTCTTTCATATAGTTTTTCTTTAAATATGTTTCTTATTGGTTTATCTAAGAGTTTATTAAATTTTTATTCTCTAAAAAAAATTGGTTATTTAGGACCTTGACATTTTTAAATAGAGAAATATTTTTCAACATTTTTATTTTCTTACAATTTAGTGAATATATATTGAAATTTGGTAGAATCTGTCATATTCTCATATTACGCTTTTACTGGCCTTTCTATGACAATTCCGATTTACAAGTTTGACAACATTGCAGTACTCCTCCTCGATTGGGGTCTGCTATCATCGATTCTAACTCAGAGATGGCATGTAGGGCCTCAGTTTTGCGTCGGGTAATGCCCTCCACGAAGGAACGACATTGAGAGCGCAGGAAGTTCTGGGTCTCCAGACTATTGGGGTGTGATCAGGAAAATGACGATAAAGGGCGCTGCATCATAGAGCTGAATCCTGTTAGCCAATCCAATTGAATGAGGAAGTGATCAAGTTTGGACTTGGCCAATGGGGAGGCAGAGCTGTGACTCAGGTGTAGATACAGCCATGATTGTGATATCAATTAGACCACAATGATTTATGAACTCCTGTAACTTACCGAAAGCACTCTCCCCAATTCGTGCTATCACCAACCTATCATCAATGGGTGTTGCATTAAAATCGCTCTCAATTAGCCAGGGGATGTCTTCATCGCGAACATAAATCTCACCCAGCGCGTCCCATAAATCGTTATGGTTGGCATTTGAGACCGGGCCATAAATGCAAGTAACCAGGAGGTGAAAATTGTTCAGTCTGGAGGCCAGAACCACAAAGATGCTGAAGCGAGCAGAAAAAAGAGGTCACAAAGTCCATGGTCATCCAATCACAAAACCGTCATATCTGCCTAGTGATTTCAGAGCAATGAATTAGTTAACCAGGAGCCGCCGATCTGCCTCCAGCATGGCTCAATGAATTCCTCCAGCTTTTTCTTGCAAAAGGGCGGTGTCGATCTTCCATTCATGAACAAATAGGTCCCCACGATGGCACGATAACTGGCATCTCCCAACCTCTTAATATTCAAGCATAGGATTTTCATTTGGAAACTGAAAGACCACCCGTACCACTTGATTTGGTGGCCACACCCATTTTCAAACCCGATCGTTAGCTCCCAGGATCCAAGGCATCACTTATGAATGTGGATGGCAGTAGCGACCTCCTAGATAACAGTTGCCAAGCGCCAGGGGAGAGGGGAGTGCAAGGAGAGAGGTATTATAATGTGGTTAAAATATGGTTGGTTATTTATTTTTTTTTTTTAGAAGGATGGGGCATGGATCAACGAATTTTTTTAGAAGGATATGGTTAGTTAATTAATTTACAGCATTTAAGGTGAAAATTAAAATTGTCACTATCGGAGATTAGGAAATTATAATGTCGAATAGTATTGTTTCTTTTTGGTGATATATATATACATGGATGAAAACCAAACTGGTGATCATCCTTTCTCCTCTAAAAAAAAAAAAATTGTTGAATAGTATTCTGGGTGGTGTCCCATGATAATCTCTGCATAGTTTTGTTTGGGTGATACACTGATATGGAAAAGAATTTTGGGTGATAGCATTGAATTCTTGCCCCGAGTTTGATGTGTTTTCCTCACTTGTGGGAATCAGCTGGACCTAGATCCCATAATCCAGGCTGACTGGGATCTGGGTTTCTGGTCGATCCTGGCTTTAATCCCTGCAGCATCTGGCCCTAGTTCCTGGTGCCAATTGTGCCCTACAGTTTGAGAAGCTTCTGAGTCTGAATGTTTTAAGTTATTTCATTTCCCTAGTTGTTAATTGATGACTTGCAAATTTTCTCTAATTTTAACAAATTAAAGTTAGAAGTAGGGTGTATATTCATAAACGTGCAAAGCGAAAGTCGATGTTTACCTCTATTTTATAATATCTTTCGTTGTTTGTCCCTGCAGGCAGCAAGTTTAGAGCCTAACCAAATGACTACTAGGTATGCTGTTGCCGTTCATCGAGTAAAAGATGCAGAGAGGTCACTAGATTCAAGGGAACAGCTTACTTGGGCTGCAAATGAAATGGCGTCCATTGTTAGGGAAGGTGATCCTTCAATGGTTGATCTTCCTATAGCATGGTCGGGATTGGCAATGGTTCATAAAGCTCACCATGAAATTACTGCCACTTATGAGTCGGGGCCAATTGATTTTCCTGAAGCAGAAGAACGAGCTTTCCATGCAATGAAACAGGTGGTCTTTTTCATTATTGTTTGTCATCATCCGCTATGATGTGATGAATGTTAATAATTAAGATAGCTGCTGTCTGATTCCTTTCCAGATGTTGTTTGTATTTCAAGTTTAGTTGATACAGTTCACTTACGTTCTCATCTAGTAGTCTTTTTTCGTTGATTTCTTTGTGTTGCCTTCATAAAGATGGTACCATTTTTTCTTGATGAAAAAAAGGTAGTACCATTTTATTATGCCTTTCCTTTCTTTTATATTATGATAAGCTAGTTCTGTTATGAACTGCTTTAGTGTATTATAAACTGCATAATACAGGTGATTTTTCGCTTTCATGTTTGTTCGTACTACCATAGACATGACATTTCTTCAATGCAATTCCATAACCGTATACAATAGTAGCCTATTTGGTGACATTATTTGTATATGTAGGCACATTTGGGACGTAGAAATATTCTGCGAAAAATTCGTCTTGATTATATATTAATTTTCTTGTGTTTAAGTTTTTTAAGAGACCATTTGAGGCATCATGTTCTTTGCAAAGGGAACTGCAAGGTGCAAAAAGACCAACAACAACAACAACAACAACAAAGCCTTATCCCACTAGGTGGGGTCGGCTACATGGATCATACGACGCCATTCCGCTCTATTAGTAACCAAACCTTTCGGTATATTATTCACCAATAGATCATGCTCTATTAGTTCGCCAAGTGTCCGCCTTGGCCTCCCTCTCCCTCTTTTAATCGGACTCCAGATTATTTGATCTACTCTTCTTACTGGCGTATCTAATGGTCTTCTCTGAACATGACCAAACCATCTCAAACGATTCTCTACCATTTTCTCACTAATAGGAGCCACTCCGACTCGTTCACGTATATGGTCATTCCTAATCTTATCTAATCTTGTATGACCACACATCCATCTCAACATCCTCATTTCGGCTACCCCCACTTTACGTTCATGTTGTCCCTTCATAGCCCAACATTCACTACCATATAACACTGTTGGCCTTATAGCAGTACGATAGAATTTTCCTTTAACTTTATTGGGTACTTTTCTATCACAAAGAACTCCAGTGGCTTTCCTCCACTTACACCAACCAGCTTGAATTCTATGATTAACATCGTCATCAATCTCACCATCTTGTCTTACAATTGATCCTAAATATTTAAACTTTGTCACTTGAGGAATTATATCCTCCCCTAACCTAACTTTCAAATCGTCTCTAAGTTGTTTATTTGTGAAATTGCTATGCATATATTCTGTTTTATTCCTACTTAAACGAAAACCCTTTGACTCCAACGTATTTCTCCATATTTTCAATTTTGTATTAATCTCTTCTCTTGAATCCGCTAAAAGTACTATATCATCCGCAAATAGCATGCACTTAGGTACCTCCTCTGTGATACTCTCGGTTATAGCATCGATAACTAAGTTAAATAGATACGGGCTTAAAGCTGATCCTTGATGTAGGCCAATTCCTATAGGAAATTCATTTGTCTCACCTCCGGGTGTCCTAACCCTAGTCAATGCCCCATCGTACATATCTTGTATTACCTTAATGTAGGCAACATTCACCCTCTTCTTTTGCAAGGCTTTCCAAAGTACATCCCTTGGTACCCGATCATACGCCTTCTCTAAGTCAATGAAAGTCATATGTAAGTCTCTTCTCCTACTTCGATACTTCTCCATCATCCCCCTTAGTAAATAAATCGCCTCTGTAGTGGATCTTCCTGGCATGAACCCAAATTGTCTCTCAGAAATACTAGTCTCCATTCTCAATCTATGCTCAATCACTTTTTCCCATAATTTCATAGTGTGACTCATAAGTTTAATCCCTCTATAATTTGCACAATTCTGAATATCCCCTTTATTTTTGTAAATAGGAACTAATGTACTTAATCTCCAATCATCAGGCATCTTTTTCGACCGTAAAATCTCATTAAATAGTTTACATAACCACAACACACCTTTTTCTCCTAAACATTTCCAAACTTCAATCGGTATACCATCCGGTCCAACGGCTTTACCATTCTCCATTTTCTTAAGAGCTTCGCTAACCTCCGAGACTCTAATTCTACGATAAAATGACCTATTAAGCTCACATTCACTAATTGTCAAGTCCTCCAAATCACAACGCGAACCTTCACATCCATCATTAAATAGCTTATAGAAATACTCTTCCCATCTGTTCTTAATATCTCCTTCAGTAACTAAAACCTTGCCAACTTCATTTTTTATGCATCTTACTTGATCCAAATCTCTCGACTCCTTCTCTTTGTTCCTTGCAATCTTGTAAATCCTTTGTTCACCCGCCTTTGTCCCTAACTCCTTATAAAACCCCTCGTATGCTTTAGCACGAGCATCACTAACTGCCTTCTTAGCCTCCCTTTTCGCCAAACGATACTTTTCCCAATTGTCAGAACTATTGTCCAAGTGTATCGCCTTGAAACAATTCTTCTTATTACGCACCTTTTCTTGGACCTCCTCATTCCACCACCAAGTCTCCTTATCTCGTGGTCCAAAACCTTTTGATTCTCCTAAAATGACTTTAGCAACCATTTCAACCTTTTTTGCCACATTCTTCCACATGATACTAGCATCTCCTTCTAACTCCCACACACTTTCCTCTAATAACTTACTTCTAAAAGTCTCTCGCTTCTCCCCCTTTAACTGCCACCACTTGATCTTTCGATCAAAAACTGTTCGGGATTTTGGTTTTATACATTTTATTTGCATATCAAGAACTAACAATCTATGTTGTGTAGTCACTCCATGCCCAGGAATTACTTTGCAATTAGTGCAACGTCTTTTATCAGTATTTCTTATCAAGAAAAAATCGATTTGAGACCTATGAGTTCCACTTTTGTATGTGATTAAATGTTCCTCTCTCTTCCTAAAACAAGTGTTGATAATCTTAAGGTCGTATGCTAAAGAAAAATCAATAATAGTTTGTCCTTCCTCATTCAACTCCCCAAAACCAAAACCACCATGAACCCTTGCATGTGGTCCTGCCTCTTTACCAACATGTCCGTTAAGGTCTCCCCCAATATAAACTTTTTCGGTTGTTGGTATACTTTCAATCAAACCCTCCATATCTGCCCAAAACTTCTCCTTGAGATGTGATTCTGCTTCTACTTGGGGTGCATATGCACTAATAATGTTCATAGTCTCCTTTCCAACAATTACTTTCACGGATATGATTCGATCCTCAATCCTTTTAACTTCCACAACATTCTTCCTCCATTCTGCATCCGCGATAATACCAACACCATTCCTTCCATTTACCTTACCTGTGTACCAAAGTTTGGAACCATTTAACCTAATCTCTTTACTTCCCTCTCCTACCCATCTAGTTTCTTGCAAGCATAAGATACTAATCTTACGCTGGTCCATTACTTGTGCCACCTCGAGGCGCTTCCCATTCAACGTCCCAATGTTCCAAGAACCTAATCTGACCTTAGTCTCATGAACTAGCTTCTTTAACCGCCTCCGTCCATTAGAGTGCGGTAGCCCTTGCTCATTTAACACTGCATTCAGGCGAGGATGCAGCGGCTCTTGCTCTCTTATCACTGTACCCGAGCTGTACAGCGCGTTACTTACGGGTAACGACCTAGCATTAACACAATATATTCGTTGATCCATGTTCATAAGATTCGACATGATTTTATGTTGGCTGTCGGGGCCTAACACAACCCTCCTCCTTTATCCGGGCTTGGGACCGGCTATAAAATATAGGCGGAGTTCAGAACAAAAATGAACCATTTCACAAAATTTGAACCATAACTTTTGTCAACATTAAATACAAAGATGGTTTGCTTCTATATGTCGAATGAATAGCAATGCACATAAACAATGTGATGTAGGACAATCAGGCTTATGAGCCTTCAGACTATGGTGTTTGGACTTTATGGGCCATTAGTTTCTTTAGTTGTTACTTGGGACACAAGGTATTTGAAACTCTATATAAACAGTGGGATAATTGTTTTAGAAGCCAGTTTGATGAATAATTTGGACAATTTGTTTCTAAGCGAACATTTGGGAAATTTGTTTCTTTCATCACCATGATAAAAAAAAATCGAACTTAAAAGAGAAATAAATCTCTCTGAAGCATACCGATTTGGATTACATCTAATCTGGTCCACATCTACTCTTGAAAGCCGAGATCTTGCATCTTTTGTAGGACAATCAGGCTTATGAGCCTTCAGACTATGGTGTTTGGACTTTATGGGCCATTAGTTTCTTTAGTTGTTACTTGGGACACAAGGTATTTGAAACTCTATATAAACAGTGGGATAATTGTTTTAGAAGCCAGTTTGATGAATAATTTGGACAATTTGTTTCTAAGCGAACATTTGGGAAATTTGTTTCTTTCATCACCATGATAAAAAAAAAATCGAACTTAAAAGAGAAATAAATCTCTCTGAAGCATACCGATTTGGATTACATATAATCTGGTCCACATCTACTCTTGAAAGCCGAGATCTTGCATCTTTTATACCTTCAACATTAAAGGTGCAAAAAGACCACTGTGATAAAATTCCCCTATTAAGAAAGTTTGTCAATTTATTTAGATCCTGTTTGATTTATAATGCTTGTCAAGAATGAAAGAGGCCGAATACGAGCCTCATTATGTTATTGGACAATATTGTGCTGCTTCCTACATTGTTGAATGAATGCAGAACCATTTATAATGTTCATGGCCTCTGACCGTTGTATTTCAGCTTCAGAAGTATCCTGTGTCTTATTTGTTTCGATGTCGTGTTTTAACCAGTGACAGTTGTATGCAACTTACATGATAAGAATGCAGGCTATTGAAGAAGACCCTGATGACACCGTGCAATGGCATCAACTTGGTGTGCACAGCCTTCGAACCTTGCAATTCGCTTCATCTGTAAAGATTTTCAAAGCTGCTGTAGCTCGGTCAAGAGAATGCTGTTATGCATGGTCCAACCTTGGTGATTACTCTTGGTCCTTTGACGTGGCATTATTACTTTACTTACTATGGTCCCCAAAAAATTGGCATTATACTACATATACCCTATGAGATGCATAGTATATAAAGAAATGATAGGCATCTCAAATTTCCCATAATTTTATTTAATGCTTTGCATAAACAGGAAGTTTTCATAACAGAAATCTTGGTCCGGAACTGCTTAAATGATTCTATTATGAGAGAGATTACAATCTGATTTTAATCATTTCCTATTGCAGGCATTGCATTGCAGTTATCTGATGAACCGGCTTCAGCTGAATTAGTATACAAGAGAGCGCTATCCCTGTGCCGAAACCAAGAGGCACATCCAATTCTTTCTAACCTTGGAAGTCTTTACCGGCAACTGAAAAGATTTGAACATGCAAAAGCATTCCTTAGAAAGTCCCTAGAAATTTGCCCGGGATATGCGCCGGCATTGAACAATTTAGGGCTTGTATATGTGGCAGAAGGGTTGTGGGAAGAGTCTAAAAGCTATTTTCAGAAAGCTTTAACATCAGATCCACTACTTGATGCTGCAATGTCTAATTTGTTGAAAGTGCTTGCAATTTCTCCTTCAGATGATAGATGATAGTAATCTGATTGATTCTTTGATGACCAAGCTATACATAGATAGCTATATCAAACATTTGACAACAGATTGGAATATGAGACAGTAGACATGTACATGTTTCCCATGTTTAACTATTGAAATATTTAGTTTACTGATGCCAGCAGAAAACTGATTATCGTTCTCCCCTCCAAGATAAGGAGACAAATGAGGCGACTGTTTGATAGGAGGGGTTCCAAAATAAAAGATCTTTACATTCAGTATTTGGGACTCGGGAGGGAAATGAACAATTTTTTCTGCAATTCCAACAGCACTTTCAAGATGTTGTCATGTATTGCCCTTTTCTTGACCTTGTATTTCTGTACAAGATTCTCATTTGTGTGATATCTGACATATCAAGGTTATAAGAAGAAGACTGTGTACAAGGAACGGTGATTGTTTGAAAAGTTAAGCTAGAACATAAAACTTACAGGAAGCAGAAGCCCTTTGTAATGTAGGATAAATGGGTGATGATGCCATTACTCATGGCCCTCATGTACAATCTCCTTGTATATGTACATAACCTTTTTTTGTGCCATCTCTTGAGCGTCTTGTTGGAGTTGTGAAAAAAATCTAATACTGGGAAGATTCCTATTCCACCTCTTTCATGAACTTATACCTTCTGTATCAAGTCCAGTTCTGCGCATATTTGTCCTGGGATTTTCACTTTTCTTGATTCGTTCATATGGCAGAGACGGTTTTATTCAACAGCAGACAGTTCCTGCATCAATTCTGCACAGGTAGATATTTGCCTCATATTTGATGCTTCTCCCAGCTCATAGGTCAGGTGCCTGAGCAAGTATTTTATTGCTACTTTCTACCTATCACGTGTCTAACATAATTATAGTTGCTAAATTTTGCATCAACTGAATTATTCAATGAGCATTAATTTTGCATGAACTGAATTATTCCTTGTACTGTAACTTGCTCAAATTTCATATTTACATTTTCTTTTGGTTGAAATGTTGTCACCTTTTATGGAACTTCATATGTTCATTTTGATATTTTCTTATCTCATTCATGTTTTTAGCAAGACTTTAGCTGATTCAGAAAACTGGCATTTACATGCAGTAAAATAGGTTTCTCCATCTCATAGATTACTCCAAGATAAAAAAAAGAATGATGATCTTATGGCGTCTCCTCAACACAGATGTCTGAACCACCACTGTTTTATGCCAAAACTTCGCAGTATTCTATGCACTTGCCAAATTATGGGCACATTAGGAAGGTTGGCGTATAGGATTAGAGATGGTTTTGGTTGAAAGAAAAGTTTAGAGGAGTTATAATTTTTCAATGGACTTTGATTTAACTTCTGGCAAAAATCTGATTTTATCTTTTGATGAACTTTAATTAATTATTATTGTTACTGAGCCGCGCTTACAGGAACGCTACAGTGAAGTATCAGGCTCAATAAGCCTTGTGCTAAGGAGCTCTTGCGCTTCTTCAGATGGGCCAACTTTGACAGACATGCTGGCAATATATTATATTGTGAACCTGAGACATGGAGTCGAAGAACTCCAAATCCCTGCTCTATAAGCACATTGTGGCTGCAGGCCGAAAGCAACACAAACGAATCTTATGCAGCCTAGTCTGATTAATATCCTCGGTTAGCATACGCTGCTAAGCATGGCTGTTCAAGAAACCACCAAGCTTGCATCTTGTCTCCCGGAAGGACTTAGAGACGTCCTCTCGAGCCCCATATATACATGGTGATTGACGAGAAATAAACGACCTCAAATATAACTATAGTGGAAGTTAACTTAATTAACCTATATAATCAAATATATTAATATCTATAATTGATATAAATATGGATGGAGGAGAGAAATGATAGAAAAAAAGTAGTATATAATGCTGTATTTTTTAAATAGAGAGAAAAACAAAAGGGACGAAGAGCATGAGAGAAGCAGAAGTTAAAGATAATTAGGTAAAACGAATAATTCTTTTTCATGTTTTAAAGTATCATTATATTTGAAAGGATAATAAAATTTATTAAATTTTTGCTTATTTTTTCCTTGGTATTTTTTTATTCCATACCATTCGCAGTCATTATAATTATATCCTACATCTATAACAAAAAAACAGTGAAACTTAGCTATCAATATTATTAAAATAGTGAAACTTTAGTTATTATTATTATTATTATTATTAAACTTGATAATAAATATTATGAAAAAGTTTTAGTTTATCTTATGATCAAATATATGTATGTGGATGCCATAAGATACAAATTAAAGAGAGAAAGCAGATAAATAAGAAAAATAAATTAAATAAAAAATAGTAAAACAATTTTATAAGTCTAAAAAGTATGCTTTCAAATAATATAACATTGCTTGCATTATTTTCTGAGTAGTGAGAAAATATAATGGAGAAAGAGACTATCGTCTTCCTCAAAATAAATATTTATTTTATTTTACAATCACATGATAAAGTTTGTATTATACGGTCCTCGCATCAAGGGGGCATCATAGTTGTTATGTTAATTTTTGTGTTTGATCAAGATTTTGTTAATTATTAAGCACAAAGATGAAAAAAAAAACTCCTATTTTTTAGGATATTTGGTGTCATAAAAAAACTCCCAACTGTTGAGTCGTACATGGGTCATTTTGATACAGGGATACGAACATTTTAAAAGGTAAGTTCTGTAATGCGATTATTGTGGGCGCTTATAACTAAGATTTGGAAAAGGTACTCAAGTGAACTAATAACTCAATCCGATTACTGTAAACATTCTCGTCAAACGCGTCGAATTGCTTCATTAATTGTTTTCTTCACCTTTCAATGAGTTCAAACCGTGCTGTTTTCTTTACTGTTACACGAGCATTCGATATTTGTACCAACAAATGTTTGTGTTTTTGTTGAAGTTTCCTACAATTTCCAACATTTTTATCACTCTCACTAAAATGAACGAGTCTTAAAGTATGCTCTCTTAAAGCTCACTGGACCAAGTTCGAAGTTGCTTATAAAAAACGATGTGATATCTTGTCGATCGAATAAGTTGTTAACAGATGTATAAAGAAAATACATGTCATCAGCAACTGTCTGAAGCAAAGTTAACCAACTGGACAAATGGATGATCCAATGAGTGACTTCTGCTTTTAAGCTGACAAGATAACGTAAAAGCATAAATGATCCAGCTTACTTATCAAACCCTGTGAAGATGTATATATTTTAAAGATCGTGGATCTCCACAAGCCAACCAATTGCCTCGGTTGATTATCAAATTTAGTGCAAGATTGATTAAGACATAAAGCTAATAATCTCAGTAATCTCCAAGAAAAAGAAAACACATGCATATCTAACCCTGCACAGATGCAACTTTAGAGAGACAACAGCTGACGGAAAGAATTGTCATGATGCAGCAACCCAAATCACACAGTTCTAAGTTCTAACATACATGAACCCATCTTAAGCTTATAGATGTATGCACATATGTACAGTTGGATTCTTATGAATTTAGTTTACAGCATATTTACTTGTATACAAAGACAGTATTATGAGTATTGTTCATATATTATATACATGCTTAATGCTTTGGAAGTGGAAAGATAACTCCATGGATGGTTTACTTTACCTCTTCGCGTTTAATGCTCAGCAGAAGGATTACAGAGCAGGTCGATTGACTCGATTCTAACAGCTCGTTTCGACAGCCATGTCCTCGCTGCTTCTGTCACCTTGCTCTCCTCCACCAAGAGGTGACTCAATCGAGGAGCATTTAGAGCAAGATTCTCGACAGCATCTGCACCGATTCCAGGGCACCGGTCAAGATCCACGACCTCCATCTTGCGGCCGCAGTACTTGAGCAAGGACGTGACGAAAGCTCCAGTCAGACCTCTGCACCCTCGAAGTCTGATCTCCACCAGGTTCCTACAGGACGCTAACATCGCGCCCGCTTCTTTGTCCGTAATCATCTCGTTGTGCGACAAATCCAGAATCCGAAGCCGGTGCATGCTTTGGCTGAGGAAGGTGAGCAACCCCGGTTCCCGTTCCACTACATCACAATTTACCAGGGCGAGCTCCTCAATGGCCGCGCCTGCGGGGGCTTTGACGAGGGAACGCAGCCCCTCCCCCGTGACGAGGCAGCAGCTCTGCAGTCGCAGGGCCACCAGGTTGTGCCCGCCGCCATGCTTGTAAGAGTCGTCCTCGGCGGCGGCGATGGCGAGGAGGTGGTCGTTGTGGAGGTCAAGGGGCAAGCGGAGATCGATGGTGCGGAGAAAGGCCCCGCGGCGATGGATGAAGTAGCTGAGGGCATCGCGGCTGCCGCCGTCGTAGAGGAGGAGAGAGGCGAGCCCGTGGCAGCGGTCAGCCGCGCGGAGCAGGACACGGTCGGCGATGGTGCGGCAGGTTCGCAGCTCGAGGCCGAGAAGGCCGTCGTGAAGGCAGTGCACGAAGGACCCACCCTCGGAGGAGTCACCGTCCCCGGTGCCGTCGCAGGCGCGCAGCTGGAGCCAGCGGAGGTTTCCGCAGCGGTGCCACAGCCAAGAGAATCCGAGGTTCGCCGCACGGATGCCAGTCAAAGACAGCCTCTCGAGGGGCAACGCGGGTATCACCCGATCGTCGCCTTCGTCATCCTCGACATCGACGTGATCGACCTCGCAGAGCTGGTCGCCGAACTTGGGGAAGGAGAACATGAGGGAGAGTGACTTGAGGGAGGGCAAGGCGGCGAGCCAGCGGAGGGACACAGCGCGATGGGAGAGGAATCCGACCTGGAGGTGGGCGAGCCGGGGGAAGGACGGGGCGCAGGAGAGGAGCGCGGCGGAGGACAGCGGGGAGTCCGGGACGAGGCGGAGGCGCGCGAGCCGGGCGGCGCAGGGGGCTGCGGAAACAAGGAAGACGAGAGCGTCCCCGGAAGCCGGCGGCGGGTAACTGCCGTCGGCGGCTGCGGCGGAGACGGTGAGGTCGGCGAGGAAAGGGTAGTGGGCGAGGATGGAGGAGAGGGAGCCGTCCGCAGCAGTAGACGAGGAAGCGGGGGGCGGAACGCGGACGCGGAGGGAGGAGGTGGCGGAGCGGAGGAGGGACAGCCATCGCTTCGAGACGAGGGAGACGGAGGCGGCGGCAGACGGCGGGAGGCGGCCAAGGATCTCTTGGAGCAGCTCGTCGCACAGAACTGTATCCATTGACACGCACGCGCCGCAATATTGGGAAATCGAGAGGAGAGAGATCTAAGGAGCACTAGTTGCCTCCCGTTCTCTCTCCTCTCACTTGGTCCCTCTCTCTCTCCCCCCCTCTCTCTCTCTCTCTCCCTGTTTTGTTCCAAGTTTATGAAGATGGAATCGGATGCCGTTCTGCGGTGGTTGTTCTTGTTTTGTTTGGAAGAATTTGGGGGGTGGGTCAAGACGACGACGGCCACCAAATTTAGACTGCAACGTACCAAAAAAACAAAACATTTTTTCTCACTAAAAAAAAAGTTCTCTCTTTTTAGAGGGAAGAAGGGAGGCGGTGTCGTGTGGACTGGAGTGCCTTCGGCTGGCATGAGGTAATAATACTTCCGAATTTATTTATTTTAAATTAAATGTTTTCTTCTATTTTTTCCTGTTCTTTCTGGATATTAAATTAGTTCAATGTTTGGAAAGAATAGCTTCCAAATTTTAATATATGAAATTTTCAATTCCGTGCATAAAAAAAGTAATAGAGTTAGAATGCCAGTTAATAATATTGAGAAAAAAATGGAATGTGAATCTAATTGAGTTTACAATATATATAATTTCATAATTGTCATGCTTAATTTATAAGAAAATACTTTTTGGGAAAAAAATTCATTCAATCGACTTAAATGGCATGTTAATTCCCGTCGAAATAAATAAGAACAATTATGTAATTAAATAGGCATTTTAACATTCATTTATGCAAATATTTGAAAGAGTTGGTATCATGAAATCAATTTCTCCGTGAACGCATAAACTACGGCTAAACTGTTGAGTGTAATAAACTGTACAAAATAAAAGATTAAAAGTGGCATTTTTATTAGTTGCATCTGATCTAATTAATTGGATAATTAAAAAAAAAGTCTCTTTTGTCGGCTGCAAGAGGAGGGTGGGCCTTATCTTTCACAGTTAATTTTTTTTATAATATTAGATATTTATATAGTCATTTATGCGTTCCAACTCAAGCGGAGCGACAAGTAAAATTTAATTATCATTGTTATGAAATTATCAATCCAGATTGCGTTTTAATTAATTAATTAAGATCGGAAGACACAAAATAAAAAAAATAAAGTGAAGCGTGCTACTTAATTTAACTCGATTAAAAATTAGATTGGCATAAAATAGTCTGGCCAGACGCGTATCATGTATAATGTTTTTGTCTTTGATTCGGACGGGGGTATGGTGCATGTGTTTTATATTATCTACTTGATAGTTGATATATTAGAAACAAATTAATTTAATCATAAGTATACTACCTAGCAGACTTCCTAGATAAATACTTGCTCAACAGATCTTATTTATTTTTATTAAGCGAAAATTTTAATCTAATAATTCTATAAATAAATAATATGATATCCAACGATTTATGAATTATAATTACTCAAATAATAACATTTAAATGGTTCACGAGACTTTAGTATATGCACTATTATTTAGTTATATATAATAATTAATATGCATAAGTAAAATATTATATAAAAATATATTAATATAATATATCCATTGTCAATCAAGAATAAGCAATGAGTAATTAATAATCAATCATAATAATATCAATACTCAATTTGTCAATGAATAATTAATAATCAATCATAACAATCATCAAATCAACAACCAACAGCAATACAAATATATCCGTTATCCAAAAAATAATTTATTGATTGCCAAAATTTAATTTGTAATTATACATTATAAATTGATTATAGATAAATTTTAGGGTTATTTCCTCAAACTCCCATAAACTATCACGATTTTTCAAATGTAATTCTAAACTACGAACTTCATTTTTTGGTTTCTTAAACTATTACGATTTTTTATTTTGATTCTTTCGTTCAATTCCATCAATTTCTAAATTATCTTTGATTTTTTACATTTGTGAAAAGTCCATTATACTCTTATTCCAAGTGTTAGTTTATTTTTCTTAAAATAATATATAATAAAAACTAATAAAAAAGACAATGATCGGAGGACGTGTCGTCGGAGCGAAAGGGGGAGGACGACCCCCCTCCCCCACAAGGGGGACACGATTGAGAAAAGGTGGGCCGACGCCCCCCTAATGAGCGTCGACTGGCGAGCTCGTTCAAGGGGCGTCGGCCCCCTTGTGTGTGCGCGTGTGTGTGCGCGAGGAGGGGGGAGGGAGGTTTCGAGCCTCACTCCCCCCCTTTCGCTCCGACAACACAGGAGGCGATGCCCTCCGTCATCATCTTTTTTTTTTTTATTTTTTTATTATATATTATTTTAAGCAAAAATAGACTAATGCTTGCAGTAAGGGTACAATGAATTTTTCACAAATGCAAAAAATAAAAAATAATCGAGAAGTTGACGGAATGGAATGATCAAATGAAAAAAATCGTGATAGTTTAAGGACCAAAAAAATGAAATTTATAATTTGGGATTAGATCTAAAAAATCGTAATAGTTTAGGAGTAGTTGAGAAAATAATCCTAAATTTTAATATTAATTAATCAATATCAGTCAATTATAATGATAAATTTGTGTCAATTATCAATTCAATTTAACAATTTACTCATTATCCATTAGTCATAATCACTAATTGATCATGTTTATTAATTGATTAATAATCATTTATCGATCATAATTTATAATTGTCTACAATTTATCAATCAACTAATAATTATTCATCAACCATAATTTATCAATTGATTGTAATTAGAAATCAATATATTTTAACTTATTTGATCTTATCAATGTGTAAATATCAATTATCTAAGTCTTATAAGTTAATCCATCAATCATAATGACTATAATTGATAGTTCTCATTTATTAATGGTACATTGTATTATGATCATACTTATTCATATTCAATGATACTCGTAACCATATTCCAGATAATATTTCTTATTCATATTCAATGATACTCGTAACCATATTCCAGATAATATTTATTATATTCGGGACCCTTAAAGTTCATTGCACAGGAGGATGACAAAACAATCATAGTTTCATTGAATCAGCTACTCTACGGCCTCTTTGGCAATTAAAACTAGGCGTTTGGTCTGTCTGATTCCAGTTGATTCCGTCAAACGACAAGACGTTTGGCGGAACTCGAAACGGAATTGAGTTTCAAAAAAAAGGGTCACGTGACCCCTTTTTACCTTTCCTGGTTCACCATTTTGGTGGAACTGGGTACTGTAGCAAGTTTTCCTTTTCTTTTTTTTTTGAAGTTGACGTCTTACTTTTTTTTCAATTTTATTTATTCATTTATCTTTTTTATTTTTTTTCTCACACACACATGTAACTTATAAAATAATTTATTTATTAAATATAACTTATTTATTATAACATATTAATATAATATTATTTTTTACTTGTTATTTCATTAAAAATTTTAATATTTTACTATATATAATTTATTTAAAATATGATTTCTTGATATTTAAGTAATATATTTTTCTACGAAAAATTTTTGACCAAAATTTTTAATTTTTACTTTTGTTTTTATTTATTAATAATATTTTATTTTATATTTATAATATCAATTTTTATTCAAAAAATTACCAAAAATTAATCCATCACATCTACTTTTCCCTATCACATCAACTACCTTATTCCTCATCATCAAATTTCACTTCATCCAAACACAACTAAAACTACGGAAACTTGGTGAAACGTCTGGTTTCCGTACATGACTTATTCGATAACAATCTAACAATTCATCAATATTAAAGGCAATCAACAATTATGTTGATTCATAATTTTTATCTTTTATTTTATCTATCTAAAATGTCTATCTTTGTATGATTTTCATTTTGTTCATTATGAGTCATCACGATGTATCAATCAAGGAATCAGGCCTAGGTTCTAAAGAACCCATGTCGATTGGGTTCTAAAAAATCACCATCGTCATCATGGGCCGCTTCCCAAAACTCGATTGGGTTCTAAAGATATATGCCAATTTTTGTAATGCTTGTTCGATGTATTTGTCTTGCAAGTTTATCCCATTTTTCACTATTATATCAAAAAAATCTATGCATTAATGGAATCTCATATTTAAAGAATTTGAAATGCATCATAAGCCTTTTGTAATTCAATTTAAACTCATTAGAGAGTTATATATGGAATCTAATTAGAACTATAATATAATTTTCTAATAATATTTTAATTATTTTTTGTTTCTGTTCAAATTATAGTTTATTTTACTCTTTTGCAGCCGTACTTTTTTTTATTTCTTCTCAAACTCTGATATTCCTTTAATTTCTTCAACTTTTGGATTTAAATAATATAATATTATTTTATTCGCTTAATTTTTGGATTAAAATATATAATTATTTTATTTACTAAACATTTGGAACTGAAAAGTTTTAATTTACTTATAATTGTGAGTAATTTATAAAGTAAATTTATTGTTGAATCCAAAATTTAACTTAAATTTCTAATGTTAATCTAACATTAAGCTTTTTAATGAATATGTTGGAATAGTGCCCTTTTGGGCACATGGCCCGCACATACGCGCGGCCCATTAGGGCGAGGCGCATGCCTGGGCTGACACATCATCATACGCGTGATGCGTTCTGCCTAACTTGTCGTCCAAGTCTCTCCACCCTATAAAAGGGGACCCATAGCATAAGTCCCAAACACACTTTCGCAGAGGTTCGTCCAGAGTACTTGTGCTGTGGCAAAGAGTTTCGTTCCCCAGAGATTCGGTTCCCGATCTCGAGGTGCAAGTGCGTTCGTCAAGAGTTCGTGGGAAAGCTCCGACGATCCGCTTCCGCTACAAGAGGTATTCCGCAATCTCTAGAATTTATATATGTTATAAATTTCAACATTGGTATTAGAGCTTTTTAAGATTTTTCTCGAACTCGTGATTGCGCTAAAAAAATTGTTATTATTTGGGATCTGCGCACCTCAGTTATATGACCACAACCAAGGGACGAAATAGAGTTTATCATCACAAATATATTATTGATGAACTTAGACCATAATATATTTTTCGGATTTATTTTAATATTTTTGGTAAAATTTTTGGATTTTTTTTGCATATGTTGTAGAAAAAAAAACTGTTCCAACAGACATACGGCCCACTAGAAGGCCCAATTTGAGTGCAAAAGAGTTGCACATATGAGAAGTGACAATTGGACTGGCTGAGAGGCCCAATAAATAGTTTTTTTTTCTGATTTTCGCCAATTTTTTAAAATAATCTGAAAATAGAAAATATCTATTATAAAATCTCGAAAAATTTGTTATTTCCTCAGAAATATTTCTGTAATATTGCATGCAATTTAATGTTATCAAAAGAAAATCATTTATTGATTTAAAGTATTAAATTAAATGATTAGATTTGCATGTCAATAAATGTGTTATCATGCATGAAATAAATATCTTCATTTATGAAATATTTATTTCTGTGATTAAAATTTTGACTATGTGTTAAAATCAAATTGGTATGTCCAATCTTGTTAAGCATGATAAATTGCCTTGAATTTCAAATTGATTTGAAATTGATTAAATTAAAATTAATTCCTTTTGTGAGAATTAATTAAGATGGCGATATTAATTTTGGCCATGTGCTGAAATACATGTTTCATGCAAAGCCTATGATAAAATAATTAGTTGATCTAATTATACAAACTATAGGTAATTAAAGAATACATGAAACATAGGTAGTTCTTTTGTAGGACTAAGACACCTTGAGATTCAAATATTGTTACAATAACCAACGTCTTTCTGTTGAGTAGTGCGTGACCCAAAATGCATGTCTAAAAAGGTTCCGGGGAACTGGCCTGGTGCATGGTCAACGCAGTCTCCAAAAATAGGGTTGATGTGTGACACTGGGAGCACAATTTTTTCCAATGTGATGTCGAGGCGAAGGATAGTGCACAGTTATTTAATTGGCACCCCTCGGGGAAGAGCTCCCGTTGCACTAGTCCTGATTGTCCTGGTCATATTAGAAATAATTTGGTGCATCACACGAAGTTAATTTCAGTGATTTTGAATTATAAGTTGATTCAAAATGGATAGAGTAGAAAATTTTGAATTATGTGTTGATTCAAAATTCAATCATTTAGATAAAATTTTGTCGCATTATTAAAATAATAAATAATAATATTTCTTGGAGATAGTGGGATATGAGTGGGAGTCCAACAACCTCTCGATGTCATTACTTCATTAATATTGTTATTTCATTTTTTTTATGTTGTTTGCGGACAAAATTAAAACATGCATAACACTGATTTCTCCTAATTTTTTTGTGACCAAATTAGACCATGGGTTCCAAAATAATAATTGCTGACCTGAACAAGAATGAGAAGCTCAATGGCGACAATTATGATATTTGGCACCGTAAGGTCCAATATCTTCTAGAAGAAGAAGAGGAGACCATTAACCATGTTGTCACTGAATCTACACCCGGACATAATGCCCAATGCCAGAGGGACATGGAGGCCTATCAAACCTGGACTAAAAAGAATCATATTGCTCGCATTACGTTGCTGGGCACGATGAATAACTCCTTGCTGTGCGAATTCGAAGTCTATAAGACAACATTCGAAATGTGGGCGGCGCTCCGCAATAAGTACGGGGTCACTACGACCACCAAGCGCCGGATGCTCACGGTCAAGTTTGACTCTTATCGGAAGCGACCAAATCATACGATGAGGGAGCATATCCAGGAGATGTCTAACATGATCCGTGAACTCAAAAGTGCGTGACAAGTGCTCGATGACGAGCAACAGGTGCAAGCTCTGATCCGCTCTCTTCCAAAAAGTTGGGAACATATGCGTTGTAATTTGATGCACAACGAAGGTGTCAAAACCTTTGACCAAGCTGCTTGCCACATTGAAATGGAGGATGAGGCCCTACAAGCCATGAATCAAACCTCTGAAGCATTAGTTACTGACAATGGTGGACAAAGAGCTGGTTCCCAATCCAAGAGAAAAAGGTCGCATAAGTCGCAACCAAATAATAAGAGCGGAAATGCTGGACAGAAGAAAGCCCAAGGCTACCAGCACAAACGTGGAAAACGTGGCGGCAAAGTAGACATGAATAAAGTAAAGTGCTACAATTGTAGCAAACGTGATCACTTTGCTCGTGATTGCACTGAGCCAAAGAAGGTTTGTCCTGACCACAATTCTTTTTCTTATGTCTCAAGTTGTGCCTTAATTGCTGAAACTCATCCTTCATGGATTGTAAATTCAGGAGCTACCGACCATGTAGCGAGAGATCGCGGGGTATTCGTAGAATTTCGTCGAATAAGTGCGGGAAGCAAATGGATTTACGTTGGAAACAACGAAAGAGTTGAACTTTTATTCGTAAAATTCCTATGATCAATATCCTAGGTGGATTCAAAACTCTAGAATTTTTATTCATAAAAAATTCTCTTTCTTTCTCTCGTGCACTCAGTTCGAACTTTCATTCTTATTTAGATTTAATTACAATTTACAACTTTTCTAATTATTTAGATAATATTTGTGTAGGATCCCAATGCACCAAGAGAGGGTGAATTGGTGTTAAAACCAAAATTATCGATTTCACAAATTTACTCGCTGAAGCTTAAAACCAATTCAACAATCTTTAAACCAAAACAAATCATATCATATCACAAGTATAATATGAGAAGGAGAGGGAGAGAGATATCAAACACAATGAACACGGTGGTTTGTTGATGAGGTTTGGCCATATTTTGACCTACGTTCCCACTCCGACTTGTCGACGTCAAGATCACCGGAGATTCTACTAGAACTCTTCTTTTGTTCCAAATGAGGCAAGGAAGGAAGCCCTTTACACCATCGTCTTTTCTCCGCTTCGAGACGTAAGACACACATCTTCTCATAGAAAGTTTATCTTTTTTCTAGCTCAAGAGATAAAATATGAAACCTCTTCTACCCAGGAGCTCACTCAATTTTCTAAGAAAGACTTCTCTCTTTTACAATATCATGCTCAAAATGATAGAAGAGAGAAAGAAGAGAAACTTAAATAATAATTTCAAGAGAAGGATCTTCTTTTTGATAAATTGAAGCTTTTCTTTAATGTTTAAATGAATGTCTTTGCTTCAGGCTTTGGCATTTCTTTTATAGGCTTATACATATGAAAAATTCGTCCAGAAATTTATCCATAATTTTCTCCTTCAGAACTAGCTATTACTGTTCATCTCAGTTATGGACTGGTCGACCAATCTATATGATCATTGCGCGATTTCTTTAGTGTCGGTGCTTAATCGGTCGATAGTCCTATCGATCGGTATAGTCTCGATAATTTGATTTTTGCCTATTGAGCTGTTCGATCGATCGATGCATCATTTGGACTATCAACTAGTGAAGTCTCGATGTAAAATTGGGCAACTTGTGTATTGACCGATCGATCGGTATTTCTGATTGGTCGACCGATATAGTCTCGACCAGCCTTCATTACTTCGACCGACAGGTTGACCGCCCTGCACTATCTTGATTATAACATTTTGTACAATTATGCAAATGAGATAATCTTAGATTCTATGGATAACTAATATGATTCTCTACAACTTTGATATTCATCATTCATCCATAATCTAATGAGACCATAGTCAATTATTTAATCAAAGTTCAATACATAAATTTATTCATTTTTGTTTGAACTTTTTCAACGTATAACTTTAATATTTTTAGGTTTGTATCATCAAAATATAATTTTATAGGGCATTAAAACTTTTTTTCAACAATTTGAAATTATCTAATTTTAGTACTTGAATGTTTCCTTGTAAGACGATATTTTTATACTACGATATTGACTCCGTATATGGCTTGCCATCATCCTCTTCTACATGTCCAGCCAATTCTCCTCGTCGAAACCCACCTCCATCTTCTCCTCCTCTATCCTTGACATTGCTTCGATAAATTTTGACGAAATCTTGTCAGAGAAAGCATTGTGGTGGAGGGAGAGGACATGGAACTTCTTAAAGTTTGTGTTGGAGGCAGAAAGCTCCTCGTCAGATGACTAATGGGGAGGAGAAGGTCGGAAGATGTGTCATTGGTGACGATGAGGCCAAGAGGGAGAAGGTCAAGAGGAGGTGGAGCAGGATAGTGGTGTTTCGCGAATTGCACGAGCTCCTAATAGTCTTGGTCAATTGAGTTTTGATCGAACATCATAAGCTCATTAATTTAACGTGTTATTATCAGACCTCCTAATAGACTTTCAAATTTATTTGTCCAATAGACTTTAATGGACGGATCAACCAACAAATGAACTCGGCAATGCCGCTAATTTTTTTTAATTTCTTTCCACACTTGATATTATTCTTTCCATATTTTCTTATAAAAACAATATAATAAATTACATTTTTATTAAAAAATTAAAAAGATATTATTTAAATATAACATATTATTATATTTAAAAAAATAAAAAATTGATGGAATGACAAGCACTAAATAATATTCAATTAATCCTTTATAATTAATATAGTATATTCAATAACTAAATTATTTTGTGAGACAAATGTAAGAGAGATAAAATAATGAAATAAAAAAAAGAAAAACATAAAGGGAGTTGTCACGTCAAAAAATTTTAAAAAAATAATAAACAGTGTTAGAAGGGTGGGAACTGAGGTCACATAATGCTTGATTCTCACCTCATGTTCATTCCAACCTAGGTCTCACAAACATCACATTATTTGATGGAATCAATCGAAACTTCGATTCTTTCGATTCTGGTATGTTCCACTTGTGAAACGCAACTATCGGGTCCAGTCCAATAAACAACACTAGACTAGGATTTCAATCACCGGATAAGGTAGTGGCATGGAGTAGTACTCCGACAAAGAATCGTCGTTAGAGGGGAGAGCGGTAGGTGTCGAGGGCTTTGTAGGAAGAAAACTCTTTCCACACTCGGAACAGGAGCGCGAGGAGAGGGCCTTCCCCAGGGACGCCCTCAAGGATGGGTTCCCTTGTAGTGTTCGCAGTTGGAGGGGTAGTGCGAGCAACGAGCAAAGGAGAAAGATTGAAGTGGTGAAATATGTTATTTTTCATTTTTACTATTTTATTGTTTGTTTATATTATATTATTATATTATTATTTTTTAATATTTTAATATAGATGCCACATCAATAATATAATTGGAAAATTGGATATAGTCGATCAAAAGGACTATAGACGAAATAAGTTAATAGATGGAGAAAAATGGATGACCTAATTGAAAAATAGGGCAGGGTCTAAAACCATTTACTAAAATTTACCCGGGTGGAATCAGTCATAAATATTAGATGGGGTCAGAGTACAACTATAACTAAAAATAAATAATCAATGAGTGCACGACTATCTACAAATTATTCTAACACCCTGGAACCTAAAAGAAATATTAAATAATAATTTATAAATTTGATTGAAAACTTAAAGAATTAGTCGATATAAAAGGACAATTTGAAAGGAGATAAAAGTATAATTGGACAAGGGGCCTGGTGCATGGTCAACGCAGTCTCCAGAAATAAAGTTGATGTGTGACAGTGGAAGCACAATTTTTTCCAATGTGATATCGAGACGAAGGATAGTGCACGGTTATTTAATTGGCACCCCTCAGGGAAGAGCTCCCGTTGCACTAGTCCTGATTGTCCTAGTCATATTAGAAATAATTTGGTACATCACACGAAATGAATTTCGGTGATTTTGAATTATAAGTTGATTCAAAATGGATAGAGTAGAAAATTTTGAATTATGTGTTGATTCAAAATTCAATCATTTAGAAAAAAATTTATCGCATTGTTAAAATAATGAATAATAATATTTCTTGGAGATAGTGAGAGATGACTGGGAGTCCAACAATCTCTCGATGTCACTACTTCATTAATATTATTATTTCATTATTTTTTATGTTGTTTGCGGATAAAATTAAAACATGCATAACACTGATTTCTCCTAATTTTTTTGTGACCAAACTAGACCATGGGTTCCAAAATAATAATTGCTAACCTGAACAAGAATGAGAATCTCAATGGCGACAATTATGATATTTGGCACCGTAAGGTCCAATATCTTCTAGAAGAACAAGAGGTCTTGGAGACCATTAACTATGTTGTCACTGAACCTGCACCCAGACATAATGCTCAACGCCAGAAGGACATGGAGGCCTATCAGGCCTGGACAAAAAAGAATCATATTGCTCGCATTACGTTGCTGAGCACGATGAATAACTCCTTGCTGTGCGAATTCGAAGTCTATAAGACAATATTCGAAATGTGGGCGGCGCTCCGCAATAAGTATGTGGTCACTACGACCACCAAGCGCCGGATGCTCACGGTCAAGTTTGACTCTTATCGGAAGCGACCAAATCATACGATGAGGGAGCATATCCAGGAGATGTCTAACATGATCCGTGAACTCAAAAGTGCGTGACAAGTGCTCGATGACGAGCAACAGGTGCAAGCTCTGATCCGCTCTCTTCCAAAAAGTTGGGAACATATGCGTTGTAATTTGATGCACAATGAAGGTGTCAAAACTTTTGACCAAGCTGCTCGCCACATTGAAATGGAGGATGAGGCCCTACAAGCCATGAATCAAACCTCTAAAGCATTAGTTGCTGACAATGGTGGACAAAGAGCTGGTTCCCAATCCAAGAGAAAAAGGTCGCATAAGTCGCAACCAAATAATAAGAGCGGAAATGTTGGACAGAAGAAAGCCCAAGGCTACCAGAACAAACGTGGAAAACGTGGCGGCAAAGTAGACATGAATAAAGTAAAGTGCTACAATTGTAGCAAACGTGATCACTTTGCTCGTGATTGCACTGAGCCAAAGAAGGTTTGTACTGACCACAATTCTTTTTCTTATGTATCAAGTTGTGCCTTAATTGCTGAAACTCATCCTTCGTGGATTGCAAATTCAGGAGCTACCGACCATGTAGCGAGAGATCGTGGGGTATTCGTAGAATTTCGTCGAAGAAGTGCGGGAAGCAAATGGATTTACGTTGGAAACAATGAAAGAGTTGAAGTTAAAGGCATTGGATCGTGCAAGTTAGAACTTCACAACGGTCAAATACTTTACCTTCACGACGTTCTATATGCTCCAACTTTTAGACGAAATTTACTTTCTGTGTCACCATTAGACAAACTTGATTATGTAATACGTTTCCAGAGGAAACAAATGATAATATCTTATGACAATGTTCTTCTATGCAATGGTTTTCTCAATAATGGTTTCTATGTTTTAAATATAGCATTTGTTGCTAATAGTTATTCTTTTATATCATCTGTTGATATGAATGATAGTGCCAACATTTGGCATGCCAGACTAGGACATATTGATCAAGATCGAATGAATAGACTTGCTAGAGAAGACCTCTTGTGGTCTCTCGCAAAAATTGATCTTCCAACATGTGGGGAATGTCTAGCTGGTAAGAAAATAAGAACACCATTTGGGATGGAAAAACGCGTCGAGTACCCATTACAATTAATCCATTCGGACATATGTGGTCCGATGAATGTTCACACAAGATACGATTTCTCTTATTTCATCACATTTATTGATGATTATTCACGTTATGGTGTTGTATACTTGATTTCTCATAAATCTGAAGCATTGGATTGTTTTGTATGATTCATGAACATGACAGATAATCAAGTGGATCGCAAGATTAAAGCTTTGTGAACTGACCGTGGACGTGAATATATCTCTGACTTATTCAAAAAGTTATGTGATGAATAAGGTATAGTTAGGCAACTAACAGTACCGAGAACTCCACAAAAAATGGTGTTGCAAAAAGATGGAATCGTACCTTATTTGATATGGTCCGATCCATGATGGCGCAAGCTGGAGAGGTCGAAAGCCTAACCTTAGTTATTTGCGCCCTTGGGGTTGCGCAGCCTATGTTCTAAATAACTCTGATAAGTATGGGAAGTTGGGTCCTACAGGGCAGAATTGTATTTTTATAAGATATTGTGAAACCTCTAAGGGCTATGTATTCGTAGGAAAAAGAGAAAATGGTACGATAACGAAAATCGAAAGTAGAGATGTGACATTCATAGAGAACGAATTTTCTAAGCAAGGCGAGATAGACAAGAAATTTCTCATAGATGTAGAGGGAGATCCTGAGTTGACGGCTCAAGCAGATCAATCAGTTGAGGAGTTAGTCTCCTCTATTGATTCGAGTGGGAGAGATTCACAACCGTCAACTGATGATCAACCTGAAGGTTCTTTTCGACGGAGTACTAAAAAATATGTTCCGCGTCGACGTTTTAAAATCGAAGGGCTGCATGAACATGGATCACATGAGGTCAACATAGTAAGTCTGGAAGATGAACTTGAGCCAAAATCTATCAAAGAAGTTCTCTTGTCCCCTGCTAAGGAATAATGGATTAAGGCAATGGAGGAAGAGTTATGATCCATGCAGAAAAATCAAGTCTGGGAGTTAGTTGATCTCCCGCCAGGCCGTAAGGCAATTGGAAACAAATGGGTTCTCAAATTAAACGTGGCGTGGATGGATGAATTGAGAGATATAAAGCCCATCTAGTGGCGAAAGGTTTCACCCAATCTGCGGGTGTTGACTATGAAGAAATTTTTGCACCAGTTGTAAGGTTTGCTTCAATTCGCCTAATATTGGATATAGTCGCACATATGGACTTAGAATTACACCAAATAGATGTAAAAATCGCATTTCTCAATGGAGAGCTATATGAGGAAATTTACGTGGAGCAACCTCAAGGCTTCATTGTAAAAGGAGAAGAGCGCAAAGTTTGCAAGCTGCGCCGGTCCATTTATGGACTCAAACAATTATCTAGACAGTGGTATCTGAAATTCATCAGTCAATCATTTCGTACGATTTTAATATGATTGATGAAGATCACTGTGTGTATGTTCATAAGTCCGAGGATAATTTTACTATCCTGACGTTATATGTAGATGACATTCTAATAGCTGGGAATAATAGAGACTATGTCATTACCATTAAGCAATGATTGTCCTCTATATTTGAGATGAAGGACATGGGTGAAGCAGCATACATACTGGGTGTGAAAATCCAACGCGACCGTTCCAAACGACTCCTTGCCTTGTCGCAGGAATCATATATAAAAAAAGTTTTGGAACGATTTCGCATTGATGGTTGTAAATCCATTGACACTCCTATTATGAAAGACGAGATTTTAAGCTTGGACATGTGCCCAAACACTCCAGAAGAACAAAAGGAAATGTCCAATGTTCCTTATTCGAGTGTGGTCGGCAGCCAGATGTACGCTATGATGTGTACTCGGCCGGACATATGTTTTGCCGTGGGTCTAGTTAGCCGATATCAGGCTAATCCAAGATGCCAACACTGGAAGGCGGTGAAGAGAATCATGAGATACCTCAAGGGTACTGTAGATCTTGCACTGTACTATCATGAAGGAAGTCTACAACTTGTTGAATTCACCGATGCCGATTGGGCTGGTGACGTTGATGAACGTAAATCCACCTCCGAATACACTTTCTTGCTCAGCAATGGTGCTGTTACTTGGAGTAGCAAGAAACAAGATTGTGTGGCATTGTCAACTATGGAGGCTGAATTCATAGCTTGTTCAGTGACAGTACAAGAGGCCTTATGGCTTAAGAGATTCCTTCAAAACTTGAGGATTTCTGATAATGCAATGAAGAAAATTATTCTCCACTGTGATAATCAAACAGTCATAGCTTATGTGAAGGACGAGAAATACCATTGCAAAGGAAAGCATATCGACACAAAGTACAAATTTGTACGAAATCAAGAAGTCAAAAAGGAGATTTCAGTTGAGTACATATCAACGCACAAAATGGTTGCTGATCCATTCACCAAGCCATTGCCAAGAGAGGCATTCTTAAGACATGTAAATGCCTTAGGGCTGCGTAGATTATAAATGTAATGATGTACTCAAAATTTTCAATGAATAAAAGATTATTTTTCTTGATAAATTCATTGTTGTGAAGTTTGTTATGCATGTGAAAAGTATGTCGATCAGGTCTAGATTTGTTCACTCGCACGAACAAATGTTTACGGCGCTCACGAAGATAGCGAGCGGAATGAACTATGTGAGTCATAGTGTGATTTAACATGGGTTTTAGTAACTCATTGTCGCCTAATTTAGAGAGAGAGAGGCCAGATGCAAGATTTAAATTTGGCGCTATTGATTAGCGAGCAATTTGAAAACTCGGGTCAGGTTTACTCCCACGAACTCTTGACGAACGCACTTACACCTCGGGATCGGGAACCGAACCTCTGCGAAAGTGTGTTTGGGACCTATGCTATGGGTCCCCTTTTATAGGGTAGGGAGACTTGAGCGATAAGTTAGGCAGAACGCATCATGCGCGTCCATCACGCGTATGATGATGTGTCAGCCCAGGGATGCGCCTCGCCCTAATGCGCCGCGCGTATGTGCAGCCCATGTGCCCAAAAGGGCACTATTCCAACAATCTTCCACTTGCCTGCATTGGGCATTGTACTTTCGTTTATCCAGAATTTGTAAATGTGTCGTGCGACCCACGAGTACAAGCACGCTTTTTTATAGGAGCTAAAAAGATACCTGTTTAGGTTCAATCGCTCAACTATCTTTAGAGCGTATATCATGCCCGTTAGGGATTCATGATAGCTCACATATGAGCCAACAAATGCTCAAATAATATAACTCGTTATGCCCTAGATTTGTCTTGCAGCATAGCTAAGACAACACATCTCTTGCTCCGCGGTAACTATCTTTCACATACACTATTTTAAAAAAAAAATAGTTGGCCAATTGTATGCGAAAGCTTTATGCAGCTCATAACAGTTCTTTCTCTCGCCCTCATGTCTTTTAGTAGTGAGTTAACTACTTTCCTAGACATGGCTCGTCAGGCTACTTTACTTTTCACCTTTGAGTACCATGCTAAAGTAGCAAGCACTAATTCTTTTCCTTAAGACATAGTCAAGAGTCTAAGGGCACGTGCAGATGAAACATCTGTCAGAGACTCACACCATGATGACCATTGAACTAATCAATTCATCATGTCTCTCTAGGTCGACTTTGCATACTTGGTACTAAACACAAGTACTGCGATGGAGACTCCCACTGAAGGAGCGTATGTCTAGCTCTGTTTAATTACACACCGCACAGTCTAGTCGCTAACTTTTAGCACCTGACCCGAGTTTTCAAATTGCTCGCTAATCAATAGCGCCAAATTTAAATCTTGCATCTGGCCTCTCTCTCTAAATCAGGCGACAATGAGTTACTAAAACCCATGTTAAATCACACTATGATTCACATAGTTCATTCCGCTCGCTATCTTCCTGAGCGTCGTAAACATTTGTTCGTGCGAGTGAACAAATCTAGACCTGATCGACATACTTTTCACATGCATAACAAACTTCACAATAGTGAATTTATCAAGAAAAATAATCTTTTATTCATTGAAAAATTTGAGTACATCATTACATTTATAATCTATGCAGCCCTAAGGCATTTACATGTCTTAAGAATGCCTCTCTTGGCAATGGCTTGGTGAATGGATCAGCAACCATTTTGTGCGTTGATATGTACTCAACTGAAATCTCCTTTTTGACTTATTGATTTCGTACAAATTTGTACTTTGTGTCGATATGCTTTCCTTTGCAATGGTATTTCTCGTCCTTCACATAAGCTATGACTGTTTGATTGTGACAGTGGAGAGTAATTTTCTTCATTGCATTATCAGAAATCCTCAAGTTTTGAAGGAATCTCTTAAGCCATAAGGCCTCTTGTACTGCCACTGAACAAGCTATGAATTCAGCCTCCATAGTTGACAATGCCACACAATCTTGTTTCTTGCTACTCCAAGTAACAACACCATTGCTGAGCAAGAAAGTGTATTCGGAGGTGGATTTACGTTCATCAACGTCACCAGCCCAATCGGCATCGGTGAATTCAACAAGTTGTAGACTTCCTTCATGATAGTACAGTGCAAGATCTACAGTACCCTTGAGGTATCTCATGATTCTCTTCACCGCCTTCCAGTGTTGGCATCTTGGATTAGCCTGATATCGACTAACTAGACCCACGGCAAAACATATGTCCGGCCGAGTACACATCATAGCGTACATCTGGCTGCCGACCACACTCGAATAAGGAACATTGGACATTTCCTTTTGTTCTTCTGGAGTGTTTGGGCACATGTCCAAGCTTAAAATCTCGTCTTTCATAATAGGAGTGTCAATAGATTTACAACCATCCATGCGAAATCGTTCCAAATTTTTTTTATATATGATTCCTGCGACAAGGCAATGAGTCGTTTGAAACGGTCGCGTTGGATTTTCACACCCAATATGTATGCTGCTTCACCCATGTCCTTCATCTCAAACATGGAGGACAACCATTGCTTAATGGTAATGACATAGTCTCTATTATTCCCAGCTATTAGAATGTCATCTACATATAACGTCAGGATAGCAAAATTATCCTCGGACTTATGAACATACACACAGTGATCTTCATCAATCATATTAAAATCGTACGAAATGATTGACCGATGAAATTTCAAATACCACTGTCTAGATGATTGTTTGAGTCCATAAATGGACCGGCGCAGCTTGCAAACTTTGCGCTCTTCTCCTTTTACAATGAAGCCTTGAGGTTGCTCCATGTAAATTTCCTCATCTAGTTCTCCAGTGAGAAATGCGGTTTTTACATCCATTTGATGTAATTCTAAGTCCATATGTGCGACTGTAGCCAACATTAGGCGAATTGAAGCAAACCTTACAACTGGTGCAAAAAATTCTTCATAGTCAACACCCGTAGATTGGGTGAAACCTTTCGCCACTAGATGGGCTTTATATCTCTCAATTGATCCATCCACGCCACGTTTAATTTGAGAACCCATTTGTTCCCAATTGCCTTACGGCCTGGCGGGAGATTAACTAACTCCCAGACTTGATTTTTCTGCATGGATCATAACTCTTCCTCCATTGCCTTAATACATTCTTCCTTAGCAAGGGACAAGAGAACTTCTTTGATAGATTTTGGCTCAAGTTAATCTTTCAGACTTACTATGTTGACCTCATGTGATCCATGTTCATGCAGCCCTTCGATTTTAAAATGTCGGCGCGGAACATACTTTCTAGTACTCCGTCGAAGAGAACTTTCAGGTTGATCATCAGTTGATAGTTGTGAATCTCTCCCACTCGGATCAAGCTGTGGGATAGAGGAGACTAACTCTTCAACTGATTGATCTGTTTGAGCCGTCAACTCAGGATCTTCCTCTACATCTATGAGAAATTCATTGTCTATCTCGCCTTGCTTAGGAAATTCGTTCTGAATGTCACATCTCTACTTTCGATTTTCGTTATCGTACCATTTTCTCTTTTTCCTATGAATACATAGCCCTTAGAGGTTTCACAATATCTTATAAAGATACATTTCTGCCCTTTAGGACCCAACTTCCCATACTTATGAGAGTTATTTAGAACATAAGCTGCGCAACCCCAAGGGCGCAAATAACTAAGGTTAGGCTTTCGACCTGTCCAAAGTTCATAAGGTGTGGTAGAAATGGATTTCGATGGTACATGATTTAAAATGTAGGCTGCAGTCAATAACGCATCTTCCCAATACGAAATTGGGATATTAGCTTGCGCCATCATGGATCGGATCATATCAAATAAGGTACGATTCCATCTTTCCGCAACACCATTTTTTTGTGGAGTTCTCGGTACTGTTAGTTGCCTAACTATACCTTATTCATCACATAACTTTTTGAATAAGCTTTAATCTTGCGATCCACTTGATTATCTGTCATGTTCATGAATCGTACAAAACAATCCAATGCTTCAGATTTATGAAAAATCAAGTATACAACATCATAACGTGAATAATCGTCAATAAATGTGATGAAATAAGAGAAATCATATCTTGCGTGAACATTCATCGGACCACATATGTCCGAATGGATTAATTGTAATGGGTACTCGTCGCGTTTTTCCATCCCAAATGGTGTTCTTATTTTCTTACCAGCTAGACATTCCCCACATGTTGAAAGATCAACTTTTACGAGAGACCCCAAGAGATCTTCTCTAGCAAGTCTATTCATTCGATCTTGATCAATATGTCCTAGTCTGGCATGCCAAATGTTGGCACTATCATTCATATCAACAGATGATATAAAAGAATAACTATTAGCAACAGATGCTATATTTAAAACATAGAAACCATTATTGAGAAAACCATTGCATAGAAGAACATTGTCATAAGATATTGTCATTTGTTTCCTCTCGAAACTTATTACATAACCAAGTTTGTCTAATGGTGACACAGAAAGTGAATTTCATCTAAAAGTTGGAGCATATAGAACGTCGTGAAGGTAAAGTATTTGACCGTTGCGAAGTTCTAACTTGCACGATCCAATGCCTTTAACTTCAACTCTTTCGTTGTTTCCAACGTAAATCCATTTTCTTCCCGCACTTATTCGACGAAATTCTATGAATAACCCGCGATCTCTCGCTACATGGTCGGTAGCTCCTGAATTTGCAATCCACGAAGGATGAGTTTTAGCAATTAAGGCACAACTTGATACATAAGAAAAAGAATTGTGGTCAGGACAAACCTTCTTTGGCTCAGTGCAATCACGAGCAAAGTGATCACGTTTGCTACAATTGTAGCACTTTACTTTATTCATGTCTACTTTGCCGCCACGATTTCCACGTTTGTGCTGGTAGCCTTGGGCTTTCTTCTGTCCAACATTTCCGCTCTTATTATTTGGTTGCGACTTATGCGACCTTTTTCTCTTGGATTGGGAACCAGCTCTTTGTCCACCATTGTCAGCAACTAATGCTTTAGAGGTTTGATTCATGGCTTGTAGGGCCTCATCCTCCATTTAATGTGGCGAGCAGCTTGGTCAAAAGTTTTGACACCTTCGTTGTGCATCAAATTACAACGCATATGTTCCCAACTTTTTGGAAGAGAGCGGATCAGAGCTTGCACCTGTTGCTCGTCATCGAGCACTTGTCACACACTTTTGAGTTCACGGATCATGTTAGACATCTCCTGGATATGCTCCCTCATCGTATGATTTGGTCGCTTCCGATAAGAGTCAAACTTGACCGTGAGCATCCGGCGCTTGGTGGTCGCAGTGACCCCATACTTATTGCAGAGCGCCGCCCACATTTCGAATGTTGTTTTATAAACTTCGAATTCACACAGCAAGGAGTTATTCATCGTGCTCAGCAACGTAATGCGAGCAATATGATTCTTTTTGGTCCAGGCCTGATAGGCCTCCATGTCCCTCTGACATTGAGCATTATGTCCGGGTGCAGGTTCAGTGACAACATGGTTAATGATCTCCAAGACCTCTTGTTCTTCTAGAAGATATTGGACCTTACGGTGCCAAATATCATAATTGTCGCCATTGAGATTCTCATTCTTGTTCAGGTTAGCAATTATTGTTTTGGAACCCATGGTCTAGTTTGGTCACAAAATAATTAGGAGAAATCAGTGTTATGCATGTTTTAATTTTATCCGCAAATAACATAAAAAATAATGAAATAATAATATTAATGAAGTAGTGACATCGAGAGATTGTTGGACTCCGAGTCATCTCTCACTATCTCCAAGAAATATTATTATTCATTATTTTAACAATGCGATAAAATTTTATCTAAATGTTTGAATTTTGAATCAACACATAATTCAAAATTTTCTACTCTATCCATTTTGAATCAACTTATAATTCAAAATCACCGAAATTCATTTCGTGTGATGCACCAAATTATTTCTAATATGATCAGGACAATCAGAACTAGTGCAACGAGAGCTCTTCCCCGAGGGGTGCCAATTAAATAACCGTGCACTATCCTTCGTCTCGATATCACATTGGAAAAAATTGTGCTCCCATTGTCACACATCAACTTTATTTCTAGAGACTGCGTTGACCATGCACCAGGCCCCTTGTCCAATTATACTTTTATCTCCTTTCAAATTGTCCTTTTATATAGACTAATTCTTTAAGTTTTCAATCAAATTTATAAATTATTATTTAATATTTCTTTTAGGTTCCAGGGTGTTAGAATAATTTGTAGATAGTCGTGCACTCATTGATTATTTATTTTTAGTTATAGTTGTACTCTGACCCCATCTAATATTTATGACTGATTCCACCCGGGTAAATTTTAGTAAATGGTTTTAGACCCTGCCCTATTTTTCAATTAGGTCATCCATTTTTCTTCATCTATTAACTTATTTCGTCTATAGTCCTTTTGATCAACTATATCCAATTTTTCAATTATATTATTGATGTGGCATCTATATTAAAATATTAAAAATTAATAAAATAATAATATAATATAAACAAACAATAAAATAGTAAAAATGAAAAATAACATATTTCACCACTTCAATCTTTCTCCTTTGCTCGTTGCTCGCACTACCCCTAGGGAACCCATCCTTGAGGGCGTCCCTGGGGAAGGCCCCCTCCTCGCGCTCCTGTTCCGAGTGTGGAAAGAGTTTTCTTCCTACAAAGCCCTCGAGACCTACCGCTCTCCCCTCTAACGACGATTCTTTGTCGGAGTACTACTCCATGCCACTACCTTATCCGGTGATTGAAATCCTAGTCTAGTGTTGTTTATTGGACTGGACCCGATAGTTGCGTTTCACAAGTGGAACATACCAGAATCGAAAGAATCGAAGTTTCGATTGATTCCATCAAATAATGTGATGTTTGTGAGACCTAGGTTGGAATGAACATGAGGTGAGAATCAAGCATTATGTGACCTCAGTTCCCACCCTTCTAACACTGTTTATTATTTTTTTAAAATTTTTTGACGTGACAACTCCCTTTATGTTTTTCTTTTTTTTATTTCATTATTTTATCTCTCTTACATTTGTCTCACAAAATAATTTAGTTATTGAATATACTATATTAATTATAAAGGATTAATTGAATATTATTTAGTGCTTGTCATTCCATCAATTTTTTATTTTTTTTAAATATAATAATATGTTATATTTAAATAATATCTTTTTAATTTTTTAATAAAAATGTAATTTATTATATTGTTTTTATTAATTAATAAAATTATATTTTATATTTATAATAACTATATTTTATTTAAATATCTACTAAAATTAATCTATCATATTAACTTTTTAATTTCTCATTATTACATTCCACCTCATCTTAACACAATCTTAACTAATGTGTCAATTTAACTATTCAAGTAGAACTAAAAAAATAATGGTTCTACTATCCAAACGCTATCGATATGATAATATGTAAGTCAATCCGTGTGTATCTATCCAATACATTCTCGGGCTTGGACGAATAATGAGCTAGACATTATTTTTTACTCGGTTGCCCTATGTCTAATATATGATATGTCTGTTAATTAACAAGCCGTGACCATTAACCCGTTAATAATATTAAGTTTACAAATAGAATTAATTATTACTTATTTAGTGGCATACCATAATAGCTAGTGAGCTTATATACTACTATTTACCTAATAAAATATTACTATTTTATTCATTAACAATTTGATTTTTTTTTATTATTAATGAAAAATATTAAAGTGAAAAAATTAATAAAAAGATAAAATATAAAAAATATGAGAAAACTAAAGGAAAAAATAATGATAACTTAGTTACTATATTATTTTATTAATACATCAAGGAAAAAATATAAGAAAATATGGAAAGAATAATAGCAAATGTGGAAAGAAATTAAAAAAAATTAGCGGCATTGCCGAGTTCATTTGTTGGTTGATCCATCCATTAAAGTCTATTGGACAAATAAATTTGAAAGTCTATTAGGAGGTCTGATAATAACACGTTAAATTAATGAGCTTATGATGTTCGATCAAAACTCAATTGACCAAGACTATTAGGAGCTCGTGCAATTCGCGAAACACCACTATCCTGCTCCACCTCCTCTTGACCTTCTCCCTCCTGGCCTCATCGTCACCAATGACACATCTTCCGACCTTCTCCTCCCCATTAGTCATCTGACGAGGAGCTTTCTGCCTCCAACACAAACTTTAAGAAGTTCCATGTCCTCTCCCTCCGCCACAATGCATTCTCTGACAAGATTTCGTCAAAATTTATCGAAGCATTGTCAAGGATAGAGGAGGAGAAGATGGAGGTGTGTTTCGACGAGGAGAATTGGCTGGACATGTAGAAGAGGATGATGACAAGCCAAGGAAAAAGCCAGAGAAGGGTTAGAGAAGGATGTGAGCAAAGCGCCCACATGAGTGGTCATTGGAGAGGCACATTGACAAATCTTCTGTAAGTATACGGAGTCAATGTCGTAGTATAAAAATATCGTATCACAAGGAAACATTCAAGTACTAAAATTAGATAATTTCAAATTGTTGAAGAAAAGTTTTAATGCCCTATAAAATTATATTTTGATGATATAAACCTAAAAATATTAAAGTTATACGTTGAAAAAGTTCAAACAAAAATGAATAATTTTATGTATTGAACTTTGATGAAATAATTGACTATGGTCTCATTAGATTATGGATGAATGATGAATATCAAAGTTGTAGAGAATCCTATTAGTTATCCATAGAATATAAGATTATCTCATTTGCATAATTGTACAAAATGCTATAATCAAGATAGTGCAGGGCGGTCAACCTGTCGGTCGAAGTAATGAAGGCTGGTCGAGACTATACCGGTCGACCAATCAGAAATACCGATCGATCGGTCAATACACAAGTTGCCCAATTTTACATTGAGACTTCACTAGTTGATAGTCCAATTGACGCACCGATCGATCGATCAGCTCAATAGGCAAAAATCAAATTATCGAGACTATACCGATCGATAGGACTATCGACCGATTAAGCACCGACACTAAAGAAATCGCGCAATGATCATATAGATTGGTCGACCAATCCATAACTGAGATGAACAGTAATAGCTAGTTCTGAAGGAGAAAATTATGGATAAATTTTTGGACGAATTTTTCACATGTATAAGCCTATAAAAGAAATGCCAAAGCCTGAAGCAAAGACATTCATTTAAACATTGAAGAAAAACTTCAATTTATCAAAAAGAAGATCCTTCTCTTGAAATTTTAGAGTTTTGAATCCACCTAGGATATTGATCATAGGAATTTTGAACAATGATTAAATCATAGATGCTTTACTCTATTTTTTAATTCATGCAGCTCCTTTTGAGACAAATATAATTATAATTAAAATAACAAACACCTACTTTTGTGGTCATTTCAATTATTTTAATTGCAAGTGGATCTAAGGTTACGAGTAAAATGATTATTCTTATTTATAATAAATAATACATTCATTGTAATTCACTTGAACTAATCTTTTAAATATTTTCATAATAAAAAATAGCTTAAAATGTTTGAAACATAATTTTATGCAAATGAATCACAACAAGCATCTAGGAGTTTATAAAAATAATCCATATAATCAAATCCTAGATTTAATCAAAACATAAAAAAGGAGGTTTATCCACGCATAATGAAGGAACCATCATCAAAACACAAGCGTTGAAAGAAAATGAGATTAGGTTTAGGAAAAGTACTCGAATGCAGTAAAAAGATTTGAATCTGTTCCAGCCATTTAGATCTCCCCAAAAATCAACTTGGACCCCAGAAATCATCCTCCTAATTCCCTTTTATAGTGCAGTTTTTCCAGAACTATGTTTTCTTCTCATTGTTATCCGCGACAGTTTGGTCTCCGACAATATGACTTTCTCACGATTTATGGTTTACAATTTAGGGTTTAAGATTGAAGCAATAGAATTCATCTTCCGCTCAGCTTTTTGTTCAATTTCTTCACAATTCCTAAAATTCAAATACAAAAAATTGTAGATTATGAAATCTTCAAATAAGCTCATAATATTGGACGAAATAAGGTAATCATGAATCAAGTGATAATGCTTGAATATAAATCGATTTACAATTGATTATCACGCGTGTCAACGGGAGGCAAAGGGAGGACTAAAAGACAAAAAGGAGGAAGCCACCAACCATGAAGCAATGGAGCAGTGAGCCGAACCACCCTTCGAGTAGAGGGGTAAAGGAGTATGTTTTTTTCATTTTTATTTTTTCCCATTTTATTGTTTTGTATTAATTTTTAAATTTTATTTTGATGTCACAATGGTTGTTTAAGTTGAAAACTTACTATAATTGATCAGAAGAATCATAGGTGAAATAAGTTGATAGATAGACAATTATTTTAACTTATAACATATTTTAACTTGTAACGCCCAGCTACTCCTTTTGGCGCCACAATGGGTGAAACCGAAAAATCAATCGTTTAATTTCAAATTCAAATCTTCAACGGAAATTGATGTTCCAAAAATCAACTAACTCTGAAAATTTTCAAAAATTTTGACATGACATATGCACAAATTCGTTCATGCGTCAAATACAATATTTATCCATATTATTCACTTCACAACCAATTTATAAAATTTTATTGTGCATCACCGATAATTTATAATTATCAAATAATACGAGACTCAAGTTCAAAAATTTTGAATTATATGAACATATGAGTTTCGCCTCAAAATTATTACACGAATAAAACATATCAAATGCCTGTCAAAATCTATTAAGGGTCTCAAGCCCTTATCCAATTCCATGGTTGAGACTCACCCATATCATCTCATCCATAAATCATGGAGCCTCGTCTTCCATCAATCAATTTATATCCATAATAAATCATGGGTCACAGTCCAAAACTAGGCGGTGTCAAAATAAATAAAATCATAATAGTCATTTTATAAAAATGATAAGTATAAAAAAAACATTGAGCCATATATGATCATCGCGGAATCTCACACACTATCCCTTTTTGAATTAATACTCATTTCCAATTAAACGTGTAGTATATGTATTCATTTCCTGTAAACATTAAAAGAAAAAGGCGCGAGCATGGATTAAGCTTAGTGAGTTAAAACGAATACCTCAAGTATTAAAATCATTGCAAAAATCAATATTTTTATTTTTAAGAAATATTCAAAATCCTCTCTTCTTCAAAAGGAAACTCGTTCGCATAATGTAATCTTCAAATACAAAGACTGTAGATTATGAAATCTTCAAATAAACTCATAATATTTGACGAAATAAGGTAATCATGAATCAAGTGATAATGTCTAAATATAAATCGATTTACAATTGATTATCACGTGTGTCAATGGGAGGACTAAAAGACAAAAAGGAGGAAGCCACCGACCATGAAGCAATGGAGTAGCGAGCCGAACCACCCTTCGAGTAGAGGGGTAACGGAGTTTTTTTTCATTTTTATTTTTTCCCATTTTATTGTTTTGTATTAATTTTTAAATTTTATTTAGATGTCACAATGGTTGTTTAAGTTGAAAACAGACTATAATCGATCAGAAGAATCATAGGTGAAATAAGTTGATAGATAGACGATTATTTTAACTTGTAACTTTCCAGCTACTACTTTTGGCGCCATAAGGGACGAAACCGAAAAATCAATCGTTTAATTTCAAATTCAAATCTTCAACGAAAATTGACGTTCCAAAAATCAACTAACTCTAAAAATTTTCAAAAATTTTGACAAGACATATGCATAAATTCCTTCATCCGTTAAATACAACATTTATCCATATTTTTTACTTGATAAACAATTTATAAAATTTTATTGTGCAACATCGATAGTTTATAATTATCAAATAATATGAAACTCAAGTCCGAAAATTCTGAATTATATGAACATATGAGTTTCACCTCAAAATTATTACACGAATAAAATATGTCAAATGCCTGCCAAAATCTATTAAGGGTCTCAAGCCCTTATCCAATTCCATGATATGGACTCACCCATATCATTTCATTCATAAACTTTTGTGTCAACTCCCATCAATCAATTTATATCTACAATAAATTATGGGTCACAATCCAAAATCAGGCGGTGTCAAAATAAATAAAATCATAAGTCATTTTAAAAAAAATGATAAGTATCAAAAGAAAAACATTGAGCCAGATATGATCATCACGAAATCTCACACACTATCCCTTTTTGAATTAATACCCATTTCCAATTAAACATGCAATATATGTATTCATTTCCTGTAAACATTAAAAAAAAGGGTGAGCATGGATTAAGCTTAATGAGTTAAAACGACTACCTCAAGTATTAAAATCATTGCAGAAATTAATATTTTTATTTTAAAGAAATATTCAAAATCCTCTCTTCTTCAAAAGAAAAGTGGTTCACATAATGTAATATTCAAATACAAAGACTTTAGATTGTGAAATCTTAAAAAAAACTCATAATATTGGACGAAATAAGGTAATCATGAATCAAGTGATAATGCTTGAATATAAATCGATTTACAATTGATTATCGCGCGTGTCAAAGGGAGGACTAAAAGACAAAAAGGAGGAAGCCACCGACCATGAAGCAACGGAGCAGTGACCTGAACTACCCTTCTACCCTTCAAGTAGAGGGGTAAAGAAGTATGTTTTTTTCATTTTTATTTTTTCCCATTTTATTTTTTGTATTCATTTTTAAATTTTATTTAGATGTCACAATGGTTGTTTAAGTTGAAAACTGACTATAATCGATCAGAAGAATCATAGGTGAAATAAGTTGATAGATAGACGATTATTTTAACTTCTAACATATTTTAACTTGTAACGCCCAGCTACTCCTTTTGGCGCCACAAGGGGTGAAACCAAAAAATCAATCGTTTAATTTCAAATTCAAATCTTCAATGGAAACCGACATTTCAAAAATCAACTAACTCTGAAAATTTTAAAAAAAATTGACATGACATATGCGTAAATTCTTTCATGCGTCAAATACAATATTTATCCATATTATTCACTTCCCAAACAATTTATAAAATTTTATTATGCATCACCGACTGTTTATAATTATCAAATAATATGAGACTCAAGTCCAAAAATTCAAAATTATATGAACACATGAGTTTCGCCTCAAAATTATTACACGAATAAAATATATCAAATGCTTGCCAAAATCTATTAAGGGTCTCAAGCCCTTATCCAATTTCATGATAGGGACTCACTCATATCATCTCATCCATAAACCATGGAGTCTCAGCTCATACTAATCAATTTATATTCACAATAAATCATGGATCACAATTCAAAACCAAGCGATGCCAAAATAAATAAAATCATAACAGTCATTTAAAAAAAATTAAAAGAAAAACGTTGTGCTAGATATGATCATCACGGAATCTCACACACTATTTCTTTTTGAATTAATACTCATTTTCAATTAAACATGCATTACATGCATTCCTTTCTTGTAAATATTGAAAGAAAAATGGTGAGCATGGATTAACATTTTGACCGTTGATATTTTAAAAGAATTTTCTTCGCCGTCACAAATGTTTGTGGAAAATTGTGAAGGAGTTTAGCCCGTTTCACCACCGAACTAGTTTAAAAACCACGAGATCCTGTTCCGACTGGTTTTGAAAACATTTTTAGTAGTGGTCTGAATAAAAAAATGCAACAATCTCATGTGTAAAACGCCAACTTGTTGATGCCAATTACTTAAAGCAAAACAATCTTGCACATGTAGGATCAACCTCTGACATTCTTTACTTTGATTTTATTGCCATCATTTTTGTTTAAGCTGTGGATAATTTACTGTAGTGGTTATGTATTAGTTGTGATATGGCATTACTGTTGGTGTTTACTTTATTTTGAAACTGTTGGTGTTAATCAAGTTTCTTATTTGAAGTTTGTTCATTGAGCTTCATTTATTTGTCTGATATTTATTTTTTTATATTTAATGGTGTCATTACCTTCCTCGTATTTGAGAGTTGAGACATATGTATCTATGTATTTCTCTCTCCTTTTACTTGTTTTAACTACATTCGTGGATATGTTCTTATTCAGATATCCAACAAATATCATCCTTCACTACAAGAAAAATAAAAATTACAGATGGTCTTTAATTTCCCGAAAATCGTCAGAAATCGTAATTTCTGACGGTTTTTTCGAGAAATCCGTTCGTCCGAAAAATGTTCATCGCAAATTAATTTTCGACGGTTGAAAAAAATCGTCGCAGGTTTCGACGGAAGTTCGGCGGTCACGACCGTCGATATTTGCGGTAGTCGATGAAACTTTCGAAACTTGTCGATATTTGCGGTAGTCACGACCACCGCAAATATTGGCGGTAGCAACCGTCGAAACTTTCGACGGTCCTCGCAACCGCTTTCACAAAGGATTTTTATAATATAAAAAAATTAGCCCGCCGTCAGTGACTGGATCCGGCAGCTAGTGGCGGATTTGTCCGTCCGCGGCCAGATCCGACTGCCAGACGGCCAATCCGCCGCCCGCGGCCAGATCTAGCCGGCAGGCGACTGATCCGGTGCCCACGGCCAGATTCAGCCGACAGGCGGCCGGTTCGGTGCCCACAAGCCAGATCCGGTCGGCAAGCGGTCGATCCGGCGTCCGTGGCCAGACTCGACCGCCGATCAAGCACCTGGCAGTCGAACCCGGCCGCCAGCGGCCGAACCCGACCGCCCGCGGGATTCGGCTGCCTGCGGTCGGCGGCTACTGAATCCGGCAGCCCAGTGGTACGAGCTGAAGAGAGAGAGAAGGGAAGAGGGGCGCCGGCGCGAGAGGGACATCGCCGACCATCGATGCCTGTCGTCCGGTCAGGAAAAATTGTCGGCAGGGAGAGGGAGAGGCTCGCCGGCAAGGGGAGAGAGAGGGAGAGAGAGAGGAGAGGGGGAAAGAAATAGTGGGGAAGTTTATATATATATTTATATGTTATAGGTGAAAAAAATGAGAAAGCGGAAAAATGAAAAAAAAAGCGGGATAGTGAAATTTTAATTATCGACGACTCTGACCGTTGGAAACTTAGCAAATATTAATAATATATATTATCATGATATATACGAATGTGATATTAATTATTTTTAAAATTACCGACGATCTTGACCGTCACAAATTATTTAATTATAAATATAAAATAATATATATAATTATATATAATATTTATTTTTTATTTTACCGATGATTTAAATTTTCGTTAATTATTACCGACGATCGGAACCGTCGGAAATTGCGATGGTTCGGACTGTCGCTAATTATATAAATAAAATACTCTTTGTATTATATTATTATACATTTACTGACGGTCACGACCGTCGGAAATTTCGGCGGATAGATATCCGTCGGAAATATCGACGTTCCTAACCGTCAAAAAATAAAATAAAAATATAATAAATTACATAATTTATTTTTTTTATTTTTGATTGTCATAACCGTCGGAAATTCCGTCGAAAATTACGACGGATAGATATCCGTCGAAAATATCGACGTTTCTAATCGTTGAAAAATAAAATAATAATATAACACATTACATAATTTATTATTTTCATTTCCGACGGTTGTAACCGTCGTAAACATTTCTGTCGTAAAATCCGTCACAAATTACGGCGGATTTCTATCCGTCGGAAATTGCTCGTCGAAAAATGATAATTTTCTTGTAGTGCTTCTACGTGGTAAATAGTTGCAACTTTTACGTATGTGGCTGAAAAAAAAGCATAAAATTACCAAACAAGAGATTATACAACAAACTTAACACTACATTTTTCATTCCAGTATCTTGTTGCATGCATATTTCTTTCTTTTTGTTTTACTGTATATTTCTTAATTAGTCTCAGAACTGGGTTTCTTGTTGATTGTGTGATAATGCATCTTATCTATTTGTTTGTTTGTCCAATAAATAATTGCCACTTTGTAGTTTGAAATTTACTCTATGCAATTTGGATTTTGCTAGATAGTTGATAGTTCTATGCTAGATTTTGAACCTAAAACGTGTATGGATGTACATTCTCTTAGTAACTTTTTTTCGGTTATCCACATAATTATTCCACGAGTGTTCGGATATCAACTTATGGTTCTTTTATATATGGTTCGGCAGTTTTTTTCTGCAATTCCTTCAGTGGTTTGCAAACTTCTTTTCTCGCCGAAGTAGGTAACTCTTATCATCTTTTTAAGGCATAAGGTACACGAATACCAAGCTATTTGGTAAGTTGTGGTGCATTACAATTATTCTGGCAGTTGAGGAGACTAAAACTTGAAACTGAAGATCTTCAAAATGGCATATGAAGCACAAAGTACGTTCTCTCAACCCAGAATTAGCTTTCTTCTCTTTCATGCCCTCACAAGAATGCGGAATACAAATTTTGGAGCAACTCTAGGAACTCCACGTTTTTTTTTTCATAAAATAACACCTCAGTTATTGTAAAACTTGAGTTGATGCTACATGTTAACTGTTGATGCTACATGTTAACTGTTGATGCTTTAGATATCACTCAGCCACGAAGTGTATTCCTTTGTTCCATGTCATGAAGTAATTGAATTTCTATGGTGTAATATCCTCCAAAAATAAAACAAAAGAAAAAAAAGAGAAATAGATAAAAGAAGTCTGAAGGTATTTAAAAGCTCATAATAAAGCCCATTAACTCCTCTCATTTCCTCTCCCTCTCTTCTCTCTCATCTCCTCCACCTCTTCAGCTGGCAGCACACCAAGATGAAGACCCCAAGCTCTCTCCTTCTCTTATTTGCTCACTCTCTCACCCTCTCTCTTGTGCTACAGTGACACATCAATGTAGCTTCTCTTATTTGCTCACTCTCTCACCCTCTCTCTTGTGCTACAGTGACACATCAATGTCTGTAGCACAAAAGAGAGGGTGAGAGAGTGAGCAAATAAGAGAAGGAGAGAGCTTGGGGTACATCCCTCATTCATCCCCTCTTCTCTCTCCCTCCAACACTTTCACCTACAGCAGCAAAGAAAGAAAGGAGAAAAGAAGAAGAGAAGAAAAGGGGAAAGAAATGAAGAAGAAGAAGAAAAGGAAAAGAGAAGAAGAAAGAAAGAAAGAAAGAAGGAAAGGAGAAAAGAAAAAAAGGATTAGAATTAGAATTAGAGTTTTAATCTAAACCTTCAAGATATATTTGAGGAGATCCTAATCTTAATCACTCTCTTAATGATGTGTCTTTGTATGGATTAAGAGGTCATAAGACCAAATTAGGTCTTATGGATGCATGATTAGGGATTATGCATTTAATGATTCATGTTTCCTTAAATTACTATTCTCTTGTAATTATGATTAGAATCTAATGCTATATGTTATTCACGCTTAGTTCATATGTGGCTGACTTACCTTCCATATATGAACATGTTTATTAGTCTCAACGATTTAGATGCTAGCATATATGATTCATATTTGTAACGATTCACTTGATAAATTGTTAAGCCTATATGAGTAGTGTAAAGTCTCTACTATTTATGTGGAATGAATGAACATCCTAAGAATGTTTACATGTAATTGTAAAAAGATGAGAAAAAAATGGATAAAAATAGGGGAGACTCCGTCCATAGCTCGGGCACGGCCGTGACACCCTCGATGGAAGGAAATGAACCTTCTATCACGGCCGTGACCTTGCAGTCGCACGGCCGTGACGTCCCAAGTTCAGAATGGTCGAAAAATGACCTTTTTGTTACGGCCGTGACGCTCGAGTGCACGGCCGTGCAATGTTGTAACGACAAGAATGCCCAAGTGTTCGGCCGTGCCGAACCTCGGCACACCCGTGCCCAAGTAAGGGCACAGCCATGGCACCATGAAGCACGGCCGTGACCAGTCTCAGATGGTGTGCATTGTTTGTAATGTCCACACTTAGCATGATTTGACACTCATATGATCTTGAATAGGATTAAAACATGCAACATGTATTGAATAATTGTATGTACCGATGAAAATAAGTAAAAGACGGATTGACATGAATGTGACTTGTTATAATCGAGGAGGGAAAATGAGTTCCACCATCAAGTGTGGCATTTTTCGGGGAAACGAGTTCCACCCTTGAGTGTGACGTTTCTATTGGGCCTAGGTGGAACCAGGAGGCGAGTTCCATCCTTGAGTGTGGCGTCTCTATTGGGCCTAGGTAAAACCAGAAGGCGAGTTTCATCCTTGAGTGTAGCGTATCTATTGGCCTCTCACGAACCCAATTATGGCTTAGCTAGCCAATTCCCACGAATTCAACATGGTCTTCCCAATCAACAAGATAAGAAAGTATCTAAGTAAAGATGAAAGACGAAAAGATGAATGATGAATGACTTGGGACATAAAGTTAAAGATGTTAAAGAAGTATGAAGAAGTATGCACCTATGAGGATGCAATGTGAATGTCCACTTGTCACATCATATCATGACATGAACAAAGATAATAAAATAAAGTAAGATGAGATCATGATATGCATTAGCATAATGATAAGTTATGATATGCTTGACTTAAAGATTATGATGTTACATGTTATCTTATCTTGCCATGATGATATGCTCACATGGCATAAATAGCTCATAGCATGCATATGATTTACGTTTCATAATGATGATATGCATATGCCATGACATGTAGAGATCAATATACTCTAACGGGAGAAATCCCCTGCACCCCATGGATCCGCGCAGGTATGGATGAGGTTCGACGGTGATGGCCTCTTGACGAAGACATTGCATATGGACGGATTGGGTTATGGCCTAAGTTATCTTACTTATATTATGTCATGTTAATGAACTCTTGTAAGAGTTATTTATGTATGACTTATGGATTTTATGGAGTCATGTATTTTATTTGAACTCATTATGTTGTAAAAACTCTTTGTTGGGTATACGTTAGAGCCTATTAGGCCCATGGGTCAGTATGTTATAAAAAATAAACAAATTAATTCGAATAAGGTTTTGCAAAAAATTCTTTTGATTATTACTGCAAACACTCACGAGATGGTATCGAATATAAGAATGCATCGTCCTCGTCAGGCGTCCGTCGATCCGATTGTTTGTCCACATGCATCGCTAACGCATCAAATAAACTATTGCGAGATGATAATTTGAATAATGTGTTCTGATACAACATGAAAATGAATCGTAAATGAACAATCCATAAGATGACAACAGTCTTAACAAAAGATCCTACTCGTAAGATAAAAATACAATATCGTGACATTAAGGAATAATATCATTACTCATCATCTGAGTTACCACATGACTGGTACCCATCATCATCATCATCATCATCATCATCAGAAGTGACGTAGTTTTAAATTCATCTTCGTCCAATCCGTTTTCATCATTTTGTATGTCGACGTTATCGAAGTCTTCAAATATGTGTTCCGAATCCTGTAGATCGTCGATTAATTTGGTGTCGACAATAGGGGCCACAGAAGTATGCGAGTCATCTTGATAGACACATTGCAATGCACCATCAACTTCTATCATACTTCTTGCATTCGTCTTTATTACAACCCACCATTGTGCTTTGTCCTTGGTCTTCTCTGGATATGACACATAATATACTTGTCTTGTAAAAGATGAAATAATGAAAGGATCAAAACGATTATGACACCTATTGTGACATATTTCAACTATTTTGAAATCTTTGTGAACTCGCATCCCTCTCCTTTCCTTTGGATCAAATCAATTACACTCAAATAATGTGACTTTATTACCTCCAGTGTATTGCAGTTGAATAATGTCCTTGAGAACACCGTAGTAGTCACGCTCATTTTCACCGTCCGTGGATCCCACGACACATACTCCACTGTTCACGGTTTTCTTCCCGATCGACTAAATTTTAGTGTGAAATTTATAACCATTCACAAAATACACCGGCCAACTTTTTACCTCTCGAGCCGGTCCCCATGCCAAATTATGGAGACCAGACGCCGTGCGGATACTGAGAACCTAATATGAAAATGAATGAGTAGAGTAAGAATTACCGTTACTAAAGACGTCAAATTGTTTAGAATATTTTAAGAATTACCTGTTCCTTAAACCACGGTGCGAAGTCATTCTCGATTCTATCTTGTACATGTTGTTCAGGGACATTGTAGTATTGCAAGAAAGCACTACATACAAAGTGATGACTAAATCAAAATGTGTGATTGACTCCCAATTTAAAGAAAAGAACGCATGGATAATAAACTTACTTAATGTAGCCTTGCATCTCCTGCGTGTTTAGGAGGACATGATTCGTGGCAGACTTGAATTCTGCATCATTGAGCCATTTACTCATTGGCTTCCCAAAATGTCATCCTAACTAATTGAAGATCGACAAAGATGCCACATCAGACTGTTCTTCTAGAACTTCATCATTCCAATGGACTCTGGTCCTCGCACACTTAACATGGGACTCGAAGTAGTAAGAACAGAAGTACGAAATCTCCTGAATCATATACGCTTCACATATGGATCCTTCGACACGTGCTTTGTTCTTAATCGTTCTTTTAATTCGATTGAGATATATTTCAAAAGGATACATCCACCTATATTGTACTGGTCCACCTACCCTTGCCTCATATGACATATGAATAGGTAAGTGCTCCATGAAATAAAAAAATCCCGGTGGAAATATACGTTCCAACTTACATAATATTATTGGAATATTACGTTCCAATTGGGTCATATTTTCTACCGTTAATGTTGTAGAACACAATTCTTTGAAGAATTGACTCAACTCCGTTATCGGCTTCCAAATCTTGTCCGGGAGTGAAGAAAAAATAGTAGAAAGCAAAGTTTCCATGAATATGTGGCAGTCGTGATTTTTCATGCCAAACAAACGCAAGTTATTTATGTCCACACATCGGGTCAGATTTGATGCATAACCATCCGGCATTCTCAGCTCTTGGATCCAGCGACACACTTGAGTCTTCTGCTCCTTAGTGAGAACATAACTTACCTTTGGTTTAGATAATCTTCCATTAGGTAAAGTCACTAAGTGCAACTCTGGCCTTCGACAGTACTCCTTCAAATCTAGTCTCGCCTTTAGGTTGTCCTTTGTTTTGCCCTTAATGTCCATGACGGTATTGAATACATTTTCAAACACATTTCTCTCAATGTGCATGACGTCTAAGTTATGACGTATCAAACAATCAGACCAATAAGGTAAATCCCAAAATATACTTTGTTTAGTCCAGTTATGACAAACACCATACTCACTGTATGTGACATTTGGGTCATCGATAATTTTACATAAAACATTGACAATGCGACGTAATTGAGCTCCTGAGCGTTTGACCGGATGCATGTCTTCTACAATGCTATTTCGTCTAAATGCATTTCGGTTATTTCTGTACGGATGATCAGTTGTAAGAAATCATCTATGGCAATCAAACCAACTATTTTTACCCTCATTTCTCAAAGTGAACGCATTTGAGTGTTCCATGCAATATGGACAAGCTAATTTTCCTACAGTCATCCAATCAGACAACATCCCGTAGGCTGGAAAGTCATTAATGGTCCACAATAAAGCAGCTCTCAATGTGAAATTTTGTTTGGTCGACACATCATAAGCGACGACACCATCCCACAGTTCTTTTAGCTCGTCTATTAGAGGTTGTAAATGCACGTCTATCCTCTGTTTAGGACTATGAGGACTAGGAATAATGCATGTCAAAAATATATAAGGTGCGGGCATACAAATCCCAAGTGGCAAATTATAAGGTGTTATTAAGACTGGTCAACATGAATAAGGAATTGAAGTCTGACCATATGGTGTAAAACCATCAGCGCATACTCCAAGCCTTATGTTCCTTTCGTCTCTAGCAAAATCAGGATGCTTACGATCAAAATGTTTCCACGTTTCACCATCCGATGGGTGAAGCATGATATCTTTAGAAGTATTATGCTGTGCATGCCACTTCATTTGCGACGCTGACCCTATAGACGAGTATAATCTTTTAAGCCTTGGAATAAGAGGCAAATAATGCATTCTTTTCACAGCGACTTGGGACTTGTTAGTCACTCTATATCGTTCGGTCCCACAAAATTTGCATTCATTTAGATTGATGTCCTCGCCGTAATATAACATATAACCATCACGACAACAATCTATTTTAGTTGAGCCAAGACCAAGTTTACTGACCAATCTTTTTGTCCTATAGAAATTTTTAGGAATACGAGCCCCAGTTGGTGTGACCTTTTTTAAAATATTTAGAAATGCATCAAAACATGCTTATGAAATATTGTGGTCGGCTTTCAGATTCAACAATCTAACAGCAAGTGATAGTTCCGAATGACTTTCACACCCAGACCATAAGGGTTGGCTCGATGCATTTAGTAAGTCATAAAAATCTCTTGCTTCTGGATTTGGTGCCTCTTCATTCTGCTTAAATCTAATATTGCCATACTCAGTTGCAGCTGCGTCATAAACTAACTGTTCATATTGCGAAGCAAATGTTGGTTCAGGATCGACAAAATGAAGATCTGAATTTGGGACGCTTGTCGAAGGCGCTCCTTCGCCTAAATCATCTCATTGCCAATAATTGGGTTTGAAACCCTTTCTATATAAGTGAACTTTGACAGTCTCTATCGTCTGTAACTTTGTGCTAGCACATTTCAAATAAGGACACATAATTGTTCCCTCTCGTTGATATTGTAAAGATTGACAAGCCACAGTAACATAATAGTCAACGCCATCTATGAATTCTTGTGTCAAGCCTCTACGACCAGGATTATTCCTATTGTACATCCATCGACGATCGTTCAAGTATGACATAATGACTGCATTATTTGCAAATCATCAAAAATTTCAGTGATACAAAATTGTATAAGGAAAGAAAAAAGGTTTATGAAACAACTGAGGAAGAATAGATTGTTTACTAATGTTTACTAATCATACTGCCAGGTATAGAGATAGCATACACATATACACATGTACATTGACTCTATGTAATCAATCGACTTATTCCTGTTTCGGTTGTCATCTCAATTTAAGATAGAGATTGCACGTATTTTAAGGTCGTCCATCTGAATTTTATCTTTTTGTTTTCTTATGTCCACTATTTTTTAAAAAAAAGGTGTTATTGAAGGGCACTTTTACTGTGAATATTACTAATGAAACTACAGTTGCACTTGTTTAAATGGCATTGAGCTTGGTTGACGGCATTAGTCCTGGCTGCACTCAGATGTCAATTAGTATATTAACAAAGATGGCTAAACCATGGTTGGTTCATTCAAATGGAAATAAAAAGAGTAATTTATTATCTCTTGCATATATAAAATTAAAAGAGTAATAAGTTAATTAATTGTGGCGAGAGTTGGTGCACGAGGAGAGGAAGTGGAAAGGTGCATGAACTAGTCATCGTCAGCATGACATAATCACGTCCGGCTTATATTGTGAATATGTAGGTCAAACTATATATTGTACACACACGCAAAAATACATGTACATGTGACATTTTGTTTTCAATTCGTCACATTCGTAAGTTAAAAGTAATGAACATGTATAAAGAAATGAAGGAATTTGGTGTGACTCCTGATAAATTGACTCTGACCATTTTAATCAGGAACCTTGAAAAGGTTGGGGAGAGAGAACTTGCCTCTAATATAAGGAAAGAATGTGCTGAATATATGGATTATCCTGAGAAATTCCTTGAAGAAATTGAGAAGAAATAAGTGAGTATCTCTACTTCAGATCTAATATCATTTGCATTATTGGTAAGTACATTACTCCCTCTAATATGATTAGCTAAGTATACCTTTTATCACCAATATGAAACTTGTGTCAATTTATTACGAAGGAAAGACAGTAACTTTCAAGAAGGAATATAAACACGATGAATATAAACTACAGTTTGTGTGTGATCCACTAGAAACAAATGCTTCACTACTTCACTATTAGCACGGGAAGATCATACATTCAAATGAAATTATATGCAAGGCGTTTCAAATGCTAGCAAAAAGAAAATGATATACTGCGTATCAGCTTATACTTAACGAAAAAATAATCTATATAACAACCAGTAACATAGGTGGTAAGAGTAATATTTTCAAATTCGGACCGACAAGAACTCACCAGACAAAAGAGAAGCTAGATCTTGTTGTTCCAAGAATATTACTCTTCCCTAGAATTGTGTACTGGTCTGCAAAACACAAGCCAGAAATAGGAAATCAGAATATTACTCTTCTCATGGAAGGAAGGAATCCGGCCGCCGTTCGACGGAGGGTGGCCGGATCTGGCCGCCGCGCGCGGATCGGAGGGCGGCCGGATCTGGCCGCCGCTGCGCGGAGGGCGGTTGATTCGGCCGGCCGGATTGTCCGCTTTGGGCCTAAGCCCGCACGATTTTACCAAAATGCGTCCTACCAGGCCAAGGCCATGTTCTCATATATATCCAGCATCTCTCTCATGACTTATGCATGTGGGACACGCGGGAGGTGGCCGACGGCCGGACGAATTGCGGACGAAATGACGGTCGGACGTATCGGCGGACGAACGTTGAAAATGAACAAAGTGAGAGTGGGGTCGGGTATTTATATAGTCACTTTTCGACGGTCGAAACCGTCGCAACATAGGTAAATATAATATTATATTAATTCAAGTTTCGACGACTCGAATCCGCTAGAAAAACCGTCGAAAGTTTCGACGATTCTCCAAACCGTCGAAATATCGACGGTTTTAGCCGTCGATATATATAATAAATTTCCAAGAGAAATTAGTTTGCGTAGATTATAAATTTCCATTTTCGACAGTTGAGATCGTCGAAAACAATTAAGCTAGAATATTTTATTTAATAACGTTTCGACGAGTATGACCGTCGAAATATCGACGGTTACTTCGAACGTCGCAAATTTCGTCTGTCAAAATCGTCGATAAGTTCAATAATTGTACGGGACCAACGTTGAAATATTACGACGTTTCAGACCGCTGGAAGTTTCGACAATTAGGAAGATCCGCCGGAAAAACCGTCGAAGTACCAATATTTTCGACGGAAGCTTTCGACGAATTCTGAACCGTCGAAAGTTTAGACGGCTAAAACCGTCGAAAAATACCCGACGATAATTTCGACGGTTTGGAAGATCCACCGGAAAAACCATCGGTATTTCAGACGGATGTCGGATCGTCGAAAATGAATCGTCGGAAATCCGACTTTTTCTTGTAGTGTTATTTTTTGTTTGTTTTATTTATCCATGAAGTCTTTTGTGGTTTATGATGTTATTGTCTTAAGTTTATTATATTATGTTTCTGCTGCAAAGTTTTATGAAATTAAGTCAAATAAAAATAACGCCGTCCAGAATTCGACAACTAAATTGGGGCCAAATTTTGGGGACGTTACATATGGAATTGGCGCAATTTGCTTCCCTTGAATCCTTGATGCTCTCGATGTACAGGACATGTAATCTTTAACTTCTGCTCATTCTCATTCCATGTCATCAGTGCATTGTTTGATCAGACTGTTTGTGTTTGGCATGGATATTGGCTGTGACCTGATTTGCACAAACGCACAGGTACGCATTGATCTTTGATCTTTCTACTTGTGAAGCCACTCATTTCTTTCTATTCAGCGGTTCAGCCATTGCAATGAAAAATTTGAAGGTTAGTCTTACTTATACACGCTGACTGGGAGGTTGTGCCGGTGATACTAACAACTCAAGTTTTGGTAAATTTCTAAGTGCTTTGTTTTCATGGTGGGCTTTCACCTGACCTGATATACCAATTACTGATCAGGTGTCTCTTTGTTCGGTTCATCTTTTTTTCTGCATATTCTTCATTGTTCTCGTATTGTCATGGTGTTGCGAGTTTTAGCTTGCTACGATTAATAGTGGTGTCAAGCACCTTCCCGTGTGCAAATTTAAAGAACTTGATCCTGCATGTTAATGGTGTTCTCAAGGATGTTTTAGATGTTATGTTGTAATTAAAACAAGAAGGTGTTGATCGCTCCTCCAGAGGAAAGAAAGTACCCATCACCACAAAGGTTTATTAGGCACTATGATATTTATTTTGAAGTACATATGAGATCCGATTTTCTAAAACCTTTGGGGGCATTTAGTGACTCTTACCTTGTGGTCAATCATGCTACTAGAAAATTTCAAAGTGCATTTTGTCTTTTTTTATTTGACGTTTTATTTTTTTCTTTTCAACTTTTTTTTTTCTTTTAAGTATTTCTCTCTCTTGCCAATATTATAGAAAATATTATATTTATTAAATAGAATATATCTCTTATAAAATATTAATTAAATATTATTTATTACTTATCATCTCATAAAAATAATAATTTATTATATTTAAATTCTATATTTTTTAACAAAATATCTTTTATGGAAAAATTAATTTATACTTTTATTTTTATTATTAATAAAATCATATTTTATATTTATAATAACTATTTTTTATTCAAACAACTATTAAAATTAATCTATCAAATTTATTTATTTTATCGCAATAATTTTTCGCCATTATGTTTCACACTATTCAAATACACTCCGAATTAATCTATCAATTCAATTATTTACGTAAAATTCGAAAAAAATTAGGATTTGAATTGCGAAACGGCAAGGGAATGGGTATCACCTTCTGAAATTCGAAGGAAAGATTCTTTATCCCAAGTGTTTCAATATGCTTTCCTACATTGAAATGTGGGTGTTGGCCTGTTGGGCCTATATTTGTGCTTTTTGGTGTATGGTTGTCTCATTACTCATGGATATTGACTTGGATACGTGAGATATGGATCTACATTATCAGTTTCCTGGACGTAGCAACAAATAATAAAAAAGAATTCAACTATGTTCCAATTGGATTGACTATGTTATAGCATCAGTACCACAAATTACTTCACCCCTCTAGGTTGAGGTTTATGCTCATTGAGGAAATGGAATATTTGACTCATGTTATCAGTTAGTTATGGTGGACCTTGACTTCAGTTTTAAGGGCCTGTCATTACATGTTTGTGCTTAGCAATTCTCTCTCTACTTGGTTCTCCACAATCAGTAAGAATTGCTATCTTAGAATTTCTTGTTTCTTCTCTCAAAAGACAAATGTCTTGAGCAAGCTGCAGTGCTGTGGTGCACAGCCTGCAACCAGATCAAAGATCTTGAGTTCTATCTTCACTATATATGAAATTTAGTTTTCTTCTTCCTAGTTTGTTTCCAATATACAAAGCTCATAGGCTCAATTGTGAAATTAATTCTTCTGTGATTTCATGCGGAGAGATCAGGAAGAAATAGAAACAAGAAGCTGTTCGGTTCAAGGCATTTTGGCATATCCTTATTATAACATGTAATCCCTCTGTTTAAATATGTCTTGGTGCTTTAATGACCTTATTTAGCATTTTGCACCTTTTTTTTCTTTTTGCGTGACAACTATTTTTTCAATTTCGTTTTTTCTTTTCTTATTTTGTATCTCTCATATTTCTCTTATAAAATAATTTATCTATTAAATATAAAATGTTTATATAAAGGATTAATATAATATTATTTATTACTTATCATTTTATTAAAAATTAATATTTTATAAATATAAATTATTAAAAAAATTATTTTCTATATTTAAATAATATATTTCTAACATTTTTTTATAAAAATTAATTTATACTTTTATTTGTATTAATTAATAAAGAAAAAATTTACGTATTTTCTATCTCACCTTGTTCTTTATCGTTTATCTAACAGTGATAAAATTATTTGAGAGATTCAATTATGAGATGCTGGATGAAAATATGATGGTGCAAAAGATAGGGGACAAGATGAGATAAAAAATATTAAAATTGAATTATAATAAATTTTCTTACTCGTTAAAATTAATTTATCATTTTTACTTTTTCTTATCTTATCAACTTCGTCATTATTTTTCGATCCACTATTATGTTAAGTTTTTCATTTTTTTATTTTTTTATTGTGAAAAGACTAAAGTATTTCAAGCTATCTTCCTTCCTTTTTAATGTTTTAAAAAGAATAAATTAACAATAAATAATAAAAAAATCTAAATACCCCCTCTTTTTAAATTTTTTTTCAAGTTTTTAATATTATATTATTTTTTAAACATAAAATAGGAAGATAACTCGTGTAATTAAGTAGTCTAGTCTTTTTATAATACGAAAAATAAAAAAAGAGAAAGTTATAATTTAATAAATTAAATTTTTTTTTACATAGCGCTTATTATAACTCACCTAAACATTGGACGTTGCATTAGATAGCGGCGATCAAAGCTCGAGGTGTGCGGCTTTTTAGAGTCTTGGTGGCGGAAAATTAGGAGGGACTTGGAGGTTTCGAGTGAGATAAAGATTGGAACAATTCAAAGGATTTTAAATGATTACTTTCTCATAGTTTGCAAATTAATTTCCTTTTGATAAGGTTTAACGATTTAAATTATAATTCAAAAAGTAAAAAAAAAATGAGAATGCATAATTTTTTAACACGTGATTAACGCGACAGTGAAAAATATTAAAGGTATTCGTTTTCCCTTCATTTTCAAATCGAAGTTTAACTCGCTAATCTAAACTTGTCTAAAAACGTAAATTAGTTTATCGTGCTGAAAGATGAATTAAATTAGACATAAGTAAAACTCTTATAAATCGGGAGTAAAATTGTTGGAGATGTAATAAGTGATCAACAGAAAAAGTTGCGAACGGCAAAAAAAAAAAAATCTGAAGAAGACTTGGCGTTGATCCGTCGTGATCCGAAACCTGCATGTGAACTTTTTGCCTTGCAGAGAGAGAGAGACTGAGAGAGAGAGAGAGATTTGCGGTGTGGAAGTTGCACGGCACCATACACCACGACATAGATTCTGACACGCTGCGCACCACATGCGACCCAAGTTTGATTATCTCCCAATTTGTTTTTCGAATATGAAATTAATCAGATAATAACAATTCTAATAGAAAATTTTAAAAAAATTCCAAGGAAATATTTAAATCGATATAGTCGTCAACATCTCAGAATCGATTTTAAAAAATGATCAAAATTTATTTATTTTTGTTCGCTCTTTCTTCAATATTAAAATTAGTCAAACAACATTGATCAATTTAAAAAGAAAAATGAAAACAAAATCTTTCGTTAAGAATATAAAATAATAGATGTTACTTTTCTTAACGACTTAAATTTTTAAAAAAATTAGTTAGCACATTAAGTTTAACATAACATTAGAGCCAAAGATCAATAATTCGAACTTCGTTAAACTTTTATTAAAAAGTAATTTTCTTCTTTAATGGTTCACGTGTTGAATTTAGGTTAGATCAAAAGTTGTCAGCCACTCACACGTAAAAAGAAGTGTTAAGAATATAAAATAATAAATGTTACTTTTTTTTAACAACACAAGCTTTTAAAAAAATTGGTTAAATTTAACACCTTTTACTCCGCACTTCCAACGCATTTAAGTGACCTAATGCTGTTTATCTGTTTTTTTTTTCTTCTTTTCTAACTTTTGATTCTTGGGGGAACGTCTTGTTTCGAGAGGTTAATTATACTCCAAATTAGATCGAGAAGTATAATTTTGCTATCCTTGTCAGATTCGATTCGAGGATGTTAAAATTGACTCCCAAGTCCCAAGTCACACATATCATAAATGCAGACGGCTTCTATGACCAATACGACAATTTTGATCACTTTTTGAATGTTAAATACACACGGAATACCCTAATGAATTGGGGCAGATGATAAGCAATTTATTCTCGTTTGAAATTTATTATATATAGAATATTTTTGTTAGTGTTTCGAATGTCACGACATAAATTAATTGTATGTTAATAAATTTAATTTTTTATTCAAAATAAAATACACACGACATACAAAGTCAACTACGCTAAAAGAAAGCAAGAAAAAGAGTAATTATTATGCATTTATCCAAATAAGAAAAAATGTATCACGGTGGTAGGAGTAAGGAGTTAAAAAACTTAATAGGGACTCGGCTTCCTTGACTAGTGTCTAAAAGTTGATGGTATTTAACTAATTTAATCAGAAAATTACTGTTTTAAATTTTTTTATTCCGACTTCAAATTAGTCGGACTATCACGATACCAAAATTTTCAATGGATAAAAAAGGCGAGACATACGTATTCTGATTAAATCTACGCCTATTTTCTTTTATCATATTTTCGTATAAATATGAATAAATTGAATTTATTCTTATAATTTTACTACAATGATATTGATAACAAACTTCTCCTGATCATCTTTTTCTAACGTAAAGTATATTGTAGGATCATTTGGCATCTTAAAAAGAAAAAAGTGCATGTGTAAACTCGTAAAGAATTTACAGGTGTAGTTCAATCATTAAATTAAATTATGACGATGTATCTTAATAATTTATACTTCCATATATCCCCCTTAAAAAATTATCGTTAACACCAAGTTATACATATACTCTCAAACTAAATTATTACGCTAATGCAATTATCTACCTCCGTTTCCTCTTATAAATAAATTGATCACTCAAAAATGACCATGCTATTTTTTTCGATTAATGAACATGATGTAAAAAAAATAAAAAAGTGAAAATAAAAAGACACGTACATTTCACCGATGAAATGTAAACTCATGATTTTTTTTAAGCTCCGAATGTAAGTGTGCGAAAATGCGCCACACTTTCCAAATGCCCATACAAATTTGATAAAATATGATTAGAGACATTTAAAATTCACAATAAATTTCCTTGGTACTAATATTATGAAATCAAGTCGGATCAATCGGCCAATGATGAATTAAATAAATTGAAAATTGTTTGTTGGAAAGAAATTAATTATCAAGAGGAATAGTAGTAAAAAGAGGAAACTTGAAACTATATAAGATACAGGGAAAAAAAGTTGAGAAGTGCATAAAAGGAAATGAAGTAAGAAATGAGGGGAACAAGTGGGAGTGGTACAAGGAAAATGTAGACAAATGAAAATAAAGGAGAAGTAGAAAAAAGGAATTAATGAATTATATAATTTCATTATGATATCAATTGAAAAAAAAATAATGTCGTAAAAACATGATCCAATATTGAACACCTCATCTTAAAACATGATCCAATATTGAACACCTCATCTTAACTTCTTTTCATTATTCATATGATATTTTACTCATATTAGATTTTTAAAATTATTAAAATGATAATATTTCAAGGAAAAAAAATAGTATTCCAATTGAACCCGATTTAGTCAATCAAACCATACAACGTGGCCATTCAGTTTTTAAAACGTTGGTCGGTATAAATTATTCCACAGCGACACTAAATATGAAACAAAAATAGAGGTTAAATTAAAATTTCAAGTAAACATGCACTAAATCATTTTAAAAAGAGTTATTTTCATAAATTTTTTCTAAACTATCACGATTTTTAAAATTTAACATCAAATTATGAACTTAAACTGTCGTGACTTTTTCATTTTAATTCTTCCGTCTACTTCTATTACCTTTTCGATTAGTTTTACTTTTTCTTATTTATGAAAAAACTAAATTATCTTTTTCTTCATAAAAATATAAAATAAAAAATATAAAAAATAAAAAATCGTTAGAAGAATTAAAATGGTAAAAAAATTGTCATTTATAAAAAAAAATTAAATTATCCTCTTCTATTTTTTTTATATTTATTGTTTGATGTGTTATGAAAGGAGAGATAATTTAATCGAAAAAAATAAAAAATAACAAAAAATTTGACAGAAGTAAAGGATTAAAATGAAAAAATAGTAATAATTTAAAGATAAAAAATAAATCCATAATTTAAGATTAAATGGTGATAGTTTAAAGAAAGTTTACGGAAGTGATCCTTCAAAAAAATAAAAGTTAAACTTCAACCATCTGCCCAACATAAAGAAGTGGTCCAGTGGTTCACATAACCTCTTTATCATTAGGCCTCCCCCACCCACTTTTTACGCAGCTCACAGTAATAACGATAAACAACAGAAGTTAATAATAATAATAATAATAATAATAATAATAATAATAATAATAAACAGAACCCCAAGTTCTGATTACTCTGATTCTTCCGTGCTCCACCTGACCACTCAAAATACCTCTGGACTCCTCCTTCCGTCTGCTGCTTCTTCCCAATCCCTCCCCAAATCCAACACTTAAACTTGCTACCTGCCGCCTGCCGCCTGCTGCGACGACCACTGCTACGCTGTTGCTGCTGCTCCTCCTGCTGCTAAAGTCGTATAGACGAAGCGTTTGGAGAAGGAAGCAGAGTAAAGTTGTGGCCTTTCGCTTCTCCCACACCCTTCCTTCCTTTTTCATTTTCCTCCCACCCTTTGTTCCGTTGCCTTGCCGTGCCTCTCCATCAAGGCATCACGGCCAGCGGCAGAAGGCCCCTGCGGGTAGAGAGTCCAAGCCTCCGGAGCTCGCCCATGGTGGACGCAGAGAGACCCCTGTTGGTGAGGGCCATGGGCAGGAGGAGGACGTGGGTCTGTCTCTTCCTCCTCGGCTACTCCCTCCTGCTCTCCTCCTCGTGGAATCTGCTCATCTCCATCCGCTCCTGGTATAACGCCACAGTCGGCGGCGGCGGCTCCGCCTACCCCTCCACCTCCTCCTCGTCCCTGGCCGTCGGCTGGCCGACGCTGTACGCGTCAGTGCTGTACGGCGGCGTGTTCGGCCTGCTGTCCATGGGGGCGGCGCTCGCCGTGGCCGTGCCGGCCACGCTGGTGACCTGGATCACCGTCCTGGTGCTGCTGGCCTTCGCCGGGCGGCCGCGGCGGGCGCTGGTCATGGAAGGGCGGAAGGTCACGGCCGACATAACGCGCATCGTGGGGAAGATCCTGCTCCGCGAGGGCAACGCCGTGGCCGGCGTGTGCGCCGTCGTCAGCTTCTTCGCCCTTCTCGTGAAGAGGAGAGGAGGTGGACACGGAGAAGGGGAGTAGTGGTAGGGAGTAGCTTCCTTCTTGTGCGCAATTAATAATGTTAACAGCTGGTCTGTGCGCTCTTCCCTTTCGCTCAATTACTTGTAAATAATCCTAATTCCTAATTTTTTTTATCTGTTTTTTTTTCCTTTCTGCAATGTTATAAGATTTTGGTTGAAGGAGAGAGATTTGTTTTAAGAGTTCCTATAGGATCATCTCGAGTTCATTTTTGGAAGCATAAATTTGATGATGGTGATATTGTTGTGGACTTTGTCTCAGCCCACATTGCACAAGTTTCAGGAGTTCTAAGAGTATCTGTATTAACTATTAATAAGCAAGTGCATGATATAGACAGGAATGAGTTTAATAAACGTGAGATTTCCACAATTTAGAATAAATCAAGTTTGGGATTTAGAGGATCGTGAGAACGCAGCACACACGCAGGGTTTACGATCAGAACAATTTTCTCCTGACTAAAAAAGGTAAAAAAAATCTAAATCCTCCTAGGTGCGAGTATTGAGAAGATTTTTGTGCCAACAATTAGAAGGATTTGGCACTTCTATAAAAAAACTATTGGCCGAAAGCAAAAGAGAGAAATTTTATCAAATGGAGTGTTGGAGTCATCTGTGAGAAATATATTAGCATTAATGATGATGTAGAACAAGTATTCATATCGTCATTTATAGAAGGGTTTGATTCAGCGTCCTCTCCGTTGGATATATGATCTGATGTATATTTTTTTGTGTGTTGTTTGTTTAGAGATTGACTGCAAAGGATTATTTAAGTTTAAACATTTTATTGCCACATAAGCAAATCTCAATTTATTGATTCTAAAGATCTTAATGGTATGAGAAGTGAAGTTATTACATTTATTATTAGAGTCTGGGTCAAGTCATTTTAAAATCTTAATGGTTTTCTCCTCAAAAAAATCTTAATGGTCTTGCATTTTGTGTTTGTGTTATCTATACAAGACTACTGCTCAGTGATAAAAAAAAGTGCACAATTACACTCAACCATAGATTTTTTTTTTTCTTATTGCCCAAACATTAATATACCGAAAGGTTTGGTTACTAATAAAGCGGAATGACGTATGATCCAAGTAACCGAAGCGGAATGACGTCGTATGATCCATGTAACCGACCCCACCTAGTGAGATAAGGCTTTGTTGTTGTATTGCCCAAACATACAAACGTTAAGAATCATCATGTTCCGTAATTTTTAAGGCAGCGCCTCCAACGCAAAAATCAAACTAAGAACATGGATTATAATCGTGCCAGCACATGCTCAAGTGATTGAAAATGGATGCCCGTCAACAACGTTCTGGTTTCAAACATGATCATAGATCCAAATGATGTTCTATGAGTTTTGGTTTTAAACATGATCATAGGTTGAAACGGAAAAAGAAAAACAATTCTATGGCATGCTCTGAATCTTGAATAGATTTGACAGCTCGGATCGCAAACTCCATTTCTGCCGCTCAAAGGATCCATGCCACACCATCAAGAGCTCAGAAAGCATGCGACAACCATTTTGTAAAATACATAACTAATATGGAATTAACAGCAACCACAAAATTACTAAAGTATCCGCTACATAAATTGCTGGATCTCATAAAGAGTTGCAGCTAAGAAACCTAGTCCACGATAACAACTGTCAAAATAAGATTATTCTTAGTAGATCATGTTCTCCAGAGCATTAGTTATATATTTACAGATTCTATGCAAACGACCATCTAAACGAAACGTGCTATTTGTTCTCCTCTGCAATCAGATCCAACACAACTTGCTTAATGCTTCCACCATTTTTCTCCAGCAACTTCTTGTTCTTGGCCCTATCATGAAACCCCTGCAACCACAAAGAAATCAGCTATGAATCCCGCATTATCAACATATTCAGGATCCAAGGACGAGTTGAAGGGCTTACCATTTCTTGCAGCTCCTCAAGGAGCATATCCCATTCTGTAAAACCACAAAGATCTTCCACAGATTGCTCCAGGTTGTAGCTGTTTTTCCTGAGAATCTCTTTGTTCAGGTCAGCATGCTTAAATCCCATGTCTTCAAGTTCCTTCAGCAGGGTTTGTTCCACTACATTCTCAGTTTCAGTTCTAGATGGTAGCACATCAGCTGTTACGGGTTCAAACAGGGATAATGGAATGTCAATGACAGGATATGACACTGCAGATGGAATGTCAACGAGAGGAGATGATACTGGAGTCGATGAAGGTATAGGCTTAGCAACAGCATTGTTGCTATCAGTATGTGCAATATCATGTGGGTTTTCACTGTCAAATGAAGGCTTTGCAGCAACATTGTTGTTATCAGAATGTGGAATATCATGTGGGTTTTCATTGACAAATGAAGGCTTTGCAACAACATTGATGTTATCAGACTGTGGAATATCATGTGGGCTTTCATTGTCAAATGATTCAACATTCATGGCCCCAGACTGGGCCTGATTGTCAGATGGCTTAAGATTTGCATTACCAACACTGACTTGACTGTCAAATGGCTCAAGATTTGTGTTACCAACTGGGACTTGAACGCCAAATGCCTCAAGAATTTCATCAGAACTGCTGACATAGTGCGCAAAGGATGCGCCAACTACAGGCTCAGCATTAACATGTTCATCTCCTAACCCATCAGCATTGATGCCTTCAGGTGGCAGATTCAAATTGATAACACTATTAGAAGAATACGGTACAATCACCTATCAAATATGAGATAAGTATGATCAACATTCAAGATATTAGCCTAAACCATGAAATAGAGATAAATGATATGATGAAACCATTTATAACTTCAAAAGCAACTTCAATGGAAGAAAGACCTGGATAAGAACCCAAACTGGTTGGCCAAATTTTTGTCCTGAAGGTGAGGCCAGTCTCCAGTATGATATATAACTTCCAGGGACGGGTGGTGAAACAAAATCTGCAGCAATGTCAATTTCCTTGCCAACTTGACAGCCCTCCACTGGCATCTGCAAGAGAAAACAGTCACTGAGACAGTCCATAACCATGTTTTTGCAACTAACAAAAGAAAAGGCTACAAAAGAACTAACCTCCAACTGAACCAAACGTCGCACTGAAAACTGATCCCCACCAACCCATTCAAGTTGTGTGCCATAGGGCCATGGAATAGAACCATTGTTACGCACCCTCCATATCTTAGTAAATGGAGTTGAAGGAGGCATCTCAGTGCCATCTACGACAGTCACGTCTTGGACAAAGCAACTTTCAAGTTTCACTCTAGATTTGGCCCCAACACCATGCAAATGCGGATACATCTTCCGCCTAGAAAACTAATCTCAAAAGAAGAAGAGGTATGACAACATATACCATAGAAATCTTAAAGTAAGATAAGAAAAAAAATCAGGATCGGAACCTACTGTCTTGTACTCTTTGAGCATCCTGTGAGATGATAATGGATGGGTTTTGTCAATCCTGGTATAATCAGCTTCAATACCCATCTGAGAGAAACAAATGCTGCACAAATCATAGTCCTCCTTCCTGCAAGAATGGAAATCAGAAAACGAGGAGATTAAGTATTCTAGCATACTATCGGGATAGAAAACAGGTTAGGAGTACTAACACTTTGGACTTGAATCTTGACCCTACAATTGGGTACATTCCACAACCATCACACCTCACTCCTTGGTGAAAAGTATGTCTGTCACTATAACCTTGAGGTTTTCGACGATTACGCCCATGTAATTGTATGCCTAAGGTAGTTGGAATATGCAGATCACGAACAGCTGTGCCACTGTGGTGGTTAACAGAGGCACCACCATCAAAGCAAAAGCCAGGGCTTGCAGGGTACATGGTTGTACTGGTCGGCATTTTTCTCCTACCACCATCCATCAAGCAAGAAATTCCATCCCCCCAACTTGGAGCAGAAATTGCCTTGATTCTGCCCTTTATTTGTTCCTCATCCTTCTGAGAAGGCATGGAAAGAGGGGCCACAGGCATAACAGATTTTCCACGACAATTAACAAGCTTACTTTTATCATCATAATCCACATTCTCTTTGCCAGTCCAATCAGAGGACAATAATCCATCATTAGGTGGATATCCTTCTGAATTTGACACATTAGGATGTTCACAAGCATCTAAATTCAGATCAGGAAAAGGAGTTTTCATCAATCCAAATCCACCAGGACTGAGGTTCACACTCTCATGTCTCTTTTGAAAATGAACTGGAACTCCAGTAGATGAAGTTGGCAATCCAGCAGAAAACATTGATGGTTCCGGTTCCTCTTTGGGGAGATGAGTTGATTTAGTTGCTTCCTCATCATCTATCCCTGGTCGTTCACCTGTGGAGTTATTGGGAATCTGACCGATGGTGGATATTGCCATCTTGGCAAACTCAACTGCTGCTTGTGACAAAGCACGTTGCAACTGAATGGGAAAGGGATCAGCTGATGGAGTTGACACAGGAATGGATGCATCTTTTGATCTAGTTGTATCACCAGATGTTCCTGATGACTCACCTGTGGAGTTATTGGCTGGCTGACTAATATTAAAACCTATCTTTGCAAAGGTGTCCATCAATTCAGGCGGTAGTAAGGGCGGTATAGTGCGAGTAAGAAAATCAAGGGGATCTTTATTGAATCCATTAAAGAGGGGATCTGCCGGGGATTTCTGTGCTTCATTTATGGTCGAACTGTTTTTAGGCGGTTGCTGCTCAACTTGTGGCGGTACTTCACACTTGTAATTCAATACCTCATGTTTGACATCAGGAGCAGTTGCAATATCAGATTTCAACTGCACATTGATTCTAAGAGGATTAAGACGCTGGGACATAACAGCATCCCATAGCTCATCATCATTATCCAGTGATACAAAATCGCCATCTTCATCAACATATTTAAGGATAAGATCATCACGTGGATTGAATTTGAAAAGATCAATGATCTTTCTTCTGAGTTTATTCAAGTCATGATCAATCGTGTTGCCACGGGCACATGCACCAAATCGCTTAAGCAGGTCACCATACTTTACCTGGAATATCAAGTAAATGAAATGAGAAGAAAGTTCACCATCACATTGGCAAGTTTATATCACTATTAATTGATACTCTGCCCTGATAATATATCCATCAAAATTTAGACTTTATGTCCCCGAACATACATGATGTTACGAAGAGACAAATTATTCTAGATATATATATGTACCTTCCCTCATCCATTTAAGCTTGAGGCACATTCTCTGTATTTTTTTGGAGGATCAACATACTCTATACATTAACAATAAGCAATTATCTTATCTGAAGTTTATTTGTAAACTGCCTGCTTCAGGCATTATTTATTTTTTACTTCTGATGACAACAATTACAACTGAAGATCACATCTTAAACACATTCTTGATTTTCTCCAAACATTAATTTGATTTGAACCCTTCTTTGCTACAGAAAACTTATCACTGTTGTTTATGATCAATAAAAAAATATCTAAGATAAATATAGCAATGTTTGGTTGAGAGGAATATAAGTGCTTGAGGAGCTATTAAAAAAAGGAAACATAAGGCACTGCACCTCTAAGAAAAAAAATAAACATGACAGCTCCACCTCATATGGCAACTCAACACAGTGTTGTATTTCATAGTTTTCATTCGTATGCAAAAGCCATTATTAACTATTAAACCACAAATATAACCACAAAATAGTATCAAAGGACATGTTCATCTTTTATTGGAATGAAGGAAATATAGTTTATCAAACAATCTTAACATGTTTCATATTTAGTTAGCCAGCCATAGCTAGGTAAATTTTTCATCTGCTTTTGACAAATTTCCAGAGAAATCAGAATCACAAAGATTACAGCTACTTCAAATTGTATAGAAAATCATGTCAATAGAAAATATGAAGCATCATACTACAAACAGCAGAACCATCCCATTCACTAGTGTCAAGAGAAAAAGCATCTGACTCTTTCATGCATACTCCACTTGGCCCGGGGGGATATAGCTCAGTTTGTAGAGCTCCGCTCTTGCAATTGGGTGGTTGCGATTACGGGTTGGATGTCTAATTGTCCAGGCGGTAATGATAGTATCTGAACCGGTAACTGAGTTTATTACGGTACCTGAACCGGTGGCTCACTTTTTCTAAGTAATGGGGAATTTTAAATAAAATAATAGAAAATCTATCTCAATTACTTCGTACCAAACAACCCCTTAGTGAATATTTCCTTTACCTAGTCTCCCTTCCCTTCCCCTTAATAATATTTGAACCAAACAAATCCTAGCACCTTATTGCAAATCAAACACCTCACACATCGCCTTTTATGAACAAAATTCCTAATCAAGGAAATCATAGATTAGATATTTTCATCTCCACATCTGTGCAAAATGAAAGGACAGCTCAAAATGTTTTTTTTATTTTCTTGTCATGGAAATCTAAGGTCGACAGGACATCTCTAGTTCAGGTATTAACCTTAGAAGCCGAAACATCTCAAACTTCTTCCACATGCTATAAAAATGAAATATGTGGCGTGTTCGGATATAAGGAGGAAAAAGAGGTAACTGGAAGAGAGAAGGTAACGAAAGGAAAAAAATCATACTCATTCCTTCAACCTCGAATTGGAGCATTTAATCTTTGACCATTTAAAAGGAATTGTAGGTTAATATTTCAGTTGTCTTCATTAAAGTTTCTCTTCAATAAGAGAATGGAAGTTTTTTCCCCTTCCCTTCCATTCCTCTAAATCCAAACAAGTCAACGAGTGAAATAAAGTTTTAATCGAAAACACGTCATCTACATGCAAACAGGAAGCAGAAAGCACATATTTGGTCTGAATGCCAGTTACGAAACCCCATATGAAAAAAAGAAAAAGAAAAAAAAGAAGAAGAACATCTAAAATATCCATGAACAAAACCCAACGGGCAACAGTTCCATACATATTCAGAATTCAGTATAAACAAACCTCAAAGAACACAAAATGGATGGAAGACCCAACACAGGCAAAGTTCACAGCGATCGTTCACAAAACCGCATGATCAAAATGTTGAATTTTGAATTAAAAAAAAACCTCAAACATCGGATACGCAAGCAATCGATCAGGAGCAAACATAGGAAAACAGCACCTTGATCACGAAATCCCGAACTTCGACGAATGGCTCCATGGGAGCCGAATCGATGAGCGAGAAGGGAAATTGGGGGTGCGCCAGCTTGATCGCTGAAAGGCAGAAGCGCCCTCCGATCGGAACCCTAACGAGGTGAGGAGGAGGTGATGGACCAAACGGAGAAGGACGCACGCATATGTTACGGAGCAAACTGAGGACGATGCCAAGGAGATGCCTATTGATTTATATAGTGCTTTTTATGAAGTGCTTGTGGAAGGGGCTCGAAATTTTATTTCTTTATTTCCCCCTTTTTCTTCATAAGCAAGCAAACGATACAAAGTAAACAAGTGCAATTTCTTGAAAATAAAATAAAATGCTAATAATGACACCATTGACTTGAAGAGTAAGTTGGAGTGTCCAGATTTTGGATTGGATTTAATGAGAACGATTAGTTTAAGTGGAGAAATAATGTATCAAGTATGTTTTATTTACTGGAATTTATTTATGTTTTTTCGAAAAAGGATTAGTTTTGCTTGATAGCATGGTATCAAAAAATGTTTTAATTTCCAATTATTTAAGGGGAAAATAATATATATATATATATATAAATTGTCAATTAGAACAGTTAAGAAAATTTGTTTCCACCAAAAGCAATTAAGATATTTTGCATATTTTGGAAATAGGTTAAAAAGCAATTAAATAAAGAAAGATATGCATGTTCTGTTTTGGCTAAACTTATATAAATCAGTTTGAAAATATGAAATTCTGCTTGTTTCTTTTATAAAAGAAAGTAGTAGTTAGTTTTATCATAACTAATTAGTTATTACCAATTTTAATATATATTTTTTTCAAATGCGAAATAACTTATTTTCTAAAATAATTTATCAGCATTCACATTTATCAATTACTTTTATGAGCTAAATAATCAAGTGGACGGCAATGAAAACTAACGGAAGCGATGCCTCATTCTGTTAGTTCAATTAAATGGCATCAGATGATTGAAACGGAAGATAAAAATTGAGAACTTGATTTCCACCAATTGATTAAACTATTTGGATGCAACTAATAACATTCCACGAGGCAGTAGAATAGTGTTCTTTTATGTAGGAAATAACGAATATGTGAGGCAAAATTTAAACTATATATGAGTTATGGTGGATCGTCATTTAATAATTTACATGATTTTTTACGAAAATGCATTTATTTATGAATTATTAATTAAATAATAATCTAATGACTTGTATATATGAATCATTTTTACCACATAATCTTTATCCCCTTTTATACATTTGACTCTCTCTTTCTCTCTCTCTCCCCTCTCTCTCTCTCTCTCACAAAATTCCACGCCTTAATGAAACTTTTTCTTCCTTCTCCGACTCTCTCTCCCCTACAGATTTTTTTATGTTACTAATTTATTTTACATTCTGTTTCTTATTTTTAAATTAACCCAATTATATAATTCTCAAACTTTTTTATTACCTCTTAATTCGTTATTAAAAATATTAACTTATTTTATTGAGTTAATAAAAATTCTAACTTCGTCACAAAAAATAATTGGCTGATTGATTGACTAATTAATTATGTATTGTTTATATTTTTTATTAGTTTTACATAAAATATTTATTATTAATAAGATTAATTATTTTATCATAATTTTCTAAAATTATTGTATCATATTTTTAAATTATATTTCTTACAGAAACATTTATCATAATTTGATTCCATAACTTTATTATATTATTTTACATCCATTTGTCCCAAAATTGCACGTTTCACTATCTCAGATGTTCGAATAAAAAGAAATGTGACATTATGAAAGCATGCAATCAGTACAAAGAAAATAAGTAAATTGACAATATCGATTCATTTATTTTTAGCTTTAAAATTATAAAGTATAAAAGAACAATTGTCATAAAAATATGATAAACGATGATATTGAAGAATTGAAAAGATAAAAAGGGTTTAATTATCCGAATTTTTATTCCATGCTAAATGTGGTAATAGAATTTAGTTTTTATTTGAACAATAAGGCGATTTAATTATCGCACACATTAACGAATATAATTTAAATATCCTTAAATATTGTTTTTATCTTATTTTGTTTTGATGTGAAATATCTAATATTTCATGAAAGCTAACATAAGTTCGTAAGCTTAGTTTATAAAAATCATAGGAGTTTGTTATTAACTATGTAACCTTAATTTGTAAATATTATTTTTATCTCAATTCAAATGTTGCGTTTAATAAAATAAGAGAGTTTTCTAAAGCAATTGTTTAAGAATTTAATTCAAGACTAACCATATTTATTGGTGTTAGTTGGATGTCATAATTGTTAGTCTTGATAAATCAACTTTCCTTTCCTTGGTTATATCATTCTGATTAATTTATAAATAAATAAGTATTATAAGCAAATCTTTCATTAATGTCTCAAAAAATACGGAAACTTGTTAATTCAGACAAATGAACAATCAGTTGGGATCAATAATAAGAATATGATGCCCAGAAATTCAAAGATTTATTAATTTAATCCAAAATTAAAGATTTTTAAGAGTTAAAATGATAATTCGAAAAGAAAAAGTATACTAGGTAAAGGATAAAAAAATAAGTAAAGATAAATATTTGTTAAAATTAATTAACAAATTAAAAGTATACTGAGATTAAATATTTAAATTTTAGTCTAATATAAATTTAACTTTTAGTTAGAATGAGTTAACAATTGCAAGACTAAAATATTTAAGAAATAAAATAACAATATTTTATTACTTTATTGTGAGATCAAATAATATGATATTATTTAAACCCAAAATTAGGGAAAATTTCTAAACTAATCATATGTCAATTCTAGTTATAATTATAATTCTTGAAAGAGTTTAAATTGAATTAGAAAAGAATCATTATTCACCTCAATCCATATAAATAGGTCTCAAGAGACATCATATTTTTCTATCACACAAATCTCTTCTTTTTTTTTCTTCTCTCTTGTGAGCAAGCGCGTACCAAAGTGCACAGGGTTCTCAAGTTGTGACAAGTTGATCATTTTTCCCTTGCTCATCATCTGATTTGATAAGTTTCTGTCCACCTGATTAATATGAACTTAAAATTGATACGAAGTCACATTTATTTTCTACGGCCTTGATTGATTCAAGTGATCGAAAGATAAAAAATGAGAGTTACCATTAGCCTACTTAAATGAGAGATTCTTCCTACATATATTTTCATCTCATGCGAGGTCATCTTACTCGACGGGGCACTGACCGTGGCATGATCAGTCATTAACCCATCATGATCTAAGTAGTTACACACTTATGTGTTTGCAATGGTATTATCTAAAAGTGAAGAGATCTTTCAACTTATAGATAAGATGAAAGAATATAAATGGTTAAAGATGAATGGGAGAACTGTCCTTATGAATATGAACAACAAATATGAATATGAAAAATGAAATGAAATCAAAAGGCATGATGATCTCTTTAAATTGGTTCTCCATGATTATTCACTCGTATAGTTGATTTATATGCTTGCTTTATGCATTTTTTTATGGACTACTTTGTGACCTATAAGAATTCACACTTAGCTTTATGCTATCAGTTAAGTCTGCTTCATGTGTGATCTCCATAGGTACATGATATGGATGTGAGCCTAGTTGATATATGTGGCGACTATAACTCGGGTGGTGCAAGCACATGATTATCGTAGAGTTTAGATGGAGTCTATTTTTCTTTCATTATAAAGTTGTACTGGGATAATGTATGAGACCTATTGAATTGTAATAAGATATGGACTTTTATATGCCAAGATTAATGTACTCTTATTTTATCATTTTCAGAATTTCCATATTAATTGTTGTAATATTTTAGTTTAAGTCTTTCACTTATGTGTCATATTTTTTTACCATCTAGGTCAATGAAATAGTCAAAGAAGTACCAAGACAAATGGCACATGGAAGGAGAGTTTACCTCATGGCGAGGTCAAATTTCGAAACGTTATAGTTATAGACATGGTGGATTGTGCTCCTATATATAGAAGAACATGTGCATGCCACCGATGAAGATATGCATTAACGTCGTATGGTGCATCCTTAATAAGTGACAACTCGCGAAAACAACATTTATGATTGAAACATGACTTATCATAGTTAAATAATAGTAAACATTATTTATGATTGATGGATAATGTCTAAGAGTTAATATATAGTTGATTGCATTTTTTAATGCTTGGTGATAACAATTGATCGATTAATAATTGTAGCATATTGATTATTACTTATAATTAATAACATTTGATTAATAATTACTAAATAAAATTGAAATAAATTATGATAAAATAAATGACCATGCAAAATTAATGATTGATAATGAATATCAATATTAATTAACAACCAACATGAATAATTTGAATAGACATTGGATAATTGATATTGAAATTGATTGTGATGATTGATTATTGTTAATATGCTCTATTAATTATTTTATATTTTAATATGCATTTAATTTTCTTTTATACCATACATACTAAGTATTTATGTCCAAGATATTTTTCTTTATACTTGAAGCAATATAAATATATAGCAATGACGATGTCGTCAAGTTCGAGAGTTCAAGTAAACTCATTTTTTGTTCAGTAAACTCGTATTGTAGAATCGAATCATAAATTCATAGAGTTTATATACCAAATAAGTTTAATTATTTAAGTAATTATTCTAAACTTATAAACATATATCTATCATCCATAAATCATAAACAACTAATATATTTTACTAATATGAAATAAATATGAAAGTAATCAAAACAAGAACTATAATTTACAACTAATAAATGTTAACTACCTATTAACGATTATGTTTATTAAGATAGAAAAATATAAAACATAAAAATGCGTAAAAAATGGTCATAGTATAACTTCAAAATTACCACACTGATTTCACTTTCAATCACAAATACATTAATCAAATAAAATATTTAATATTTTACAAATAATTTATTGTACAACATAAATAATTATGTGTAATCATATCGTATAAAATCATATAGAATCTATAAGAGTTTATAAAATTCCACAAAATTTTTTAAATTAATATTTGTGTTAAGAGTCTAAGTTACTTAAGAGTTTATGTCGATTTGATTCATTTTACTTATCTAAAATCTTAAACTCATAGTTTAAGAGTTTGATTCGAGAGTTTAACAACATTGGTGGTGATGAGACAATTTGTGTTTTCTATAATTGAATTAAACATAAATATCAATATTGATATGGGCCTAATAATTTATATTGTGAATAAACATACAATATAAATTTCAGTCTATAATTCACAATTCACTTTCGCTAATATAAAGTTTACTAGTGTTTAACTTATGCAAACTAATTTGTTAATTGATGAAAACAATAAACAATAGAATTAGATAGCAATTGAAAGATGACTTCCTTAATAAATGTTCAAGTTTACATTTTGAGGTTGTACTAAGAATGACATGATGCTAATATTGATAACGTTTCTTAGGGTTTGTCTTATTATAGTTAATATAAAATAAGATAAATACCACAGTGTGTGAATAAGAGAGAATACTAGATCAATGCTCATTTTTCATTAAATTAAAAGATAAATAGGAACCTTCACTGAAAAAGGAAATTTGTGAATGTACAACAATGATCCGTTGCAAATGAATTTCATAATAATTTGCAATGAATTATATTTTCACTATCAATTGACACATAAAATGATCGTTGCAAAGTATGCAACAAGATAAAAAAAAAATTAAAAGAAGTAATTTTATTATCCATTTATTTAACAATATTTTAACTATAAATTTTTAAGTATAAAAATATAACTATTTTTAATAAGAAAAGTTTGTCACTATCATCGTCGTTGCTTTCTCACATTTTCATCATCTACATATCAAGTAAATATTTTTCTTATTAATTATTTAATTATTAATTTAAACCAAATTCTTAAATTAAATCATTATTTGATGAGTTTGTGATTATCCCTAATTTAACACAAGTTTTAAATATTTACTCAGATTCAACAAACAAAGGGAGGAGTTAATTTTTTTTTAGATGAAGATATGACATGATTAAAACAATGTAGGTTTACATTTTAACATAACTAGAACAAAGTAGCAACTTAAAGCAAAATAAAAAAAATATATTAAAGGAGTGAAATAAAATATTGGCACCCTAATGGAATAAATGTAGTAAACAAATATAAAAAAGTAAAAGCTAGAATATTAAAGGGTTTTATGGTGAGTATTATAAATCAATAATTTTGTATGACGATCAAGGAAAGAGAAATAAAGATATGGAATTTCCTAGAATTTCTTCTTTTAATATGAGCCTGCTAGTTGCTTTAGGAATAACACCTCAATAATTTCATATTTGAACATAACAAAATGGTAAATCTTAATCAAATCAATGCTTAAAAAATTTAAATCCAAAACTATTAGCTCCTAGTCAGTTCTATAAGATTATAACAACTTTTGTCAATCTCCTTTGAATGCACGTGACCAAGTACACAATCTTTCTAATGTGATTCTTCCAACATTATCCATAGACACTATCTATTCATGACATAAAAAAAAGGTTGTCCGATGGTACTTCAAGGACTAGTGTCCATGGAAATAGTGTGATAATACTTTTTGCTCATGGGGAGATTTTGTAATTTGATTCTAGGTGGTGCTTGATAAATGAATAAGATATGATTCACCTTAATCAATCCAAATATACATAAAAAATAAATTGAAATAGAAAATTAATCAAAACTTAAAAAGTGTGTTAATATAATTTTATTATTCTTCTTGACAAAAACAATTACTAGCCTGAGTTTTTCCTCTTCTTTGTCCTTTTCTAATCTTATTTATTGTTACAACAACATACATAAAAATGAAGAAATAATACTACTAATAATAATAAATATTTATGTCAATGAAGTGGAATGAGGAGAAATTGTGAGAGATAAATGCACAATATTATTATTTCCTTTTCAAGATTAAGTTGTTGCTTCATTTGAATTTATGAATAGTTTGTTTATGTGTTCCTCTCAATTCGTTCAAGAGATCTATTTTCTATGGAGTGTACCATGAGAATTGCTCCATGAGACTGAACAATGGTGGTTGGGGGCTGCAATTATGTTGTTGGAATACTAATTAAAAATAGTGCCCCTAAACTATTGCGTGCTTGCACTCGCACGGGATCATGATATGAAGTTTGGTACTAAAATCTTTCATCAATTTTATATCATCTTCCACTTTGTCATTTGCTCAAATCATATTTGGTACCTTTGGCTGTTACATTACATATGTAGATACTTATTGTCATATTTTTGCTGTAAAACTTTCTCTTTGGTAGTCTAGAATTGTTTTGCTGATTTTGGCATCGCAATTGTATGCTTAAACACGAGTCTTGTTGCACTTTCATGGAGAAACACAAACCAATTAGTTTTATGCGCATCATTAGCATTTAGCATTTCTCTGTTAACAGTGGGGTTCACTTCTAGCGTATAATTTATTACTTATGAAAAAACATCAACTTTGATTCTTCTAATTTATAATTTGCAGTTTGATTGGCAAAGCAGATTTAATTATTTTCGACATTTGTATTTTATTTAGTTTAATTAAAAGTTTGCATTTATATTATCTAATGCTTAGACAATTGCATCTGCGCATTAGATAGCACAAGGCTCTTATTAGTTTCTATCTAAAAATTATGACACCTAAATAACTATTTGTGCATTTGGCTCATTAAGTTAATAGAGAAAAAATTATATCTCCAAATACAGAGTTGATTCACGCAATCACTTTTTTCTGAATTAAAAGATTCAAGATTTCTGCATGATCTAATGTGCAACACATCATGTAAGCATTTAAAATCAACATGTTTTTTTTTCTTTTAATAAATGCACGAAGGAGTTGATTGGAATGCAAGATCATGAATACAAAGTAATTAATGTCTTTTTTGGAGTAAATTACACGAATGGTCCCCAACTTTGAGTCGATTTTTAATTGGTCCATCAACTTCAATTTATAATCAGAACGTCCTCCATCTTTTACTTTCTTGCACGCTTAGTCCTCCTGACCGGTGATAGTGAGTTTTTCGGTTGCCTTACTTACGTAGTGAATTTTCTCTCTCCTTCACGTCATTTTATATCCGCCACGTCATTATAAAAATTAAAAAAATAATAAAAAATGATGAAATTTCCGTCATTAAAAAATTTTAAAATTAAAAAAACCAAGAACCGAAGAGAGAGAGAGAGGAGGCGGTCCGCCTCTCTCTCGGCCGGAGCTCGAGCTCGAGCTCCGGCGAGCTCGAGCTCGAGCTCCGGCGAGCTCGAGCTTGCCGGAGCTCGAGTAGAGGGGGGCGACCGCCCCCCTCTCTCTCGGCTGTAGAGCTCGAGCTCAAGCTCCGGCGAGCTTGCGGGAGAGAGAATGAGGGGGGCGGTCGCCCCCCTCTCTCTCGGCTGCAGAGCTCGAGCTCGCCGGAGCTCGAGCAGAGGGGGCGACCGCCCCCCTCCTTCTCTCTCCCGCAGCGCGGTCGTCCCCCTCTCTCTCGGCTGGAGAGCTCGAGTAGAGGGGGGCGGTCGCCCCCCTCTCTCTCGGCTGCAGAGCTCGAGCTCGAGCTCCGATGAGCTCGAGCTAGCCGGAGCTCGAGCAGAGGGGGCGACCGCCCCCCTCCTTCTCTCTCACAGCGGGTCGCCCCCCTCTCTCTCGACTGGAGAGCTCGAGAAGAGAAGGAGCTCTCTCTCTTCAGCACAACTCTTGATTTTTTTTTATTTTTAAAAATATTTAATGACATAGAAATTTCATCCTTTTTATTATTTTTTAATTTTTATAATGACGTGATGGACATAAAATGATGTGGAGGAGAGAGAAAATCCGTCACATAAGTAAGGCAACCGAAAAACCCACTATCACCGGTCAGGAGGACTAAGCGTGCAAGAAAGTGAAAGATGAAGGATGTTCTGATTATAAATTGAAGTTGGGGAACCAATTAAAAATTGACTCAAAGTTGGGAGACCATTCGTGTAATTTACTCCTTTTTTGTATTATCATGAGAAAAACTCTTTGTTCTAGATTCTAATATCTAATTCCATTCACATTTCATCTCTTGAGGTAAATAACCTAATCTACATAACACATCTCTTCTAGTTGTTGCATATGATAAAATTAGTTTCACCATGTTTTTCCTTTGTTTTATTTTTTCTTTTAATTCTTGTTAAGTAGAACGTGCTATTGCGAGATAAACATTAAAACAACATTATATCTAATTACTAAAGTCTCAGTATCTTCAAATTGGTCATAGGTCTTTGGACTTCATTTGTAGTCTTGATCTCAAAAGAAGTCTTCATGCAAAGAAAATCAGTGTTATGTTTTTAGGTCATCAAATCTTCTAATATGCATCTGTTAATTAATGTCTTGAATCCTACTTTAACTAGAAATCTATTTGGATCCCAAAAAGTAAAAGGAAATCTGTTTGACATATTCTGTATATTTTCTTATCATGAGATTGTTAAGGAATTAATTTATTTCTTTATTACAAAGATCCATTGGTGAATAATATACCAAAAGATTTGGTTACTAATAGAGCGGAATGACGTCGTATTATCCATGTAGCCGACCACACCTAGTGGGATAAGATTTTATTGTTGTTTGTTTGTTTGTTGTATTACAAGGTAGGTGTCCTATTTTTGGGATTAATATAGAGTCCCAGTTGATCTCTAATTCATATCATCTGTTAAAGAAAGTGTCTATATAAACTTCCTAGGGGTCCAAAGAGAAATCAATTTGATCTTATAATCTTCTTCTGTTTCTTTCATCTAATACAATTCTGCGTCGCCTTAAATTTCTCGAGTTTTCTCGCGGTGCATAATTTCTCTCGTGCAGAAATGCTAACAAACTGGTATTAGAGCGAGGCTTTATCGTCGATCCTCCGTCAGACGTAGAGATGGCATCGCATAACGTGAACATCAAGAAATTCACGGGACGAAATAGTTTTAGTCTCTGACAGATCAAGATGAAGACACTTCTGAAACAATAAGGAGTCTGGGCACCGCTCGCGAATGTGTCAAAGAACAAACCGAAGGAGGAAGACTCAAAAGGCAAAGAAAAGGAGTTCGACCTTGTAAGTTTGGCAACACAGGAAGAGAAGGCGCACTCTATGATCCTGTTGTGTCTGACGGATGAGGTAATTATCGAAGTCGCCGATCAAGAAACGGTATATGGTATGTGGTTAAAACTTGAGAGTCTCTATATGACTAAGTTTCTGACCAATAAGTTGTTGTTGAAGCAACGTCTATTCGCCCTTCGCATGCAAGAAGGTACTCCTCTGAAAGATCATCTTGATCAGATAAATACTCTGTTGATAAAATTATGAAATATAGATGTGAAGATTGAAAATAAAAATGCTGCCCTACTTCTGTTGGTGTCTCTTCCTCTGTCGTACAAAAATTTTGTTTAGTTTGTTATCATCGAAAGAGACACGATTACTCTGAAAGAAGTAAGATCGAGTCTACATACTCGTGAACTTCGTCATAGGACTTATGGCAAGGTTGTGGATATTCAGGCCTCAAGGTTGATAACAATCACAGAAAAGACAAATCCTAAAAAAGATAAGTCGAAGAAGAAGAACATCAATTCGAAGGACATCTACAACTACTGTAAAGAACCGTGTCACTAGAAGAAGGATTGCTCTAAGAAGAAGAAGAAAGACACGGTTGCTGCAATAGCTCACCATAGTAGCGAATCTGATGACGATTTGGCTCTCATGGTGTCTAATTAGAGATGTTTGAAGGAGAGTTGGATTCGCGACTCTGGATGTTCCTATCATATGACTTCGCACAGAGAATTGCTCTCAACTTATCAGAAGATTGATGGTGAAAATGTCATCATGGGCAATGATGCAACCTCTAAAATAGTTAGAATCGACTCAATTTAGATTAAAAGTCATGACAATCGAGTGAGGACATTGATAGAGGTTCGTCATGTTCCACAACTAAAGAGAAATATGATATCGTTAGGAGTTCTGGACTCCAAAGGATGTCGGATGAATGCTACAGGAGATGTTCTCACGGTCACCAAGAGTGATGTTGATGTCATGAAAGGAGTCAGGCAAAAGTCCTTGTACATACTACAACGCACAGTAATTTCTGGTGTGACTACAATAGGTAGTTCGTTCAAATCAAAATCAGAAGCATCCAAATTGTGGTACATGCGACTTGAACATACGAGTCAGAAAGAAATGGACATCCTCAGTAAACGCAATCTTCTGGATGGTCAGAAGATATCTGAAATTGGATTCTGCAAGCACTATATTTTTTCAAGCAAAAATAGTATCAATTCAGTAAAGCCGTGCACAAAAGGAAGGCAGCACTCGATTACATCCACGCCGACTGTTGGGGCTCCTCTCATGTTCTATCTCTAGGAGGTTGTAGATACTTCCTAATAGATGATTACTCAAGGATGACATGTGTATTCATGATGAAGCAGAAGAGCGAGGCATTTGAAGTTTTCAAGCAATGAAAAACTCTGATGAAAAATCAAACATTGAGAAAAGTAAAACATCTTTGTACCGATAACGGCTTAGAGTTTTGTTCATCTGAATTTGATCGATTATGCAAGGATGAAGACATTGTCAGACATTGCACCGTCAAAGATACACCACAGCAGAATGGTGTAGCAGAACGCATAAACAGAACTCTTCTGGAGAGGGCACGGTGCATGCTCTCTAATTTTGATTTGAACAAGTCATTTTGGGCTGAGACTGTTAGCATAGCATGTTATTTTGTCAATCGGAGTCCTGCAATCGCGATCGATCTAAATACTCCCATTGAGGTATGATCAGAAAACTCTGCTGATTATACTAATTTGAAAGTCTTTGACTGTCTAGCATATTATCATGTCAGTGAAAGAAAGCTTGAACCAATGACCAAAGAAGGAGTCTTTGTGGGATATGGTGCAGGTGTAAAAGGCTTCAGAATTTGGTCACCCTCATAGCACAAAATTATTCACAGCAGAAACGTATCAAGCAGAAATCAGATGTTGTTGACTCAATAGAGGATGATGTTAACAAATAGGTAGAGTTTGGATTAACTCCAATTCAGAATGAACCAGAAGAATCTCATCAGATTGAACAATTAGAATCTAAGGAGTAAGCAAAAAAAAGTAACGTCAAGTCTAGCTGCAGGACGTGCTCGCAGACAAGTAGGTCCTCCTAAGCGTTATGGCTTTGAGGACATGGTGGCATATGCATTCCAAGTAGTTGAAGAAGTGGAATCGTCAGATCAAGTTACAAGGATGTTATCGCATGTGCAGAATCAGAACAGGGTCTGGCGACGGCAAAGAGTATTAGATATCTGATTGTATGATTCAATTCAAGGTGGAGATTTGTTAATTAATGCCTTGAATCCTACTTTAATTGGAAATTTATTTGGATCCCAAGAAGTAAAAGGAAATCTGTTTGACATATTCTGTATATTTTCTTATGATGAGATTGTTAAGGAATTGATTTATTTTCTTATTACAATGTAGGTGTCTTATTTTTGGGATTAATATAGAGTCCAAGTTGATCTCTAATTCCTATCATCTGTTAAAGAGAGTGTCTATATAAACTCCCTAGGGGTCTAAAGAGAAATCAATATGATCTTGTAATCCTCTTCTGTCTCTTTCATCTAATACAATTTTGTGTCGCCTTAAATTTCTCAAGTTTTCTCGCGCTGTATAATTTCTCTCGTGCAGAAATCCTAACAGCATCCTTCAGTCAGCTTAGTAATTGGATAAATTGGACTTTATTTTCAAAATGTCAATAGTACTAATTATTGAACGTTCTCTCAGTCATATCTTTTTGCATTAGTTTTTTAGTTAAAGCTTTTTTTTCTCTATTAATGAGAAAGATGATGCTTTCACTGAGCTATAATATAACAAAGGATTATGAGTTTATCATGTGAAAACAAAAATTAGAAAATAATTAAAGAAGCTCTGTCATTGTAAAGGTTGTGACATACTGTATGTACAATTTAATGTGTATGGTTCTAATTTCATTTGTATTTTCTTTAGCAATCATAGTTCTAGAATGCAATTATGCCACATCTTTTTATGTTAAGTTTTAAAGTTCTATTTTATTATAGTTCATGTATAAGACTAAAGGATAAAGCCACACTTTAATTTAGAACTCACAATTTTCGAGTATTGATTCCCTAATACATGTACTTTAGAAAAGTTTATTTGATTTGTAAATCTTGTACCTCATCTTTTACTATTAATGTTCTCTATTTTTTTTATCAATGCTATTTTGATATCATCATGAATAAAAATTTTATTTTTCTATATTCGTCTGGCCGAGAGATATTTAAAATATATTTTAAAATGGGAATTGATTTTAAATAGATATGAAAACAAATCAATTACTTATGATAATTCTATGAAAAAATTTATATTTAATATAAGAATGTCAACTATATCTTACATTATTAACATCTTTGCCTAATTATTTATTAAATCAATCTCCATTTTTATATCTTAGGTTATAGTGATTGATTTGGTTGAAAGTTTGGGTCGTCTTGCGCGGACATGCAGTCTGCTTTGAAATTGGATGTTTATCATCTGCATTTCACATTCTTTATTAAGTTGTTATAAAAGGAATTTCTATCTTTTTTTGTTGATTTTTTCACACAAAAAGTAGGTATTTGAATGCTAATGTATTTGCCCTACAAATTAAAAGGATTTAAGAGAAAGAAATCTAAGTTATTTAGATTTGATTTTAGAGATAAATTAGAGTGGTGTGAATCTTTGGATTAATTTGAACAAAAAAGATAAATAGAAAAGTATTATTCTCCTTTCAAAGAAATTTAAATTAAAAACAGTAAGAAGTGAGCAAACGGAACAAATGCAATGTATATTTTTGCTTCTCATGATATGCTAGTCTTATATCAATTTGAATGTATTTGAATATCCATATAATAAACAAATCGAGCGGAAGAATCAAATGAAGGAAAAGTTTGTATGTTTTGCTCGGGGTTAAAACTTCTCATTTGTTAACATACAAGGCATGCAAATAAAATAATAAAGAGCATAAGATAAACAAATCATTATTATTACTCTTCATCATTTCACATTTAAAACTTAAATACAAATAATCAAGATTGTTATATTTTCTTTCTCTTAATCATATCGTCTTTATAATCTATTGAATTATTAACATACATGTTAACGATGACGACGATGACGAAGATGATGATGTTGATGATGATGATGGGTTCTTGGATATTATGACATGTACATATATATGTTAAAATTATTCTCCAGCAAATGAATATATCAACTTGTTATATATGTTTAGCCCATTCTTTTTATCAGCAACTTGTTATGTTTTCTTTCTCTTAATTATGTTGTCTTTATGATCTATTGAATAATTAACATACATGTTATCAATAATGATGATGATGATGATGTTGATGATGGGCTCTTGGATATTATGACATGTACATATATTTGTTAAAATTATTTTCCAGCAAATGAATGTATCAACTTGTTATATATGTTTAGCCCCTTTTTTTCTCAGCAACAACATGTGTAGTGCCCATGTATGTCATTAAATGTTGACTAAATATAATTTTTTTTTACTTTACATGCATTATCATTGATTTCTTCATATGTATAACCATTAGTATTATATATGCTACATATTCTATATTCTATCATTCTCTCTTTATACATCTTTAGAAGTATAAGTATAAAAAGAAAGTACTTATGCATAATAAAAAGAGGAGATTACTGTAACATCCGAGTCCAATCTAGAAAAGAAAAATAAAAGGAAAAAGGAAAATAAAAGATAAAAGGGAAAGATAAACTGAATATGAAGAGATTAATAAGAAATAAAGACAGGTTGGATTTGCTTTTCCAACAAAACTCAGATTAGGCCTCTTCTCCTGCAAGATTTTTTTAGAACGAGCCTGAATTATAGTACGACTTACATCCACAAACGGACGGTCAGACTGAAAGGACTATCCAAACAGTTGAAGATACGTTAAGAGCTTGTGCCATTGATTGGAAGGGCAACTGGAATGATTACATATCGCTTATTGAGTTTGCCTATAATAATAGTTATCATTCCAACATTTGTATAGCTCCCTTTGCAGTATTGTATGGGAGACCATGTCGTTCACCTGCATGCTGAAATGAGGTAGGTGAAAGGAAGATTTTTAATGCTAAAGAGTTGAAGCAAACAGAAGAATATTCAACAAGAGTCGGGTTAATACAAGAAAGAATGAAGACAGCTCAAGTTCGATAGAAGTTTTATGTTGCAAGGAATGACGTGAACAAAATTTTCAGACAGACGATCAAGTACTCCTAAAGGTTTCTCCAACCAAAGGAGTGATGATGTTCAGCAAAAGAGGAAAACTTAGCTCAAGATATGTTGGTCCATTTGAGATACTCAAGCTACTTGGTGAAGGTGCATGCAGACTAGCTTTACATTCATCCTATGGGCGAATTCATAATGTATTTCACGTCTCTGTGTTCCGAAAGCATAAACATGATGATGCAAATCTCAAAGATGACATGACCTATCAGGAGCAACCCATCTAGATTCTAGAGACCAAGGTCCAACATCACAACAACAAGGATGTATCACTGATCAAGGTGGCTTGGAGCCATCATCGATGTGACGAAGCAACCTAGGAATTCGAGTCTGAGATGCGAAGGGAATTCCCCACACTATTTGGTAAGTCCTGACTTTTGACTGAATTCGAGGACGAATTTTATTTTAAAAGGTTTATGATATAACGCCCGAGTCCAATCTAAAAAAGAAAAATAAAAGGGAAAAGAAAAATAAAAGATAAAAGAGAAAGATAAACCGAAAAGGAAGAGAATAATATTAAATAAAGCCTGGTTAGATTTTTTTTCCAACAGAACTCGGATTAGACCCCTTCTCCTATATATAAGGGGTTAAAACGAACCAATTAGACCAATTTCCCCTACGAAGCCGGCCATAATTTTCTTTGTTCGTGCGCCCTTCTTGTCCCTACTCGCGCCTAACGACTGCCGCTCACGCATGATGACAATCAGGGACGTGGACATCGCCAGCCGCACATCTGAACTGAGAGGAGCAGGTAGAGAAAGATGAAGATGAAGACGAGGACTGCAGTAATAGTTTCTTAGATAGAAACTTTAAGGCATGGAACTAGGATAGATTCTTCCTAGAATCATGATTTTAGACTTGAAGCATTCCCAAGTTTATGCCTAGTGTAAAATAATGTTATGAGATGATGATTAATGTCAGTCATCGTCGAAAAAAGTCGAACGAAATGTGAATTGCGTGTCTACGCAGTTTTTACGTAAGAAGAACTTGGCCCGGACAGATCCTTCGTCGGACCGAGTTCGTAGGAACTCGGACCGGATCCACCATTGCTGCACTCTTTGAGCTTTGCAACCAGACGAACTCGGCCCGGGTTGAGGATGACCTGGACCGAATTTCACCACGACGAATTATTAGGCGCGATGGTTGTCCCGACAAGAAGACCACCCGACCCGGTCCGGGTGTAACCCAAATCCGGCCCGAGTTTGCCCTGATTTTTTTTAGAACAACCAATGATGAACTCAACCCGGGTTTCTCCTTACTCGGCCCGGGTTCCGACAGTGATTAAGATGATTTTCGTTGTCTAGGCTCTTGATCTATGTTTCTATTCCAGATCTCAATTATGCCTATGATTATGTCAATAATGTCTCTAATTTACTCTCCATGACCTTGTCTTATTATCCTGATTTCAAGTTCCTATGAAGATTTGATTTTATTAATTAAAAGATGTAATATAAAAGATGTAAATTATTAAATGTAGAGCTCTTTTATGATGGACTAGTGACGATCAGGTTATGAGTTGACTTCGGTTAATTATGGACTGATTGCAGTCAGTTATGGACTGACTCTATCAGTTATGATAATAATGATGGACGGGTTGAAGCAGGTCTTCCCGTGGATTGAAATATACTCCAAATAAGTAAAAAATGAATAATAAGAAGATAAAAAAATAAATGCATATGAATAAAGAATCTTTTCTATGATGATCGATTTTTGCCATTTTTGTGATGATTATTTATGATCTCTTATTCATATGTCCCCTTACATGTTTCTATTATCCTATTTGTGATCTTGATCCATTTTTCTCTTATATGATGATGTTATCTTTATGATTTCTGTCTAATATCATAATCTTATGATGATATTTATTTTACTTTCATACCGAGTTGTAAAACTCATAAGGAGGTTTTCCCATGCATGTTCTTAAATGCAGGCTAAGGTCAAAATGATGAATGTGACTAACGGTGACAGATTGCGCTCGTAGGTGACTGCACATAGTTACTAAGTCCTTTAGATGATGAATAGATTTTTCTTTTCTTTTTATTAATTTGATGTATTAGCTTTTCTTTGGACTCTTATGAAGTCATTTATCAGTCTTACGCATATTATGATATTACTATCTTTTTACTATTATATAATGATGATTAGTCTTCCGCTTTATATGATCTTTGGTGATCGGTCAAAGTCGTATCTTTGGTCAATAGGATGTACACGTAAGGATGATCCGTAGCATTTTCGAAGCATATTCTGTCACGTGACGGGGAGCATTTGGGAACGTTATAGTTAGATATCAGAGCCTAAAGTTAGGGCATTCTCATGTTCTAATGTATGATGTATGGTCCATGTGCAAATGCCACGAGCAGTCATCGCGCTACTTAAAGTCAAGTAAGTTTATCTTATCTCCTATGATGTAGGATGTTTTCTAAATATGATGATGTACGGTGATGTATATGTCTCCGTGCCGCACACCTGTTGTTAGAGGTTGGGATCAGAGACGACCTCGAGGAAACGACGAGATTGAAAATCTGCAACAAGAGGGAACCGACGAATGAGGTACAAATGAGTCAATCTCGTGCTGTGGAGTCGACAGTTCAGTCACCATTAGTCCAGCCTGCACCAGCACAATGCCACTGGTTCAGCCTTCGCACGTACACCCTCCACCTGTACAATCCATGCTAGTGCCATCAGCACCCATGCGTGTCCAGCCAATCTTCTCTAAGGACACTATCCAGGCATTCATAAAGTTACGCCCTTACGAGTATGACGATTTGGACAAATTTGACAAGACTGAATGATGGCTGAGGACTAAAAAGGAAAACTTATAACAAATGGACTGTGGTGAAGACAAGAAGGACCTGGTCGCCACCAGTGTTTTAACTGAGGATGCTTTGGACTGATGGAGAATTGTGATGGACACACAGTATGAAGGACGGAATGATGTTCTTTGGAAATATTTCTGTGAAACGTTTGAGGCACACTATTTTTCAGCATACCAGCATGCGCTGAAGTAGAGGGAGTTTCTACAACTGAACCAGGATCAGATGACGGTGGCTCAGTACCATGTCAAATTCATTCGTTTAGAGAGGTACAACACTCCCAAGATGAGTGACAGAAAGAAGACAGATCATTTCTGTTAGGGCTTAAACCAGACTATCAAGACCAGTACCTTAGCAGGCCAATGTGCCAATATGAGTCTGACGGTGGAGTTAGCAACAACGATGGAAAGAAACTATGCTAAAGAACAACAAGAGCTGAAAGATGTGAAATGAAAGGCTCACAAACAACCCTCTGTGCAGAACGAATCTCAATGGAATGATCGTCATTAAAATCGAGGGATCCGACCGTAGGAATCTGCTTTAGGGTAATCGGATGAGGTCATATGAGCCTCGTGATGCTAAACGCCAACAATAACCTTAGCGTTAGCATATTCAGCAGTTCCAATAGTAGGCACAGGGTACTAGTGCCTATCCCCACTGCAGGAGGTTCCACATCGGAGAATGTAGGATGAAGACTGTGGTATGTTTGCATTGTGGTCAACAAGGACATTTCATTCGTGACTGTCATACTAAAAAAGATCATCCCACATCAGCTCCACGTGACGCAAGAGGTGGGAACAACATAGTGCATGGAAGAGTCTTCCACCTAGAAAAAGACGCAGTACCAGTAGACGCCGAAGTTATTAGAGGTACACTATCCATAGTCGGACTCTCTACTACTGTCCTATTGATTCGGGTGCATCGTACTCCTTCGAATCTAGAGACTGTGCTACTATTTTAAATTTACCTCTTCATGATATAAGTCATCGTATGGAGATAATTACTCATATGAGAATGCTTTACGCCACAAAGTACCTCTCTGAAGTACCAGTAGAGATACAAGGAAAGAACATCTCTGCAGATCTGGTTATAATTTTGATGACGGACTATGATGTCATCCTTGGTATGGATTGACTATCCTACCATGATGTAGTCGTTCTATGTAAATAGAAGAAGGATAGTCATTGGTACTCAAGGCGAACGCAAGGCTACTGTTAGAGGTACCACATGCAAAGAAGAAAAGATTATCATTTCTGCAATAAAAGAATAAAAAATGATACAAAAGAGATACAGAGGTTTCCTTGCAAATGTGATGAAGACAGACAACCCATTGACCCAACTACAACAATTGGACGTAGTTCGGGAATTTTCAGATATTTTTCCATAAGACATCTCTGGACTACCGCCACCATGAGAGATTGATTTTCGGATCGATCTCCTTCCAAGCACTGCCCCGATCTCGAAGGCCCCCTATAGGATGGCACCGATTGAGATGCATGAATTGAAGAAGCAAATTCATGAACCTTTAGACAAGAGGTTTATCAGGTGAGTGTATTTTCTTAGGGTGCTCTAGTGTTATTTGTCAAGAAGAAGGATGGTTCTCTAAGACTGTGCATTGACTACCGAATGTTGAATAAACTCATAGTCAAGAACAAGTACCCTCTATCATGGATCGACGACCTTTTCGATTAACTATCAAATGCTGCAGTATTTTCTAAGATTGACTTACGAAGTGGGTACCACCAGCTCAGGGTGGCCGATGAAGATGTACATAAGACAGCTTTTCGATTAGGACTGATGAATGCTCCTGCGGCTTTCATGGATCTCATGAATCAGGTGTTCAGACCATACTTGGACCAGTTTGTCATCATCTTTGTAAATGACATCCTGATTTATTCGAAAAATGCAGAATAATATAAAGAACACTTGAAGATAGTTTTGAAAAAGTTAAGGCAACACAAGTTATATGATAAGCTATCGAAGTGTGAGTTATAGCTTGACCGGATTATGTTTCTTGGACACATAATCTCGAAGAAGGACATTTTTGTGGATCCTTCCAAGGTAGAAGCGGTATCCCACTGACTAAGGCCAAAACATGCCATTGAAATTCGCAGCTTTCTTGGACTGGCAGGTTACTACCGCATGTTCATCAAGGATTTTTCAAAAATTGCATCTCCCTTGACAAACCTAACAAAGAAAGGTGTGAAGTATATATGGACACATAAATGCAAATACAGTTTTCAAGAACTGAAAGCCAAGTTGACTACTGCACCTATACTCACCATTCCGAAAGGTACAGATGGGTATGTGGTGTACAGTAATGCTTGCGGCACAAGAATGGGATGTATGCTCATGCAACATGAAAAAGTGGTCGCATATGCATCTAGGTAGATGAAGAAGCATGAGGTGAACTACCCAACTCATGAATTCGAATTGGCAGCAATAGTCTTCGCATTAAAGATTTGGCGACAATACATGTATAGAGTACAGTTTGAGGTGTTCACCGACCATAAGAGTATGAAATAAGTCTTCTTTTAGCGAGACCTCAATATGCGACAACAAAGATGGATGAAATATTTGAAAGACTATGAGTTCTCCATTAATTACCATTCGGGTAAGACAAACTCAGTTGCAGATGCATTCAATCGCAAGTGGGAAGGCTCATTAGTTCATATGATGATGGGAATGTATAAAATGATGAAGGAGTTAAGCCTATGAAAGTCAAGGCCTAAAAGGAATGGAGCAGTACTGATGATGCATCAGATACATCTGAATCTGGTGGATAGGATTATTAAGGCATATGCTCAAGATCTTGAGTATACAAAAATGTTAGGAAGATGCCAGAAAGAAGAAGATTTCAAGATCTCACTAGATGGTGGGATCCGATACAGAGATTGTCTATGGGTCCCAAGTGATGAAGTTCTCAAAAGGAAAGTGATGGACGAATGCCACAAATCTTGGTTTGCGATCCATCTGGGTAGCACTAAGATAAACAAGGATGTGCAAAGAACCTTCTGATGGAATGATATAAAATGAGAAATTGCTGAATATGTTTCTAAATGCTTGGTCTGTCAACAGGTAAAAGTGGAACATCAGAAGCCTTACGAAAAGATCACGTCTCTCGCCATTCCATAGTGGAAGTGGGAAGATATTTCAATGGATTTCATAACATGCTTACCGTGTATCCAAAAGGGACATGATGTCATATGGGTGATTGTGGATCGATTAATAAAGTCTGCACACTTTCTACCCATTAAATCCAAACAGTCAGTACAAAGCCTCATGAATTTATATGTTCATGAGATAATCAAACTTCATGGAATCCCCACCTCCATCTCATCACATAAGGATCCAAGATTTATAGCCAGATTCTTGAGAGGCCTACAAGACTCTTTTGGAACAAGGCTGAATTACAGTACGACATTACATCCACAAACGGACTGTCAGACTGGAAGGACCATCCAAACAGTTGAAGATATGTTAAGAACTTGTGCCATTGACTGGAAGGGCAACTAGGATGATCACCTACCACTTATTGAGTTTGCCTATAATAATAGTTATCATTCCAGCATTCGTATGACCCCTTTGCAGCCTTGTATGGGTGATCATGCCGTTCACTTGCATGCTGGAATGAAATAGGTGAAAGGAAGATCTTGGATGCTAAAGAGTTGAAGCAAACAAAAGAATATTTAGCAAGAGTCGAGTTAATACAAGAAAGGATGAATGCAGCTCAAGCTCGACAGAAGTTTTATGGTGACGAGGGATGACGTGAATAAAATTTTCAGACAGGTGATCAAGTACTCCGAAGGTTTCTCCAACTAAAGGAGTGATGATATTCAGCAAAAGAGGAAAACTTAGCTCAAGATATGTTGGTCCATTTGAAGTACTCGAGCTAGTTGGTGAAGGTGCCTGCAGACTAGCTTTACCTCCATCCTATGGACGAGTTCATAATGTATTTCACGTCTCTATGCTCCGAAAGTATAAACATGATAATGCAAATATCATAATATATGAAAAACCAAATCTAAAAAAATGACATGACCTATGAGGAGTAACCCATCCAGATTCTAGAGACCAAGGTCCAACGTCACAGCAACAAGGATGTATCACTGATCAAGGTGACTTGGAGCCATCATCGAGGTGACGAAGCAACTTGAAAACTCGAGTCTGAGATGCGAAGGGAATTCCCCACACTATTTGGTAAGTCCTGACTTTTGACTGAATTCGATGACGAATTTTATTTTAAGGGGTTTATGATATAACGTCTGAATCCAATCTGGAAAAGAAAAATAAAAAGGAAAAGGAAAATAAAAAATAAAAGAGAAAGATAAACTGAATAGGAAGAGAATAATAGGAAATAAAGCCTGGTTGGATTTTTTTTCAACAGAACTCGGATTAAACCCCTTCTCCTATATATAAGGGGTTAAAACGAACCAATTAGACCCATTTCCCCTTACGAAGCCGGCCCTAATTTTCTTTGTTCATGTGCCATTCTTGTCCCCACTCGTGCCTGACGACTGCCGCCCATGCAGGACAACAACTAGGGGACGTGGACGTCGTCGGTCACACATATGAACCGAGAGGAGCGGGTAGAGGAAAAGGAAGACGAGGACTGCAGTAACAGTTTCTTGGACAGAAACTTAAAAGTATGGAACTTGGATAGATTCTTCCTAAAATCACGATTTTAGACTTGAAGCATGCCCTAGTTTATGCTTAGTATAAAATAATGTTCTGTAATAATGATTGATAAAGTCAAATGGAACGAGAACTGTGCGTCTGCGCAGTTTCTGCGTAAGAAGAACTCGGCTCGGGCAGGTCCTTCGTCGGACCGAGTTTGTAGAAACTCGGCCTGGATCCGCCATTGCTGCGCTCTCCGAGCTCTGCAACCAGATGAAACCGGCCCGAGTTGAGGAAGACCCGAACCGAGTTTCACGCACGATGAATTGTCGGGCGCGATGGCTGTCCCGACAAGAAGACTACCCGACTCGGTCCGGGTGTAACCCGAATCCGGCCTGGGTTTACTTTGATTTTTTTTATAACAACCAATGATGCACTCGACTCGAGTTTCTCCCTACTCGGCCCAGGGTCCGACAATGATTAAGATGATTTTTCGTTGTCTAGACTCTTGATCTATGTTCATATTCCAGATCTTAATGATTCCTATGATTATGTCAATAATGTCCCTGATTTACTCTCCATGATCTTGCCTTATTATCCTGATTTCAAGTTCCTATCAAGATTTGAATTGATTAATTAGAAGATGCAAGATACAAAAAGTAAATTATTAAATGGATAGCTCTTTTATGATGGACCGATGATGACCGAATTATGGACTAACTTCGGTTAATTATGAGCTGACTACGGTCAGTTATGAGCAGGCTCCGCCAGTTATGATGATGATGATGATGGACGGGTTGAGACAGACCTTTCCGTGAGTTGAAATATACTCCAAATAAGTAAAAAATGAATAATAAGATGATGAAGAAGATAAACACATATGAATAAAGAATCTTTTCTATGATGATCGGCTTTTGTCATTTTGTGATGATTATTTATGATCTATTATTCATATGTCCCCTTACATGTTTTTATTATTCTATTTATGATCATGATCCATTTTCTCTTGATATGATGATGTTATCTTTATGATTTATGTTTAGTATCATGATCTTATGATGATATTTATCTTACTTTCATATTGAGTTATAAAACTCATAAGGAGATTCTCCCCTACATGTTCTTAAATGTAGGTCAAGGTCAAAATAATGAATATTGCCAACGGTGACAGATCGCGCTCGTAGGTGGCTGCACATAGTTATTGAGTCCTTTAGATGATGGATAGATTTTTTTTCCTTTCTTTTTATTAGTTTGATGTATTAACTTTCCTTTAAACTCATACGAAATCATTTATCAGTCTTTCACATAGTTACTTTCTTTTTAGTATTATATAATGATGATTAGTCTTCTGCTTTATATGATCTTTGTTGATCGGTCAAAGTCGTATCTTTGGTCAATATGACGTACACATAAAGACCCATAGCGTTCTCGAAGCTTATTCTGTCACGTGTCGGAATGCGATTTGAGGGCGTTACAATTACTCTTCGTATAAATAAAAAGAAAGTACTTATGCATAATAAAAAAATAGGAGATTAATCTTAGTATAAATAATTTATTAAGAGTTTAGCAGGCCACCCACACAAGTCCACCAGAGAACTTATTTAAATAATTAATTAATACTTCTTACTAATGCATAGAGTAATTTACTATTTTTACTCGTTGTCATTAGCTTTCATATTCAATTTCAATCTTATTATCTTTCTTCATTGTGTATATTTTAGAATTCTAACTAGGATTTTCTTAGAATTAGAAATATTATACGCATTCCTGACAGGGCCATCTTTAGATGATATGATTCCTTATGCGGAAATAATAATAATAATAATAATAATAATAATAATAATAATTATTATTATTATTATTATTATTATTATAATTATAATTATTATTATTACCTTCTTATTGAAGTTCTATAATCACTTAATTTATGGGGTCAACAAATAAAATAACATTTTTATATGTAACATTTGCGAGAAAAGTTAGTTTGGATATTGTTATTTGTTAAAAAAAATGAATAGATTCTCAGAAAAAATAATAAATTGAAAGAAGAAAGAAAAAATAAATTTTCAGACACAAATTAATTGTTAATGTAGATGCAAGAAATGAGAAATGACAATAAATTTTAGAATGAAAATAAGCGCAATATTTTTATAACGAATAATTTAATACCATTAGTATTAAAAAAATAATTTACACACTAACTTAACTTGTAATTAAACTATCTTAAATGTAATTGCATATAATTTTTTTTCAAACTATCTAATTTTATAATATGTTATTACTAAATACTAAGGGGCCTTAAATTTTGATGGGCCTGGCCTTGCATTCATCAAGCGAATCGAAGCTCGGTCCTTAATGCATTGATGTAGCATCACGAAGGAATTAAGCACACACTTCTTTTCGTCATCTGGTGGTGGTGGTGATGGTGCATGGTGAGGTGTCTTGATTTCATGGGACCCGCAGGCGTTTTAAATGTGACCTACTAGCTAGCTACGGCTAAGAGATGGGAGCTGCTGGCAAATTGTGGTGGTGCATGGTGGCATCCATTGGATCTTGTCGGATCTCTCTCTCTCTATTTTCGGTGAGGAGGAGGACATAGCATGTGGGGCATGCATGAAAGGAGGCTGCAGTACGCAGATGTATTAAACAGTGAGAGGGAAGAGGATTAATGGTCATTAAATTGGCAGAAAAATAACAAAAGGACGCACGCACAGAAGATATATAGTACCCTGCGAAGCATGATCCAAGCCGTCCAGTGAAAATTCAATGACCCATGCGATTGTTCGCATCAAACCATCTAGATGCCATCGGATGGTGATCATCCATCTCACGAGAAATTAGTGTTCGTCTACTCTCCTCCGAGAATTCCCTCTCTCCCTGAACTCTCTCCTCTATGAATCCCTCTCTCCTCTCAAAGAATCCCTCAACATCTCCGACGATGCAACACCGAGCTCCCTCTCTCGTCCGACGAATTTCTCTCCCTCTCTCGATCACCGACGAGGCAAGGGATGGAGATGAACATAGTGGAACTGGCGGCGACGGAGCCATCAGCCGTGATGGAGAGTGGGAGACCATTTGCGTTGTATCTAGATCTTTGTCGGGGCCATCAACCACGAATCTCTCTCTCTCTATTTATCCCTCTCTATCTCTTTGTTTGTTACTCGACTGCAGGTCGTCGCCGGCGTTCGATCTCGAAACATGGGGGAGAGATTCGCAGAGGCGGCCAAAGGTCGATGAATCTTGATCGTTGGAGATCAAGAGAGGGAGGGAGGAGAGAGAGGAGGGAGGGAGATCAAGAGAGGGAGGAAGAGGGGGAGATCCAGAGCACTAGCCACCGAATCCCTCGATTGCCGACATTGCAGCCTCCAGTTCGCCACCCTCGTCGTCGCTGCAGCCTCCCGCAACGCCATTGATCGCAGAACAGATCATTCAAATTCGAATGGTCGTGAGAGAGAAGGATCGAAAGTGATTGATGTCAAAATCTCGTGAGATGATCGTATGAGCCGACGAATCTCTATTGGATGATTATGTTCATGCTTCTCATGGTGCTGAGTGGAAGGTTCTAAATTCAGCACCTTCATTTTACCCATATATATGTATACACAAGTATACTAATATACACTACAATGAATCATGCATGCACCTTTTAATTAAGTAATTGGGGCCATTTGGGAGTTGAGGGCACCTGTCCACGGCACTGTTTCTTTTCTGCAAAATGCTCCTCCGATGATATATATATATATATATATATATATATATATATATATATATATATATACATATATTATATGTCAACCTTACGTATATAGTTATATATATTACTTGTATACATGCACAATCATTGTCGATGAGCGTGCGTCATCACTTATATGTATCATTTTCCCTCCTCAAACTTAGAATAGATACTATGTATTAACGTGTATATTGCAGGCGTCCGTACGTAGTACACAATTTGGTGAACTCATGGAAATAAGGCCGGAGCTGCAAAAGAATTGGTGCATGTTTAGAAAAGTAAATTAAATTAGTTAGCATAGTGATATTTTAAAATATTTTATATTTATATAATTTCATGCACGACTCACCTCTATCCTTCCTCCATTCTTCATTATCATTTTTTCTTCTTTTTTAATTATTATAATATTTTTCTTTGACTTCATGCATTACGATAATTTAAATATATTAAGAATTTAGATAGCATGCACCAATTTTTGTACAAATAATATGCAAAAATCAAATCAGAATCGTTGAATCATAATTGTATGATTGAGATTTAATCTTTATTACATTTAATGTTAAGTTATTAAATTTAATCTCATTTATATAATCATCATTCAATGATTTAAATTCATTGGATGCATATTGATTGTACAACTTTTGATTGCATATTACTTAAATCCAATCATTTCTATTAAATATTTCTAAATTTCAAAAGTCATATATTTTATATCTATACTTAACTCCATTAATTATTTTTTATTAACGCGAAGGGTCATAATTATTTTGAATTTGAAAGATTACATAAAGTATGATATGACCTTTGATTTATCTTAATCATTTGTGTATATGAAATTTTAATATTATGATTAAATGTTCACACATTAAATATTGACTCTTTATATTTATAATAATATATGAATACATTCTTAATTAATATGTATTAAATTTAACATCATGATTAAATTTTTCATAAAATTCAAGATGAGTTTTTATATTCTCTATATTTTTATATCATAAAAAATAGTATCTTATCCGTCATCTATTAATTTTTTTTATCATAACAATATAATTTAACATCTTTATCCTTTATCTATTCTTATTTTCCTATTTTTAAATTATTTATCTTTGGCTTCATGCATAAATTTATTTTAAAAATATCATAACTTAAGAATATTAATTACTTTTAGTTAATTATGGCAAGTCATAATTATTTTTTAATTTAAAAAGCCATATATCTTATATTACTTAACTCCATTGAAGTGAATATGAATAGTCATAATTATTTTTAAATTTTAAATCACATATATTAATCATATCACCTTTAATCATTATTTAGAGCAGGATATGAAAAAAAATCAATATCATTTTCTTATAAATATATAATATTGTTTTTGATAAAATATTTATCATCGATAGCAAATTTATATATATACTTTAGCACACATACAAGAATGTAAAATAATACTTATTCTAATATTATGAAAGATAGAATATTTTTTATAATAATCTTAAATATTTTAAAGTATAAACTTAATTAATCTTTATTTTAATTCAAATTGTAAGATAGCTATAGATATAATGTGTGCTACAAAAAATAGTACACATATATATTTTAAATTATAATAAAAAATTATAAAATTATGTTTTATTTATGTATTTAAAACTATTTATTAAAATATATTTAAATTAAAGAAAGCGTGAGTCAGTTCAACTAGTTAAAATAATATAAAAGAGATGATATGGTAGAGAATAACACGGTATTGCTGCAAATTAATTATATCTGAAATTCAATCATGATTCTATTTTTTCTTTCTAGATTTATATGTTTGGTAAAGATAGTGTATTTGGATATCGATGCAATTTGAAATTCAAAGCATTGTTTATCGAAATTTCTAGTAATAATCAATTTGGTGCTTATTATTTTTTAGATATAAAGTTGCGTGACAGATTGTAGGATAAATTTTATTAGCATTTTTCCAACATTATCCTTAAATTTCACTTTGTAAACTATCATTCATCTTTTAATTTATTTCACCAACTATCATCTGATCGATGATTTCCGATCGCTTTGTCGATGTGGCATCCGCACGATAATTTTTTCTTTATTTCACACAAACAACTATATGATGTGACATCATTAGTAAAATAAAAATAATATTTTAAAAAATAAGACGTTGCCCCCTTCGACAGCCAACTCACAGGAGTTGAGATCCCCCTTTTTCCCTGTGTCGGCGCACGTGTCACGGGGTCATTCTTAGACACTAGATCACGTGCGGCGACTAGGCGGATAGGCACATAGCCAAGCCTGTTTTGAATTTGCAGCGAAAGTTTTATGATCGAGACGACTATTCCGAGAGTCGCTCTTATAGGCATTCAATCACGGACATGACTAGAGTGTTGGACTACTCGTCACGAGACCGTGGCATTAGCGCGTTGCGGCACTAATGTAGGCGCATGGACGCTTAAAGTCCGAAGGGGCGACGAAGGGACCACGGGACGCCACGAAGGGACACCGATGTGAGTTGCCACCCACGCTCAAGGCCATGACACTAGAATTAAAGGAAAGCTTACTTGTATTAAATATGATGAAACATAACATACAATTGGACATCGGAAGGCACTAGTGAACTCCTCCCAGTGTACCGTAGGTATAGGAGTCTTGTTACATATTGAAAATGCAAAAGACGTACCCTACGGGAACGTCACATACTTGGCCATTCATAAGGATGGTCTTACAAGATAAATACCCTAAGGGCGGATAACTTGGCACTCCGCAATATTACGCAGTGCGGGGCGGCTGCATGTGTTTTATGTTTTCGACGCTAAGCGGCCGATGGCTATAAGTTGAGCGGCACTGGTGCTGCGAGGCTTCACGCTTCGTGTGGGGAAACGCCCCGTGACATTCTCCCCCACCAAAGTCGGCGATGCCCCCGACAACGCTGTCCGGGCTTCCTCGGGGCCTTCGTCTTGAGTCTTGACTTCGCTTGTCTCGTTCAATTCTGCCTTCTTTGCCTTGACTTCGATTTCACCAGCATCACGCAGCGCTAGGAATGCCCGCTCCTTGGGGTCTCGCTGAGGACTCCTCCCTCAGGCCTGCTTCGCTCGCCGATCCTTCGTCTAATTCGGGGTCATCACTTGTGCAGCGTCAGTGGAGTTCGTCATGTGCGGTCTGACTTCATCAAGCAACTATCTGTCCATCAAGTCTCTGTTGGCTTCACTTCTCTTCGACTTGCGCAGCGTCAACTTGGGTGGTTTGGCTTCTTTGGGGGTGAAACAACTCTTGTATGCCTTCAGAAATAGCGCGGATAAGAGTTGTCTCAGGGTCGTGTAGAACACGATGAAGAGTCTCGCCATTCGACCTGCATGACTTGATTCGATGCCTTTATGTTGCGGATGGCCGCAGCATAAGGTCCCCCTTCCGTCGAATGCAAAGTACGGGACCATCTCACCCTCGATGATCATTCTTGAATTTTGATGGTTTGAAACAGCACAAGCTCTCCGATGTCGATGCTTGTAGCTTGTCTGCTTCGAGTGACTGGGGTCGCTATGATGAGCGACGAGAGTCTTCCCACTGATACTTTAGGACGCTTCAAGTCTCTTTGTGGGTTTGACTCAACGTCTCTATGTTACAAATAATTGCAACGTAGAGTCTTCCATACCTCTGCCGAACGAAAAGCGCAGGACCACCTCCTCCTTGATGATCACCGGATGTTTCGGCAGTCTTGAGGCGGGACAAGGTTCTTTGACCTGACAATCCATGCCTTGTCCATCCAAGTCGCCATAGTGGGCGACGAGAGTCTCCCCATGTTCCCTTGTGGTTCAACTCGCTATCTCCAAGTTGCAGATGGCTGCAACGTTGAGTCCTTCGTCCGTCGAGCGTTGAGAACAGCTCCACCTTACCCTTGGTGGACAAGAGATATCTCGACGGTCTGAGGTGGAGCAAGGTTCTTTGGTATAACATTCCGCAACTTGTCCACTCCCAGTCACTACAGTGAACGACGATGAGGGTCTCCCCACATGTGCCTGTGGTTCGACTCGCTTCTCCTGCTTCGATAGGCGATCTTTGTCTTCGGCATAAGTAGCTTCCTCCTTGCGACTTGAGCTTCTCTCCCCTACCATTGCCCTTGCCCAAGGGCTTTAGTGGTATGGCACTTGTCCCGATTGACTTGGCAGCGTCGACTAGTGAGTGGAGGTTGGACGATCCGGTCGTTCCAACTCCTTCCTAGTCCAAAGCTTCTAACCCCTCTGCTTGAAGAGCACCAACACTGGGTCTTCATCCTCCTGGGAACACTGTAGGCGGAGCTCGGTGATTCCTTTCACTTCCTCCTTCAACATGCCCATCTGGCCGATGCTGAACAATGCGATCTTGACCTCCGGTCCCAACTTGTCAGGGCCTGCATAATTGATGAACTGCCACTTCTTCTGTCCCATGTCTAGGATGCATGTTTGCCACATTCTACATGGTCGCGATCGCAACGCCATCATGAGTTTGCCACATCTTGTAGGGATTCTTGGGATATGTCTTCTTCTGATCCTGTGACCTCCTTTGAAGCTTTGACAATCTCTTTGGGATATGGACGGGGCGAGATCGTTGTGCTCGTTTACGAAGAGGATGCACCTTAAATGCTCGTCCGTCCGCACCTTGGACAAAGTAATGCCACTGTGCTTGTCATCCTAGATCATACACCTTTGACATACTCGTCCGTCGGGCGGCTCGACCCTTGCGAAAGAGTAACCATTCCGGGCCTTCACTAATTCGTGCGAATTCTTGTGAAGACGCTCCGCTTAGATAAGCGGACTGCGATTGGTGAACTCGTGGCATGAGCTCCCAACATTATCTCCATCTCCATTCGAAGGGACGACATCGTCAATGTGTCCTTCAAAACCTTCGCATTGCGATCCTTGGAGGCCGCTTTGATTACTCGAGGCGATGTCCGAAAGGAAAGGGCACTCCTTCCTTCGGTTGGCGATAGAACGCTTGACAGCAGCATGCCAAGGTTCTCCTATGCTCGACGCTTAGACCATTTGCCAAATTGGTCGCTGAGTTGAGGCGTCGATTTGCGTTGGCATGTATCAGGTTCGTCCCACTCCTCGATGGATGACATCGCGCCGCTTGCGGGGCGACACTTGACGAGGCAGGCAAGGCTGACAGCTCGTCCATGAGTGTTTGCAAGTAATCAACGCTTTGCTCCATTTCTAAAAGTCATCGTGGCGTGACAGGCGATGCTACGACACGACAAGATGCTTGTGATTGATGCTCCTTGGCCGAAAGGATGATATTCTTTGGCCGAAAAGGGATCATGAACCTTGATATGTCTTTAAGCCAACTTCTCCTGTGAAGCGGTTGTGCACTTCACGTTGCATGACTGGGCATGCGATGCGACGTCACGAAATATCGAGCAGCGCCAGGTCGTCATGATAGTGCATGACCGACAGTCCCTGAATGTGACACGGGTCCTCCGAGTTACACGACGCTCGTGTAAGCGATCTCATGATATGAGCAGCGTAAGACCATCATGCGGAGCATATGGCCACTCTTTGATGCAGCGCGACACTTCAGGATTCCCGACTGTATACTTGAGTGGTTTATCTGCTCGAGTGAGCGACGCATGACCGTCCCGATTAGGCGGGGCGATCAATCCGCCATCAAGATGCATGACGGACGTTCCTTGACACAACACGGGTGTATGAGGAATATGCTGCGGGGCACGACTGGGCATGCGGCGAGAAGGCTTGCCATGCATTCCTCGTTGGCGTCCACGATCAAGGACCATGGTACCAGTGTGCCTGGGCGTGATGGAGTATTTGAGCGGAAGCACATTTCCTACGCCAGGGCACGTTGCGACGACACAAACGAGTCATCGTTGCTGGGTAATCCGAGTAGGAAGAACTGCTCTGATACCACTTGTCACGGGGTCATTCTCGGACACTAGACCACGTGATAGATGAGTATGTCTCGGACACTAGTCACCGGAATGGCTACTCTTTCGCAAGGGTCGAGCCGCCCGGTGGATGAGTATGTCAAAGGTGTATGATTTAGGATGACAAGCACAGTGGCATTACTTTGTCCAAGGTGCGGACGGACGAGCATTTAAGGTGCATCCTCTTCGTGAACGAGCACAACGATCTCGCCCCGTCCATACCCTAAAGGGATTGTCAAAGCTTCAAAGGAGGTCATGGGATCAGAAGAAGACATATCCCAAGAACTCTGCAAGATGTGGCAAACTCATGATGATGTTGCCATCGCGACCATGTAGAATGTGGTAAACATGCATCCTAGACATGGGACAGAAGAAGTGGCAGTTCATCAATTATGCAGGCCCTGACAAGTTGGGACTGAAGGTCAAGATCGTATTGTTCAGCATCGGCCAGATGAGCATGTTGAAGGAGGAAGTGAAAGGAATCGCCGAGCTCCGCCTACAGTGTTCCCAGGAGGATGAAGACCCAGTGTTGGTGCTCTTCAAGCAGAGGGGTTAGAAGCTTTGGACTAGGAAGGAGTTGGAACGACCGGATCATCCAACCTCCACTCACTAGTCGACGCTGTCAAGTCAATCGGGACAAGTGCCATACCACTAAAGCCCTTGAGCAAGGGCAATGGTGGGGGAAAGAAGCTCAAGTCGCAAGGAGGAAGCTACTTATGCCGAAGACAAAGATCGCCTATCGAAGCAGGAGAAGCGAGTCGAACCACAGGCACATGTGGGGAGACCCCCATCGTCGCTCACTGTAGTGACTGTGAGTGGACAAGGTGCGAAATGTTATACCAAAGAACCTTGCTCCACCTCAGACCGTCGAGATATCTCTTGTCCACCAAGGGTAAGGTGGAGCTGTTCTCAACGCTCGACGGACGAAGGACTCAACGTTGCAGCCATCTGCAACTTGGAGATATCGAGTTGAACCACAAGGGAACGTGGGGAGACTCTCGTCGCCCACTATGGCGACTTGGATGGACAAGGCATGGATTGTCAGATCAAAGAACCTTGTCCCGCCTCAAAACTGCCGAAACATCCGGTGATCATCAAGGAGGAGGCGGTCCTGCGCTTTTCGTTCGGCAGAGGTATGGAAGACTCTACGTTACAATTATTTGCAACATAGAGACGTTGAGTCAAACCCACAAAGAGACCTGAAGCGTCCCAAAGTATCCGTGGGAAGACTCTCGTCGCTCATCATAGCGACCCCAGTCACTCGAAGCAGACAAGCTACAAGCATCGACATCGGAGAGCTTGTGCTGTTTCAAACCGTCAAAATTCAAGAATGATCATCGAGGGTGAGATGGTCCCGTACTTTGCATTCGACGGAAGGGGGACCTTATGCTGCGGCCATCCGCAACATAAAGGCATCGAGTCAAGTCATGCAGGTCGAATGGCGAGACTCTTCATCGTGTTCTACACGACCCTAAGACAACTCTTATCCGCGCTATTCCTGAAGGCATACAAGAGTTGTTTCACCCCCAAAGAAGCCAAACCACCCAAGTTGACGCTGCGCAAGTCGAAGAGAAGTGAAGCCAACAGAGACTTGATGGACGGATAGTTGCTTGATGAAGTCAGACCGCACATGACGGACTCCACTGGCGCTGCACAAGTGATGACCCCGGATTGGACGAAGGATCAGCGAGCGAAGCAGGCCTGAGGGAGGAGTCCTCAGCGAGACCCCAAGGAGCGGGCATTCCTGGCGCTGCGTGATGCTGGTGAAGTCGAAGTCAAGGCAAAGAAGGCAGAATTGAACGAGACAAGCGAAGTCAAGACCCAAGACGAAGGCCCCGAGGAAGCCCGGACAGCGACGTCGGAGGTGTCACCGACTTTGGTGGGGGAGAATTCACGGGGCGTTTCCCGTGACACAAAGCGTGAAGCCTCGCAGCACCAGTGCCGCTCAACTTATAGCCCTCGGCCGCTTAGCGCCGAAAACATGGAACACATGCCGCCGCCCCGCACTACGTAATATTGCGGAGTACTAAGTTATCCGCCCTTAGGGTATTTATCTTGTAAGGCCGTCATTATGAATGACCAAGTAGGTGACGTTCCCGTAGGGTACATCTTTTGCATCTTCAATGTGTAACAAGACTCCTATACCTACGGTACACTGGGAGGAGTTCACTAGTACCTTCCGAGGCCCAATTGTATGTTATGTTTCATCATATTTAATACAAGCAAGCTTTCCTTTAATTCTAGTGTCATGGCCTTGAGCGTGGGGTGGCAACCCACATCGATGTCCCTTCGTGACGTCCCGTGCGAGGCTTCACGCTTCGTGTCACGTGAAACGCCCCGTGACACACGCAGACAAAAAGAGGATCAACCCCCCCTCTCCCCACCTCGACTGTGCAGAGAAAAAAGGGAGGGGGACAGAGGGGGAGGAAGGCGACCCACGAGCGTAGGAAAATGGAAAGACCCTCTCTCTACGACTTCCGACGAGGTCCTCATCGTCAGTACAAGTAAATGAAAAGGGTCCCCCCTCCCTCTCTGCGTTCGTCGTCAGTACAAGTAAAGGGAAAGGGTGGGTGCCACCGCTCTACGCCTCTCCCTCTCAAGTCAATGAGAGAAAGAGGGTGGCGTCTCATTTTTATTTTATTATTATTATATCTTTTTTTATTGATGTCACGTCGAATAAAGAAAATTACCACGTGGATGTCACGTTGATAGTTCAATAAGAAAACATCGATCACAGGTCAAAAGGATAGTTGGTAAAATAAGTTAAAATATAGAGAATAATTTAATTACAAAGTGAAGTTGAAAGGTAACAGTGAGGAAATGAGGGCATTTAGTGAATTGTCTTAGATTGTACAAGGAAATCACAATTTAATATATACCCATCTAGTTTTCGTAAACAATTTTATACCCACCAATTTGGGTTTAGGGTTGTGATAAAATTCAAAGCAATATTAACATACAAAATTAGGCATAATAAATCTGCTAATTCACATTGGATCAGAGACGGACACATGTGCATATAAAATTAAAGATTATTTAAAAGGTCGGACCCTCCTAGATTAAATTGAAATTACTATATTAGAGAATAGTTAGATATATATCTTTTTAATTATATAATACTTAAATTTTAAGAAGACCCTCCAAAGTTAAGTTAAAATTCATCAAATTAGTTTTTCTTTCTATTTTTTATAATATCGATATGGCATTCCCTTAAAAAATTCTGCATCCTTCCCTGCATGAGATGATGTTAATCCACCACTTTTTGCTAATACGTAGTGAGTTCATATATGTAATTTTACGTGGATCCGTGTTTCCAATTTGTAACACTAAATTAATTTCCAGATAAGCTACTGATTAGGTTTTCATTGTCACCTTTGTAGAAAGTCAATTTCATTTTCCTCTCTTACAGCATACATTTCTCATTTCGCTCACTAAACTTTAAGGAATAAAAATTGTGTGAAAAAAATGATTATATATATGGATCGGATCGTGATATGACATATCATAAATATATACTTATTTTAATACATTTTGATGGTACTTATTTGTGAATCGTTATATTACGATCCAATAATATATGAATCATTATTTGTCCCCGCATAATTTTTATCCCCAAACTTTAATATTGTGCATTTACCTCTCCTCCATTTTTTAAAAAATCTTTTACTTAATCTTAAATGTTCAAAATTTATTTCTTTTAATTATAATTTACCCCGCTACAATAATTCAATTTTATTATTTGTTTAGGAAAAAAATAAATGAGATCATCCTTCCTCATATTATTCATCCTGTTAGGTTTATTTATTTATTTGTATTAACTTTAAGAGATGAAATAAACATAATTGAATAAGGATAAAATGTATACAAATTTTCAGTATTGAGATGAAGAGGAAGCGTTTAGGAATGGGAGGTAAACGGATAATATTAAAAATCATTGGAAATTGGAAATATGATATAATTTAGGGGAGAAAATATAATTATAAAAAAAGAAAATAATATCACGTTCAAAGACTATTTGGAGTTGTTTGGATATTTAAATTTAGGTTATTTCGAGTTTCAAATAGTTGAATTGACATAGTATTAGAGGTGTGTTTAGATAAAGTGGAATTTAATGATGATGAATAAAATAGTTGATGTAATAAAAAAAATAAATGTGATGAATTAATTTTAATAAGTATTTGAATTAAAAATAAGTATTATAAATATAAAATACAAAATTTATTTAAAAAATTAAATATATGTATATTAAATTTTCCTTATTAAAAAATTTCTTTAAAATATATTATTTAAATATGAAAATTATTTTTTAATAATTTATATTTAATAAAGTATTATTTTTTTAATAAAATAATAAATAATATTATATTAATCCTTCATAATAAAAGAAAAATATGAGAGAGAGAAAATAAAGAAAGAAAAACTGAAATTGAGAAAAGTAACAGCTAAAAAAATTGAAAATTTTTTTTCCACTATAGCAACTTGGTTCTCCATTTTGGTGGAACTAGGTGATGGAACCTTGGGATCACATAATTCAAATTATCACCTCGACTTCTTGATCCGATTTCATCAAATATCACGTCATGATTGGAACTAAGTGATAATTTAGTCTGCTTCCAATTGTTAATTTATACAATATTTGAAAGACTTAGAAAGGTAGACAACACGATATCCTCGTATATTGCTTCTACATCATAATTGGATTAGTTATAAAGAAATGCATGCAAATGCTACTTTTCACATTACTATCACAATTTACTTTTTTTTTTCTCCGAAAAGTTATTAATATGGAATTGTAGTTCAATACTGATTAAATTTCATGAATCAAATATGAAATCATTAAATTACTGAATTTTTAAAATCACCCGACCGTAGCCAACCACAATTCATGAGTTTGCAAATTTTGATTGATTTGAACCATTCATCCACGGATGGGACAACATGACATATGCATAGTGTGTGTTAGTTTCTACTTATTCCTCAATCCCATCTAGATCTAAAGTCCGGTGAATCGGGCAATTAAAAAAAATAAATGGAGTGATAAGTAATTTCTCGTTAAAGCAAGACAAAATATTTTTATTAAATTAATTGAATTTAATAATGAATTAATTTATACGCATAATCGTTAGCACCCGAGGAGTTGAACCATCTACACCGTTTCTTAAAAATTGAAGGATGGAAAAAATAATAAAAATAATATATATTTAAAAAATAATATAGAGATACAGCTATATGTTTAGCTATGATTTGCCAATACACAAAAAATTGTAATATTAATTATATAATTCAAGTGCAACAAATATAGCCGAGACCAGCCAGCTGGACTCGCACAACAACATAATAAAAGGACAATAAGACAGCACAGTATTGATACATGTACGTATATGTGAACTGGACCCAATTTATATAAAAAATAAAAATAAAACACCAGGACATGCCATGATTTAATAATATATATTTGATTGATTAATATATTATTATTTAATTAAATATCAAAGTTTTCAATCTCGAGTTGATGAGAAAAGAAAACGAATGGTTCCCAATTTTTAAACTTCGGTGCACGCACAAAATTATAAATTTGTCCTTTCTACTGTTATGTCCCCTTACTCTCGCATTCATATGACCCATTATATTATAATGTACATACACACATATATATATAATTATAAATATAAATATAAAATTAGGGTTGGATCACCATGAGGTGACGAGTCGTTAATAAGTGCATAGTGATGTTATTATGAATCAATGTTTGTTAGGTATGCCGGTGCAAAAAGGTCTTCGACGCAACACCTCCTACTGTCGGTATATCATACACCCCTTCTCTCTCTCTCTCTCTCTCTCTCTCTCGTATGAGTGACAAGCTCTCATGAGCAATCACGGCATGCATGACCTTAGTGCTTTGTGAGACACGGCCATAACTGCCCCCATGGTGTCCGGACCCAGCTGTGTCAGGTATATATGATCAAATTTATGTGAGTGGGACCTCATGATCACCACCGCTTGATAATGAGTTCTTCACTGCAGGCATTGCACCTCAACTTGTTTACTCCCAAACTTCTAAGTGCAATTAATTTTGGGTTACTTAATTGAGGCAAATATGTTAACTTGTTGGTCTTAGTATCACTGGATCTTAATTTGAAAAGTATGTTCTAGTGTCTGAAATCAATAACAAATGGTTCCACTTAAGTTATAATATGCCTCGACCTCCCAAGGAAAGATTACTTTATGAGAAAGTGATTTAAGCTTTTGCATGTTAAAGTTTGCACCGGAAAAGGGGGCAAGGTATATTATGAGATGGGGGATCATCTTTTGCAAAAAGCTTGCTGATGGAGCTTTCTATTATAGCAGCTTCAATTGCATGAATATTCAGAAGGGAGTGATCAGAGAGGGAGTAAAAGTAATAATAAGAACTACTTGATCATACTAATCTTCCAGAGGGAAAAAGATCATACAGTATTAGCTTTAATGTCTCTTCTCATGGTGAATAATTAATAACTGCTGCAAATGATTAATTATTCAGAATAGTCATGTTTCATGAAGCCATGAATGAGGCTCAACCTTTTAGCCGAATGCATGCCTCTATATTCCGTTCGTACTGTTATGTCGTTAACTTTAGTTATGTGACACCATCATTTGGGAACCCTTCTGCCGGCTACTATGCCATATTACAACTGCACAAGATTAAGTTAATCATCGGAGAACAATTTGGCAGTCTAACCTGGCTCTTCCTTGGAGCTGATGAGTTGATTGAACTTCTCTCTTTCTCTCTCTCTTTTTTTTTTTTTTTTTTGAGAGGCTCAGTTGATGATTGAAACCAAATAGCTACTATGAGATTATTGAGCTTGGTTGTTTCTTGTGTTAATGATGCGTTGAGTTCTAATTTAGTTGTAACCTTATACGATCTCCTATATTATTCAAGTGGTTAAACAATATGACTGTCTCTTATGAGTTTCTATTTTGTATTAGAGTTCTTTATATAAATTTCATGAACGAAGAAAATCACCGTTGCTCAAGAACGTAATTCAATTTAGGGTAAACCTGGTAAACTTTGTTCTTCTATGCCTGATTGCACTCTTTTTCCCTCTTTTCACAATATCTTGTCTGCCTGCAGTTAAATCTAGCCTAATTAATAGACTTCAAATTTCTACTGTGCATGTTATAATATCATTCAAGCATTCATTTGTGCAGAACTGTATTAACAGTATTGCTTGTACATAAATCAAACTAGGCTAATCGAATACAGGAAATAAATGCATTAGAAGTGTCATGCACTTATAAGAAAAGAACATCTGTTTAATAATTGCATGAGTACAAGTAAATGTTTCTTTGTGACAATCATGGTTAATCTCTGAAATGACCACATTATTTCCTTTGCATCGGATGGGTTTCAGGCTTCAAGTGAAGAGTTGACTTGTTGTCAAGAGAGAGAAGGTTGCTGATCTTAGAAAGATGTCATAATAAGTGCGCATGATCCTACATGCATCTCTCTTCTTTTTCGGATTGGAATAAAAGTGGATAACCAGAAGTCAAAGGCACACTCTTGTCCGATTGACAGCATATCAATCACCTATAACTACTTGAGGTTAGAACTAGCAATCAGAATACATGGTACCATCAGCTTTTCCGGTAGGAAATTAAAGCAGGAATCAACCGCAAAGAAGCGAATTAATTGGTATCAAGCTTTCGTGTTCAGTGCGGTATTAGTGTTCAATCTTGTACAAAAGGGTGGTTGGCTTCTGGAGACCAGTTGCGATGCTTATTTTTGGCTTTTTGAAGGAGAGAGGGACTGATGAAGTAACAGTAATAGTGATGTTAGAAGTGGGGAGAGAGATAGTGTATGTGGGGGGAACACTTTGTTGGTTTTTGGTTCCCTGGGTGGCTAACAGTGATGGCAACTGCCAGCAACTCATCAGGTAGAGCTTGAAGCATTTTTAAGGCATTTGGTCCCACAAATTTCAATCAATTCAGTGGATAACGACGCAAAGGATGTAAACATGACATAAGAGTTTGCTATCCTTGTTGTCTTTTGTTCTTTCCTACAGATTACGGGAATTGTTACTGAGCATTAGTTGATTGTCTTACAGCTCAATGCAGAAGAAGATATTTCACTAGGTTTTCTATGAACAGAGGGCATATGAAAGATATCACTCGAGGCTATTAAATTCAGTTCAGAGAATGGAATTCGAAGATGTAATCGCATACTAATAATAACACACTTGAAAGAGTTAATTTTGTGATTAAGCCTCTTGCCTTAATTAGATAAAGAGGTTCATGGACCATTATTGTGTTGGAATTTTCAAGCTCTAATTGTTGACAAGGAAGAATGTGCTTGACTTTTCACTTCTAATGTGCTAACACTAAATTGCTAAGGTTGTATGAATGCTTTGAACAAATTTGTATCATTTGTCTTGTCTTTTTTTAAGCATCTGAGTTTCCTTTATGGCTTGATTAATATACTTAGAACAACAGAGAATGAAAAGAAACAGTTCAATTAGTGCAAACTCATCAGGATCCATTTTGGTTTCTGAAATAAAGTTTGAATTTTGTTTGTTATTTCCAGACTTCTCATCAACCTTTTTCAGATAAGATTTTATTTCTCTTTTTTGCACAACAGGAGTTATTCTTCTTTTTTTTTTTTTCAGGCATTATTCATTTTGGTAAGAGCCTAATCTCCACACTTTACCCCAAGGTTTAAGCTTAAAGCTCAAATGCATCTAAGTAATATGATATATGTCTATTATGTACTTGTTAGACAATTCCATAATTCTATTACCGATCACTCTTTCTGAACTAAACAACGAAACTTAGGTATGAACTTAAGTTGTTCTTTAATTTCCCTTATCTATGTAAGGGTTAAAAGCTGATGCATAGAAGTCTCAACATCAGAACTAGAAATAATTACATAATTTTCTATTAAAACAACTAAGTCCAAACAAGTTCATATAATGTAAATGGATACTGCAAAAAATTGGAAATTAAACCACAGCTGACATTACATTAGTACTAATCTTGTGTACTTAGCTGGAAGAGTCATTGAAATCATTATTATTGGCAAAAAGTGTTAATTATTGGCAAAAGGGAAATCACCAAAGCATCTGATCAGATCACACCTTCATGATGAACAAAGAACATGTAGAATCCACAAGTGGGCAGAGCATTAGGGAAGAGGGCAATGCAATCCACGTAGATGGAGTTATGTTTAGAATTGCCAGCGGTAGAGCCTTTCTCTCTCCTTTGGCCCAAGCCTAGTTATTAATTACTTATCAGTCTCAGGAGCAGACTACAGAACTGGTGCACAGGAGAATCCAATACCTGCACGCAGCAGCATCACCACCTCTTATGGTGGTCTTATCAAAAGGTCAAACAGAGAAGAACATGCACTCCACATTACAATACTGATTCCTCTGCTCTGAATAGAAGTGATGCTAGAAAGAAAGAAAAAAGTTGAACTTGGCCTTCAATGCCTCTCAGTTAGACTTCTGTTCATTGGCCACAGCTTGCTGAGCATCCTCTTGGGCTTGTTAGGAATGGAGCACATCGCTTTGAACCTTGAAGAGGCGCTCCGCAGGAGGACTGCCCTTGGCATCGTGTCGTCGTCCAGGCCATTATCCTCCTCCGCGAGCTTCATCTTGAGCGTGGAAGACTTGGTTGACGGGCAATTCAGCCCTGAGATGCTCCAGCCGTCCTCCATCGGAGTTGCCGAGCCGATGCGGTGCAGCCGTGCCTCATCGTCTCCTACTCCTTGTGCAGTCCTGGCCAGCAATGCCCTGAGGTTGCTCGGCAGTTCGGCCACCTGACCGCCGGCCATGGCGGCGCGCGACTGCTCGAAGAAGAGGACTTGCACGACCACCCTCAGCGGGAGCATCTCGTTCTGCGCAGCATGCATGCAGGCTTCCACTGAGAGCTTCTTGCAGTCCAGGATTTGACATAGCCTCTTCCTTCCGTTCTTGTCAAGATTAGGATGTGCCTGTCGGAGAAATGGCAAAAAAATATTCAATCTTATTCTTGGATGCTGTGTTCTTCTTAGGATGAACACTAAATATCGAAAATCCAATAAAGATATAAGAATTGAAGAAAGTAAGATTACCCTGAGATAGGTGTCGATGACCCTGTAAATGTCGTCATGGTCGGCCCTCGCAAAGTCCGGAACAGCCTCGGCAAGAGCAATCAACTTCTCCATTGGCAAGTTGGCGTCTCGGGCGATCTCTTGAAGATAGCCATCGATGAGCTTGGCAACCCTCAGCTTCGAGCTGTGAGAGGCCGAGGACGACCGCCGGCCGTTCTCCTGCAGCTCGAACTCCACGTTCTCCGCAGACCGCGACCGCCTCCGCTCGCACCTGATCCTCTCTCTCGGGGGGCTGGTCGGGGGGCTCTGTCCTTGGAGCATGAACTCTTCCAATATGGTGCTCACTATGTCGACATCGTAGAGCATCTGGTCGGAGTACGATACCGATGGTATGAGGAGATCGTTCACAGTTGCCTCCTCCAATTGCAGACCGATTCGACGCGCCAATTCCATCTTTGAGGACGCCGAGGCATTCAGTATGTTCGCGGCCTTCAGAAGCTTGAGCAGGAAACTGCAGGAAACAGAGCCCTTCTCCGCTGGTATCAAGCTCACCAACTTCTCCAACAGGAGCCTATGCTTCATTGTTAATTCCTTGAGAGACTCTGAGCAAGAGCCCTCAGCTTCTTGCTCGCTGTGGTGGCTGTGTTTTGCAGCATTCGGTAGCCACCGGCTGGCGTAAACCCGCATCGCCTCGCCGGTGAGCTTGTTGGGAACCACCCCTGCAGACTTGACAGCAACCATCACTCTCCAATAGTGATCTATGCCCAGCTCCGCAATGTCCTCGGCCCACCAGTCCCTTGAGGTCGCCCTGTGGCTGCTACTGGTACTTGACGAGCTCAGTTTCGAAGGACTACCGATAATGCTCGTGGCAATGGCGTCGATGCACCGGCCGGTGATCCCGAGCTCTTCGCACTGCAGGGCAAACTGCCTGGTGCTCTGTAGCGTGATCAACGTGTCCTTCCACCGTCGCAGGATGCAGGACTTGAAGAAGACCTCCAGCTTGCTGATCAGGTTGCTCCGGTCGATGCCGTCAGTCATCTGAAGGTACTCGGCGGCACATCGGACCGGCACGATGTTGAGGGCGCTGAGGGTGATGGTGATGCCGTAGCAAAACTTGGCACATAGCTCGAAGGCCTCGGCGCCGCCTGGTATGTCCGGAAATTGGATCACAGCGTCCTCTGATGAACCCTTCAGCTGGGAACAGAGCTTCTGAAGGCGCAAGCACTTGGACAGCAGCGGAAACTGCACCCACGGCCGACACAAAAGAAGGCATTAATCTACTAAAACAACACGAAAACCTTACAAAATGTGTTCATATCAAGAAGAAAATATATAGTACTCAAAAGCTAATCAAACATGCCAACGGTAAATAAGAGATCACAGACCTTGTGCAGATGATACACGCTGTTCTGAACGTGGATTATGAGATCAGTGGACACTTCAGAGGAAACAGACCTGCACTCGCCAAGAATTCAAAACATGCTGTAAGTAAACTGATAGCTCCAGAACACTGCATAAGATCAATATAGAAGAACAAACATAGGCTTTGTTGCAGAGAAGAGCATCATCACCTTATAGCTTCTTGAGTGAAGAAGGCATCAGGTCTTGTTCCAAGCTTCATAAACTTCATCTTGGACGTCCTAATAGTTAGCTTAGTTCATCACCAGCCAGCAGCTTCCCAGCAATGGAGTAGGTTCTCCTGATCAGCGCAGGAGACCAAAGTTCAAAGGCTTAGGTGCACTTAAGAGCTGCCTAAAAAGAGCGAGGCAGCGCGGCTCTGTAACTGCTTGCTTCTGTTTCCGAAAGCATGCATCGTGTTGTTGTCTTCGTTTGTCTGCACTCTCTCTCCTCCTTTCTTTTTTTCTTTTTTGCCCTTTCTTTCTTCCTCTGTCAATCACTTTCCTTTTGGATTACTTTGAGCGAGCAAGTTTCTGGGTGCATGGTAGACAAAGTTAGGAGAGTGGTTGAGTAGAAAGCAACGCAGAGAAAGAGAGAGAGAGGGAGAGAGAGAGAGGGCAGAATCCAATGAGCACTATGGAAAAGAATGGAATGCTAAGGTTTGGCTTGTTGGATGGCTGGCTGATTGAGGAATTGTTATTGCTATGGGTTTTATTTAATGGCAATGGTTGAGAACTTGAGAGCGGCCAGGGGGACCAGTGTAGATAGTGATCAATGCTTGAAGAAAACCATGGTATGCAAATTTGATCAGCCGATTATTTTCCGTGTGTATGAGGACAAGTACTCTCTCTCTCTCTCCCTCACTGTGTGTGTGTCAGAAAGAGAGAGAATTACCTGTATTGTATGATCAATGATGCGAATGTGTATTATGTCATGAAATCTGTAGAACTAAATCAGATTTTACTCCAAATTGTGAAAATAATTATAAATATTTTCCAGTATAATCTAGAAGACAGAATAAAGATCAACTATTTGGAGAAATATAAATTCTTTCTCCTAATTCATTTTCTTATATAATTTCATGTCCAGTGATATATCTTTCTCATGATGAGTGATATGAGTATCCATTGCACGTACGCGTAAAGAAGCATCCTCGATGGAGTTGCCAAGAATTAATTAATAGCCGTGACATCACTTCTGCATCCCAGCAATAAATGAGAATTAGATTTTGAGTAGCCTTTTTTCCTGGCAAATTGAAAACTCCATGCACAGGATTCTTGCAGTAACATGTGTATGCATTCGCATGGTGGGCAACTGGGGGCATCATTCTGAAGTGAAGCAGGGGAATTAATTAACTCTGTTTCCTGCTGAGCCTGTGGTCACACACCTATTGTTGCTGCATCCTCTTGCCTTATAATTTGCATCCTTCTGGATCTGTCAACAAGCAACTGACTTTTTCACATTGACACTTCTTCCACACACCACTCACTCTCTCCATGGTCCTTGTAGAAGAGAACTAATCAATCAGGATGCCTGCATGCTTGCAGTAGATGCATTCGTGAACTAAATGTGGAGGATCATAGGGATGGGAGGGTGGTGTGTGGTCCTTAATTAGTTTGATCTTTTAGGCTTGTTAAGAAAGAGGCTAGGACAGAGACATGGTACAAGGAGGTTTTAAATCAGAATCACAATAAGAGAGGCTCTGAAAGTAACTTTATCTCATATATCTTTCAGGATGTTGATGCATGACTCAAGGATGGACTCAATTTTCAAATTTTGATCATGTGATTTCTAACTGTTGAAGTTCAATTGGTTGTGTAAACAAATGTAAGCAGAACATTTACAATTTTCTAACTCTGTGTTTCTCTCTGAATTGCATCCAACCTCAAGAACGATTACTACATTGTCATGTTAACTTCGTGATAGTGAAACTATATCATATATCAACATACAGTAATGTAGATATGCTCGATGTCATATTAAATGTCCTGTTCGAATGAGTTACTTCACTTGCCATCGTTTTTTTCTTTCCCGACGTTAACACTGGCCAGCATTTTGCTCAGCAGATATTTGCTCCCCCTGATTGGCCTGTTCCTTCATTTCAGCATCATGAGTTCCAGTTGAGATATCATTTTATGTACTCTGTGTCTTCATTTCTGTTGGAGACCAAGCAAGATGATTACTTCTACCATCAAACTAACATGTGCTAATTATCTTCCCCGTAGAAAACATCATTATACTCTGTTCATCCCTTGTTGAAGTTCCCAAAAGATCATATATATGGATTCAAATGTTGTTCAGGCTTAGATTGATAGCAGTGCAGATCTTTGCTGCAGACTTGCTTTCATATAAAACAAGAAAAGAAAGACATTGTTTCTACACCTACCGAAATCAAATATAGATAATAAGCAAATGTGATTTAAGGAAATAAAGAGAAAAAGCAAAAAAAAAAAAAGTATCCATGATACACTAAAAGGCTAGTGATTGTTAATTCTGGAAATGGAACCATCAAGATTGAAAGAATAAGATATCCTTAGCTTAATCCCGAATAAAGTGGCAAGCAAGTTTGCCTTGTGGCCTAAAAAAGGCCCGGGCCACTTCCGCTTATCTTGAGGAAGCAAACCCCATGATTGACATGTAATGCTTCCACTGATTGCTTTCCCACAATAAACCATATATTGTAAACATAATCTCCAACACTGCATTGGTCCCTTCTACTTTCATATACATACGAGGAAATATTATATTAGATTTTGGAGGATCAGCATCACCACCTCAACTTACTAATAACATTCATGATCAGCATGTGAAATATATGCTTTCTATATGCTGATAAAGATGAAGAGTACTTTCCGCATGGAAGAAGTATAAACACACAAGCAAAGAAACTTCTCCCTTTATTAAGCCGCGTTTAGAGGTCACAAATGGGACACATTAACAATTGTTATTGGATTAGGAGATAAAGTATCACATCCAGTTAGCAAGCACCGGCAGGATTAAGCCATAGATAACAGCTTATGATTGGTACTGTAGTTCGTTAATCATGAAGATTAGCCGTAGATGCAGTTTCTTGATGCTGTCTTTATGTTTTATAATGATAGCCAACTAATTGATTATAAGATAGGTGAACTAGTTGCATCATCTAAAAGCTTGAAGCTTGATTTATAGTTCACTTTTTTTTTATATTTCTTCTCAATTGGAATCTGGGAGATTAAATTCCAACCAATGTCCAAGGAAATCTGATCTATCCAAAACAAGCAACCATTAGCTGATTAGGTGCTTTTCTTGCCTTCAAAGTTGTCACCTATTGTAACACACACCGGAAAGTATGTTCCAAAAACATGCTGATGAGGCCATTACTCAGATTCCATAAATTTATTATTTTCAACAATATGACAAAATATTGGAAAGACTTTAAACTAAACTATTATGACTGTAATATCCAAAATACAGTGTCCATAGATTTGCAATTCAAAATAAAATTAACAATCAATTGTAAGTCAACTAAATATATCCCAACTTATGCTATGCACAAAACTGTTTCGCGCCATCCTCCATGATACCTACCCACATGCATGGATCTAAATATAGGAAAAGACTAATTAGTGTACAATACTTAATACGAAGAATATAAAAGATAATCAAATGCTCAATCATGAATTATCAAAACAATAGTCAATATAATAATTATCAATGATCGATCATATAATAATCAATTTATCATTCTATGTCAATGAACAATTATCAATGACCCAATCAATGAACAAAGTAATTATCAATTTGATTTATTGTCGATTATCAATTCAATAATAACTTGATACCATGTAACAATTGTTATAACTAACTTCTTCAATCTTATCAAATCAATTAGAGAACTCTCGATGATTTATTAAAAGAATGTATCAACAAAGATTAGTGCTATAATCAATAATCAATATAACAACTATCAATGATCGATTAGATAATAATCAATTTGTCAATATCTATTAATGAATAATTATAATCAATGAACAAAGCAATGATCCATGATCAATATCAATTATCAATTTGAAATATTGGCAATTGTTAATTCAATAATAGTTGGATGTTATATAACAATTGTTGTAATTAACTTCTTTTATCTTATCAATTTAATGGGAGAATTCTTGATGATTTATTAAAAGAACATCATGCTACTTTCATTCAACAATGATTAGTTGGAGATTAGTGATACAATATTTTTTTTACTTGAGACAAAGAATTAACGATTTAATTATTTCATTATACAATGGGCGCGAAGGATTATATAATAAAACAACCGTGCTTTTCAATAGAGATTGATATATCATTTCCTAGTTATGTTACATGTGTCATTATGATGAGCAAGTAGACATGATTGCCTACAACTTTAGACTCTTATTTTCTATACTAGGTCCTTTTTATTTTTTAGAGTAACAAAATCCAATTTGAAAATAACAATAAGTTATAATATCAATACAAGTTAATAGCATCACATTAATCAATCATAATAATACTTATATTAGGAATAATAATGATATTTATAATAATAAATTTTAAAAAATATAATCAATTATAAATGGATGTGAATCATGTCCTAACAAGTCATGTTGCATTATGTTGCAGTGTTGTCAGGATCAAGCCGGACAACGTCAATTCGATCGGCCCGACAGTGGACCTGCCAACGCGGGTTAGTTTGAAGCCCAAAACCAAACTACCCTTTGGATCGAGTTAAATCGGTCAAACTTGATAAAAAAAAATTGGGTTAAACAATGAACTATTTAAATCGGTCGACATGTGATGGTGCCACGGGTAAACCTTTCACATGAGAATGAGAGAGAGAGAGAGAATCAGAGGGGAGATGTGTCTGCGTGAGAGAGAGATTCACATGAGAGAGACATTGGGAATGAGAGAGACACATTGGGAATATTGGAGTGAGTTTTAGACGAGAGAGATAGAGAGAATGAGAGAGAACGAGGTAATTGTGGTCAAAAAATGCCTTCCCCCGACTCACCCCCTCCCCCTCCCCCAGACCCCCTCTCACCGGCTCCCCCTTGGAAACGAGCTACCTTCAGGCGCTCCGAACTAGGGCTCGCCCCTAAATCTCCTCGGTGAACTCTTTCCCCTCCCTCTCCAAGGCGCAGTTTAGCGGCTAAAGGAATCTATTGATGAGGAAGTTGTCATTCCACACGAAGAAGTGGAAGAGAGATCTGCTACCCTAGCCATTTCTCTGATGTGCTGCTTTATCAATTCTTCTTGTTCATTGGATCTACTAAGAAATTATTTACAATAGATTTGGGCTCTTGGGACCTCATTGAGGATTACGGAACTAGCTAACTCATTCCTATTGTTCCATTTTGCAGATCTAGCGGAACGACAGCATGTTCTCACAGGGGGACCATGGATTGTTCAAGGGTGCATACTTCACCTCACTCTTTCGAAGCCTTTCTTCAAGCTCCTAGAAGAACAACTCACCTCCTCGCCGGTATGGATCATGTTGCCTAGTTTACCATATGAGTTATCTAACAGCAAATCTATTCTCAGAATCGCGGAGCGGTTTGGGACCCCTCTGAAGGTCGATGATGTTACCTTGTTCGGGGAACGTAGTCGATATGCCAAAGTGTGTGTAGAGATCAACCTTACTACTCTATCAAGCAAGGAGTATGGATCCTGACACCCGATGGATCTCGACATTTTCGGAGGGTTCTCTATGACAACATTTCACAGTTTTGCTTCAAATGCGGCAGGGTGGGTCACGCCATCTCAGTCTGCCCAGAGAAGAAGCTGGACGCCGAGGAGGGGGAGATCCCTTCCTCGGAACCCCTTCTCTACGGCAATTGGATGTGCTCCTCTCACTCCCTCCGACATCAATCTCCGCATGAGGGCACAACATGCAGGGATCTTGTTCGCCGCCCAGTCCTTCTCCAGGTTCACGGCGCGGGTCAGGTCCCTGAACCGGAAAACTCGTGTAAATCTCTCGCATCTCGAAAGGCCGTTGATCATGAGGGTGACCTAGATCGAATGGTGGATGTGACTCACGTGGCCAATACACGTCAGCATCAGTCCGCACGTGAAGCGAGTGGCATCGAGCACGGGTCATCCTCGCACGTAACAAATACCCTATCACGGGTTGATCGTACCCTAGTACCTCATCCACGTGATGCCTCAGATGACGCCAAACGACCCCTCATTTCCACCCTACAATCATCTGCAAGAAAACCTAGCTCCTCTCGCAACAAGGAAGTGGTAACCCGCACACAAGATCTACACCAGGATATGGCCCTCAAAGCCTCAAAGTGACTCCTCTTACAGAACGGTGATGCCACCTCATCATCGGAGGAGGAATCAAAAGAAGAGCAAGTAGATGAGAATTTCATCCCTTTCACTCTGGTGGAAAGCAAATGCACGTGTAGGGCGCAAAGGTGTTTCTCATCTCCACCACCAAGTCTAAAGCAGAAGAAACAACTTAAACGACAAGTAAGAACCCCAAAACCTAAATCGCCCACCACTAAACAAATCCCTCGTGTGCATATCACTAGGACTGCGACCTCTACTGTTGTTTCTTCCCCCCACGTGAAGATCATTCAGTGGACACCTCTAGGAGTAAAATGAGAGACCGCCTGTGAAATTTAATTAGAACTCATCAGCCGGATATTTTGGTACTACTCGAAACCCATATCGATAATAATCAAGCTAACTCTATTATAAAGAATCTTGGTAGAAATTGGAAAGATGTTTGTAGTGCGGGCACGCGTGCATTTGGGGGCATCATCCTTGCATGGTCCAGTTGTGACACCCGGGTAACATTACTTCATACTACTGCCCAACTTCTTCATGTCGTCATCTCCTTGTCGGAGTATACTTTTCTATTAACTTGCATTTATTCTAGTAACCATCCAATGACTAGAAACATTCTTTGGCAAGACCATATAAAACTTGATCTGGATGACATCCCATGGGCAATTCTTGGATATATGAATAACATTCTGCATCCCGAGGACAAAAAAAAGGGGGCACAAATTTTAAGATTACCAAATCTATTCACAATTTTAGAAACTTAATACAGCATCGAGGTCTTTCGACATTCTCTTATCAACACCTGGTGTAACAACCGTACAAGGGGCTAGAATTCTCTGTAGACTTGATAGATTCTTAGTCAATCATAATTGAATTATAAAATTTCCAAATCTCACACCCCATACCCTACATCGGGGATCATCTTATCATGCCCCACTGATACTAAACACACATCAAGCTAGTATGAAATTCAAGCTATTTAAATATGAACACTTTTGTTTTGAATACCCTCAAACCAAGAGGATTGTGGACCATGTTTGGCATGAGTGCAAACAATAGAACCAATCCCTAAACATCAGCAAAGTCTTATAAGAGATAAAAAAAAAAAAGAACACCACTGAAACAAGCATGACCTAGGAAGACTTGAAACTAGGGTTGAACAAACATCAAAACGGATAAGCAAACTTGAACTGAAGGATGCAAATCATGGATTATCTCAAAATGAACAAACCCAGCTTAAATCATTTTATAACAAGCAGGCTACCCTCCTCAGACAAATCAGTTTGAAATGATGGAACAAATCAAGAATCAATTGGCTAAAACATTGTGACAAAAATTCAAAAGTTTTCCACCTCACTACCATTGTTAGGCACAAAATCAATATCATCTCTTCAATCAAACACTTACACTTATCAAAATAATATCATGAAAACATTTGTCCAACACTATAAAGACCTATGGATTCCTGAACCTGACTCCTATCTTATAAACCAATTGCCCTTTTTCCTTACCCTAAATCCTGCTTGAGTAAACCACTTATTAGCCCCTATAACCCCTATCAAGATAAATGAGTGCCTCAAATTCATGCCATCTGAAAAAGCTCCTAGCCCAGATGGTTACAAGAACTATTGGACAATAATGGGGACAAAATTAACTGCAAAAATTCAAATCATTTTTGAAAAAAAATCAGATTCCTCCTGAGTGGGGTCACACATCCCTTATTTTCATTCCCAAAAAGAAAAATCCAGATCTTGTCATGGATTACAGACCCATAGCCCTATGCAATGTAATATACAGATTGATTGTAAAAATTTTAACTAACCGACTGAAACCAACACTTCCCCTTTTGGTTGACCAAGCCCAGATTGCTTTTGTGACCCATAGATCAATCCAAGATAATATACTAATAGCTCAAGAATTGACCTACAACATGAGTGGGAGAATGAAACATATGTTAATTAAAATTAATTTAGAAAAAAAAGCTTTTGATAGACTCTCTTGAGGAGCCATTAATGAATTTCCCGCCCAAGTTTATCAAGTGGATTGATATGTGTATCACCTCTCCTCTTTTTTCTTGTTCAATCAATGGTGTTTTGTCTGAACAGTTTAAAAATCATAAAGGCATCTGGCAAGGAGATCCATTATCTCCCTACCTATTCATCCTCACGACTTAAATCTTTACCTCACTCAGCAACTATAATGTTAATGTGGGAAACATCACCCCTTTCAAAATTGAATCCTTCTCTATGAGTCGTCTTCTTTTTGTTGATGATGTTCTCCTCTCTCTAGCAGCTACTATCCCAAACTGCAAAAATCTAATCAAAATCTTTAAAGCTTATGGGGACATAACAAACCAGAAGATCAATTATGAAAAATCAAAGATCTATTTACCTGTAAAGCTAAACCAAAGAAGAAAAGAAAGAATCAAAACCCTCCTTCAGATGAGCAGAAGGGAATACTTATCCATTTCTCACAAGTATCTTTATGTCAAACACTAATCTTACATAATTGACAAGACAACTTCCAAATTATCTGGTTGGAAAATGAAAACTCTAAGCCAAGCAGGCAGGGTCACCCTTATAAACTATGTCCTCACAGTTATCCCAAGCTACCCCCTCAGCTCTATCCACCTATCTGTAGTTGCCTCTCTTGAAAAGCTATCTAGGTCCTTTATGTGGTCAAACGATGGAAATAAGAGAGTATCACATCTAATTAATTAGGACATTATGCAAAATTAAAAAACTGATGGGGACTTAGGCATCAAGAACCTAGCACTCATAAGGACTTCTTTGCTGGCCAAAAGGGTTATTGAATTTCTCAACAACAGTAATAGTACTTGGTGTCAACTTGCAAAACATAAATATGGTATATTACACCCTTGGTTTGGGCATACTCAAAACTAGAAAGCTGCCTAGTCATGAAAATATATTCGATCAACTCTACAAAACATTAGACTTGGACTGGATAAATGAATTGGAAAAAGTTTTAGCACAAACATCATGCATTACCCATGGCTCTTTAACATCCCGCTATGTTTTCTCCCTACTTATGTTAATGTGTCTGCTCTCATGTTTTCAATGATGGTTTCTGATCTAATTTTGAATTCTTTCTGGAATGAAAATCTACTCCCAACTTCTTTTGAATGGATTTGGTTTTTCTAAGTACTTCAATACATATGCATGTTTTACACGAGGATGACCAGTGGGTGGGGAGCCAAATACTCATGACATCCCAACAGCTTCATCAGTCTATAATTTCCTACATGAACTTGTGCCTACCACACCGGGTAGTGATGGATGAGATGGTTGAAAAACTTTATGGAGGATCCCTACCCTAGAAAAAATTCACATCTTTCTTTGGAAATTAATTCGTCGTCGTCTGCCCACAAGGAATAGAATCACAAAGTTTAAGCCCAATTAGTATACAAATGTGGTCTCTTGCTCAATTGAAACTAGATTGCCAATTTACCTATTTCAATATTGGGCCCATGGCAACTAGATTCTAGAGGGCACTCAATATTGCTTATCCTCTCAATTACGTTTGCTTTCATATATCTCTTTTGGCTTGTGAGGCATATGGAAAATGAGAAATAACCTCATGTTCTCCTCCAATCCCTCTTCCATCTCTGCTCTGAGGAATTCCAAACAAACCACTGTCTTGAGGGCTCACCTCCTAGAGATCCTCTTTGGATTCGATGGGAACCTCGGCCCCCCGATTGAGTAGCGCTCAACTCAGATGGTTCCTTTACGTGACCAAGGGAGGTAGGAGGATTAAGCTACCTGCTCAGAAACTCTAACAGCTCTTTTATTTGTGCAGGTTCATCGACGCACAAATTTTATTCGGTTTCGGCTACGGGAGCTTAGGCCCTGCGAATTGCAATTCCGAAGTGTAAAGAGTTGGAATATCAAAGACTCATATGCCAAACTAATTCCACCAACCTACTGAACACTCTAAATAAGGATGCAGCTTGCCCATGGAGACTAAAGAATGTCATGATAGACATTTGGAATATAACACCCTTTTTTTATTCCTTTGAAGACTCACACATCTATCATCTGACGAATAGAGGTGCTAATTTCTTAGCAAATTGTAGTAGGATAACTTCAAACATTGATGTATTTTTTATGGATGTGCCACCTCATGGCATCCGGAAATTTTTGTATCAAGATGCTATGGGTTATTATATCAATAGATGAAGTTAGTCCCTTTCTATTAAAAAAAGAAATGAAGTAAATTTTTTTTCAACTCTAACTTTCTTTTAATAATTAATAGAACAAAAATAAAAATTCTGTTAGTATTATGAACTTTGAATATTTTCTCACAAAATATCTTACCTTATTAAGAGAACAGAACTATTATGATTACAATATTTTATTATTTTATTATAATATTTTACCTTAAATAGTTTTTTGGTATATGTTTCTTACATAAATAATTTAATAACTTGATATATTATATTAAATTATATTTTTTATTATTAACTAGTTCGAAAATGAAGACTTTTTTGACATTGCTATGTTGTCAAGACAGGGGTCGTGGACATATGTCGTATTGACAAAACATGTCATGTCGTGAACATAGACCGTATTCTATTAAGTAACGACTCTACTTTAAAGTCGAGAAATCCATTGTTTGCGGACACACATACTCAATGTCGCGAGGTTATCATTATTAGGGAAGTGAACGTCAATTAATCTATCGCACCTTGTTGATTTGTCCGTCGAATTGTTGTAACTTGCACCACGAGTAGGAGAGAAAAATGAAATAGGAGAAATCATGGGATGCTTTTACATGAAACCTTGTGTAACGACCCGAATTTTCAAAAAATAAAGAAAGGATATTTATTTTTATTTAATGGATTTGAAAATTCTAATGTTAATATTTTGGAATTTAATAATTCCAAAATTGATGGAAATTAAGGATAAGTTGGAGAGATAAAAAGGAATTTGAAAAGAGATAAAATTTTTGTGAAGATAAATATTGGATTGTTAAGTAAATTCAGATTTAAATAAATTTGAATAATTAAGAAGTGATTAGTCATTAATGGATGGTCAAGATTGATTCTAAAGGAGTCCAAGGCCTAATAAAATTAAAATCACAAACCTACATCTATAGATAGGCACTTAAAGGGTGGCTGAAAACCTCTTTTCTGTAAAATAAAATTCTGCCCACAAGCTCCTCTTTTTCTCTCATTTGCACGCGAACTGAGACACCCCCGAGAGCACACGATGGTTGGTTTCGAAGCCGGCACATAGGAGAAGAAGCTTCAGGTAGTGACTGCGAGTTTCAGAACGAGGACAGAGAGCAATCGTCGGCCAAAATTCGACGTTCGTATAGATTTTCAGAGAAGGGATTACAGTTGGTTTTTCAGCCAACTTTAGGTACGTAGGGGGAATCCCTATGTCGTCATTTTTCCACGACATGGAATTCTATTTTCTTCTCCTTTGTACTGAAAATTCATTGATATATTGTATGCACTATTTGGATACTATATGGCATGGTTATGGTGGTCGAAAAGTCGCGTCGAAACGCACTTCTCCATCGGCGGTAGTCGGGTTCTGCTATACATAACCCGGATTCCTATTGAATTCGGACCGAGTTGGATTTGGAATTGGATCGGGTTGTCCAACCTGGTCCAAATTGGTCCGACCCGGATCTAGCTTCGGCTCAACTCGGACTCGACGCGATCATCTTGGAGGTGAACCGGCCAACCCGGCCCGGGTTCACCATACACCCGGCCCGGTTTTGTCCTGGTCGAGGGGGATTTTGACTATTTTCAAACATGACTCGAGTTTCACCCGACGCGAGCCGAGTTTTGAGGACAGAAAACGTAATTTGTGATATTTTAATATAGATGATTGGATAGTTATTATAGTTAATTATTTCTGATCATATTGTTAGCAGATCTGACCTCATCAAATTTTTTCTGATTTGATTTGAGATTTTGTCATTATTATTACTCTATCAGATCATGTTATTCATCATAATATGGATCCAGTAATTTCCCCTGATTGGGTCATTGTCTAACATAAAGTAAATTGTTAAAGATGTGTTTTTAGGTAAATAAAATAAAAGAAAAAAACTGTTGGGTCTTCATGTTCTCCGATTGTCTCTAAGCCCCCTGAACCATTATTGTTATCGTATTACATAGGGCAGATATTGTACTTAGAGGTTTGAGACGTTATTCTTTAGGAAAGTTATGACTGTCCTATGATGATCATGGTCCCCCGCCATCATGAAGCTATTGTTAGCGCTACTATTAGAGGGCGACTTACTATGGTTTAATCTTTCACTAGCCTACATGAAAGAGACATGAAGTTTTCCTTAATTGACTGAGCGTTCCCTATTGAATTAAATAACTCCAACGATTGAATTGAAATTGAAATTGAATTGAATTAAATCGAATTGAATTGAATCTTAGTCATTCGGATTTTGGCGTTGATTGACTTTGCCTCCGTCCGTTGAATTGAATAGAAATTGGGATTGATCGATTATCATAGATATTAATAAGAAAAAATTATTAAATTAGATAGGTGCCATAGTGATCAGGCAGAGTTGATAGTTGATAATTGATATTGATTGGTCCCTTGACCTCTTACCTGATCCCCTTCATTAATTCATGGCCTTGTTGATATATCATTTTATTATTGATCTCTTTTTATATTGTCCTATCATGTGTTCTATTATTTATTGCTCCTTATTGATTATTAATTTCGAGCACTATTGATCTATTATTTATTATTATGATTAGGCTCTACTACTGAGTATTTTTATACTCATGGGTGTTTTTCTGCATCTAGATTCATGTAGATGAGATGATAGAAGGTGGTGATGCATGTGATCAGGCTCAATGACAGAGTTGTTGCACATGGTATAGGATTAAGTCCTACTAGAATATTGGATTAGCTTTTATTTTTTCACATATTTAGTATGATGGAGTCATGAATATCTCCAGCTCCTTAATATTAAGAATTTTTATATATTATTATTATTAATTCCGCATTTTATAGTTTATACTTTTGTAAAATTATTTCATATAGAATTGTATAGCATCTTTAAGACGACTCTGAGCACGTGATAGTCACGGGTCTCAGACGTTACGCCTTGAGTTTTATTTACAAGAAATTAGTCACACTTAAGATCAATTATAACTTTTTATTCCAATCTAATTTAATTTAATTTTTAAAAACTCATCTTTTAACTAACTGTGAACTAACCCTTAAATAAATTTTAATTATAATAAATAAATAATTCTGATTTAATCTTGAATCCATATTTTAATCCCATTCAAGTTTCTTCTTTATCTATTATTTTAAATCCATAACTTATCTCCAATCAACAACAACAACAACAACAAAACCTTATCCCACTAGGTGAGATCGACTACATGGATCATTCGACGTCTCGTTGATCCATGTTCATGAGATTCGACAAAGTTTTACGCTGACTGTCGGGGCCTAACACAACCCTCATCCTTTATCCGGGCTTGAGACCGGCTATAAAACATAGGCAGTTGAATCTGATAATAAACAATGATAAAATTCTATAGAAGACAATTGCATACCTTATGTTTTAGACGTCGAAGCACAAAAGGTCGAAGAACTTGGTGAAGCCGGTTTATTATCAAAAGATTTTCCTCCTCAGAAAGTAAAGCTTCATCGGGAGAATTATCATACAACTTAAAAAGGAAATTTAAAATTGCAGTACAAATTCTGAAGTTAAGAAGATAATAAACAGATAATCGTCTAAAGCTTTTAGAAGGATCTGTTTCGTTACTAATTCAAGGCAATATCACAGATTCACAACTCATCGCCACTAAGTTAAATGAGGCCAAGGTTCAGCATATATGTTCAGGATCAAACTCACACTGCTGAGCAGTACAAAACAGAATTTGAGTTACAGCCACAGCAAAGTTACAACCGGCAAAAGATGAAGCCCGCAGGCAACTTGCATCTCTTTCCAATGTACAACTTATTTTGCATAATATTGGCAAAGATGCAACAACTTCACTGATTCAAAAGTGGGCTCTTCATGAACTCTTTAAAGGCAGAAACCACAGCAGGATTAGAATCTATCTAGCCAACTCAGTATGCTGTCCTGGGAACCAAACTGCAAGTCCTGCATATCAAAATAAATCCTGAGAAGACATTTTTTTTAATCGAATCAAAAGGGCACAAGGGAGTCATGGATCTTACAGAAAGCTGGAAATCTGGTGGTGTGTCAGTTAATATATTATCGAGATCAGAGAATGCAGAAGTTGTATTGTTAGTTGCAAGAGTTTCATCCCTGTTAGCATTCAAGTTTGAATAGCTAAGGCGGAGAGATGATTCCTCCATGGGATGGAAATAGTCAAGGACCTCATGACATAACAATGCCTCGTGCAACTTGCTTGGCTCTGGATCATTGGCAGGTTGAGATTCACCCGCCCACCATGCAGGGGTGTCTTCTTCATCCTTCAAACTAACAACAGGAAATGGTGACAATGGCGGCTCAGCTACACAGTGCTGTTCCCCCTGAAAGTTATTTTTTTATATAAACAATGATTCAACAATTGAATACTGAAAGGCATTGAACTTGAAAAGTATTCAGAAGAAAGATTACGTAATTAACAACACTAACAAGACCTTGAGTAATAAGGAATAAATGATAAGACAAAAAAAAATGGCTAAAAGTATCTGTTTATACTTCAGTCTAATATACGGAATGAAATCTCTGCTAAAAAGAAGTTGAAACCTGACACTTCAGTGAGTGTGTGCAACATTCTCAGTGATCTCTTATGCAAGAACTATTGGGAAACATGTCAACTAAGTTCATTGTCATTTTGATTTCTTTAGCATTTTTTCAGCATTTCATTATAACATGTTTCATAATTGGAAATGAAGGAACATTGCAAGCATATAAAAATTCTCTTAAATACCTGTTTGGGCAGCAAATTAAGACCACACCCATTCACTTCAAATGGAGAACGCTCTTTCTCCCTAGGAGGCTGAGGCGTAGTGGTTTTAGGGGTTCTTGGACCAACACGTGTAGTAAATACATCATGTTCCTCATTAGGCGGATCCATGTCACTCTTATCGTGCAGTATCATTTGTTGTTGGAAGAAAATCTTAGAAACTACTAGTTCGTTATCCTTCTCATCTTCTTCAGGCCCAAGATGGTACTGATGCATCACCCAATGGACTTTATCAGGTTTTGAACTACTTGCAGAGCTTTTATAAAGAACCATTATCTTCTTCCATCCTTTGAAGACACCATTCTGAAGCACAGATTTAGTTTTTCCAGTTTTGTGCCACCTTACACGTGCCTCAGACATTCCATCTGGTTGGATCTTTCGCCGCTTGCGGCGTCCCATTCCATATGCATTGGATATCCTGTGGAAGAAATGGGTGCTACTTCCATCTTTCTTGGCACCTAATTCATATATTGCAATGTAAATGTCAAAATTCAAATAAAGAAAAGATATTGCCATATGTACATGTTTTACCAGGGAGGTTTTCAGGATGAGTGTAACAAATCCCTTCTTCTTCATTTAGAGTTGGAATGAACTCATCAATAAAAATATGAGACTTTGAATCTTCTAGCCCAACTTTCCCTGCTAGATGCTCCAAAAGCTCGACATCAGATGGATCAAATTTAACACCAGCAGGAAGTCCAGGCCATTCCAGCGTAACCTATGAAACAGGAAAGTAAAATCTCATATTACCATGTGTCGATTCTCCTGTTTAGCTGTTAGCACAGAATCATGATTTCACGACGAAGAGGAAAACATAGCAGTACAAGAAGATCCCCAAAACGTAGTTAAGCACACTTTGAGTGAATATTGAATACTAGAATTTGCTTTCACATAGTTTTCCTAATTTCAGAATGAGATGTTGCTAAGGTAAAATTTGAATACCAGACATGACTATTAATAGCTCACTTTCAGAATAGAAACGAAATATAAGGTAGTAGGGATTAGGGAAGTTCCTACAGATCTTACATCACTGTTGTCAATGACGTGATTGCAATTAGGACATTCCCGTTTAGCATCTACTCCGACATCTTTAATTTGACACTTAGCAATCCTGTTAGCATTCTTCACCTTTCTTGCAATTCCTCTGCTAGTGATGAGCCATGATCTAAAACAACCATCACAATGCTAAGCATTAAACTTGCAGCAAATAAAAGAACAGATCAGACACATTTCTATGAGATATTTGCCTAATGAGACCATTTCTATACAGAAAAATCTTTATAGAGCCAGGAATTAGCAAAAAAAAAGAAACTAGCGACAGTACATGTATTATGAGATAAACATGAACGTATTTAAACGGAAAGAAAAGAGTAAAAACTACACTAAAAATCAATTCTAAAGCACGGGCACAGATAGACATTTGCGAAATGTCGCACTCTGTCAAAATAAAGCAAAATACTTTTAATCGAATCCTCAAATAGAAATATGAATCTGGAGCAATCGCCATTAACGGCAGCATCAGCGGTAGTATAATCTGCATCGTGAAAATATTAACTATGCAGTCAATGATTATTAAAAAAAACGCCTTCACTGTGCGGCAAAGGAGAAGAAACAAACAAATGCAGCAGAGAGTAAATGAATATAACTTATGCATTAAAAAGGTTCAGCAGACGAAAATGAGAACAGTTCTGACCGATCATTCAGACAAGGATTCGGCAAAAAGGGAAATGTATCAACACAAATGAAAAAAGGAAAAAAAAAGCAACTTTATGAGTCCACTCACTAAAAAGTTCCTAAAACCCCAAAACGAACAAGATTCAGAACCCTTTCTACAACACATTGCAATGCAGAACCCTTAACATGCATGAAGACGATCAAACCATCCACCCCTGAGACGAGCAACACACATTACCTTGCCATCGCCTTCCCCCGGCAGCATTCAGATACCCAAAAGCGAGCAAGACTGAAGTAATATGCAAGCGTCGGCGTTCTCCTCCCCACTGCCTCCTCCTCCTCCTCCTCCACTCGTTATAACTTATAAGCTCTCAGCCCGCCCTCCGCAGGTGTAGTTGCCCACCACGCGAAGCAAGCAAGCGACCTCGGGATTGAGCGGGAAACATCTCCGTCGCCGAGGCAACGTGTGGCTCGGTCGGTCTACGCTCACATCACAGCCTCGCGCACGCACGCATCACGTACTCCTGGGTACGGACCCGAGGCGCGGAGTTAGGCTCGGTGTTTCGGGCTCTGGTTGCTTTCTTGCGTGCCAAGCTAAAGGCAGCTTCTTTTTAGTTGAACTTGTTTAAAAATTTTAACGTTAGCTGCAATGGAAAATAATAATAAAGAAATGAGCGAGTTAACTGGTGAGTACTGACTGACTGAATGGTGCAGAAGAAAATTGTTATTCTTCATTTTTAACTTTAGAAAGATATAAAGGGAAATTGTGGATTTCTCTGCCTTGGGGAGCAAGGCCGTTTGCTAAGTCCGAGGAGTGAGAAAATGTCCCGGGTTGTCAGGAGTGTATCAATAAGACAACCACGTAGTCGATCTATACCAATTTGGAGTATCTGGTTGATGTTAGCATTTGAAGCGTGAAAAGGAAAACATAAAGGCAAAATTAATATCAACTTATAAGTAGACTATTTTCTTTTTTCTGATTGATGTCAATCTATCTGTTTAACAAGAAAACAAAAGACGATAAATACATATGTTTTCGGGGCTAAGTTCAAGCTTGACCTTGAGCTTGATGTGTGACCAGTAGGCCAGAGTATGTGTCGACGTCGACCCATCAAGGCCGATCAAACAAGGTGTATGGATCAATAATTCGGATGGAAGTAGGTATTTTCAAAGGGTGACTTATGATAATTTTCCTATTTTCTATTTCTGGTGCGGCCTTGTCGGCCATAGGTTTGAAACTTGTAGTTCGGCGCCGACGAATGGAGAAGATGGCCGGAAGGTGCTCATGTTTGGCCCTTGGCTTCGCTCCTTTGTCGGAAAATGACCAAGTACCGCCAAAGGTGCTCGGGGTGGTGGCCCGCAAGATCCTCGAAGCGCCGGTGACAGTGCTCGAACCCTTGCACGGCCCTCCTCCGGAAGCGCCGACGAGCAGTGGGCATTGGACGAACTAGATACTGAGACTGGACCGGGAGGAGGCGCGAACCTGTTTAGTGTGTTATATCTCAATCATTCACCTGGTGTGCATGGCTCAGATGATTACCACAGCTGCCCTAAGATCGGGGAAACGAATGGACACCTGGACGGCACGGATCATCTCCTAATGGCGATGTACACCTGGATAGCAGCAATGGCGAGTGATCCGAGGAACAAAATTGATATGCTAATCTCTAGCGATGGTACTACCATTGAGAATCAAGATTTAATTAGGGCCATGTTTGTGGATCACTATAGAAATCTTTGGAATTATGAGAATACGTCCATGCTTTTTAATGACTGCTGGCCTGAGTTACCACAAATTCACCTTGATTATCATTCTCAATTGGTCACTCCTATCACTTGTCAGGAGATCAAGGAAGTGGTATGGACTATGCCTCTAGGTAAGGCCCCTGGTCCAGATGGGTACACTGTAGAATTTTATAAAAATTATTGGAACATTATAGACCCCAAGATATGCAATGAGATACAATCCTTCTTCCAAACTTCCAAATTGCCGCAAGCCTAGTCTGACACTACCTTAATTTTCATCCCTAAGAAATAAATTCCAAAATGCATCGATGACTATCGTCCAATATCACTATGTAATGTCATCTACAGAATAACTTTTAAAATCATTGCAAATAGGCTAAGACCCCTACTCAATAATTTAATAGACCACGCTCAATATGCATTTGTTGCTAACCGCCTCATTCAGGATAACATTCTAGTAGCTCAGGAATTAGCTCACTCCATGGGGAAGGGAAGAAAAAAATACATGTTAATTAAAGCAGATATGGAGAAAGCTTTCGACAGGGTGTCTTGGCACAACATACGTATGATTTTAAAGCTCATGAACTTTCCATCCACTTTCATTAATTGGATCCTTTCCTGTGTCACTTCTCCAAAGTTTAAGTGTTGTATTAATGGTATACTCTCTCAATCTTTCATTAGCCATCAGGGAATCAGGCAGGGAGACCCATTGTCACCATATCTTTTTATTTTAATCTCTCAAGTCCTATTCTCCTTAATTAATGCAAATGTTGAATTAGGCAATATACAACTTTTCAAGTGTGGTACTTTTAGTCTTAGTCACCTGGCTTATGCTGATGACCTTCTTATCTGTATTGCTGCGACCAAAAGAAATTGTGTGAACTTGAATAAAATTCTCAAACTATATGGCATGCTAACCAACCAAAAGATGAACCCACAAAAATCAGAAATATATCTCCCTCCTAAGTTACATCCCAGGAGAGTACACATTATAAGAAATTTGCTTGGCATCCAGATTGGTAATTTTCCTTTAGTTTATCTTGAAGTTCCAATATCCTACAAACTGATTCTCAAATGCAATTTAAACAACATGACTGATAAGATTGCTGCTAAAATAGTCGGGTGGAAAAAAGTATGCTAAATCAAGCAGAAAGATTAACTCTCATTAATGCTGTTATGAATTCAATTCCTATTTACTCTTTAGGTGTTACTCATGTTCCTGCTGGTCTATTAAGTTCCCTAGAAAAATTGACGAGGGGATTTCTTTGGGATAACAATGGGAGTAAAAGAGGGTTACATCTGATTAATTGAAACATTGTTCAGCTTTCAAAGGTTAGGTGGGCTGGGGATTAGAATTTTAGCTGACATACGTGTTGCTCTACTTGCTAAGAGAATTCATAACCTACTAAACGGTGTTTCTAATCTTTGGACTAATCTAATCCAGGAAAAATATGGTCATTTTCACCCTTGGGCCAATGTTCTCCATCATGATTCTCAGCACCCCAACTCTCAGATTTCTAAGGCTTGGGCCTAGAAAACTATTTTAGATGCCTAACCAGACATGGGTTTATTAAACATATTGGAAATGGTCGAAACACAAATATTATGCTTAATCCTTGGATAACTGACATCCCATTTGCTGTTGAGCCAACATTCATTAATGTCAATTCTCTGGCTATACTAAATAATGTATCAGATCTCATCACAAGCAACACTTGGGATATCAATCTGATTTCATCTGCTTTCGGACCCTCTCTGATTTCTAAGATCACTGCAATTTATCTGCCACTTAACATGCCTGCTTCGAATGTCAATGATGATACATGGGTCTGGAATTCAAATGTGCATGGAATTGCAAATGCTAAGAATGTTTATAATTTCCTTTGCAGCGACAGCGGCTCGGCCATGGCATCTGGACGGCTTCCTTGGAAAAAAATTTGGCAAATTAAAGTTCCCTACAAGATTTCTATTTTTCTTTGGAAACTAATGCATAATCGTTTGCCAACAAAAGACTTCTTCATGTGTTTTAACCATTCTATCAATACTAATTGCTCTTTTTGTGGTTTGTGTGTTGAATCGAATGCGCACTTATTTTTCCATTGTTCTGCCTCGTTGCAACTTTGGTTGATCTTTCAGCAGAAGATAAATTTTACCTTATTTTACCTTTTCTTATATGGACTCTTGGCATGTTGGGGATTGGATCAAGGAAGGTCGTCTTTTAGACCGGAGATCAAAGAATAATTTCCTTTCGCTTTTTGCTTTCTGCTTGTGGAGGCTGTGGAATGCTAGGAACGATCGCCATTTTTCTTCCAAGCAAGTAATCATGTCATGTGTCTGGGAGCAGGTTGTCGCCGCGCATTGGAAATATGTAACCGCCCATGTCCTTGAGATAACTAGCCCCAGGACCCTATTCGGATCCGGTGAAAGCCTCCGGATGACCCTTGGGTCAAACTTAACTCCGATGGTCGAAGCCCGGAGGAGCAGGCTATATAATTCGGAACTCTAATTGCTGTTTTATATCTGCAGGCTGCCATCGAAAAACTAATGATGAGGCCATTGAGATGGAGGCCGTTGGGCTGCTGTTGGGACTTCAGGAATGTAGAAGTAAAGGGCTTACAAGCATTAGAGCTGAGACGAATTCGGAGACCTTAATGAAGATAATTAATCACGCAACTCTCTGCCCGTGGAGAATCTGGAATATTATGCAGGAAATTTGGCACCTCATTGAAACTTTTCAGGCTTTTATCATATCTCATTGTAATAGATGTTGTAATAGGGCCGATGACTTTCTTGCAAACATTGATCGCATGTAAAGAGATATGATTTTTTGTGAGGACGCTCTTCCTTGTGAGTTCCTTAGTATTTTGTATGATGAAGAGATATCTTAAATGATAGTTAAAGTTTCCTTAAAAAAAAAAGCTGCGGTGTTTAGTCCCACGGGGAACTTGTATAGGTTCTGTCGTCCATAGAAAAGGCTCGTGGGCCAAACACATAGCCACATTGCACAGCGTGAGAGCGCTGGTAAATCTGTAAATAAAAATCCTCTGTTTTTTATTATTCTTAATTTAACTTTGAAGTTCAATTTTAATATTATCCCCTTATATATATATATATATATATATATATATATATTGAAATTATAAGATATTATGAGTAATACTTTAATTATAATATTTATAAAATATTTTTTCGAATTGGGTCTTCCCCATATTTTTGTCACGTGCCCTAGTTTAAATAGGCAATTTATTTATTTCAAAATGGAACTTAATTATTTTTTACTTTTTCGAGTTGAATAGATTTTACCCGTTCGAGTCTCCATGTAATGTATAGGGTCCACATATGGTGTATTAATTAAAATTTAAAACGTGAATATCAGATTGATTTGTTTTTTTATAAGAATGAGTGATAATGTGAAATAGAGAAATAATTAATAAAATATATTTAGATGATATAAGCAAAATAAAAAATATTATAAAATTGAAATTAATATAAATAATGATATTGAAAACATAAAAAATATGTTAATCTTACTTGATTAATTTTAAATGATAATTAATAGATTTAATTCTAATTCTATTATTTTTATCTTTTATATTTTTATTTGTAGTATATTTTCAAAAGTAATAAAAATAATATTATTTTATTAAAAATATGATTTAATCTGATCGAATTTTGTTAAATTAAAAACATTGGTGGATGCACACTACTTTTTTTTAATTCGTCTTAATATTTTTTTTGTAAAGAATAAAAAGTATGTGAGATAAAAAGTGACTCATATATAGAGAGCATTATTAAATTATTATCTAATGGCTCACAAATGAATGTATTTTTGTAATCACTTTATAGATTAGTTGATCTAGCCCATAAACAACCTTATGGGCTCACACATGTTTAACGGCCCATATCACAGACCATGTACAGGCTTCACTTTGGACGGCTTTCCCTTTTCTTTCTTTTTTTTCTCTCTATGCCAGCTCACTTTTTTTCCCTCAAGGTTTACGAAATTATATATTGAGCACAGCACATCCCTTTTCACATATCCATTATTGCGAATATTATATTGAGATAAGGTGCCATAATTCAAGTTAAGATATATGGGAGGGAACCTTACAAAAATTATGGCCTCTTGTGGACGTTGGAGCACCCGACCTCGCCGTTACAGAAATACCTATAATTCATTTTTTTCCCACCATTTTATTTCCTCTTTTACCAGTAAAAAAAAATCCTCCTCCGACCCATTTTGTTCTTATTCCAAATCCCACATTTATTTTTCAAAAAGCGTTTGAAGTAGCTCCGAATTATGAAATCCCATTTGTATTCTATTTCTACTCAAATATATCATCATAATTAATATATGAAATCCCAAGTCCATCCGCGTAGGGGTGGAATCGGTGTGGATGGTATGTATTTTTGCGATAAAAAAATCATCCTATATATTTTGATTGAGATTTTAAAATTTTTTAAAAAAGCTTATCAGTTTTTCCTATATTTTATACATTTTACATGTATAAAAATAGATTAATAATATAAAGTGGTGTTTTATTCATAAATTTACAACATTCACATTGTTATATGTTGTAATAGTGCTAGTTATAACTTATATTAATTTCCTATACATATAATAGGATAAATAATATGTTTATTGAGTAATTTTATATATATTATAAATATTTAAAATATAATATTAATATATATATAACTTTTTTTAATTATGCAAGTCTCAGTCAGGCTTTGGGGTGGTTTTTTTAATTTTAAAAATCGCTTAAATTTTTTTTGATAGATTTTTTTTTCTGAGACCCTACATCCATGCTAATAATTAACGTCTATCATCTCATGTGATCGAGTGAGTGTGACTCTTTTTCGTTTAAGCAAAGATTTTAAATTTAAATTTTTGCTAATGTAAAAAATTTTAAACCTCACCTATCATTATTAAGCAAGAGCTATTTTATCGAATTAGTTTGAGTTCGATGATTATTGATCTTCAATATATGAACAATGTGTATAACTATTAATCTCGTACGAATTGAATCATCGACATCGCTTTTCAAACACTGAGATTGACGATTAAAAAAAATGTAATTTATGTGTCAATAAATTGCAGAGGATGAGAGACGTAATGCAGTGCAGAGCAGCACACTTTCTTTTGGTGGGATACAAAATATTTCGAGCTTAATGTTAAAACAAACAGCACCCCTAGAAATATTTAGCTACAAATTTTTGCCCACAAAATTAATTTCCATGTGGCTAAAAATAATTGGCTACACTCCAAATCAATTGGCCAATAGTTAATGGTTTATTTTTGAAACTAGGTGCTTTATTTCTTATAAATAGGCATGAATGCATGCTCTTGCATCCATCAAGTAAGAAGTAGTGTAGCTGTAGGTGTAATGAGGTGAAGTGCATGAGTGAAATAGTGAAGTTAGTTGAGTGTGTGAGATAAAATAATGCATGAGTGCATACTTAGTGTAGGTGAGAAAATAGTTTCCATAGTTAGTGTGTGTCCACCAATCAAAGTGTTGTACTCCAAATCATATTAATATAAATTCCATTTGCTAGATGATTTTGGTTTAACCAAATCTTCTACAAGTGGTATCAGAGCAGGTTGGCCCGTGAGGTGATTCCGTCAGTTCGAGGTTTTGTCAAAGCAAGTTACGTGGAGACTCTGCCGGTTCGAGACGGTGCAAGAGAAGCCACGAGGAAGTTCTGCCGGAGCAAGTTGGTAAAGAGGATAATCAAGGAGAAATTCTGCCGGTGCACAATCCGGGATTGTGAAGATTGCTAGTCCGGAACTACGCTTACTTGAGTGATATAGAAGTTTTCATCAAGTCATTATGACAGATTTCGGATCCTCGGTAAGCTCCCTAGAGAAACTCAACCATAATAATTATAATAATTGGAGTATTCGTATGCAGTATTATTTGAAAGGGCAAAATCTATGGAGCATTATTGGCGGAAATGAGACTATGTCGCCAACAAATCCAGAAGAGCTAAAGAAATGGGAGTGCAAAGTCGGAAAAGCTATGTACGTACTAGCGACTTCAGTGGAGGATGATTTCCTTCAGAAGATTAGAGACAAAGAGACACCCAAAGATGCTTGGGACACCTTGGCTACACTCTTCAAGAAGAAAAATGATGCAAAATTGCAGCGCTTGGAGAATGATCTGATCTCCATGAAGCAAGGTGACATATCGGTGAGTCAATACTTCTCCAAGATGAAATTTATATGTGATGAGATTGCTAAGTTAGACCCACAAAATGCTATTACTGAAACAAGAATGCGTAGAATTATTATTCATGGTTTGCATCCTAAATATAATAGTCTCATCACTGCTATTAGAGGTTGGGCACAAGAACCAACTCTCACAGAAATGGAGAGCATCTTGTCCAACCAAGAAGATCTGGATGTTCAGATATCCAAGATCTCAATAAAGGATGATGATAAGGCTTTATTCATCAAGAAAAAGTCTTCAAATCCTGAGAAAGTCGTAAAGAATTATGACAATAGAGAAAATCATAAGGCACGACAATAAAGTTGACCAAGACGTGGACGAGGAAGAGGTCCACAACGAGGGGAGCTTACCGAGGCGCACACAAAGAAGATCAAGGGGAGAAGAAATCTCATCGACAAGATGTTCGTTGCTATAATTGCGAAAGAAAGGCCACTATGCACGCGACTGTTGGCACAAGCGTGAGGAAGGAAATGCAGTCACTTCTCATGATAATGAAAGTGAAGAAGAATGGGATCTCGAAGCTGCACTTGCAATAGAAGAGATCACCTCCAGCTACAAAGGAGAACCTGAGGAAGCAATGGAGCTTGCGATGACCAGTATCGAGGAGCCTTTCAAAGAAGAAGCAGCTCTCATCGCATCGAACAATAGAGGTATTAACTATCATAATGATTGGATAATTGATTCTGGTTGTTCGAATCATATGACAGGAGATGAAGAGAAGCTACGTAGCATGTCGGAGTATAGAGGTGATCGTATGATGATGACGGCAAACAACACTCGATTGCCAATCACTCATATCGGCAAGGCAACAGTAGTTCCTCGATTTGGATCACATGAGGTGGAGCTGGATCATGTCTACCATGTGCCGGGTATGTCGAAGAACTTATTATCAGTTTCTCAACTTACTTCTTCCGGCAATTATGTAGTATTTGGACCAAAAGATGTCAAAGTTTATAAGAGTTTAAGGCTAACTGCTCCACCAATAATGGAAGGAAAAAGATTAGAGTCTGTCTATGTAATGTCCGCTCAAGAAGCATACATACACAAGACAAGAAAAAATGAGACAGCTGATCTTTGGCATGCAAGGCTCGGACATGTTAGCTATAAAAGGCTGAAGGCAATGATGAATAAGTCCATGGTAAAGGGACTTCCTTGCCTAGATGTTCGAGAAAATATTGTCTGTGCAGATTGTCAATTCGGTAAAGCTCATCAACTACCCTACGAGGAGTCGAAGTTCAGAGCCAAGGCACCATTGGAGCTAGTGCACTCTGATGTATTTGGTCGCGTGAAGCAACCATCTGTCCGTGGATTTTGCTATATGATTATCTTCATTGATGACTTCTCAAGATACGTTTGGGTGGACTTCATGAAAAAGAAATCTGAAGCACTATCGAAGTTTAAAGAATTTAAAGAGAAGGTCGAGAAGGAGCTTGATCGGAGGATTCAATGCTTGCGCGCAGACAATGGAGGAGAGTATACATCAGAGGAATTCTCTGAATATCTACGAGCATGTCATATACGCCGTCAACTCACCTGTCCTAACACACCACAATAAAATGGTGTGGCCGAGAGGAAGAATCGTCATCTAACAAAGATATGCAGGAGCATGCTGCATGCAAAGAATGTACCTCCACGATTCTGGGTAGAGTGTATGAAGACAGCTGCGCATGTCATTAATAGGCTTCCTCAAACAAAGCTTGGATTTGTCTCACCATATGAGAACTTGTGGAAGACCAAACCCACGGTGAGTCATTTTCGTGTCTTTGGATGTGTTTGCTATGTCTTCATTACAGATAATCTTCGTACTAAGTTCGATAAGAAGGCAATACGTTGCATATTCGTTGGATATGATAGACAACGAAAAGGATGGAGATGTTGTGATCCAACAACCGGACGAATTCACATTTCTCGAAATGTGGTGTTCGATGAAGCATCATCTTGGTGGCCTTCCAAGGATGCAATGTTGCCCAACACAAGTGATATTGAAGAAAATATTCAAGTTCAAGTCGAAGAACAAGAAGAAAAGGAAGCCTCAAAGAAGAAGAAGAGTCCGTGGCAAACTGGAGAACACCAAAGATCTCCTGAAGAAGAAAGACCAAGTTAGATAGAAGATCCAGTGATCGAAGAAGACTCTTCAGCGCCAAGAAGATCAAGCAGACAACGAAGGCCTAATCCAAAATATGCAAATGCAGCACTAATCGAAGACGTCGGAGAAAAGGAGCCTAACACATTCGAAGAAGCATCCAAGTGTCAAAAATGGATGTCAGCAATGAAAGAAGAGATCCAAGCTCTACATCAGAATGAGACATGGGATCTAGTTCCAAAACCAAGCGACGTGCAACCTATATCTTGCAAATGGGTCTACAAGTTGAAGAAAAAGCCCGATGAATCTCTCGAAAGATACAAGGCTCGTCTAGTAGCCCGAGGATTCTCTCAAAAGTATGGTTTTGACTATGAAGAGACATTCAGTCCAGTAGCAAAGATCACCACGGTACGTGTCTTATTAGCTTTAGCCGCAAGCAAATTATGGAAGTTATGACAAATGGATGTGAAGAATGCATTTTTGCATGGAGAGTTAGATCATGATATCTATATGGAGCAACCTCAAGGATTTGAATCTATTAATCATCCATGTTATGTATGTAAATTGAAGAAGGCATTGTATGGGCTCAAGCAAGCACCAAGGGCATGGTTCGGAAAGATCGCGGAGTTCTTGAAGCAATGTGGCTACTCAATGGCGTCAGCTGACTCTAGCCTATTTGTGAAGACGTAAGAAGGCAAGTTAGCAATCGTGCTAGTCTATGTTGATGACTTAATTATTACAGGAGATGATGACAAGGAGATTCGTCAAATTCGAGAGAACCTCTCTACGCGCTTCCAAATGAAGGATCTTGGTGAGTTGAAACACTTTTTGGGTCTTGAAGTAGAAGCAACAAAAGAAGGGTTATTCTTATGTCAACAGAAGTATGTTCAAGATCTACTCGAGAAATTCGGAATGCTTGATTGCAAGCCTATCTCAACACCGACAGAGGTAAACACAAAGTTATGCTCTATTAAAGGAAAAGAATTAAGTGATGCAACCATGTATAGGCAATTGGTGGGAAGCCTAATATATCTTACACTCACACGTTCGGATATCACACATGCTATTGGAGTTGTTAGCAGATTCATGCAGGAGCCAAGAAAGCCTCATCTTGAAGCAGCTCGACGAATATTACGATATATCAAAGGCACAATCGACTATGGAATATTTTACCAGAAGAATATAGCATGTACCCTAAGTGGCTTCTGTGATGCTGATTATGCTGGAGATCTTGATACACGACGTTCTACTACTGGTTATATATTCAGCCTCGGATCAGGAGCTATTTCATGGTGCAGTAAGAGGCAACCTACTGTATTCTTATCAAGTACGGAGGCAGAATATAGAGCAGGTGCAATGGCAGCTCAAGAGTGCACATGGCTAGTACAACTACTAAAGGATTTACATCAGTCAATTAATTCAACAGTGGAGTTATATTGTGATAATCAGTCAGCAATTCGCTTAGCTGAAAATCCGGTGTTCCACGCACGCACAAAGCATATCGAAGTCCACTATCATTTTCTTCGAGAGAAGGTATTACAAGGAGATATCAAGTTAACATACATACGTACACAAGAGCAAGTTGCAGATGCACTTACTAAAGGTCTAAATAGCATCAAGTTTGAAGAGTTTCGACAACAATTCGGCATGATATCAAGAGTATCTATAAAAGAGAATTAAGTCGGTGCTGAGGGGGAGTGTTAAAACAAATAGCACCCCTAGAAATATTTAGCTACAAGTTTTTGCCCACAAAATTAATTTCCATGTGGCTAAAAATAATTGGCTACACTCCAAATCAATTGATCAATAGTTAATGGTTTATTTTTGAAACTAGGTGCTTTATTGCTTATAAATAGGCATGAATGCATGCTCTTGCATCCATCAAGTAAGAAGTAGTGTAGCTGTAGGTGTAATGAGGTGAAGTGCATGAGTGAAATAGTAAAGTTAGTTGAGTGTGTGAGATAAAATAGTGCATGAGTGCATACTTAGTGTAGGTGAGAAAATAGTTTCCATAGTTAGTGTGTGTCCATCAATCAAAGTGATGTAATTCAAATCATATTAATATAAGTTCCATTTGCTAGATGATTTTGATTTAACCAAATCTTCTACACTTAATTCATCTCCTTTCATCCCTGGGATCTAGAGGTGGACAAATTACAGCAATTTTGCAGACGATATGGATATCGAATCGATCTATCAGTTACTGTAAATCCTTATCCTTTTCCTCACTATAATTTAATATTCAGAAATCGGAGGACTCCTCTGTTGTTCTTGAGGTGTTGGAGAATTTGTGGTCATGGGTCCGCCGTCTGATGATATATAAATGCCACTTGGTCATCCTTCTTGATCCCACCCAAGAGCCAGATATTCTGGTTTCCTTTATCCCTGCCACTAAAAAAAAATCCCCCTACTACTTGCACCTTTTACATTTTAGCAATTAAAAAGGAAAAAGAAAAATAATCCTCCCTCTGGTATAATAGTTCTAAATGTCAATTTAGGTGGAAAATCATAATTTAAAGTGGAATTGTCTAAGAATGAAATATGTTATTTTTTAAAGAAAAAATCACTTTAATGAGACAAAATTGATGTTTAAAAAAATTGAAAAGTAATAAGCTACTAACATAATTGAGTCTCAAACGCTAGTGCAATATTAATAATCTTAAGTTCGAATCTTGAAGTCATCATCTTGATATAACAATTTAAGATCAACAAGAGTTGAGGTGGAGTGAGTGTGATTCCTCATCTTTTACGCAGATGTTTCAAGTTCGAGTTCCGAATGCAAAAAATTATTGTTAATAATCTCATCTGACATTGCTAGGCACACGACGCGGGAGCAACCTTACTTGATTAATCGGCAGACTAGTAATAAAAAAATCAATTTAGGTGAAAAATCATAGGAATTGTCTAAATATAAAATAGGTTATTTTTTAAGAAAAATCCACTTTAATGTGACAGAACTGATGTTTAAAAAAATTGAAAAGTGCACAGATAAGTTATTCTAATGATTTGTTAAATTGTGTATTCTCGTCGAAGAATAATTAATTCTTGACGCTGACCATTTATACCCAAACTTTTGACGAAGTTATTTAAGAAATGGAAATAGAAAAAAAAAGAGCAATTAAATTACCTTGACAATATTTTATTAATATCAAATATCCAAATTAACTTTTAATGATCTTTATTTACCCACATTTTACTTGCCTTCTTTTCCTATAAACTAATAACATTTTCGCCTTCTTGTTTGTGTCCTTCAAAGCGTCAACTCCCACATGCAATATGCAACATAAATCCAAGATTCCAAAATCTAACGACTTCAACACAAATATATGTGCAATAAGATACTTCGAAAACAAACGACAAGAGTGAGAAATAAAATAGGTTTTGGTTCGCACCTCGTGTGAATAAAAAAAAAGGGATTATTTTTAAAAACATTCCCCAAAAACCAAATACATTGAGTAGGAACCATGTAAATTGAATGTGATACCTTTTGTTATAAAATCTTAAATTATCATTAAGAATATCATTAACTTAATAAACATAATTATTCCGGAAATTTAGAGGGTTAATAAACTTTTCTCAATAAAAAACAAAAGAATTACTAACTTAATCATACTAGTATTAAATTCTAACTGATGCATTAAATTAATTACTAACTCACATCCAATTTAGTTAATAGTACAATTATTTTAATTAATGGAAGTTGAATCTTACGAGTAATTAAATTAATACGATATAACGTATATTTCCATTTCATTTTATTACGTGAGATATCATAATATTATCTTTTTTTTTAATTTACGAGAGATCTTCGGTATTCAAGAGTTGAAATCAAATAGTGATAAATATGCATTCTTTTTATCAAAATTATGAGACAAGGGTTAAACATAAGAGTACTAATGCTCAGTGAATCACTTAGAACATAACCTAATTAACCGATTTGTTAACCAATTTTGAAGTTGAAACAATGATGTCACATCAAAATAATGTGATATGAGAGAGAGAGAGAAAAAAAAAAGTGATCATTCGTGGAAGTGGAAGCATACCAGCTTTGACCATAATTTGGAATTGCAAGTGCCAAATCCGAAGACGTTGCCTTCTTTTTATAGGAATTAAAGATTCTAATGGTGTTGTAAGGCAAAATAGGAAATGGACATGAAAAGGAATCTCACCACGGCCACTAGATAAAGTCATACACACCTTTATGGAAAAAGGAAAAAAAAGAATAATGCGTGCCAAGTAAACATAAAATCTAAATATAAACGAAATCAGATTTATTTGACACAGTTGAGTAAGTAAGGTGCCACTTAATAAAAAAATGTTATTATATTTTTCCTCTGACTTCATATTAACTAGATGCTAAAAACTTCGAACACTCTAAGTTAATCCAAGAAGAAGTTCTACATATAAAGGGAAGAAATAAAATAAGATAAAGATACGAAAAGCACAAAGTGGGAAAAAAAGTAAAAGAGTAACAAAAATAAATTAGAGCATATTTGACTAATCTTATAAGTCATTCAAAATAACTTATAAACAGTTTTAAAGATATCTCATTGTTCAATAACTGACAAACAAAACTGATAAGTACTTATTTTAATCGTTTCTAAATTAGAAAAAATAAATTAGAGATCCAACTTATTTTGTGTGAGAAAAAAATTGATCAGTTTGATAAATGAATATGCTATTTTACCCTTATAATATACATAACTTTTTTCCATATATTTCATTTATGATAATATTAAGAATTTTTTTTACCATTTGATTAAAATGATAACTATAAGTTTTTTTATTACTAAATACGTAATTATTATTTTTAAAAATTTGTTTCAATCATTAAACTATTTATCAATTATTTTATATTAATTATGTCAAATAAATCTTTAGTTAAATTTAGAATCAAACTCTACTTAACTAACTGACTGATTTATAAATTAACCAAATTCTTCTTAAGTCTCAACAGAAAATTAGCTACGTCGTACGAATTAAATCATCCGATTAAAAATTGACAATCAAAACAAATTTATATTCAAAATTATTAACATTGGAGTCGGTGGAAGAGAATTTATATTTCCTCATCTCTGCACCAACTTTGGTCAATCTACGGCGGCGTGCGTTCCCTTTTTTTCTTTTTCTCTGCGGCGACCAGGAAGAAGCAGCAGCTGCGGGGAAGAAACAAAGAGGGAAAAAGTGCAGGGAAACGATTGGTGCAGTCGTCCCTCCCAATTGCACTCACCGAATGATCCAACCACCAATACCTCATCATTAGTAAGTGTCCCCTTCCCCAGGCAATCTAATATCTTTTCTTTATGTTTTGTATATAATAATTTGTATATTCAAAAGGATATATGTTTTTAGGTTAGTGGTTAAATAAATATTTAAATTTATTATCATCTTTGTCGTCGGACAGGAAATGAATAATGTTATCATCCCACGATGACAATTATGATCACGATCAACACCTTTTAAAAGTTTTCAATGATTTTTTTTTCTGTACACGTGTAGAAATCGAATCTAATACAACTAAATGTTTTATAGAATTTTTTCTTCTTACATCTCCTGAAGTAAGAATTTTTTCGCATCTACTAATTATTTTCAAATATTCCACTTTCATTATTTTTTATTTTTTGAATTATAAAATAATCAAAATACTCTCGTAGTGAGGGAAGGGACGCCAGTGATGTCCTCGCACCGATGAGATGGGGGAAACATTTTTTTATTATAATTGCATTTATCTAAACTTTATTTTATAATTCAAGATAATGAAAAATAATGGAAAAGTTATTTGACAAATTGACCCAAATGAGAAAAGTGACAGTTCATGGGAGGTCCGTAGAACATTTGAAAGTCGTTAATGAATGCAAAAAAAATTCTTAATTCAAGGAAGAATAAAGGAAAACCCCTATTATGCTTATATGGAGTTATTTTATTTTATTTATATATTTTTTAAAACTTCAACTCATTTTTATAAGTTAAGTTTAGTTTGATATATTATGACGATTTTACATTTACTTACTCAAAATGTACAAGTTGTTCACATTATACGTTGCGGATCTATTATATTTAAGGAAGAACAATTAGTTTTTTTTCGAAGTTCTTGTAACGAAGCATTTTATTCTCAACAAAAAAAATTAAAACTTTCTTAAATCTAATATTATGATCATAAAAAGTGTCATAAACGTCTCCGTTGAAATATTCGTACGAAACAAATTCTCCAAAAAATATGACATTTGATACGTCACGAAACAAATTTCTGCAAAGTCCAAATAAAAATTTTCTCTACGAGATTGACACGTCGTGAGGAATTAGTGACGAGTAAAAACAACTCTTGACACATGTTTCACCAAGTTAAGTAGGAAGAAAGTAGAATGGGTCCGAAAGAAATAAAAATCGTTCTAAAAATATTTTCACAAAAAGAGGGGTTAATTATTTTACATGTTTTTTTAAACTCATATGAATTTTAAAACTAAATCCCAAAGACATCATAAATAGTACCGGCGACTGTATAAGTTTGTAAAATTATTTAATATTATAAATAAAATATAAAAACTCAATACGAGTCCTTTTGAAATGTATAAAATGAAGGCTCCAAAATTTAAATCGTATAAAACAATTTATATAAATGATAAAAATGATAATTTAAAAAATAATTGTATAAAAGCAAATATTTGTAAATAAGAATAGAGTCCAACGGGTCCTCTCGAATTGTTTGGAGTGGAGCCTTAATTTAATTTGAGTTATTTTAATATATTTCAAAAAATATCTGAAAATTTTAATTAGATTATTTTAATTTCATTTTTTTAATTGGAAAATTTCTCGGTTTGGTCGATTTTCTTACGCCCTAGTTAGGTGGACATAATTCATAATAAAAAAAATCAAGTTATAAATGAAATATAATGCACACAAGTTATTTGTTTATAGAGAGAAAGAAGTGGAATGAAGACATCAAACCATTTTGCTAGAGTTTGATAGATTCCATACCCACATGAGCAATAAACTTATAAGTCATAAATAAATATATTATCACACTCTACTCCCTCTCGTCCGTCCCTACTAATTGAAAAATGTACCTCTTGACATCAGTTTAAATCTTACATAGAATTTGGCTCTCATAAATTTTTTTAATAATAACATGAAACTTTTGTTTAATAATAATTCAATTATAGAAAAATATTAAATCATATATGAGCCCGGCTAGAGGAGGGAAAGACTCCTCAAATAATTCCTTTTGATCTAAGATCTCGTGAATTATCTATTGGTATTAAATATTAAGTTATTATAAAGTCTCAATAGTTTATTACCTTTGGTAGTTTAAAATCACTAATAACTGTTTGTTGTTTTAATTTTTAATATCATTCACCTAAATGATAAAGTAATTCATTACGGACATCACTATTATCAATTCAAAATACATTATTGTCATTCCATTTTATTTCACAAAGATAAAAATGTTTAATACTTTCATGTGCCCATTCATTATAGTTAAATAACTTATTCTTCCATTTAATTTATCAATTCTTTTCATTTTTAACTATTTTCGATCAATGGTGCATCATTTATTTTTTTTACTCACAATTAACGCAAAAAATCTGTTAATTATTTGTGCTCATAATTAATATTTATGAACAAATAATATCTTTTTTTAAAAAAAATTTGTGTGTTCTTTCTCATTGTTGAACTATATCTTAAAATAATTTATTTGCTAACTTCATAAATTAATTTATTATGAAGATATAATTAGTAGGCTTGCATTTCAAAAGGCCATAAGAAAAAAAATATAAGTTTTATGTTTCTAATTAATCCTAGCTACTTCAGTCAATTAGTAATCATCTTTTTTTTTTGTGTGTTCATGAGTTATTCAATTTATAAAGCGGGAATTAATTTTTCATCCCAGATATTTTATTGGGTTAAGAAACATATTAATCTTTCTCTTAAATGTAGATTATGACTTTGGAGTCGTTGTCACTGTATTATAATTTACTTGTATATATCATTGTTTCTAATTATCTACCTCCCAAAAAATATTTATTTATTTATTTGACAGGATCAGAAGAAGTCCAATCACATCTTTCTTGCTTGGAAAGATCAGGAGAGAGAGAGGAGAGAGAGAGCAAGGAAAGGAAATAAAAGCTGGGACGAGAGAGGGGATAGAGAGAGAGAGAGAGCGCAAAAACTAGACAAAACAAAAAGAAAAGTAACACAGACAAGGAGCACATCACGTTAAAACACAGTTTTGATGGCGGCAACGGGGATGGCTTCGATCGCCATGACGACGACGGCAACGCCGGCCAAGCTCCTCTTTCCCAGCCCTAATCCTATCCTTAAGCCCCTCGTCTTCCGTCCTTCGCCGCTCCCTCGCCTCCGCCGGTGTCTGCCTCCGCTCCGGTGCGTCCGTACCCCTTCTTCCTCTTCTGAAACCGCCGCCGCCGCCGCCCAACCTGACAAGTCAGCCCGCCACCGTCTTGCCCTCCTCGCCGACGAGTTCCGGTCCGTCCCGGAGCCCGTCGACCGCGTCAAGCGCCTCCTCGCCCGCGCCGCCGCGCTCCCGCCCTTCGATGAGTCGGGACGCGTCTCCGCCAACCGCGTGATGGGATGCACCGCGCAGGTCTGGCTCACCGCGGCCATGGACGAGCGCGGCCGCTTGCGCTTCGCGGCAGACTCCGACTCCGAGATCACCAAGGGGTTGTGCGCCTGTCTCGTCGCTGTCCTCGACGGGGCCACGCCCGAGGAGGTGCTGGAGATGCGGCCGGAGGACTTCGGAGACCTGAACGTGGCCGGTCTCCCGGGGCGGACGCAGTCTCGGGCGAACACCTGGCACAATGTGTTCATCAGCATGCAGAAGCGGACAAAGGCGCTGCTGGCGCAGGTCGAGGGTCGGCCGCATGCTGAGCCGTTCCCGTCATTGGTAATCGGGCCTGAGGGGATCGAGGCCAAGGGAAGCTATGCAGAGGCGCAGGTGAACTAACGTCGATCTTTTTTTATTCGTCCGCCTAATCTAATTATTGAAGTTAATCGTATTTTTTCAAAAGTGGGGTCATCTTATTTTACTGGATTGCGAGTACTGAACACGAGTGTTAATGTATATGGATCATGCTGCCAGCATTTTTTTCAACTTGAACTATAATGCATCTCAGTTCATGCAATGCAACACCAACAATGATTTCCAAGCTACACATAAGTTCATAACCTTCATGCAGAATAATTAGCTGATGAACATTATTGCAAGTGTCACAAACACATATGTAAGTGCACACAAATGTTTCAAATTAGATCACTTTGTAGTCTAATTTGAAACATTGGCCACATAAACTTTAAAGAGCACAGACAATAAGTTGCCATGTAATGAAATCAAATCTCCTTCACATTGATATGTCTTTTCTATAACAGACAGTGAGTCTGAATCAGTCTGTTATGCCAGCTTCTATTTAGCTTGTATTTTTCCTTGTACCTGAATATCTTTGCATGGGGACTAACTTACACAGTTTTTGTTTTGAACACCTTGACACACTCACCATAAGGATATGATCTCAACATCAATTCTAGACCTCTGGATTCTGAATGAAGTTTGCTTCTTATATTTATATAAAGCTCGATTCAAGTGTTGGTTTCAAATTGCTCTCGACTCATCTTTCATAGTTATCTTTTTCTTATTTTTTAGTGCTTCTCTGTTTTTTCCTCATTTTCTTAGCTTTTAGGAATATGAAGGGGACTTTATTTCCTTCACTGCAACACCAGTTTTTTTTCAAGTGGAGCAAACATCCGACCCTTGGACAAGCCACTTTATGAAGTGGTACGTAAGACGGTAGTGCTCAAGGGATGACCATTCTTTAGAATGAACTGATTCTATCTTGCTGCACTGGTCTTGTCATGAAATTATCTGTTATGCTTTCTCGTTTAATTTCAATCTTCCCCTTTATTATTCTAGCATTATCTTTGGACCAGGTATTTATCACATTCATTGTTGCAATGCAAAGTTCATGTAATTAAGTTTCCCATTAAATTGAGTACTTCTTGTCCTTTGAATTTTCTGAAAATAAAGTCTTGGTAGTTTTACTCATTCTATTACAGTATAATTGCAGGCAATGTTTTTATCTCCCGATGAGTCAAAGATTATGGAGCTTGTCAATTTGCTAAGGGAGAAGAAAATTGGTGTTGTTGCACATTTTTATATGGACCCGGAGGTCCAAGGCATCTTAACTGCTGCACAGAAGTCTTGGCCTCACATACACATATCTGATTCGCTAGTGATGGCAGACAAGGCTGTTAAGATGGCGGAAGCTGGATGCAAATATATCACCGTTCTTGGTGTGGATTTTATGTCTGAAAATGTACGTGCAATACTTGATCAGGCTGGTTTCAACAAGGTACTTGATCTTTTCTGTTCATTACTTTTTTATTGTGCATAATGCATTTATGCTTTGTTTGAAACAGGGCTGAAAATGAGTGGTTCCTCAAAGTGAAGTATCTTTAAAATTATTTCAAAAAGTTGAGGTCTTTGATTACCGAGGTTAGAAATGTTAGAAAGTGCTTAGATTCAAGCATTCGCCTTCTGAAATCTACTTCCTTCTCGAAAAGTTTTTTGAAATACTTTTATAAATTTAACATGGATCTAAACCTAATCAATTGCGCGTGGAGTGACCACATTGGCGTGAAAGCATTCAACAAATAGTAAAAATTACTTTAACTTGACTGACAATGACATTAGACCATCAAATGATACTTAATGGATTAAAGTTCTGTTTTGTGCTCTCTTATATCTCTTGTAATAAGGTTTGAACCTGTTTGTACTATCGCTGCGCTGACTGATAGGTGTTATCTTCCGTTCCTGTTTTTTCTTTTCTATTCAACAAGAATAGGTTGACACGAGGCTAATATGCAATTGACATGCCTTATTCTTGCCTAATATAGGGTGATACCTTTTGAAACTTATTTTATTGTTAATATCTTTCACTTTATTAAAACAGAGGCCTGTACTGTATGTCTGTCTCAAACAGCATGCTCAGCACAGAAATCCTTACTAAATTTAGATTGTTATATTTGTCCTCTATTGTTGTTTGTCCCTCATCATTTAGCTTTGTAAAGGCTCCATCAGCTGTGGATGTATCTACAAAAAATGTTTTTGCATAATGTTCTTTCGCAGAATTTGACTCAAGACTCAACTATGAACTGCAGGTTGGTGTTTATAGAATGTCCAATGAGTTAATTGGCTGTTCTTTGGCGGATGCAGCTTCTAGTCCAACTTATATGCAATTTCTAGAGGCAGCTTCGAGGTCACCTCCTTCATTGCATGTGATTTATATAAATACTTCTTTGGAGACTAAAGCTTATGGACATGAATTGGTTCCCACCATCACCTGTACTTCTTCTAATGTAGTGCAAACTGTATTGCAGGTAGACAATATTAAAATAATTTATGATCTCATTTCAAACTATATTATTGTGTGATTCAAATTTTAGTTCTTATGAACACTCTTATATGCTGATGTATGCTGATGCCTTTTAACTTGGTGTTCTGAAAATTGGTAATTTCAATTAGGTTCTGTTCTTAATATCTTCGTGCAATTTTTAGGCATTTGCTCAAATACCAGATCTTAATGTATATTATGGCCCTGATTCATATATGGGGGCAAACATTGCGGAGTTGTTCTGCCAAATGGCTACTATGACTGATGAAGAGATTGCACAAATACATCCTGAGCACAATAGGAGTTCTATAAAATCATTATTACCCAGGCTTCATTACTATCAGGTACCTTGTTTATTCCTTTCTTATGATATTCTTCCATCATTCTTAAAGTTCTCTACAATGTTTTTTCCTGGTTCTACAATATTTAATTTTCCTTCTTAAAGATAATTTCTGTGCTATGGAATTTGTAACAACAACAACAACAACAAAGCCTTATCCCACTAGGTGGGGTCGGCTACATGGATCATACGACGCCATTCCGCTCTATTAGTAACCAAATCTTTCGGTATATTATTCACCAATAGATCTTGCTCTATTAGTTCTCCAAGTGTCCGCCTTGGCCTCCCTCTCCCTCTTTTAATCGGATTCCAGATTATTTGATCTACTCTTCTTACTGGCGCATCTAATGGTCTTCTCTGAACATGACCAAACCATCTCAAACGATTCTCTACCATTTTCTCACTAATAGGAGCCACTCTGACTCGTTCACGTATATGGTCATTCCTAATCTTATCTAATCTTGTATGACCACACATCCATCTCAATATCCTTATTTTGGCTACCCCCACTTTACGTTCATGTTGTCCCTTCATAGCCCAACATTCACTACCATATAATACTGCCGGTCTTATAGCAGTACGATAGAATTTTCCTTTAACTTTATTGGGTAATTTTCTATCACAAAGAACTCCAGTGGCTTTCCTCCACTTACACCAACCAGCTTAAACTCCGCCTATATTTTATAGCCGGTCCGAAGCCCGGATAAAGGAGGAGGGTTGTGTTAGGCCCCGACAGCCAGCATAAAATTCTGTCGAATCTTATGAACATGGATCAACGAATATATTGTGTTAATGCTAGGTCGTTACCCATAAGTAACGCGTTGTACAGCTCGGGTACAGTGATAAGAGAGCAAGAGCCGCTGCATCCTCGCCTGAATGCAGTGTTAAATGAGCAAGGGCTACCGCACTCTAATGGACGGAGGCGGTTAAAGAAGTTAGTTCATGAGACTAATGTTAGATTATGTTCTTGGAACATTGGGACGTTGAATGGGAAGCGCCTCGAGGTGGCACAAGTAATGGACCAGCGTAAGATTAGTATCTTATGCTTGCAAGAAACTAGATGGGTAGGAGAGGGAAGTAAAGAGATTAGGTTAAATGGTTCCAAACTTTGGTACACAGGTAAGGTAAATGGAAGGAATGGTGTTGGTATTATCGCGGATGCAGAATGGAGGAAGAATGTTGTGGAAGTTAAAAGGATTGAGGATCGAATCATATCCGTGAAAGTAATTGTTGAAAAGGAGACTATGAACATTATTAGTGCATATGCACCCCAAGTAGGAGCAGAATCACATTTCAAGGAGAAGTTTTGGGCAGATATGGAGGGTTTGATTGAAAGTATACCAACAACCGAGAAAGTTTATATTGGGGGAGACCTTAATGGACATGTTGGTAAAGAGGCAGGACCACATGCAAGGGTTCATGGTGGTTTTGATTTTGGGGAGTTGAATGAGGAAGGACAAACTATTATTGATTTTTCTTTAGCATACGACCTTAAGATTATCAACACTTGTTTTAGGAAGAGAGAGGAACATTTAATCACATACAAAAGTGGAACTCATAGGTCTAAATTGATTTTTTCTTGACAAAAAATACTGATAAAAGACGCTGTACTAATTACAAAGTAATTCCTGGGCATGGGGTGACTACACAACATAGATTGTTAGTTCTTGATATGCAAATGAAATGTATAAAACCAAAATCCCGAACAGTTTTTGATCGAAAGATCAAATGGTGTTAGTTAAAGGGGGAGAAGTGAGAGACTTTTAGAAGTAAATTATTAGAGGAAAGTGTGTGGGAGTTAGAAGAAGATGCTAGTATCATGTGGGAGAATGTGGCAAAAAAGGTTGAAATGGTTGCTAAAGCCACAACAACAACAACAACAAAGCCTTATCCCACTAGGTGGGGTCGGCTAAATGGTTGCTAAAGCCATTTTAGGAAAATCAAAAGGTTTTGGACCACGAGATAATGAGACTTGGTGGTGGAATGAGGATGTCCAAGAAAAGGTGCGTAATAAGAAGAATTGTTTCAAGGCGATACACTTGGACAATAGTTCTGACAATTGAGAAAAGTATCGTTTGGCGAAAAGGGAGGCTAAGAAGGCAGTTAGTGATGCTCGTGCTAAAGCATACGAGAGGTTTTATAAGGAGTTAGGGACAAAGGCTGGTGAACAAATGATTTACAAGATTGCAAGGAATAAAGAGGAGTCGAGAGATTTGGATCAAGTAAGATGCATAAAAAATGAAGTTGGCAAGGTTTTAGTTACTGAAGGAGATATTAAGAACAGATGGGAAGAGTATTTCTATAAGCTATTTAATGATGGATGTGAAGGTTCCCGTTGTGATTTAGAGGACTTCACAGTTAGCGAATGTGAGCTTAATAGGTCATTTTATCGTAGAATTAGAGTCTCGGAGGTTAGCGAAGCTCTTAAGAAAATGGAGAATGGTAAAGCCGTTGGACTGGATGGTATACCGATTGAAGTTTGGAAATGTTTAGGAGAAAAATGTGTGTTGTGGTTATGTAAACTATTTAATGAGATTTTACGGTCGAAAAAGATGCATGATGATTGAAGATTAAGTACATTAGTTCCTATTTACAAAAATAAAGGGAATATTCAGAATTGTGCAAATTATAGAGGGATTAAACTTATGAGTCACACAATGAAATTATGGGAAAAAGTGATTGAGCATAAATTGAGAATGGAGACTAATATTTCTGAGAGACAATTTGGGTTCATGCCAAGAAGATCCACTACAGAGGCGATTTATTTACTAAAGGGGATGATGGAGAAGTATCGAAGTAGGAGAAGACACTTACATATGACTTTCATTGACTTAGAGAAGGCGTATGATCGGGTACCAAGGGATGTACTTTTGAAAGCCTTGTAAAAGAAGAGGGTGAGTGTTGCCTACATTAAGGTAATACAAGATATGTACGATGAGTCATTGACTAGGGTTAGGACATCCGGAGGTGAGACAAATGAATTTCCTATAGGAATTGGCCTACATTAAGGATCAACTTTAAGTCCGTATCTATTTAACTTAGTTATCGATGCTATAACCGAAAGTATCACAGAGGAGGTACCTAAGTGCATGCTATTTGCGGATGATATAGTACTTTTAGCGGATTCAAGATAAGAGATTAATACAAAATTGGAAATATGGAGAAATACGTTGGAGTCAAAGGGTTTTCATTTAAGTAAGAATAAAACAGAATATATGCATATCAATTTCACAAATAAACAACTTAGAGACGATTTGAAAGTTAGGCTAGGGGAGGATATAATTCCTCAAGTGACAAAGTTTAAATATTTAGGATCAATTGTAAGACAAGATGGTGAGATTGATGACGATGTTAATCATAGAATTCAAACTGGTTGGTGTAAGTGGAGGAAAGTCACTTGAGTTCTTTGTGATAGAAAAGTACCCAATAAAGTTAAAGGAAAATTCTATCGTACTGCTATAAGGCCAGCAGTGTTATATGGTAGTGAATGTTGGGCTATGAAGGGACAACATGAACGTAAAGTGGGGGTAGCCGAAATGATGATGTTGAGATGGATGTGTGGTCATACAAGATTAGATAAGATTAGGAATGACCATATACGTGAACGAGTCGGAGTGGCTCCTATTAGTGAGAAAATGGTAGAGAATCGTTTGAGATGGCTTGGTCATGTTCAAAGAAGACCATTAGATGCGCCAGTAAGAAGAGTAGATCAAATAATCTGGAGTCCGATTAAAAGAGGGAGAGGGAGGTCAAGGCGGACACTTGGCGAACTAATAGAGCAAGATCTATTGGTGAATAATATACCGAAAGGTTTGGTTACTAATAGAGCGGAATGGCGTCGTATGATCCATATAGCCGACCCCACCTAGTGGGATAAGGCTTTGTTGTTGTTGTTGTAACATCGTCATCAATCTCTCCATCTTGTCTTACAATTGATCTTAAATATTTAAACTTTGTCACTTGAGGAATTATATCCTCCCCTAACCTAACTTCCAAATCGTCTCTAAGTTGTTTATTTGTGAAATTGCTATGCATATATTTTGTTTTATTCCTACTTAAACAAAAATCTTTTGACTCCAACGTATTTCTTCATATTTTCAATTTTGTATTAATCTCTTCTCTTGAATCCGCTAAAAGTACTATATCATCCGCAAATAGCATGCACTTAGGTACCTTCTCTGTGATACTTTCGGTTATAACATCGATAACTAAGTTAAATAGATACGGGCTTAAAGTTGATCCTTAATGTAGGCCAATTCCTATAGGAAATTCATTTGTCTCACCTCCGGGTGTCCTAACCCTAGTCAATGACCCATCGTACATATCTTGTATTACCTTAATGTAGGCAACACTCACCCTCTTCTTTTACAAGGCTTTCAAAAGTACATCCCTTGGTACCCGATCATACGCCTTCTCTAAGTCAATGAAAGTCATATGTAAGTATCTTCTCCTACTTCGATACTTCTCCATCATCCCCTTTAGTAAATAAATCGCCTCTGTAGTGGATCTTCCTGGCATGAACTCAAATTGTCTCTCAGAAATATTAGTCTCCATTCTCAATCTATGCTCAATTACTTTTTCCCATAATTTCATTGTGTGACTCATAAGTTTAATCCCTCTATAATTTGCACAATTCTGAATATTCCCTTTATTTTTGTAAATAGGAACTAATGTACTTAATCTTCAATCATCATGCATCTTTTTCGACCGTAAAATCTCATTAAATAGTTTACATAACCACAACACACATTTTTCTCCTAAACATTTCCAAACTTCAATCGGTATACCATCCGGTCCAACGGTTTTACCATTCTCCATTTTCTTAAGAGCTTCGCTAACCTCCGAGACTCTAATTCTACGATAAAATGACCTATTAAGCTCACATTCGCTAACTGTCAAGTCCTCCAAATCACAACGGGAACCTTCACATCCATCATTAAATAGCTTATAGAAATACTCTTCCCATCTGTTCTTAATATCTCCGTCAGTAACTAAAACCTTGCCAACTTCAACTTTTATGCATCTTACTTGATCCAAATCTCTCGACTCCTTCTCTTTATTCCTTGCAATCTTGTAAATCCTTTGTTCACCAGCCTTTGTCCTTAACTCCTTATAAAACCCCTCGTATGCTTTAGCACGAGCATCACTAACTGCCTTCTTAGCCTCCCTTTTCGCCAAACGATACTTTTCTCAATTGTCAGAACTATTGTCCAAGTGTATCGCCTTGAAACAATTCTTCTTATTACGCACCTTTTCTTGGACCTCCTCATTCCACCACCAAGTCTCCTTATCTCGTGGTCCAAAACCTTTTGATTTTCCTAAAATGGCTTTAGCAACCATTTCAACCTTTTTTGCCACATTCTCCCACATGATACTAGCATCTCCTTCTAACTCCCACACACTTTCCTCTAATAATTTACTTCTAAAAGTCTCTCGCTTCTCCCCCTTTAACTAACACCATTTGATCTTTCGATCAAAAACTGTTCGGGATTTTGATTTTATACATTTCATTTGCATATCAAGAACTAACAATCTATGTTGTGTAGTCACCCCATGCCCAGGAATTACTTTGTAATTAGTACAGCGTCTTTTATCAGTATTTTTTGTCAAGAAAAAATCAATTGTCAGAACTATTGTCCAAGTGTATCGTCTTGAAACAATTCTTCTTATTACGCACCTTTTCTTGGACCTCCTCATTCCACCACCAAGTCTCCTTATCTCGTGGTCCAAAACCTTTTGATTCTCCTAAAATGGCTTTAGCAACAATTTCAACCTTTTTTGCCACATTCTCCCACATGATACTAGCATCTCCTTCTAACTCCCACACACTTTCCTCTAATAACTTACTTCTAAAAGTCTTTCGCTTCTCCCCCTTTAACTGCCATGGAATTTGTAACCCTGGAAAAAAATAACAGCATGCATTGATACATCTATGCATCTTTTTGACATTTCCTTTAGTCCATTCATGATGCACAAAAGTGGCACCCTTCTTTTTTGCATGTTTGTCATATGTCAGATCCCTTAAATATGGACGATGAGGTGATAAAAAATGTATATTTCATGCCTTAATGTACCAAGGCACGCAATTTTGGGTGGCTGCTGGAATGATTATATGACAAGGTGCCTTGCCATGCCAATCATTGTTGGCTTAATAATTGAAGGTAAAAACACCAAAGAAAATGAAGAACAAAAAGGAAAAGGCATGCTTCAACCTTTGTTGTATTCTGTTGCTCTACATGTTTCAGAAGAAAAGATAGTAGCCTATTACAATGCTGGAAAAGTTATTAAGCATAAAGTGCTTTTGATGTCATAGGATTTGACTTGCAAATAAAAATACCACTGTGAGGAGGTTTTTGGTGATTTTATTATGGTTTGTTAGACTAGATTTGTTGTATGTGTTCTGCAAGGACAGGTGCCACTTTTTATGGATCCGGGGATTATCAGAAAAATTATCCATCTTTTTTTAGTTTTATCTGTCTTTTAAGGAACTACTAATCTCTGTGGACTTGAACAAACCATTCAATTCTTACTAAAACTGCACAACTTGAGCACAAGCTTTGTATTTTGAAGTCAAATTCCAGTTTGGCACACGAGTTTCAAAGTGATTAAGGGATTGTTTGGATTGAGGGTTTTGAAAGGGCCGGGTGAAGTATGGAAGGTGGAGTGAGATGGAGTAAATAAGTCTTCCAAACATCACATTTTTCATCACTAAATCGGTAGAATGAGAAGAAATTAATAATTTTGAATCAAATTAACCCCTCTCAATAATTTGTATTTTACATTGATAAAATAATTTTCATTATATTTAATTTATGTTTATCCTGTTTTTGTTTTTAAAATCTCTTTTTCTCATGTTAATATTATATTGACAAAATAATATTTTATATCATACTTTTTAAAATAGATGAATAAAATAGTTACAGGAAATAAAAGATAGAAAAATAGTCAAAACAAAAAATAGAAGAGAAAAATAAACTAATCAGACACAGAACTATATGATAAATATTCGTTACTCATTAGATATTGTAAATAGTTTATATATAATGAAGGGTAAAAATGACTTTTACATAAATAGAATTTTCATTATCAAATCCATCATCTTCCTAAGTGAGATCACAAATTTCTCATATTTCAACACCTTCACATGCTATTTACTTTGCATAGTTTCCTCAAAAAAGTATACTTTGCATATCTGCTAAATGAGCATTCACCATGTCCATTCAAGAAAACTAATATAGAAGAGTTAGTGGGTGCATATTTTCAAAAAGTAGGCTGTCCCGGACATAGATTGAGTGATAACATTTGGCATTACCAATATGTTTGGAGCTTGCAACAAACAAGCTAAGTGTCCCTTTGTTTATTCATTTATTATTATTATCATCATCATCATCATCATCATCATCATCATCATCATCATCATCATCATCATCATCGATATTTTAATTGCTGGTGGCCTGCAGTCCAGTGCAGTGTGGTATCATAAAATTGCTGGTGAAATCTTTAATCTTTAGGAAGAATTTTGGTATACACTTGTTCAGATATATGATTTCTAGAAATGATAATTAGATCTAGATGTTTGATTTTATTGGAAACTGCATTTGCTTATTTCATGGTTTGTCTGTTTGTGCATGACAATACTATCACACCTTCACATTCTAAATTTTAGTTTTATCTGTAATGTGAAATTTGTTCAATGAACTCTTCAGATATATGATTTTCTTAATTGTTATTCTTTATGTAGTTTTTCAATACCTTCTACAGTTGTCTGATGAACTTTTCCTTGCAGGATGGTATGTGTGTTGTGCATGACATGTTTGGTCATGAAGTTGTTGAGAGGATAAAAGAGATCTACTGTGATGCATTTCTAACAGCCCATTTCGAAGTGCCTGGGGAAATGTTTTCTTTAGCTATGGAAGCAAATAAAAGAGGAATGGGAGTTGTAGGCTCGACAAAGAATATATTAGACTTTATCAAGAGCCGGGTTCAGGAAGCTCTAGACAGAAACCTTGATGATCACCTGCAGTTTGTGTTAGGAACAGAATCAGGGATGGTGACTGCCATAGTTGCTGCAGTTCGTGGATTATTGGAAGATACCAAATCCACTCCTGGTAGGGCCGAAGTTAAAGTTGAAATCGTCTTTCCAGTTTCATCAGACTCAGTGTCAAAGACATCTGCCATTGGTTCTGAGGGAGTAAATTCTGTTGTAGCAAATGATCTTGCTAAACTCACTATTGTTCCTGGTATTTCCACTGGTGAAGGATGTTCCATTCATGGAGGTTGTGCTTCCTGTCCATATATGAAGGTCAGAATTTTTTTCTACCAAAATTCTCTTAGACTTCTGAAACATTGTTGGACTACAAACATTAGAGGACATGTTCATCTATGATGACCTAAATACTTTTAGCAACAGCACATACTTTCTGAACAAGAACATAGTTCATTTTACAGTGAATTCCTGCACCTTCTCTTATTTTGCTAGAAATTTTTTCAAGGCTTCAAGCTATATATCAAACTTGAGTTAACTTCTGAGTTGAAACAAATTTTGCCTGGATCTTGAGTTGTCTGGATCACTTTCCAGTCCGTTACTTGACAGGTTGGCATAGCTGAAGACAGCCAAATTGATTGGACAATGTTACATAAATTGAAAACTATTCTGGAAATAAGAAAGCATAGGTTTTAGTACACATGATTGAATCAGGACATACTGCATAATACGTAATAGATATGGTTGATATTTCATCCAAAAAGTAGATAGAAATTAGTCAATAATTTAAAACTGTAGTATTCCCTCACTTCAATGATAACGTACTGTTGTTATACGACGCTTAGCTGAGAGGTTAGTGTTTCAAATTAAATTAATGCATTCTTAGACTCGAGGCACAAACATGATTGATTGGTGTGCTAAATCAATTTATATAAACAGGTTAATGAATGTTATAACTCAGTACACTTTAACACAGGAAATTTGAGCGAAACAAAACTCAGCACAGTCCATTCACAGTATGATTTACAGGACTTTATAAAAATCTTTATTGACTGCACGACGATATACTTCAACCATGTTTACCGTATTTATTCATAGTAGTTTAATTTGTGTGCTTGCAGATTATTGTTATCGATATGTTCCACTTACTGCACACCTTTTCTTCAGCCATCTTCTGTTAATGTAGTATCTTAGTACAAGTGAATGACTTGTGATGCTGAACTTTGAAGCAATAACTATGACCACATTTCAAACATCAATGTAAACCTCTTCATGTGCAGATGAATTCTTTGAGATCACTTTTGAGAGTATGCCAGCAACTTCCTGACAACGATAATACTCTTCAAGCCTATGAAGCAAGCAGATTTAATGCAATGACACCTGGAGGAAACTTGGTCGCAGATATTGGATGCGAACCAATATTACATATGAGGGTCTTCCAGGTACATACCATTTTCCGTATTTCTAGCAGAACAATCTGGGTAGTTTGAAAACCAAGTAGCTCCTGCCTCTAATGGAATAGACCTCATCATCAACCAAACTTTACGGAACCATTACCTTTATGGGTTTGTGTAGATCAATTTATATATCAATCAAGCCATTCGACAATTTAAAGTGGTTCTAATTTTTTTAAAAAAAATTAAAATATCTTTTTTAAACTGTTTTTTTTACTTATATTACATTGATCTCGACCCTTTGATGTTTGGTTGACACATACAAATAAAAAATTGATTTGCATATTCATTAACATTTAAAACCTTTTATTCATCATATCATTTCGTAAAATACATTAGGCCTCACAATAAGGATCCATATCAACACGTGTAAAGAACGCACTGAACTTCTGCAACGAGGGTTCATACCCACGTTGTTACAATGCCACATAAGTTGTTATGTGATGATTTGACCTAGTTTAGATTCGACTGACTTGATCACATTGTTTCTGTTACTGCTCTGATAGTCCTGTTACATTATGCAACAAAAATCAGTTCAACCTGAAACATATCACCTCCTCCTTTTTGGGTCTTTACGTTTTCTCTCCTTTGATGACTACAGGCAACAGGAAAACTTCCTGAAAAGCTGGTTCACCAGGTTCTGAATCGGCAACGTGATGGAGTAGCAACGTCATGATGATTAGTCGCTGGTCATCTTCTAGATTGTTGCTCATGCCCACTAAGTATGCCTGCTTCGCCCAAGTTTTTGGGATTGCTACGCGGGAGCACTGGCGAGCCGGCGGCGTTGAAACGCAGCTACTAATGCAGCACATTGTATCTCAAGGAACTTCACATGGTTACAAGATGTGTTTTAAATGATTTCTTTATTTATGTTGGCTAAATACATTTTCACTTTATGTGTCGCAATATATTTTAATGATAATGTCTAATAATGCTTGTATACTCTCTGAATTGGAAGTTACGTCAGGAATGACGGTTCCTTGCCTCTGTATTGATCAATAAATTGGGCATTTGCCTCAATTTTCGGCAAAAGAAGAAAAAACTCTACTAATATTTCCCTTGGGCCTTTGTCGCTTATATGTTGCATTTTATTTATAATCCCTTGATTATTATTAATTAAATAAAAAATATAATCAGATGGACAATGGTATTTTGAGGACTGACCATATTCATTCAATGGCGTTTGTTTAAAAGCATATGAGCGAGAGTTTATTGTCAAGGGCGACATCTCAGCTTAAATAATTCATGATCCATGTTTATGAAACTTGTCCTGTCACATGATTTATTTGTAAGCACTATAAAGGCAACTAGATCAATGGACGCCAATGAGTTCCAGATTCTTAACCATATAACTGAAGTAAAAAAACAGATCAAGATTTCTAAAAGTTGGAAATTTTCTGAGAAGTTGTGCCCTGGCTTTCACAGGAAACAGAATGACTACTGAAATGAGGTGAAGGGGGAGAGTTAACAGACAAACCAAGTCTCAGAGATAGTCCCAGAGATTGTGACAAGCATAAGGATATTGGTGCTATAATGGTCTCAAACTGATTTATTGTAACTGCAGGGGTTAAATAGCTCAAGATGACTTCGTATAGATTCTGACTGCAACAGCCAAACCCAAGATCGCCAGGGGAACCAAAAACTGGAGAAGCTTGATCAAGAATTCAGATGTTTTGTCCTGGTTATAGTGAGGCTGCTTTGGAGGGGTGTACTTGACTCTGGCAGGGATGGTTGACCCATCCACATCGCCAACGTAGTACTCATCCATCATCGCCCTGGCGGTAGTACTATGGCCAACGTCTTCAAAGTCATCAGTCGCATCCTTGCCTGAAGAAGATGAAAATAGATTCAAATGAGGGATGGTGTGCATTATTACTATGACCGACAGCATAGAATTAAGTTCAACAATTTCAAGTTTATTTACCAGTAGAGGACAGCAAGACCTCATCTCCACCAGGATGGTCTTCCAAAAATTTGGTTACATCATAGACCTACAGAAGAAAGAATTGTAAAGCAGAAAAAAAAAACACCTACTGTAAATTGAATTGTAAGACGAGACAAGAGACAGTTGTAAGCAATTTTGCTGAAGGATTAACTTTACAGGAAAATGTAAACAAGCCACTATTTAATACCAAGTAAGATCTATTTACATAATTTGCCATGTGTATTGTGTTGAGTACGTGTTCTAGTCTTGAGGAATGGACACTTGTGCTTCCTAGACACTCCAGTGAATGTGACATACTCAAACCCAAAGTAGGATGCAAGGATATGGAAAAAAGGTATTTGAGCATTTTGAACAAAAGTCTATCAATGCATTTGAGCATTCTGGTGACGATGGCAATGTCAATGGAGTCCGGCAGTGCTGATGATCATAACATAAAGCTACATTTGGCACCAAACTGATGAAGTCTTGGAAACATATATTCCATCTAAAATGGGTGAAGGTAGGTGATGCAGATTATAATCCTCTGGGCTGTTAGTTTAGCCCATTAGTTTGGTTCTTATTAATGAATTTCCTGTTATTTAGGTTTCCCTCTATTGGATTTCTAGTTGGACTATTATTTGGATTTTAGGATTTCCCATAGCCCTGTAAATACTCTTGTATGGTTCGAAAACATGCTTTGATAAGTAAAAATCTATTACTTTGTATCTGAATAAAGTTAATTCCTGTGTGAAATATTAGGGTTTAAGAGAGATGGGAGGATCACAGCCGTTTAAACTTGATAAAAAAGTTAGGCTCTGATATCAATTGATGGGAATCCACACTCCCTAAATCCATCTACTCTTAAACCTCATTCCAAGCGAATTAAAAAACCCACCTCAAAAGTAAGAGATTCGAATTCATCAAAGCATGCTTTCGAAAATAAAGTATACAAAAGTATTTATAGGCCTTTAGGCAACCCTACAATCCAAATAAAAGTGAACATAAGGAAAACTAATAAGAAAGTAACTGATGGGCTAAATTAAAGTCCCATATGATTATAATCTGCATCAGTAGATGCACAAGAATTACTTAAAATATATATAATGCTTGCTTCCATGCATTGAATCCCTTAACTGTTCAGTGCCCCCCACACCCCACCCCTTTGATCAATAAGTTTATTTCGAGCATGGCTATTGCTAAATTCAAATATCATTGCATAATTTAGTCCTTATGAGTCTCACTCAAGATGAATTTTTTTTTTATTTTGGAGAAGCTTAGACGCAAGCAATGGATTGTTTCAAATGTGCAATCAGACATTTGAAAGTTCTCAACTGCATTTTACAATACCAGTAGCAGGGAAATGCAATCATGAAAATCATAATCAGACGAAATAAGGAAAAATCATCATGAAATTGGTCATCGATCTTGTTTCACGCCTAAATAGTTCACAAATGATCAAAGTGATAGAAGGGTTCGATCATCTACAAAACAAGGCACGGCCTTCGACCGATGGACAAACAGATATAATGTCTCCTCCTCCTCTGCCATCACACAGACAAATACAATCTTTCGTTGGCAGTCGTCTTCACATCACTGGATCAAAATGTGTTCGCATGCTCCCTAAACTCCTCAATGGCAAAAAGAATACGATCTCGAATCACAGAAGGACGGGATACGCATGTTCCTCTATATCCCATAGGATCAAGATCCAACCCAACTTTAAGACCCTGATTCAAAAAGTCTTTTTTGTATCCTTTTTCGTCAAAAAGGATTCAAGGGAAGGTGGAACTAAATTAACACAGACGGATCAACGAGAAATCCTACTAGATCCAAGACGAATAACAGAAATCGGAAGTAGGAATAAAAAGAAAGAAGACGGTCATATACGAAGAACAAAGGCGAACATCAAAATGAAAAAAAGAGAAAAAAAGGCGTCACTTTGATGCTACCAACCTTGCCACCTATGACGAGCCAACAGTCTTTGGAGGTGTTGTGCTGTGAGACCTCCGCCAAGGTGAAAACTTTTCCCATCTCACTCCCTCTCTCCTCTTCTTACTTCTTCCTTGGATGTTTGAGCACTGTTCCAGTCAGATCCCACAAGAATAAAAAACAGTAATGGAGAGAGAGAGAGAGAGAGAGAGAGAGACTTTGGATGGATCCTAATAAAGGGGAGGAACAGATGCTGGGAGCGGAGGGTTACATGAACTTGTATCGCATTGGACGGCGTTTGCCTTTAAATTCATGTTTCGTTTATTTGAATTAGTACTCCTTTAGAATAATTCTTATATTTGTATTTATTTATTCTTTAATTTACTTTGCTTCCCATAAATAGTGTTTTATTAGTAGGATATAATTAATAATAAAAATAAAAAATTTACTAAATATGTAGAGCACTTCATCCAACACCTTAATGTAAAACGCTTATTTCATATTATATAAAGTAATACACATTTATTAGATAAATTTTAAAAATATCGTTAAATAAATTATTATCACTAAATTAATTATACTTATTAAAATAGCTCGATCACAGATATCAAATAATCGGATAACTTATATCTTGACCAAATTAATTATTTAATTATAAAAGACATTAATAATAAAGCTTAATGTTTTACATTTGTTTCGTGTGGAATACTTTATATACATTTTCCTTAATAAAAATAATGCCATGAATAATTTACGTTGCATCTCCACCCCTGCTCAACTTTGGACATTCCTTAAGTTATCTTAATTATTTCTTTTACTTAAGTTTTGCTCATAATTGGATAGAATTGATTCACGATCATTTTACAATAATTGCACGATCAAATATTATTCTTCATATCATATCATACATTGTCAAATTGTCTATCTGCTTAATAGTAAAATATCATACATTGTCAATTTGTCTATCTGCTTAATAATAAAAAGAACCAATGACTAGGATGGAGTCATAAATAAAAAGTTTGAATTTGATTTATAAATAATATAAAAAAAATCATTCTTAAAAGTGAATCGATCAAATGAATTGGAGTTTGATTACTCATCTTTTAATTCGTGAACAATGCGCATTAGTATCTGACGAGTTTAACTGATTCTTAGATGTATAATTCGAAATAAAAGAGCAAAAAAAAAACATGTGGTTATCATTATAAAAATTTTCTAATTTTAGTGCATTTGCTAGGACGTTTCTCGTGTCAAGAAATTAAATGTCTCACGTCAACGAACGTTTTTATTAGGTCCTCCTTGAAACCCTTCCTTTCTCAGGGATCAAAATTTGAAAGAAAACGAACAAAAAAAAAAAGGATTAGGAAAGAAAATAAAAGATAGAATAACGGCAGGAAGGAGAAAAGAACAAAATAAGAAACCACAGAGATAAATAAGGAAATAAAGATGGAGAATGATGCAGAGAAGGAGAAAAAAAAGGGAAAAAGAAAAAGAAAAATTTGGAAATAAGGAGGGACATAATGATTAATATGAGAGACTGTGGACCACATGTAAAAAAATAATAATAATAATTAAAACTCGGGTTGTCCCCATTGACCTTGCCGGATTTCACCGGCGAGATGGTGGGGGAGGGGTTGCCAACTCCTTGTGCGCGTCGACGAGATGAAGAATATTTTTTATTTTAAGCTCATTTATCTAAATTTTATGAGAGCATTTTGATTATTTTATAATTGAAAAAAATTAAAAATAATGAAAAAGTTAATAGACAGTGACGAATGGATTTAAAAAAGCGGCATAGTTCGACATAGTTTACGAGAGGGGTTCGCGAAATATTTAAAAGTCATCGGTAGACACGAAAAAAATTCATAATTCAAAAGAAAAGAGATAAAAGTAAAAAAAATCACTCCAATGATTATCACTTATTAAATATAATACTGATATAATAAATTCCTTTCACTTTTAATTTAAAACCATGGTTATATTGTATTTTGTATTCCCATTCCCTGTATAATCTCCTCTGTTTTATCATCGTCTTAATATCTTTCCTTTTTATTTCATTTTGTCCTATTGACATCCTCCATTCCTCCTTTTGGTTTTTTTCCATTAATTTATCCTCTTTTTACTTTCCTTTTCTCAAAATTTTGTCTTTCATTAGAATGATAACTTTTTTAAAAAAAAACTTTCCCATTCCATTGTACAGGAGTGTACGTGAAAATCCTAAAAATAGAAAATCTAAAAAATCTACCTACATAAAATTTTTATTTTTATTTTAAAATTGGAAAAAATCTCGATGTTTTTTTAATTTAAAACACTACCCCGAGAAATCGGACAGAGGCTTGCATTATGGGGCTGTTTGGATGGAACAAGTTTTGACCCGTGGACGCTCCTATTTCTTGTTCTTGCAAGAGTTAGGATGTCCATGCCTTTCTCAAGAACTTATTTATTCTGTTTATCCTGGTATCAAAAAGGCCCCATATAAACATGCACTCTTATTATATTTTAAACAAATATTTTGCTGTATATAAGACTATTCAAAGAACCTATTATTTATTCGATTATATATGTAGAAAATTTATATAAGTCATAACTAGTAGTATTAAATATATAATACCTCATTGACATAAATTTATATAATAAAATCAACCTCTCAATATCCGAAATATCCGAAAAAACTGATAATATCTTTTTTAATTTTAGAAAATAACCAAACAAATGTAGGACGAACTTTTTAAATAAAAAAAACACTCCAACCTTATCACTTCGACCACTACCGTTATAATATATCTTCATATTTTATAATCTTTTTTTGGAAAGTTATTACTTTCTATCAAGATTTTTTTTCTAAAAAATGGTGGTTCAATATGGTTTTCCGATTTTTTTGGGATTCCGATTTTGAGAATAAAGTCAACCGAACTCGCCTTCCTCTGCTGTCGAACTGATCGATTCGGTTCAGTTTTAATGCACCAACAACGCGAGTAACACATAATGAATCAGCTAAAAAATATATGACTATTGTGCAATTTATTTTTGTTACAAATAAAATAAGCTGATGGGAAAGTTCTTGCTCGTGTTTTTTAAGCGAAGAGAATAATAATTCATGACCACCATTCAGTCAAATTATCTTGATCCTTAAATCTTAAATCGTTATAATCTTCAATGTCCTCATTAAACAATCCGTGTGTCAATGGACGATCCGTGTGTTAATCCATGGACCATATTTTTCATATAGCTCAAGTGAGCACGCGAAGTCGACTCTAATATTTAATTCGTTTTTAGTTCGAATAAATTTAAAATACGTCTTTATAAGTAAAAATGATAGTTATATATAAATTCATAAACATTTTGTTTATGTGAAATAATTCAATCAAACTATCTTTATTCTTGTTATTCAATCAAACTATCTTTGTCCTTAAACCTCATGTCATTTTATCCAACGAGGTTACAGAGTGAGACGATGTCCTTCTTTGTGTTGCCTGACATAACAAAAAGAGGATATGTCGCCTCCCATCGAGGTTGCAAAAAGGGTGGGGGCGTGGGTGGAGTGTCACCCTTTTTTTCTATTATCCGTCGGTGAAGAAAAAAATCCCCTTTTGCATAAAAGATCCTCCTTTTTGTAAAGCGGGATGCTGAGAAGAGCAAAGGGGCGAGTCGATGACATTGTTGAAAGGGGGTGTAACGTCCCCAAATCGACTCCTGACACGTGGCGAAGATCAACCTGAAGACGCTACGACATGCTATGATTTTGATCATAATATTGACCATATCTCAGTCAAGAATCGAGACACGTCAACGGAAGAATAAATAAAATAAAAGAAATAAAAAAAAGTATAACTTTAATTATGAAAGTCTAAAAAATAGCTACATCATCTCTAAGAAATAAAAATGAAGGTTTACATCATGAATCTAGATGCGGAAGGTAAAGAGAAACTAATAATAAAAGCCATATGGTTCATGTGGTCTTGCCGTTAGAGCTTCGTCACAACACACCTACTTCACTTCGTCACTGACATGACCCTGTGGAAATAAGACATAGGGGAGGAGGTCATCTCGTAAGCTTTACAGCCTAGTGAGAAATCACATAATATATAATGTATGACATGAATAGAATAATCAGAGACAATTAATCATATTTAACTTGAACATGAAAAGGATAAAATGACAGTATTATAGATCATAATAAGGATAATAGGACATCATAAAACATGAGGATCAAATAATGCATAGTAACTTGATATCATGGCATACTTGTAAATCATGATAATAACTTGACTTGACTTAATCATGCTTCTTGATCTTGGTTTATTATTAGAAATTAGGGTGACTTTAGGTGTCTTTAATTCTTGAGGTATGCCAAGCAAACGATACGATCTTGTGCGGGTCAGTGGGTGATCAAACAATGACCAAGGGAGCGATCCTTATCTTGCTGCACTTGGCTTGGACTGACAACTCATGATTAATCTTCCATCTGAACTTATTAATCAATTTTAGTAACTTGTCATTAACGTACATATCCAAATAAGGGAAAACTTATGGGAGGGTTATTTTGTGGCCGGGCACGACCGTGACAACCTAGTGGCACGATCGTGTCGATCTGAATGGCACGATCGGGTTCTACATAGGTGGCACGGGTGTGTCATAAGAGAGCACGACCATGACTGATAATGAGATCGGTCGACCGATTCAAAAGAGTCGGTCGACTAATTTTATCATGATCGTGCGACTGGGCATTTAGTCATGGCACGACCGTGCCGGAAGAATGGCACGGCCATGACCGATCGAACGCTCGGTCAACCGACATCGACCAGCTTTTTACTTCGTTTCATCAGGTCACGGTACGAGTGTGCACATGACGTGGAACGGCCATAATAATAATGACACGGGCATGCCAGAGGGTGGCACGGCCGTGATGGCGACGGATTTCAGCCGATTTCAATCCAAAAAATCACATGAATCTTTAACATACTTTCGTTCTACGCTAATTCCTGCATCCTAGCAATCAATAAGACAGAAATAGAACTACAAGAATTAATTCATACAAGTAACAAATCAATCAATCAAGAAATCAACAAGCAATCAAGGAAAAACAGAGACCGTGACCTTTTCTCTTTACGAATTCGATTAGGGCAAGAACTTAATCTATTCAAGGATCATGCAAGGTGATTTCGATTCACCCATCTCTATTCGTGATTGATCCATTCTTAGGTTCGTCAGAAAACCGCTCAACAACAACCCCCTGTGTTCCTACGTTTTCTGCCCCTACTCTTCCTCTCTACCTGCAATCCAACGAAGATGGCTGTAGGATGGGCATGTTGATTAGGTGATTGCAATAAGGGGAGGGAAGAAGAGATCGACCTCCGGCAACCTGCTCTCTAGACAGCAGCAGCGTGGCCGCAAGAATCAAACAAGGGAGGATTTTTTCTTTCGTGTGTTCAGCCGGCCCTGACTTCATAAAGGGTTTTAATTAATCCTTCTAATTGGGCTCTAATTATGTTTTAATTAATCCTTCCACTTTAGTATAATTAAGGAGATAAAAGTTGACCCCTCTAATCCAACTATAATTGGGCTTTAATTTATGTTTTTATTTCTTTCATGATCAGTCCGGCCGTTCCAAGTTGAACTCAAATCTGATTTTTTTTTATCCTTTATGATTGTCGGTTATTACAGGGGGTGATGCAAGAAAAAAATATTTGTGTGAAGGAGAGAGAATAAACACCATGGACATCACATTGAAATAAGTTAATAAATTGAGGATAGTCTACGTACAAACGTAGAGTAAAAAAAATGAAAGCCGAAGTATTTAATAAAATTTATCGACATATGCTTTAAGAAAAAACAGAACCTAATTCAAACGTAAAGATTACATTATATTTATTTTTCGATAATAAAACGTAGGCACATAATAGACTATCCCACCGTCCACATATGGTGCAACTACAACATATAAAATTCCACACACAATTAAACAAATGTTTTGTCGCCGAGAAGGCTCAACTTATTACTTCAAGGGCAATCCAGCACCACACGTAATATCTGAACTTTGAAGAGATAGACTGCATCATGCTCCTTTCCTGTATGAAAAAGATGAAAAAATTTTATATATGTAAATATATATATATATATCGATGATATAAGAAGAAAGAGCAAATTATTATAAATTTGTCTAATTTATTTTCTAGAATTATTTTTTTTTCTGAAACTAATGGTACGAATAAAGCCAAGCAAGAAAATTATATATATATATATATATATAAAAGAAAACGAAAAAATACAAAAAGAAGAAAAATTGATTCTAGATACAGATAATATTCTATAAAAGAAAACGAATCGTAGTAACATTTGTACACAAGACTCTAAAAATTACAATAGTAAAACGTGGAAAATTAATTTTAGAAGTTCGATTTTGGTGAAAGTGATTAAAAGTTAAAAGAGAATATAAAAAAAAAAGACGAGAAGAGATGCAGCCCAAACAATCATATTTCATAGATTCAGAAATGAGAAAATGCTCACAAATGGGAACAATTTTCCACTTTTGCGTGTTGTTATCTGACCGATCCGAAAGGACGACGGCTGATCCATAAATTCTGCCGTCTACATCGACGGCCGTCCTGCAATGCTTATGGCACAGAACAAATCTTCCCCTGCTTTTATTCTCCACTCCATTCCCTTCGTGTCGTATGGGGTGTAATCTTTGCAGAGCATTACCTATAAAAAAAAATTTAATCTTTTTGTTGTCACAGATATGGAGATTAAAAAAAAATCAAGCTAACATATAGGTGTCACTTCAACTGTTAAAACATATATAAATATAACTATATATTATTATATTAAATTCATATTATGTTATAAAATAAAAGTCAGAATAAAAGGTGCCCTCAAACTTTGGACTATGTTACAAGAGATAGCAGCACGATTAGGATAAAATACTACTTATACGACAGTAATCTTAGATGACATTTCATTATAGAATTGAAAACTAAAATGATATGTAATAGTATAACTTTTTTATATATGAAGGAATATATACGTCATAACAGTCAAAAGTGTTGCCGTCTATAGTTCCGACAGATTTTGTTATCCGACGGAAAATCCATCAATATTTTTCGTCCACCGAAAACACATTTTTCTTGCGGTGTATATATATTATACATATATACATGTACATATATGTGTATTAGTGTGTATATATTAGATACAACAACGATGTACTTACAAGAGGAGTAGCTTTGATGTTGTTCACCAAGACCTGATTAGTTTTGGCGTTGACAAAAATGTAGCCATCTGTTTTCTTTTGTATCATGTACCATTGCTGCCCAATTAATAAAGAAGACACTACAAGAAAATTGCCTTTTATCGACGGTCCTAACCGTCGGTAAATTTGTCAGATTCGTCGGAAATCACGATTTCTGACGGTTCTTTCGACGGACAATGATCGTGTGAAAAAGGGTCGTCGCAAATATTTTGCGACGGTTTCTTCTGAACCATCGATATTATAGACGGTCTAACTGGCGGGCACGGCAGTCGAACGTTAAATATCGACGGTGCGAACCGTCAATATTATCGACGGTCAGGACCGCCGATATATATCGACGGTTTGAACCGACAATAGTATTGACGGTTCGAGCCGTCGATATTTATCGGCGGCTTAAACCGTCGATAGTATCGACGGTTCGTGCCGTCGATATCTATCGGCGGCTTGAACCGTGGAAACTATCGACGGTTTTAACCGTCGATATATATCGGCGGCTTGAACCGTCGATATTATCGATGGTTAAAATCGTCGACAATCTTGTATCGACGGCTTTTACTCGTGGGCTACGACCGTCGATAATTGTGTACCGACGGATATAACCGTCGGTAAGTATCGAAAAAATCCGCTGAAAATTGTAATATTTCAGCTATTTTCGACGGTCAGGACCGTCAGAAACGTAAAAAAATTTAAAAAAATAGTGAATTCACAGATAATTCCCAGGTAATACAACACATTTGATAGTTCAATTATAAAGCACATCACAAATTGAAATATCGTAATTCACATATAAAGCACATCACATCACAGATTCAATTACATCACATCACAGATAGTTCAATTCGGCATAAGGGTATCCAAACATGAAACATAATCCATAATGTGATCCATAATTCACAGATTCAATAACGTCAACCATAATGGAACGAGATAATGGAACGGCGTGCTTAATTCACATAATCCAAACAGCAAACAAATTTAACATCACATGAATTCACAAATTGAACGGCATAACGTCTTCGTCATGACGAAGAGCTGAAGTTCAATTCGCATATCATCTTCGTCGTAAAACATCACTGCACAAAATTGAAATAGAGTAAAAGTTATAACATATAAAATGCAAAAAAAAAACATGAATTCAGTTTTGAAGATGCGTAATCACAATCTAATTGAATCTAAAATCTAAAATATAGAAACATTATTTGAATTTAACATCAACATAATTTGATAAATTCAATAGAAGATGCGTAAACTAACAAGATAACGTCGAATCTCAAAATTGAAGCAAAATCGAGCATAATCATCCAAAATAATAGAAAGAGGCATATGACTTTTAAAATAATGTTGCTAAGTTTTTTTTCCTATGATTTCATGCGGGTGATCATTAATGTATGTTGAAGTTTATACTAAGTACTGACATTTACATGATCCAATTGTCTGCACTCCATTTTCGGTGAAAACTTTGAAAGTCTACAGATCTAACTGAAAGGGATGAAGAGTAAAATCTAATGAGTACAATGATGCATCAGATTAAAGCAAATTCCAAAAATAATTATGTATTATATATGAATCTACCTCGGCGTCGTCGTCATTCAATTCGCCACGCATGAAGGCACGCATCATTTTCTTCATTTCATCCCTGTTACGACGTTCACGTTCTTCGAATTCCTGTCTGACCTCTTCCCTAATCTTGATGGTCACCTGATCCACAATTTCTTGCATAGTAGAAGGAGATGAACCTGAAGTACTTCGTCGACCATATCCAATATCTGTGTCACTCACAGAAGATCCAAGTCCGTAAATGCGACCCTTCTTCACGCCGACGTGGACCGTCCAAAGTTGTCTTGGGGTCAACGGTGTGGTCCCCTCCTGCGTGGCTTGCGTAATATGATCAACTTCTTTTGTTTTATAAGACTCCTGAAATATAAAGAAAATAATTAACTACAAACGACGACTAGGTGATCGACTTCAAAGTTTTGTTAATTAATTATTAACTTGCAATTTAGAAAAAAGTAAAGGCACAAAAATTTACATACATATGTCTCCCGGGCATAATTCGAGACACATTCTTTGTTCTTCTTCTGATGGGTTCGGAGAAATATTTCGTCCTGAGTCGGTGGTCTACCCGTCTCTTTCTCCTGCAATGAGATAATATTTTAAAATTTGCAAATTACTTACCATTTTCTTAAAGTATAATATTTCATCCTGATTCGGAGAAAGACCTTACCATTTTCTTAGCAATCGTGCTCGTAGATAGATATTCGCCCGAATGCAAGCACGCTCCCTGGTCGGACTCTCGACTGGTTTTTGCTTTTTCGCATTTCACTTTGTACTCCTCGGTGGACCACTTTCCTAGCAAATCGATCCAAACGGCCTCGGAGATCCAATTGGGTCGTTCTCCGTCAGCTCGAGCTTCAGAAAGCATCGCAGACAATCTCTTTGAGCACCGAGAGTTAAAAGCCTTCCACATTTTTTTCGTATGCTCGGGCTCCCACCACACATCAGCCTGTAAGTATTTAAAAATAATTAATGTGCATGACGAAGAAAAATATTAATGATGATGTTGGCTTCTAATGATACCTGAAATTCATTAAATAACACCTGTCTCGTGGCATAAGGAACTTCCCTCCATGTAACCCACGCTTCAGTATACCTATGTCGCAATACTTTAGTAACTGCTGCAGCCGCTGGTTTCGACGGTACAAATCTTGAAGGACACAGAATTATAAAATGTCATGGCTGAATCAAAGCATGAATAAGGATTCGATATACATAAAATAACACTTACTCTAAATTCCCATTTGGCTGCACGTATGCTTCGTAAACACGATTTGACGAAGCCTGGTCCGAGTCTTCCACGGAACAATGAGCTCTGATGGGTTGTTGTGGCAATTGTGTATCCAAATCCGCAATATCAGCGTGAGAGGAAGGACCGACGGAGAAGAACGTTCTATTATGCGAATGCCCGTGGTTGATCGAGGAGCTGACGGAGGAGAAGAACGCTCTGTTATGCGAATGCCCGTGGCTGACGGAGGAGCACACGGAGTACTGAGAGCTCTAGGGATGACCGGCTCCTTTCCTTTGTTTTTACTTTTAACAAATCGATACATCTGCATGGTACAAAATTTATTACAAGTCAAATTCACAATTGACAAAAAATTCAAATGTCACAACGTCTCGACCTGACTATGTTCGGCTACGTCTTGTGTTGCATCTTGAGGAACAGAATTGTACGTATAACTCGAGAATCAATTCCTAATATCCGGAGGCGCTTATAAAAAATAAACAAAATAATTCGAATAAGCTTCTGCGAATGACTTCTTCTGATCATTATTTCAAACACTCACGAGATGGTAGCGAATATAAGAATGTATCGTCCGCGTCAGACATTTGTTGATCTGATTGTTTGTCCACATGCATCGCTAACGCCTCAAACAAACTATTGTCTCAAACAAAATGAATATGAGTCGTAAATGAACAATCCATAAGATGACAACATTCGTAATAAAATATCCTAGTTGTAAGGTAAAAATAAATTGATAATTCGTGACGACAAGTAAAGACACATTTACTCATCATCTGAATTTCCACATGACTGGTACCCGTCATCATCATCAGAAGTCGTCGTAGTTTCAAATTCATCTTCGTCTGAATCCTTTTCATCATTTTGTATGTTGACGTTATCGAAATCTTCAAATACGTGTTCCGAATCATGTAGATCGTCGACTAATTCGGTGTCGACAATAGAGGCCACAGACGTCTGCGAGTCATCTTGAAAGGCACATTGCAATGCATCGTCAACTTCTATCATGCTTCTTGTCTTCGTCTTTATTACAACCCACCATTGTGATTTGTCCCTGGTCTTCTCCGGATATGGCACATAATATACTTGTCTTGTAGAAGACGGAATAATGAAAGGATCAAAACGATCATAACACCTATTGTGACGTATTTCAACTATTTTGAAATCTTTGTGAACTCGCATCCCTCTTCTTTCCTTTGGATCAAACCAATTACACTCAAATAATGTGACTTTATTACTTCCAGTATATTGCAGCTAAATAATATCTTTGAGAACACCGTAGTAGTCACGCTCATTTTCTCCGTCCGTGGATCCCACGACACATACTCCACTGTTCACGGTTTTCTTCCCGATCGACCAAGTTTCAGTGTGAAACTTATAACCATTCACAAAATACACCGACCAACTTTTCACCTCTCAAGCCGGTCCCCATGCCAAATTATGGAGACCAGACGCCGTGCCGGTATTGAGAACCTAAGATGAAAATAAATGAGTATAGTAGACGCTGAAGACATCAAATTGTTTAGAATATTTTGATAATTACATGTTCCTTAAACCACGGTGCGAAATCATTCTCGATTCTATCTTGTACATGTTCTTCAGGGACAATGTAGTATTGCAAGAAAGCACTACATACGAAGTGATGGCTAAATCAAAATAGTGTTTGGGAAGACGTTAAACAAAAGAACGCATGGATATTAAACTTACTTAATGTAGCCTTGCACCTCCGGCCTGTTTAGAAGGACATGATTCGTGGCAGACTTGAATTTTGCATCGCTGGGCCATCTACTCCTTGGCTTCCCAAAATGTCGTCCTAACTGATTGAAGAGCGACAAAGATGCCACATCAGACTGTACTTCTGGAACTTCATCATTTCGACGGACTCTGGTCCTCGCACACTTAACATGGGACTCGAAGTAGTAAGAACAGAAGTATGAAATCTCCTGAATCATATACGCTTCACAAATGGATCCTTCGACACGTGCTTTGTTCTTAATCGTCCTTTTTATTCGATTGAGATATCTTTCAAAAGGATACATCCACCTATATTGTACTGGTCCACCTACCCTTGCCTCATATAATTGGGTTTGAAACCCTTTCTATATAAGTGAACTTTGACAGTCTTTATCGTCTGTAACTTTGTGCTAGCACATTTCAAACAAGGACACCTAATTGTTCCCTCCCGCTGAAATTGTAAAGATTGACAAGCCACAGTAACATAATAGTCAACGTCATCTATAAATTCTTGTGTCAAGCCTCTACGACCAGGATTATTTCTTTTGTACATCCATCGACGATCGTTTAAGTATGACATAATGACTGCATTATTTGCAAATCATAAAAAATTTCAGTCATACAAAATTATATAAGGAAAGAAAAATGAATATGAAACAACTGAGGAAGAACAGATTGTTTAGCTAATGTTTACTAATCATACTGCTAGGTATAGAGAGAGCATATAATAAGTATATATAACATAATTGTCCTTTTTCTTCCTCATCGGCGTGCAAGCTCGCACAAGGGAGCGTTGACACTAGGGACGAGGCTCACACTAGGGCATTGCTTTGAACGTTTGAATTTTCCCAAATGAAGAAAAGAATTGAGTAAAAGTTGGATAAGCTCAAACTTTTCTTTTTTGGTTAAGTGAGATCAGTTTTGGCCCTTTTTGCTCATGATCGTTTTCCATCAAACAAAAGGAGGAAAAAAAATATTACAACTGAATGTTTCATCATCCTTTCTAAATACGTATCTTTTTTTTATTGCGTAAACGTTTGTTTGATAAGGTGGTGCCCCATCTTGTTACTCAGCAAAAGGTTCTGTTCATTGAATTCTGGATGGAAGATGAGTACTTGGAATTGTGAAAATAATTCCCTGCCCAAGAAGTTCTTACCAAAGAAACATGGAGTGTAACTAAAGATGACTGATTGGACAGAGTAATTTAAGGTGTTAGAAGACCAAAAGAAAGCTTAGTTGATTACAGGCAAACCAACATCGATTACAGGCAATGTAACCAAGAAATTCCCTGGTTCAGATTCTGTGCAATATATATGATGTACTACTATTGGTAGGTGCAATGACCAGCTGACTCAGTGCTAACTATGATAGATGTTGATTACAGGCAAACCAACATCGATTAGCAATAAAATATTTCAGAAGTCAGAATTGAAACGGATGAAGAGGATGTGGGAGGAGGGGATTAAATGTTTCTCAACTATAATTCTAAACATGGAAGCTTTCGTGGAGACATGTTAGCCTTACAGCGCAAGGGCGGCCGGATCTGGCCGCCGCGCGCAGAGGGCGGCCGGATCTGGCCGCCGCGCGCGACTGGCGGCCGGATCTGGCCGCCGCGCGCGGAGGGCGGCCGGATCTGGCCGCCGCGCGCGACTGGCGGCCGGATCTGGCCGCCGCGCGCGACTGGCGGCCGGATCTGGCCGCCGCACGGAGATGATCGAAGGAGAGAAAAATTATATATCAAAGGAGGCGGGGATCGGACCTACCTACGCCGGAGATGGTCGGCGGCGGAAGCTTCGGGCGGGAGGTGGTCGACGGCCGGACGAAACGCGCGGCGGCGGACGGACGTTCAAAACGTTCAAAGTAAGAGTGCGGTCGGGTCGAAACCGTCGCAACATAGGTAAATATAATATTATATTAATTCGCGTTTCGACGGCTCGAATCTGCTGGAAAAACCGTCGATAGTTTCGACGGTACTCAAATCGTCGAAATATCGACGGTTTTAGCCGTCGATAGTTTTGACGATTCTTTAAACCGTTGAAATATCGACGATTTTAGCCGTCGATTCCCATAATGATAAATTTTCAAAAACATCGACAGATACATAGTTTGTGTAAATTATAAATTTCCATTTTCGACAGTTGAGGCCGTCGAAAAAAATTAAGGTAGAATATTTTATTTAAATACTATCGACGGTTATGACCGCCGAAATATCGACGGTTGCTTTGAACGTCGCAAATTTCGACGGTCAAAACCGTCGATAAGTTCAATAATTATACGCAACCAGTGTTGAAATTTTTCGACGGTTCAGACCGCTGGAAGTTTCGACGGTTAGATAAACTGCCGAAATTATCGACGGTCATAACCGTCGAAGTATAAATATTTTCGACGGAATCTTCCGACGAATTTATCATCGTTGAAATTTTAGACGGCTTAAACCGTCGAAAATTATCAGATGAAAATATCGACGGTTTGAAAGATCCGCCAAAAAAACCGTCGATATTTTAGACGGATTTCGGGCCGTCGAAAATGGACCGTCGGAAATACGACTTTTTCTTGTAGTGAGGGACATTTGCAAGGATCAAATACTACAATACTTGTAACGCCCCGAGACCCACGTGACTTTCACGTGCTCAGAGTCGCCCCAAAGGCGCTACTCAATTTTCTATAAAACATTTTTTTTTGCGGAATATAAACAGTAAATGCGGAAGACTTTTTCAATAATAACAGCTAATAATCCATTATATTCAAAATAATTAAAATATTAATAAGTTCACAATTCTAATAAATGCGGAAATAATAAAAACTAGACAACTCAATCTAGAACATGTGCAACATCTGTCTATCACCGAGCATAGCCACCTGCAGGATCATCCTCTATCAAAGTACTCTCACCTGCACGGATCCAGGTACAGGGAAATATCCATGAGTATAAAAATACTCAGTACGTAGGGTCTACTAAACAATCAATATGCTCAATCGAAAATAAGATATAATCAATGATGAGTCAATTGAGCAATCAATACAATAATCAATTTACAATATAACGATTTATCAACATGAGCAACTATATCAAGTTATGGTCAAAAGACCAATCAATAGAGATAGCAATTAATAATTGCCTAATCAATTGGATCGATGATTCAATATAACAATAGGACAATAAAGTCATAAATCAATAGGAATGATCATAAAAAGATCAGATGATCGATCAATATTGATTTAGCAATTAAATGTCTGATCACTATGACACTATTCAATTTAATAATTTTCAATTCAATATCAATTGCCATTGGTCAATTACAATTCAATTCGATTCAATGGGCGGAGGCAATGCCAGTCAACGCCAGTATCCAAATGACCATGATCTATTCAATTCAATTCGATTCAATTTTAATTCAATTCAATTCAATTTATAATGTTCGGAGTTATCCAATTCAATGAGGAGCGCTCGGTCAATTAAGGGACACCATGCCACTTTCATGCAGGCCAGTGGGGGATCAGTGCCACGGCAAGCCCAATACGATTCAATGGGTTTGTGTATGGTGGGGGACGAGTGACCATACACAGGACAGCCATAGCTTTTACACTATCTGTCCCATTCAATTCAATTCAATTCAATTGGTCCCGGCTTAGTGGCAATCAGTAGACATGAGCCCAGTAGCTTTCGGCTTTTATCTTGTTTACCTAAAATGCCTATCTTTAAACAATTTAATTTAGGTAAAACACAAGACCCAATCAGAAAGACTACTGGATCAGTATCATAATCAATGATAAGATCAGATAGGATAATAAAATATGATCAGATATGATGACAATACGATCATATGATGTGCTAATATTATTATCAAGTATGATAAATAATATAATCAGGCATGATAATCAAGAGCGATCAATAATAATATAATTAATATATCACAATATTAATAAGGAATGATAACCATGTTATCATAATAATTAATAATAATACAATCAACATATCATACTCCGTCATAATGATAACAAGATAATTACTATAAAACTGATAATTAAAATAAAATCAACTAATAAAATAACACTCAATTCTTCTTTTTTTTCTTTTCTATTTCTTTTCATGTTGGCCTATAAAATTCAGTAAATAACTTTCCTCGTCGGAAAATTATAACAGAAGGAAATTACAATCCTTCTTTTCCAGTATGCCAACTAATTGTTTTTTTTTATCCTCTCTCACGTTTCTCTCTCCACCAGCAGCACGTTTTTTTTTTTATCTTTGCCATAATCCCTTCTCTCTCTCCATTACTTCAACAAAAGTTTGCCTTTCTCTCTCTCTACCTATTCTGTGGCCCATTAATTTTTTTATTTAAATTACTGTCCTATTGTCTGACGCAAGTCGAAACGTCTATTGTAATTTTCAACATCAGGAAGGAATTGCACACCACGAAATAAACGCGAAAGCGAAATTTACACATCGCGAAGGAAAAAAAAATCCCTCTGACGTGTTTACCCTTTTTTTATTCCTTTTTCTCGGCTTTAGAAAGAATTCAATAAAAATTTCTTTCTATATTTTTATTCTATTTTTTTTTCTATGCTTTCTCTTATGGTAAATCAAATTCCTATTATTTACTTTCCTCTCTCCTATTCACGAAGTGCCACACCCTTTTTTTTCTTCCTTCTCTCTCCATATCACCTGCACACACGTTTGTTTATTTTCTTTTCTTTTTCCTCTTTTTTTTTTCTCCTTACATCACGGCCGATTTCTCTCCTTCAATCTATCTCTCTATTTTTTTTTTCATTTTCCCGCACAAAATACTGTTGGCCGAACTTTTTTTTTCAATTTAAAAATAGCAATCTCAATAAATAAATAATCAAAGAACCTATGGATCCCCCCTACGTACCTCGTAGCCGTTCGACGTTGAATCATGCCTTGCCATGCCTCTGCCGTCGAACACCAAGAACCCATAGAAAAGAAAACTCTTTTGACGATCGACTCTAAGGATTTATTTATAGAGCTCTTAAATCTTTATCTCCAATTCATCTATAACTTACAATCCTAATCAAATTTAATCTTTTAATTAATCCCTTTTAACAATTTTGATTTGTTTTAATAATTAAATAATTCCGAATTTAAATAAATATCCCATAATACACTTTTATCCTTAATTAAACTCCTCCCCTATTTTCCTTTATTTTCGAAATTATTTATTATAATAATATTAATGGTCATTTTTCTCAAAATAAATAATAAAATATTATTTTTCTAACTCTCAAAAATTAGGGTCGTTACAATACTATCAACCATGTAAGTCCATTAACTAGAAAAAGATTAATACCTTCCTAAAGAAGTATGGAGAGAGAAGATGCATATATGATACTCGAAACCATAACTTATCGTATTCGTAGAAGTTATTTTTATTTTACCTCAAATTATTTTCCCATTTAGTCTCTGATTTGAAAACGAGGCCTTCAAGTTGACACTTTTTAAAAAAAATTCTATGCCCCATCCAAATTTCATACTTGAATTTTTAAAAGTCCAATCTATCAAATTATACTTTTATGTGCTTAAATATATTAAAGCAATTTTAATTCATTTTATAGTATTTTTTCCAAGTGTCTTAAGTTTGAAAAAAATCAATTAATTGAACTAAAGAAAGAAGGCTGATGTAAACTGATAACTGATAAAAAATTGTTGGATGAGATAATTCCTGAGGAAAATATATAATTAGATAATTTTATAGATTTATGAATGAAACGAACAGCACTTCTAAAGTTAAAGAAAAAAAACAATAAAATACTGAAATAACTTGCAGAATATACAATCTACTATTGCATTCTCGTACATTAACAGCCAATCCTACACTAGAAGAAAAAAAGCATATATTTATTCATGCGCTTAATTAAATCATATATCAAGAAGTTATTTTTTTTCAATTTATCTTTAGGTCTCTTTATATATAAAAAAAATCCGAATGGGCAAAATTAATTACCTGAAATGGATCATTTAGGTTGATCCCCATCAAAACAGGTAGATCATTTCCCAAGATGCTAAGACAGTAGTCAGTGTTGAACTTGGTGACCAGCTTCACAAGAGTCATCTTGGGGACGCGCGGCCGGAAGTCCCACTGCTGGGCGTGTCTTCCGACATTGTAAGATGACAGCAAGCTCAACGCCGTTCCGTCTTTGACGGCGCCGTCGAAGGTCAAGGTATCAAAAATTAGTTTGTTGTCGGTTCCCATCATTAAGGCTCTGTTGCTCTTGTTCCAACTTATAAGCAGCAAATCGTCAACGTTTTTCGGATCGAAGTGATCCAGTTGAGGCTGTAAGTTAATTGTTGCAAACAAATAATTAATCAATACTCTTCGCGTGGGAAAAGAAAAATAGATTTTGTGAAGCAATAATACTCACGAAATTCGTGTTTTCAGATGCCTTGATGGCCTGTCCAGTTGAATAATTGATCAAAGCAAAGGTGTTGACAGGATCCTTCAGGAACCTTGTCTCCTTCACCCAGATCTTAGATATACATATGAATCCAAATGCAAAAACAAGAAATTGATAAGAATCAACTCCAAAAGAAAGGAGAGAGAAAGATCGCATGCATGCATGTTTTTTTATATACCTGGCGCTCATCATTAGGGTTGTCCTTAGCGAGCACAACCCGGCCAAGCTCTCCGACTGAAAGAGAGAATTGAGGATTTGCCCTCCAAGTGATCCTAATGTACTCCATGATCGATCCAGTAGTGGTAATAGTAGTAGTGACCAACTAGTTATATCGCATGCAGGTAGAAGAAGGTTTGTTCGTCTACTTTGAAACTGGAGAGTCCCTCGTCGTGTATTTATAGGCGGGAGAGCACGAAGACGTGCAGACGCAAATAACATAAAAGAATAAAAAATAATGTACGAACTGTTGGACTTGCCAACCGGTTAGGAAAAAACCGAGAAAGTCCATTAAAGATCAATCTCAGTTAAGCCTTAAATGGGGCAATAATTAAATTATTTGTTGTGGTTTTCTCTGTCCAGAATCTGCAGAAAAGGAACATTAGTTATCTCAACAGTAGTCATATATGATAAATATGGCCTTAATGCCGCTCCCAGGATCTTTATTGCCACTCCAGTAGACTCTATTGCTTTGAAAACTGTAACGTCCAGATGAGAGAGAGTTTGAAGTAAGAGCTGTGAAAAGAAAGACAGAAATATTGCCAAAAAAAAAAGTGACTCCTCATCCTCTCATAAGTGCTTCAGAAATAAAAATAATAAACAGAAACCAATGAAGAACAAAGTAAAAAATATAGGATAAAATTGGTGTCCCCCAACTTAAATGGGGGACACTCCCCCTATTAAAAGGTGTCCGTCCGATGCGCATCGAATGGGCGCCGATTTAAGCTCAGTTACTTTTCAAAATCGGGTGGTCGGAGGCAGTTCGAGACGGCTCGAGGAGAATGAAAAAAATAAAGCGGTCCGGTCCGATCCGATGTACAAAAGCGTGAAAAATTTTAACCTCCTTTACTCTCTCTCTATCTTTCTCTCTCTCTCTGCGTCTCCGAGACCGACGTTTCTCGTCTCCTCTCCACGCGGATGTGCGACGTCGACGAGCACCGCCGCGATCATGAGAACTCCCGACAGCGTCTGCGCGACGGCCACGAGCACTGGTCGGATCTGGTCGTCGCCGGTCTCCTTCGACCAAATCCGGCCAGCTCTGGTCGTCGCCCTGCTGCCGCGCACGACCTCGCCGTCCGCCCTGCCGCACACAACCCTACCGGACGCCTTGCCGCGCTCGCACGATCCGCCGTCCGCCCTGCCGCGTTCGCACGACCTCGTCGGACGCCCTGCCGCGCTCGCACGACCCCGCCGGACGCCCTGCAGTGCTCGCATGACCGCCTCCGCACGCCTCTACACTGTCGCCGCACCGTCGAGTTCGACCGCACGCTGCCGCCGACACCACACGCCGCGACCCCGCCGCATGCCGCCGCCGAGTTCACACACTGCCGCCGCACCTCTCTAATTAGTTGTTAATCGATACTGTAATTTGGTGTTAATCATTCTATAATTAGTTGTAATTTGCTAAGTGTGTAATTTGTTATATTGCTTAGGACTAAGCATGTAAACTGGCTAGAACTGCCAGTTTCGTTTGTGTTCTTTATTATGAAGCATGTAAACTGCGATGAAGCATGTAAAATTCTTGAAAACTTAGGCTATGCAAGCATAAAACCTCATGCGTGATTAATTAATCTAATTAAAGTCCCCGATTATGATCCGTATTTCATATTATTTGAATCAAATTCGTTTGTATAAGATTAGAAATTCGTGATTTTTACGAAAAAGGGGAAAAGAGGGATCACACAAAATACAGAAGAACGTGAAGAGGAAAAACGGTGGCGGCTCTTTGTTATGGAATAACGATGATTACAAGGATGTGTCTCGGTCTAGACCCCTAGGGAGTTTATATAGGCACTCCATTTGACAGATGATAGAAATTACATACGGACTGGGACTCTAAATAAATCCCCTGAAAATAGGACACCTATCTCGTGATAAGGAAATAAATCAAATCCGAATCACAAACAGAATACCCCTAAAAATTTTGCTCCCGTAGGGAAATTCTGCTGAAGCGCCTGACTATGTAAGGGGACCAATTGGGTTCAGATTCAAGGCATTATTAACAAAACTCCACCTTGACTTGAATCATCTTCAGAGCACAAAAGCACGCCACGCTGCCGTCAATCCTATCTTGAAGCTATTACCAAGTATTTATATTAAGCAAGTCTAAACAATGTTGGAACTTATCATAAGGAACAGATTTGATGAACATATCAGCTGGATTGTCTTCAGTGCCAATCTTCTTCACCTTGATCCTCTTCTCAGTGCGGATGAAGTGATATCTGACATCAATGTGTTTGGTTCTTTCATGATGTACTTGATCCTTGGCTAAACATATTGCACTCAGACTGTCACAATGCACTATAGCCTGCTCCTGATGTAATCCGAGATCTCCAACTAAGTCTTTTAACCAGATGCCTTCCTTGGCAGCTTCTGTCAGTATCATGTATTCAGCATCTGTGATGGACAATGTAACTGATGGCTGAAGTATAGCCTTCCAACTAATAACTGAACTGTCCAAAGTGAAGACATAGCTTGTCATAGATCGTCTTCCATCAACATCTCCAGCATATCTGAATCTGAGTACCCTGCAACCAAACACTCTTTATCACTTCTGTAGATGAGGTCAATATCAGATGTTCCTCTCAGATACCGAAAAATTCGCTTCACTGCTTGTCAGTGCTCCTTTCCTGTATCGCTCATGAACCTGCTGACAACACTGACAGCATGAGCAATGTCTGGTCTTGTGCAAACCATGGCATACATCAGACTTTCAACTGCACTAGCATATGGAACCCGAGACATATACTCCTTTTCTGCTTCTGACTTTGGTGCGAAGGCAACAGAAAGATGAATTTTTGCAACTGATGGAGTATTCAAAGGCTTCGCTCCAGACATTTCAAACCTGGATAAAATCTTCTCAATATAACTTTTCTGAGATAAGAAGAGTTTACCATGTGCGCGATCCCTTAAAATTTCCATCCCCAGAATTATTTGTGCTGCATCAAGATCCTTCATGTCGAATTCTGCACTGAGGAGCTTCTTCATATTCTGAATGTCTGTCATATCTCTGGCAGCAATAAGCATATCATCAACATACAAGAGCAGATAGATGGTGGAGCCGTCCTTCACCTTCTTGTGATATACACAGCAATCATAGGGACTTCGACTGAATCCCTTACTGATCATGAAGCTGTCGAACCTCTTGTACCATTGTCTGGGAGACTGCTTCAAGTCATACAGAGATTTCTTCAAATTGCAAACTTGATTCTCCTTTCCTGAAATGGAGAATCCCTCTGGTTGGTTCATAAGAATATCTTTTTCAAGTTCTCCATGAAGGAAAGCAGTCTTCACATCTAGTTGCTCGAGCTCTAAATTTTGATGTGCTACAAGAGCAAGTAGCACCCTGATAAAAGTATGTCTGACAACAGGTGAAAATATCTCATTGTAGTCCACGCCTTCTTTCTGACTATAACATTTAGCAACCAGTCGTGCTTTGTATCTCGTGCCTTCAACTCCTGAAATTCCTGCTTTCTTCTTGAAGATCCATTTACAGCCAACAACCTTCCTGCCTTTAGGCAACTTGACCAGCTCCCACGTCTGATTCTTGTGAAGAGATTTCATCTCCTCACCCATAGCAGCGATCCACTGTTCAGATTCGGCACATGTGATGGCATCCCTATAAGAGGACGGCTCCAGAGACTCCACCTCTTCAGCTACCTGTAGTGCATAAGTGCATAAGCAACCATGTCCTCAAAATCATATCTCTTAGGAGGACCCACTTCTCTGCGATGATGTCTAGCAGCAATTGACTCCTCTTCAGGTTGCTCATCAGATTCTTCACCTTCTGATTCTGCTTCTTGATGTGATCCTTCAGCATCATCCTCAGTTGGAGTGATTTCAACCTCCATCTGTTTACTGACACTCTCTTCAGTCTCCACCTTCAACTGAAGCATTGATGCTTCATCAAAGGTCACGCTTCTGCTGTGTATGACTTTGTGTTCTGAAGGAGACCAGATTTTGTAGCCCTTCACTCCTGCACCATATCCCATGAACACCCCTTCTTTGGTCCTTGGCTCTAACTTCCCTTCACTGACGTGATAGTATGCTGGACAACTAAAAACTTTCAGACAAGTATAATCAGCAAAATTTCCTGACCATACCTCAGTTGGAGTCTTGAGATCAATCGCAGTCGCCGAACTTCGATTTACCAAATAGCAAACTGTGTTAACAGCTTCAGCCCAGAATGTCATATTTAGGCCAGCGTTAGAGAGCATGCACCTTGCCCTCTCCAAAAGTGTCATGTTCATTCGTTTTGCAACTCCATTCTGCTGTGGAGTATCCCTGACTGTGCGATGCCTGGCAATGCCTTCATCTTTGCAGAACTGGTCGAATTCAGTAGAACAGAATTCCAAACCATTGTCAGTACGAAGACGCTTCACTTTCTTCGACGTCTGATTTTCCACCAGAACCTTCCATTGCTTGAAGGCCTTAAATGACTCACTCTTGTGTTTCATCATGAATACCCAAGTCATCCTCAAGTAGTCATCAATCACAGATAGGAAGTACCTCGCACCTCCTAATGATGGAACACGAGAGGGACCACAACAATCGACGTGGATGTAGTCAAGTGTCGCCTTCGTCCTGTGCACTGCCTTGCCAAACTGAGACCTTCGCTGTTTGTCGAATACGCAGTGCTTGCAGAAGTTTATTTCAGACATATTCTTCTCTCCTAGAAGACCTCGTTTGCTGAGGATATTCATCCCGTTCTGACTCATATGTCCAAGCCGCATGTGCCACAGCCTGGACCTATCTGATTCGAATGAACTAGCCACTGCAGCAACGCCAGAGACTGTCTTGCCTTGTAATACATACAAGGACTTCTGTCTGACTCCCTTCAGAACCGTAGCATCACCCTTCATGACCGTGAGGATGCCTCCAGCAGCATTGATCTGACATCCTTTAGAGTCGAGGATTCCAAGTGATATCAAATTCTTCTTCAGTTGCGGAACATGGCGGATATCTGTCAGCGTCCTCACAAGATTGTCATGAGTCCTGATCTGCACAGAACCGATTCCAACTATCTGACATGACGCGTTATTGCTCATGATGGCATTTCCACCGTCAGTCTTCTGATAAGATGAGAACCAATCTTTATTCGGAGTCATGTGATAGGAACACTCCGAATCCAGAACTCAACTATCCTCCAGACATCCTTGATCAGAAGCAGCCAGAACCAAATCATCTTCGGAATTCCCTGTTTCATGTGCCACCGCAGTGACAGGGGCCTTCTTCTTCAGATAGTCTTTCTTCCAATGACCTGGTTCCTTGCAATAATTACAGATGTCCTTCGCAGTGATTTTCTTCTTCTTGGATTTGGATTTCTTCGAATTCGAGAACTGTCCCTTCTCTGCGGTCGATATCAAACTCACGGCCTGAGTCTCTGCAGAATTTTCAGATGCCCTATGTCGAAGTTCACGAGTATGGAGACTCGATCTTACTTCTTTCAGACTTATAGTTTCCTTCCCGACAATCATAGACTGAACGAAGTTCTCATATGATGGAGGAAGCGAAACTAACAGAATTAGGGCAGCATCTTCATCCTCGATCTTAACATAGATATTTCTGAGTTCCATCAACAAAGAATTTAACTGATCAAGATGTTCCTTCAGATGGGTACCTTCATGCATGCGGAGAGAGAACAGACGTTGCTTCAACCGCAACTTGTTGGTGAGAGACTTCGTCATATATAGACTCTCGAGTCTCAACCACAGACCGACCGCCTTTTCTTCATCTGCGACCTCGATTATCACCTCATCCGCCAGACATAACAGAATCATCGAGTGCGCCTTCTCCTCCTGTGCCGCCAAAGTTGCGAGGTCGATCTCCTTTTCTTTGCCCTTCGAGTCTTCCTCCTTTGGTTTGTTCTTCGACACGTTTGAGAGCGGCGCCCAGACTCCTTGTTGCTTCAAAAGCGCCCGCATTTTGATCTGCCACAACCTGAAACTGTTCCTGTCGTTGAACTTCTCCATGCTCACGTTGTGCGACGCCATCTCCCTGCTGATCGAGAATCGCTGACAAACCCTAAGGCTTTGATACCAGTTTGTTACGAAAAAGGGGGAAAGATGGATCGCACAAAATACAGAAGCACGTGAAGAGAAAAAACGGCGGTGACTCTTTGTTATGGAATAACGATGATTACAAGGATGAGTCTCGGTCTAGACCCCTAGGGAGTTTATATAGGCACTCCCTTTGACAGATGATAAGAATTACATACGGACTGGGACTCTAAATAAATCCCCTGAAAATTGGACACCTATCTCGTGATAAGGAAATAAATCAAATCCGAATCACAAACAGAATACCCCTAAAAATTTTGCTCCCGTAGAGGAATTCTGCTGAAGCGCCTGACTATGTAGGGGGACCAACTGGGTTCAGATTCAATGCATTATTAACAGTGATAATATATAAACAAGTAGAAGAAAGCAATCCATCCTTAAACATATTATCAAAGTTACGAAAATATAGATCACTTGTCCAATCCGAATACGATAAAGATTAGACAAGTGATAGTAAATTTAAGTAATTATTCGATCATTCGATTTTTTTCATCGAGATTCATCGATATCTACTACTCTTAGCACAAGGATTAATTGTTCGAACCATAATGATATAGATAAATTTGATCAAACTAATGATTATGAGACTTTTCGATCTCTCGATATTGTGTCAACTATCTTGTTTGATGATTTCAAATTCGGAAAAATCTCAAACTTTTGTGACGCCATCACATCTCAACAATTTCAGATTCCAAATTCTCAATTACAGATTCCACATACATCAACAAGCTCATTGGAATTTGAGGGGGGGAAATCAACAAAATAAGCAAGAATGTGTGTGTGCGGGGTCGCATCATGGCGTGACGGAGGTCGGCGGGGTTGCAGCGTGAGTGGGTTGGTGGCGGAGCTCGAGGGTGGCGTGCGGTTGAACTCGGCGGTGTGGCGGCAGTGCGGAGGCGAGCGGCGGCGTGCGGAGGTGGGCGGCGGCGTGCGGAGGCGGGCGGCGGCGGGCGGAGGCGGGCGGCGGCATCCGGCGGGGTCGTGCGAGCGCGGCAGGGCGAACGGCGGGGTCATGCGCGGCAGTAGGGCGACGACCAGATCTAGCCGGATCTGGTCGAAGGACGCCGACGACCACCAGATCTGGCCGGATTTGGTCGAAGGAGGCCGGCGACGACCAGATCCGGACCAAATCTGACCGGATCTGGTCGAAGGAGGCCGGCGACCACCAGATCTGGTCGGATCTTGTCGAAGGAGGCCGGCGACGACCAGATCCGACCAGTGCTCGGCGCCGGTGCTCATGGCGGTGCTCGTCGACGTCGCACAGCCGCGTGAAGAGGAGACGAGAAACTCCGGACTCGGAGACGCAGAGAGAGAGAGAGAAAAAAAGAGAGAGAGTAGAGGAGGTTAAAATTTGTCAAGCTTTTGTACCTCGGATCGGACTGGACCGCTTCAATTTTTTTCATTCTCCTCGAGCCATCTCGAACCGTCTCCGACCGCTCGATTTTGAAAATTAACCGAGCTTAGATCGGCGCCCGTCCGATGCGCATCGGACGGGCGCCTTTTAATGGGGGGAGTGTCCCCCTAGACACCCATTTTATCCAAAAATATAAGATATATGCAATAGCAAATAAATATCTATGAAAGGATGATAAATCCTAATTTAAAAAATATAATTGTGTAGTGAAAGTGATCATCGAATACAATATCTAATAAATATCAATTATGTATTTATTTTTTATTCTCTCTCTTTCAATCTCCCCATATCTGCTTATTAAATAATCTCACACTCATTATCTCTCTCAACCATATCTCTCCCCTCGTGCTAGTGGTTCATGCAAGTAGTTATTTTGTTAATTGAACAAACATATTAATTTCATTAACATAGAAATTACAATGAGATTGAAACATATGAATTTATTTCAGGAATTTACAAAATAAAGTGAAAGTAAGAAGAGTGTAGAATACTTGTTTTTCTGAATAAGTTAAGTATTCATTATCTTTTCAGTTTTTTGTTAAGAAAATATGAATTATCAGGTTGATGCCAAATCTTAGTGAGTTGATCCAATTCAATTCGTCATGATATCTTAATAAGATATTTCTTTAACTGCAACTAATTGATTGAGCAACCAATTATTTTGGAAATGAATTAGTATTTTCTTAACAAAAAATAAAAAAGCAACGGACGCTTAATAATTATTCAAAAAATTAATTATTTTAAAAATAAATCTTCTATTATTTTTCACTCTTCTTATTTTCATTTTATTTTGTATATTTCTAAGACAATTTTTTATGTCTAATCTTAGTTTGGTTTCCATATTAATTAAATTAATATATTTGTTCAGTAATCTAATTTATACTATTAGGCAAATAATAATCGTTAGCATGAAAGAAAGAGAATAGAGAAACATGGTCAGTCTGACTATGTGATGATTTAATAAGGGGTGGGACACGTGAAAGTCAAGAAGAGAGCGAGTGAATGAAAAGAGTTAAAATAATATAGAGAATAAAATGGTGAGTTTGGAGTGGCATTTAGGGGTGAGCGCGGGCAGGTCGTCCCGGCCCGGCTCAGCCCAATTCAAATTTTTTGAAATTTTTTTCGACCCGATTATCAATTGTGGATCGAGATCGGATTTTGTTTCTTTGAGATATGGTCGGGACCGGGTCATGATCGGATTCAGATTACCCAGTTAAATATATTATATTAATATTAAATTATTTTTAAATAAAAAATTATATTTTATTTGGTATATATCTTAAATATACATTATATTATATTATCATATATATAATTTAATTGATAGTTATCATATTTATATAATAATATTTTTTACTATTTTATTCATTATTTCACCTTTTTATGATTAAATCGAGACAATAGGAAATTCTTGGTTTTTATCTCGGTTTGACCGAAAAACCAGGACATCTCGGACCCGACCGGGACCAAGTCTAGAACCGGGTCTCCTTTTTTTGAAAACCCGAAGCAAACCGGGTCGGGACCGGTCGATCGAGACCCAGTCTCGGTCCCAAGTTTGCTCACCCCTGAATATACGAGGAGTCCCCATATATAATATATGTTCTACGCCCATTCATTTAAAAAAGAAGTTAGAGAGACGCCTTGGAAACATAAACGATACCCGAAAAAAAGTCCTCCTAGGAAACGGATTTTTTATAGAAGAGAAATTAAGGATGTCTATAGGATAAATTATAGCAAATATCCTCCAACTTTGACGTTTGCTCAACAATACCCTCCAATTTTACTTCGTAACATGAATGTCCTCCATCTTTTAACTTATTTTACATGATGCCATCCTTGCCTATAATCGGCGGTTTCTCGGTCACAGCGCTGATGTCGCGTCTCTCTCCTCTCCACTTTCACATTATAATGTTGTGGCAATATTAAAAAAATAAAAAATGCCACGTGGAGCTTGTCATTGGCGCAGCGAGCGAGGGGGGTCGCCCCGACCTCCGGCGAGGCCTCAACCGGCGAGCGCAGGGGTGGGGGGGTCGCACCCCCCTCCCTGCGACCTCGTCGGTGGGGGGTTGCCCTCCTCCCTACAACCTCCAGCGAGCGTAGGGAGGGGGGGGGGGGTCGCCCCCTCCCTACGACCTCGCCGCCTGCGCCGCGTAGGGGAAGGACGGAGGTAACAGGGAAGGGGGCAACACCCCACCACTCGCCGGAGGTCACAGGGAGGGGGGCGACCACCCCACCCCCCTACGCCGTGCCAGCGAGCCCCCCACCCCCTTGCGCTCGCCGGCTGAGGCCTCGTCGGAGGTCGTGCAACCCTCCCTTGCTCACTGCGCTAGTGACAGGCTCCACGTGACATTTTTTATTATTTTTTAATATTGTCACGACATTGTAACGTGAACGTGGAGAGGAGAGAGACGCGATGTCAAGGCCACATCAGCGCTATGATCGGAAAATCTCCGATTATAGGTAAGGAGGGCATTGGGTGAAACAAGTTAAAAGATGGAGGGTACTCGTGTTACAAAGTGAAGTTGGAGGGCATCACTGAGCAAACTCAAAGTTGGAGGGCATTTGGTGTAATTTATTCGATGTCTATATGATGTCTGATTCAGAGCAGTTGACAAATATAGTAGATACCGGTGGTTTACATCTTTTAGTTTTGTAACGCTTCTTTATATCCTTATATAGACTTGTATATATAGACACAACGTAGTTATAGTTAGACTTCTGGATCATTTGTTTCTTTTTCAAAAAAAAATCAAAAGAAGGCGCCATGCGGTTCTTCCCCATGTTTCAAGCTCCATATCATTTGTGCTTTGCTAGATCCGCACAGGTTTCATGACATGGTATCAGAGTTAGAAGAGTCTGATGTGTGCTTCTGCATAATAAATCAGCTGGTTAGTGTTGCGATCACAGTTTTTGCTTGAGAAATGGATTTGTCTTCTACTTCAATTGGATATAGTTCAGCTTCTGTTAGTATAGATCTGAATAACCCTTTGTTTCTTAATCCATCTGATTCCTCGGGCTTAATCCTTACTCATCATGTTCTCGTTGACTCGAGTAATTACCTTGCATGGAGCAAATCATTTTATAACTCTTTACTCGCCAAGAACAGCAAGGATTTGTCGACGAATCATGTTTGATGGAATCTTTTGATCATGCATTACATTTTCAATGGAGGTGATGTAATGCGTTGGTAATTTCTTGGATTACAACTACAATTTCTAAAGATTTGATTAGCAATGTTGCCTATGATCAAAATGCATGTGCCATCTAGCTCGATCACAAGGAATTTTAATTTGTTGCATAACTATGAATAGTCTCGTATAATAGGAATGGTGGTCACGTTGTGTTGTCATCACCGGCTTTCACTCTTTTGCCTTTAACTACACTATCCACCCATATTTTTAACTTTCGTATTAGCACTTTCATTCTCCCATAACAAACTGAAGCACACATCACCCTTGTTAAGAAGTAATACATAACATATTTACAAATTAATTGTAGATAATTGAAGAAAAAACAACAACACAAGCATAATTAATTTATCTTGTACAATCATTGGAAGTATTAATTACATGGCAAATAAAATTAAACCACCAAAACCATCGAGAGTATTATACATTTGTATAATAAAGAGAATAACAACTTAATAAAAGAATTCTTTTATCAATCTAATCATAAATACTAACATATTAACAGGTGTAACAAGACTTGGAACCAAGTGCTCTTTAAGCAACTTTAATCGTATGCACACATACTAAGCAATTTACAAAATAAATGAGCTCATACATCTACTCCTAATCACATGCACCACACTATGACAGAAATAATAATTATTAACATGAGTATATATTCGTGATTTCCATAGTATGTTAAGGAGAAGATACAACACATCTTGTATAAGTCATACAACTACTTGGTAGATTAAAGCATGATGGGAAAGAGAGTAACACGTCAACTTATCCTCCCCCGATGTACTAAGATAATGATTACTATTATGGAACACTCATACTTATATATAATTATATCATATATTTAATCCCTTTTCTTATATATTCCAAGCAATGCACTCAGAGAACGATTAAGGGGTAAAGAAAAGAAGACTTGTGATACTTTTATATTTAATATATATATATATATATATATATATTGCATATCATGTAAGGTTAGGTAGAAAGAAAAAAGAATGGTCATGAGGGAGGAGCGCTTCTCACACCACAACCTCCCTCATTGCCTATCATGTCGCCAATAGCCCCACACAAGTTGAAACTAATAGCCTTCTATCTCTCTTCACTCTCCCATCTTTTCCTCTCCACTCAGACTTGTAATAAGAGAGCGAGGAGAAACAAGTAGATGACATACGAGGACAAGAAACCAAAAAGAACAAATAAGATGAAGAACGTGAGGAAGAAAAGATCATCAAAACGGTATGTAACGGTGATCCAATTTGTTTTATCTCGAAAAATGATAAAATAAATTGGATCCCCACTATATACCATCTTTACGATCAGTTTTTCCTCATGTTCTACGTCTTAGAAGAGCGATAAAATAATTTGGATCACCATTACCTACCATTTTGATGATCCTTTCTTCCTCGTGTTCTTCGTCTCATTTCTTTTCCTTTGTTTCTTTCCCTCGTACGTCATCTACTTGTTTCTCCTTGATTCCTTATTGTAGATTTTAAGGAAAGACGGGGGAAGCAGAGATAAGACTACGAATTTTAAAGGGCTACCGGCGACATGAGGGAGGTTGTCCTCCTTCGTGACCCATTCTTTTTTTATGTTACGTCGCATATATCTGGTGGCATTGATGTAGCAAAGGGCATATCGCTCCAAATGTAATGGGAATTCAATTATATACTTCATAATTCTCCATTACATTTTGTTTAGAATGCAAATCCATTGTAATCATATTGTAAGATTTGGAACAATTTTATGAGAGAAATACATAAGAAAATAAAGAGGTATATATACTTTTTTATTGGAAGGTAAGTGGTCTTATTAGGAATGGACCAGATCGACCAAGGTTTGAGAAACCGATCAGAAGCGGTCTAAAAATTGGCTAGATCAGACATTTTTTGAATGGATTGTTGACAACTTTTGGTCTGGCCTAAGCTGAGCACATGGACAACTAAGAGAGAAAAATATTATTTTTAACTTTGATACCATATTATTGATGTCCTAACCAATTTTCTTAAAAGCTTAGTCGTTAGTAAAAATAACATCAATAATTTTATATTCTTAGCACATTGAGCCCAAATTGAAAGAAATAATGGACAAAAAAAAAGCAAGAGAGAAATATGGACAGAAAATGAAGAATCTAAAATGGAAACATATAATTAAGGAGAGAAGAAAAACAAATGAGGATGCAGGAGAGAAAATATAGAAAGAAAGAAGGGCAACCATTAATTTGGACACCCAAAATAAAACGGAAATAAGAAGAAAACGTTTCACATATTATAGCAATTCTTTAGTTTACTATTACCTAATAAATTATCGATGACAAATGATATTCTTTTTATATGTAGTGAATCGATTTAATAAATATATGTTATACATTTTAATTTGATGAAATTATATATTATCTTATTATTGTCCAATTCAACTTTTGCATTTAATTGATTCAACTAGTTCGACTTAAGCAGAATACTTTTCTGTCAAGTTTTTTAGTTATCACAATATCTTCAACTTATATTAATTATCACCAGGCACATCTAATTGTAGTGAATGAAATATTTTGTGTATAAGATTTTAAATTCGGCACCTGATTACTCAGTTGATTCCGACGGTTGTTTACTTCTTTGTCACTTCGTCTAGATTCATTTTATATCATCTTTTAAAATAATTTAATATAGCTACCAATTCTTGAACACCAAAATTTTGGACTGGGTTTCAATGTATACCCAAAGCTTAGTAAATGCAAAAGGATATGTCAGTTACTAGTACCCTCATCCGAATCCATTGGCTCAATTATTTGACCAGGTAGCTCCATGCTAATAGGGTTGCACGAGTCATTAAATATGATAAGATGCATCCTTCTTTTGTTTTAGGCAATGAATATTTTGACTTGAACTTTGCATATGATAAAAATATCGGGGCTTTCAGTCCGAAAGTGCACATGTTTGTAACCACATACTGGCAGCAATCAAGTCCCTCTTCCCACATTTGTTAATGACGATTATATGCCGGGAAAAAAAGGCTTACTATGTGCAGTGAGGAAAAAAGTTGGGTGGCCGTTCAAAGCAATCGGCACATAGTTTGGCAATACACTATTGTTTATAAAGGAGACTAAGAAAGTAGTATATAAAAACATCATATAAACCCTCCTTTAACATATTATGACAATCGTTAAATTTCATCCAACTTCGAACTTTGTCTACCATTTATCTGACAGTGCATGGGAAAACACGCCAAAAGGAGAAAGGGAGAACTCAGGTGTAGCATCTGAATTTTATGACTACTATTTGAGTATTTTCAGGAAAAGAAAGGCAAGCATCAAATAATACAGAGGTTCACTTTCACCAACCTCAGAAAAAAGAGAGAATTTAACAATTTGATAAAATAAGTAAAGTCCGAGAAAAAACAATGACATTACAGTTATAGCGATAACTGCACCAACATTCGTGAGATGCAAGTAGCTCCCGTTATCAAGCTGAGCCTCCGGTAAACAAACCCAGAAAGCCTGAAGGCTATCTGGGATACTTCTCATTCACATTTTATGCAACAACCTTTCTGAAGCATGATGCAGTTGGGCCTGCTGAGACTTTATGCCAAGAACCTTGAATGAAAGTATCATGAGAACTAAAACCCTTATATCAATCAATTAAGAAGTAATGGCAACGAAATAACTGCAAGAGTAACAAGCATCCTTCTAGTCAAGCAGATTAAAGGCTATATTCGAGGTATTGAGGATGAAGGTAACCAGATGTTTCATTCATCATTGGAAGCGGCAGTCTTTTTCTTTTTCTTCCTTGAAGCAAAGCTGCTGGGACCAATGGCTATTGACATACGCTTCGTCCTGTCAATATTTTTTCAGTTAGATGATAGGAAAATCGTCAAAGTGCAAAGCATATACTATATAATTTGGAAAACTAACCGGTTAGCAAGTTCCCCTGTTTCAGAGTCATCCACCTCATTTTGTTCATCTAAAGAATAGCAAAAATGGAATTCATTAAAACTAAAAGATTTGGGCATTCCATTATCATACACACATCTTATCAATAATTTTGGCTTCTCATTTTTCTTGAGAAAACAAGAGGAAAAAAAAACCTCCATGAAGACAGATAACATGCCAACCCTTTGACAATGAGAAGACTGAAAACTCCAACTTACAGTTCTGATGATTTTTCAAGGGTAATTTTATGTCTCATCGACAATGAGAGACCACATCTACTTTTTTTCCCCATCAAGATTTCCCTGGTTTGACTTAACCAATTCTCAAAAGACCGGGTGTTTTCATGCATATGCACACTCCCAGTACTTACATATTTACATTCATGCTTATGTTATTACATACTCCATCCCTCCATCCCTCTGCTTTTAGTTCCCATACACTTGTACATCTTCATTTTTTGCTGATATTACAATGTAGAAGTGGATGCCCATTCAAATGATGTTGACACCTTTGTCCTTCAGAAAAAAACTAGATGACAAGTGTAAACTGAGACCCTCTCAAACAAAGAAAAAAACTGGGAGACCATTTTTATGGGCAAAAGAATGACTAGCATGATACTGAAAGATGACATAAGTACATAACTAGATATTAAAACACGCTAAGAATTTACTCAAATGTGGAAAGGCCGAAAAGAATGACACTGTTGTTGAACCCTCAAAAGATAACAAGATTAAGGTGAATAAGGGCCACCACAAGAATGGCAGAAATCCTTCATCTGCAGGATTTCACAATCCTTTAGCAACAGGAATAGCTTGATATCAAACAGAAACTCTTGTAATGATGATCAATGTGAATCTGGCTTGTGTATTATGCCCCTTATCCACAAGAAAAAGGAAAACTGTACGGAGTTATTGACATCATCATAAAAGTACTCTCCCAGATTCCTTAGGAGTTTCTAGCCTCAGTCCATTTGTTCCATTAGATATGCATACAAAGTAAATAAAATTCCACAATTTGTTTTGTTGTTTTGAGAACTGTAAGGATGACTACGAAGTTTGTGTAGACATTCACTTTGTATTAAGAACCATACAATTTCGTAATTCTTCTGCTGCATTCTGTAATATACTTTTTTTGACCCCGAGCAGATTTCGGTTTACTAACATAGACACACCAATGCTTGTTTCCAAAAATGATCTCAGCTTTAATCTACCACTTTATAGCAAAGAAAGGTACCTAGTTTATTTTATTGATACATATGATTCTGAATAATTTATTGTTTTTTGAGAAGTGAAATAATTTATTATTTATTACTTTTGGGGAGATTTATTTTAGTTACTAATTGGAAGCTCGACATAATCATTGTTAGTTACTGAACAATGATCATCAACATTCACCAGTGAATAAGGATGTTTCTTCACAGAAAAAATGATTTGTCATATAACAATATTCTTTTATGTTTCAATTCAATTAACCTTTTTTTCCCTGGGAGAGAAAATAATGGCTTGGTATTTCAACTGATAATCTGATTTCTTTAGCCTAATGGAGGAACATACAATTACATAGAAAAGATAAAAGAATAAAGGGGACTAAAAGCGAAAAGAGGCCCACAAGTGTAATCCAGTTAGCCTGATATCCCCATGTCACATCTGTTAAATCCCTGTCTTTATTTATTAAATGCTAAATTCATTAATGAAATTTCAAACAATTGAATATACTGAGACATGTTTATCCATCCACTAATAAAAATGTTAATTAAAGAAAAAGAGAATAACAATTGTATGCATGATCCTTCCAATGCCATACCCTGAAAATTTGTTTCAGTACGACAAACTATGCTTGTATTATTCATTCTCAAAGGTTTCCACTTAAATGTTACGCCATATACTTTATATTAACTGTAATATTATAAATTGCTAAACGTATGCTCCACCAATTAGGATGTATGTTACCTGGATGTTTTCCATCATCCACTTCATCATCTGAGTTATCACAAGAGTCCCAACGATCTGTTCCATCATCAAAATCCCAACGTCTTCCAACAGGGGGGATCCAGAAGTCAGGCTCCTCTGGATCACTGTTATCTCCATTCATGGGTTTAGAAACAGAACACTTGTTGCCTCTAGTTTTCTTCTGATCCTTCTTGCAAGGAACAATGCTAGGCTTTGATTTCTTCTTAGATTGTTTTTTGTCCTTTTGCACCTCTTCAGTTGGCATAAGCTTCTCCATTTCCATTTTCTCTATCAACACATGGCAATTAAAGTAAATAACATCCTATTAATATTGGAATGACAGAAGTGTAAAACATGTGCAAATCATATGAGAGATCTAGGGATTTAAGTCCATAAACAAATTGAAGATCGGAATGTCTCAGAAAGAACAAGATTAAAGGTGATGTTTAAGGCAATAAACTGATGGTGCATGCATCATTATGCATCCCTTAGTATTAATGATGGAACTAAAGAATATGCTTTGCTCTACTCGTGTCCCTATTACTTCCAAACTCCCATCATCCGCGCCCATTATACATTCTTGTCCCAAGTCCAGATCATGCGTCATATAACTACAACTAAACCTTGCATCTTTCCCAAGAAGGAAAAATGATGTATTCTAATTTTACTGAAAAATACTTAGACCATCAGTGAGAACTGAGAAACATCGTATTCCATCTGAAGTTCTACCTATTCAATTAATCATAAAGTCACATACCATTTGTAGGCTTTTTTTTGGCAGAATTACAGATCCAGAAATCGCATTATGTATCCCCTTTTGCATTTTTGAAGGAAAAGGATGTCATCTTAATTGCATTGGTTGACGAATGAGCAGAAAATTTTGCCTCTTTTTCCAACTATTGCGTTGATGCTTGTTATAGATAAAAAAAAAAGTTTTTTTCGTCATTTTTCTGCGTTCTTAGGCCTTGAACCTACCTAGTTTGTTGAGGAACCTCTTCCCATTGATGTGCTTCCAGATATGCTCTTCCGTCTTGTTCACCACATCGCCGGTCAGCTTGCAAACCAACTGAGACCTGCAAAACGGCACCAAAATCTGGAGCTTAAGTTTCTTTCATAGGCATGAAATCAAACAACTTATCATTGGTTATTTCGTTCTTCGCTTACTTGGAGGTCGGGTGTGGCTGGAACATGTTTAGGGGCGGCCTTTTGGCAGCGAGGGCGGCGTCGATGAGCGCGAGGCGGCAGGCCTTGGAACGGGAGTAGGAGTGTTGGTCCTTGGCGAGCAACTCATGACCCGTCTCCATGCACCGGAGACGACCGCCATCCAGATCGGAGAACGTCGGGGCGCCGAGCAGGAAGCTGCCCTCCTTTTCTCCGTCGGGCCTCTTGTTGTTCTTCTTCTCCTCTTCTCCGCCATCTCCGCTGCTGGCGGTAGGGTTGCTTGCGGCCCTCTCTTGTTGCTCGACCTCCATGGACAGGGAAGGGTTTAAGCCCCCAATTAATTTGGATCGTGTGCCTTATATTTAGGGGTTTAATGGGGCTGAATAAGTAGGAGCCTCTACTAGGTTCCCAGCCGTCCGATCTGATCGGATGGCTAGGACATTGAGCATGGTTCAAGCATGGTTCAACGGACAGAAAAAAAAACCGGCCGGCTAGGATCCGTCAGCGAGTGCGAGGACCGACGGCGGCAAGGGCGCGAGCGACGGTGGCGAGGGCGAGGGCGAGGGCATGAGCAACAACGGCGGCGAGGATCGACAGCGAGAGCGAGGATCACTGGAGTTGAGGGCGCGAACTACGGTAGCGAGGGCGAGGATCCACGGCGGCGAGGGCACGAGCGTCGGTGGCGGCCTCGAGCGACGGTGGCGAAGGTAAGGGACGGAGGCGAGAGCGCGATAATCAACGGCGGCGAGGGTAAGGATCGATGGAGGCGAGGGCGAGGAACACGAGCGGCGACCTCACGTTCGCCAGTGCATCAAATAATGCGCGGGATCAGTGGAGTTGAGGTCGCCGACGCCGGCAAGGGACGCAGTCGAACATTGGATGTGGTCGAGCGGCGAATGTCGAGGTCTATCGGGGAGAGCGGCGAATGTCTGTAGACGATGTCGCGCAGCGGACGAGGTCAACCGGCGAACTTCGAGCGGCAGACGAGGTCGAGCTGTTCGCCCTTGACTGTCGGCTATGGCAGAAGGGGACTTTGGAATTTGGATCCCTTTGCAAGGAGATGAACCGGCGGGAACTCAATCCGGCTCAGAAAATGGAGTTGAACCGGCCATAAAATGAAGTGAACCGCATTACTTCATGCACCGTCCGATTTGAATCCTACGATTGGTTGAACAGTGAGGAATGAGGAGGAGGCCGATTAAATTCTATATTTAATAACATTATATAAGATTAATAAGAAATTATAAATTAATATTGGATAATTGTATTCAATATTTATTTAACATTTCCCGAGTCTTAAACGTCTAATTTTCACGTCATGCTTTTTCTTAAAAACTATTTGGATAATAATAATTAATTATTTGTTTTTAAATCAGAAATCAGTATAGATAGCTGATAGCCGTTAGAATTTTCCTTAACTTTTAAATTTTAATCCTGAGAAGTTTTGTTACAATTCTTTTCTTCTTCAAGTTATTATTTAGTTTTTAAAATTTCTTTTATTTGGAGGAATCAGTAAATTATTCTTTTTACCAACCAAAATTAAGCATCTAAATTTTCAAGGGCATGTGCCAAAAAGATAAAATATAATGAAATTATTTTCGATACGAAAATTAAGTTAAACGATAAAACAATGAAAACACTCACAACTTTCAAATTTCTTTGGAGGTCTTCATATTAGCTAGTAATTGAATTGATGTATGAATAAAACTTTTCATGGAATTAGAATTATACAAATGCACTTTTCAAAAAGTGTTCGCAGATTTTTCATGAAATAAAAAAAAAAGAGATTCCAAATTGTATGGATTCAAAGGGAGTCCACATATGAATTAGCGATGATTTATATATCAGTGATGGGAATTATCATTAATTTACAAATCAATAAGGATCCATACATGTGAACCATTTTGAATTCACACATTTTTTAATTTAAAAAATATATAATGTTCTTTTGAAACAGTACTTTTTATGCAGTTTTGTACTTGTTTGGTTTGAGAATCACAATTGAAAACTTTACGATAATTTATGAAAGCGTAGAGAAAACTAATAATCTAACAAATGTAATATTCATTTCTTTTACTGATCTAACGAAACTAAATCATTCGTATTTCACTATATCCTAAGCGCATTTTATTTTTTTATTATATATTCAATTAATGATGATGATCCTCTTTAATATATATATATATATATATATATATATATATATTAGATTAAAAGTAGAATAAATATCATTTACATATTTCTAAATTCAAGAAATAAAAAAAGAGACATATTTTTTTTCTGTTTTTCCTATATTATATTATTTACTTTTATTATTTCACCTTATAAACCTAGCCATTTTAAAATTAATCTTTATTAAATTAGTCATTACAAAATTAGACTTTTTAAAACTAGTCGTCAAAATATTTTGACACTAAATTTAAATATACATTCACAAAAACAAATATTCTATAACTTTTGATCCCGTCCAGCCCCATTGAATTCTCATTGTAATTTCAATCTAATTTTTTACTGTAAGATGAAAAGAAAACAATATTCGATCATTTTGCGGGACAATAGAAAAAATAAATGGTTAATGTCGGAATATTGGTTTCGTCAAGGAGAAGTATTCTTTAATGGTTGCATTTTTACGATGAATTTAATGGGGCCACCCCTTTGAAATGTGGTGGACGTCGTCGGATGATGGATTGACGCCTAGTGCTAATAGTCACGGTTCCACACTTAGTTCAAAGGCTACTTTAGCTTCAATGATGGCAGTTCAGCGAGTGACGATTCAACACTTGGACAAAACGCAATACCTACATAGTCATCATCCTCCAAATTGTTCATCGTCGTTGCCCTCGACTTCGTTCGCCATTGCCCTCGACTTCGTTGTTGCACTCAACTTAAATTTGCTCGGTTCATCGTCGCCCGCTCGCCTCCACCTGTCATGATAGCAACGGGGTGATGGTAGAGGGCGAACAACACGAGGGTGATGGTTGAGGATGAGCGGTGGAGTTCGATGGAGGTGGCGAACGAGCGAATTCGAGGGCGATAATGACGAGCGAGTTCGAGGGTGATGATGAGAGGTCAGGGCGAGATCGAGAGTCAATGACAAACAGCAAGGTCAAGGGTGATAGCAAGTAGACGAGGTTGGGTCGACGACGAGTGGGGATCTTGAAATAGATGTCCTTGACACTTTGTGCCCTATGATCTATGCCCTAGACACCAATGAAAACATTTGCAAGTTTGGTCGCGAGGAGAGGAGGTTGTCGTCCTCACAATTCCTCATCGTCGACATCCGAGGGAGCAACAAGGGTGCAAGACATTGGACGAAGTCGGCAGGGGCGTTCCTCATAATTGCACTAGGACCGCCGACCTCCACAATCGTCGACCACCGGACGTCCCACGAACGTACTGCCTGAGCCGCGCGTGACTGAGCTTCTGATCACATCCGTCAAATCTAGATCGGACGGTTTCAATTTAGGAAGGAGCGTCTAGGGACGGAGCTAGGATGAAAACTTAGAAGGGACCATATAGAGAATATAAAAAAATGCATATATATTAGCTTTGTTAACAAAATTAAGAAATAAAAATATTACTTTAGATTCAACATATAATTATAATTATAATTTCATTTAGATTCAAATATTTTTTTGTTATTCATCATGCATATTCTTTTCTTTTTATGTTTATCATGTTAAAAGAAGATATGTGTAAGTAACTTTTTATGACAACTAATTAATTTGATTTCTTTATAGAAATGGGTCAAAATTATGATTACATATATTATATTTTCATAAATACATGCATTATACTATAATCTTTATAAATATATACATATATTCTCTTATTAATATAATGATATATTATAATTATACCAAAAATTAGGGATTATACATATAATAATATATATTACTATATATAATGTTTCAAAAAGTTAAGAGGGGATTAATTATGTCAAGTTCACAAAATTAAGGGGAAGCTTATCATATATTTTTATGTATGTATATAATAATATATGTAGTATATACGTAATATTGCAAAATGCTAGGGGGAGTCAAGCCCCAAAAGTAACATTTTGGTTGAATCATTTTATTCATAAATCGAATGCCAGTAAAGTCAATAGAAAGAGAATGTGTGCATTTAAGCCTTCAGATAAGATCAGATAAAAAAGTGCGTGGAAAATTTAAGGTGACAAGATATCAGTCATTTATGAGTTATAAATTACATTCCTTAATTTAGATATATGCATCAGCTAGTTTTACGATCTCAATTTCTCCTATAATTTACTCAGTCAAAAAGTTTGACCCTCGTCAGATGTTGTGAATTACAAATCACGTTCAAGCATTCAACAATTCGAATACATGTGACATATGACACATTACACGTTTTTTAATATTATTGAAAAACTTAAATCATTTCAAAAGTAGAGGTTCAAATTGAAAAGAAAGTATAACTCTAATTTTTCTTTTCAGTTCAGAAAAATATTTTTTCATCCAAAAAATATATTAGAAAAACATTTTCACAGTGCCAAATTTCACTAAATGCTTCGTATTTTTCTTTATTTAATGTCTTGACGAGCGATATAATGAGTCATGTTAAACACTACATATAAATTTAAAAGTCGATTGATCATTGAATTTAATTATATTCGATTTCGTCTCAAGTTGACAAATTATTTTTTCAATAATAAATTTTTACATTCACAAATATAGACTAAATAAAATATCTTTCCAAGGAGGAGATTACAACTCCACCCCTAATACGAGATGCATCTTTCCAAACACCGTAATAAAACGGACCCCACCGCATCTCGTGATGTTCTCTTTTGGCGCCCTTGCTGTGTCACATTCCACCATCGTAACGTATCGGCGTCGGACCGCCCCTAGACGCCGCTACGATGTCCTCCACCTCCCCCTCCATTGCTGCCGCCGGCGGCGTCGCCGGAGCTACTCTCGAGCTCACCCTCCACCTCTCCTCGGCCGACGGTCTCCGCCTGAAACCTCCCTCCGGCGCCACCATCTCCACCCTCCTCCCCAAATCCAAACCCTTCGCCGTCGCCTGGATTGACTCCGTCTCCAAGAAATCCACCAAGTCCTTCCTCAACTCTCCCCGCGGGACTCTTGATTCCGGCGACCCCAAGCTCCACTTCCCGCTCTCGGCTGGGGCTTTCGGCAACCCGGACGCCGCCCTCACCATCCAGATCCTCACCCACCGCCGCCGCCCCCTGGCGGACCGGCTTGAGGGTTCCGCGTCCATCCCACTCGCGTCTCTCTTGAATGTGATCGCCGTGAGTGCGGGAAAGATCATCACGCTTCCCCTGCGACGGCCTTCCGGCCGGGATACCGGAGGGTGGGTCCGAGTCTCGGCGCGGGTCCTTTGGTGCCTCGACGAGCCGGCGGCGGACTCCATCGTTGACGGAGTTCCAGCGATCGCAACCGGAATGCCTGCGGCGCCCGACACTGGCGTGCTGGAGTTGTTCACGGTGGAGCCCAGCGCCCCGCCAATGCCGGAAGACAGTTGCTGGACTCCGGAGGAACCCGTGTACGAGGAGACAGAATCAGTGATGGCGGAGTCGGAAGCGTTCACACCATGGATGCAAGAAGAAATCTGCGAGGATTCTTCGTCCGTAGTTGGGCAATCAAAGGCGACAACGACGAATGACGGCGGCAGTGACCGCAGAGGTGCAATGAGGAGCTTCGTGGTTGGATTCGCTAGCGGGGCGGCCGTGTTGGCTGGCGGTTTGTTCGTACTTTTCGCCCGTCGAGTGCAGCGCCGGTGCTGATTTCTGGACTAATGTCTCACTTTTATTTGCGCAGAAAAAGGTCCGAGTTTTGGGTGGTAAACGATCGGTTTGTTTCTCGCATAAATATGCTTCCTAAGCTGGTTTTGCTGAAAATATTGATGCACTGTGTACATGTGATCACACAAATGGCACTCATGGATCTTTTTTTATCTACTTTACCGAGTTAAATTGCTGGTTTTGTAGATGTTGAAGTACCTCAGTTTAAACTCTTCATAGTTCATACAATTCGGTCAGAAAAAAATGTTTTCCTTTGGGTGCATGTGGACTATGGACGATGACACTTGACAGCAGTCACACCTGAAAGTTGTGGTGCCTATGGATTATTTCAACAATTAATTGATGTTATATTATTTTGCTGCCTGGTAAGGATTCTTATGAATTAGCTGCAAGATGGAGCCAATCTTGTGTTTTGTGGCATGAGTGTTTTGAATTTTGACATTATTATGTTCATATAAAGATAGGACATATGAAACTACATGGCGTTTCTGTTACTGTTTGCCATATAGTGTCACCTATTATTGTTAGTTTTGCGATCAAATTGCAAAATGCAATTGGTACATTTTGATCCAGTTCAACTGAAAGGTGCAGGTTGAAATATTTTAGGGGAATGATATAACTAGACAAGTTTATCTCAGAGATTGCTCCAATCTATAAAGACAAACTGTAAAGCCTCCGCATATTGGAGGATGGAGAAACTATATGATTTCATTTCTGTCTGAATGGTGTCATCTGTTTGAATGTGGCACAAACTCCTTCCAAGATATCATCTTGAAGCCTGAAACAATTGTCTTGTTGTCACTCCCTCGCTCTTGTTACTCGAAATGTCTGTTAATTGTTTGGTTTGTGTTTACATCTATTTTTGGGGGTCAAATTCAGTAATTATATTTTGATGATTTAATTTCGATCCTAAATTTAGCAGTCACAATCCATTTTCGAGTTTGCTATGGTCTAAAGAAGGATTCTTTGTCACCTTTACGTTCCAAGGGAAGCTCAGCCAGAACAGTTCTTCTCATTCTGACGGCAGATGCTTCCTGTGATAATTTACAACTTTCGCAAGTATGGCAGCTCGAGTTAACGTAGACGCTGGGCAAGAACAATTGGGGATACAGATACTGTAGCTTAAGATACATGATTTAAACCTCTTCTGTACAATGATTGTTAACCATGTGAGACTTCCTCCGGCCTCATCCATTCCGACCTGTTCTTGAACTCTGCACTTATCTTTAAAACTCTTGAGCAGTAGAAAAGATGAGGTTTGCTTCATCATATTGAAGAAGTTAGAAGGAACTCCCTTTGCCTGTGCACGAAGGCATTTAAACACTCACTATACGTATAGGATGCCTAAATCAAGTATAGACAGGATCACTTGAATTCTCTCTTCAAACAACCTACCTCGATCCCTGTTCATCGTCCGCTGCTGCTTCGCCGTTTGCCGCTGACGCATTGATGTACTACGCTACCTGAACTGGCCCTCGCCGTTTCTCGCCTTCAAACGTGGCAGCTCTGTCCTGGGCTCTTACCATCACTGTTTTTTTTTTAAAGCAATGCTCGTTAGGATCCATATGATTCTTCTGTATTTACAATCGATCATAGTTCCTGCAACCTGGGACCTACGACGTAAATTAATATGGGAGCAATTATATGCGTCGATGTAAGTAGGACATTATTGCTTCCCATTGAACAATCTAAACGAAATAGAAGTTTACGCTTACATATTTTCTTTAACCCATTTGGTGTACCAAAGGCTATGCTTTCGTTTGGCAACTAAAATTCGACACAATTAGCGCACACTTAATTCCAATCGATTTTCCCCAAACGACATTGACATTTGACGAAATTGGCTCAAGAAACAGTTGATTTTCCCAAAAGACATCGACATTTGACGAAATCGACTCAAGAAACCCCAAACGACATTGACATTTGACGAAATCGGCTCAAGAAACCTGAAGAACCGGGTTACTCCATTCCAATTTTTTTCTTGATGTGAAAGTCCTTTTTCTTTTTCAATTTGGCTTTTCCTTTTTAAAAATTTTTCTCTCCTACCTTTCTCATATAAAATAAGATATTTATTAAATATAAAATATTTATTATAAAAATTAATATAATATTATTTATTATCTTATCATTTTACAAAAAAGTTCTAATATTTTATTAAATATAATTTAGTAAAAAAAGTATTATATTTATTTTTAAATAAAATATTTTAAAGTAAATTTTACTTTTATTTTTAATTAATTAACACAATTATATTTTTACGTTTATAATATCTATTTTTATTCAATCGATCGATCGAATTAATAAATTACATTAATATACTAATAAGTAATAACAATACTGGACGTCTGGACTCTACTGATTACGAGACACTCATATAATTAGAAAATAAGAAAAACTCCACCCTAAAAATAGAAGAGAGGGATATGTCTCAAGCCGAAATTATGAACTGCAGCCTTCAATTTTCACCGAAAACGACCTACACAGCAAGTTTCGGCAGCACCAACATTCTTCCCCGAAGTACAGGCGGATAATAGAAAGCAAATTATTCAAAGCCCAAGTGCCGCCTATGAGTCCATGACCATGGAAGGGTCTCAAAAATAGGCAACAATTCCGCCATATTTGTCTAAGAAGCAAGTATCAAATGAAACCACAGGTGGCTCCGAGATGAGATCGACGTGATCACAATAGCATGGAAGAATAGAACACCACCCATAGCAAGAAGAAACAATATGAGGATACTAAAGAAAGAACAGATATCATATAGTAGAATAACATTGTCATCAGAGTTATAGAGTGATAAATGCCACAAGCATTCCACACGAAACACGCGACGGGAGATACTGTTCTCCAACATAATGGAGATAAGTTCAGCAGTAGGGAAAGAAAGCACAACTAAGCAAATGGATAACTAGGACCATGCACAAGACAGGCGCTGAGGATGATGACGAGTCTACAAGGTGCAGGCACCAGATATCACATCACTGACCACCACGGAGACGTAGCACCAGATGGAGTGTGGACTCTTTCTGAATGTTGTAGTCTGCCAAAGTGCGTCCATCCTCGAGCTGTTTACCTGCGAAGATGAGCCTCTGCTGGTCCGGCGGGATCCCCTCCTTGTCTTGGATCTTCGCCTTAACGTTATCAATAGTGTCAGAGCTCTCCACCTCGAGGGTAATAGTCTTACCTGTGAGTGTCTTCACGAAGATTTGCATTCCACCCCTAAGCCTCAGCACCAAATGGAGGGTAGATTCCTTCTGGATATTATAGTCGGCCAGAGTGCGCCCATCCTCAAGCTGCTTACCAGCGAAGATAAGCCTCTGCTGATCCGGGGGAATGCCTTCCTTGTCCTGAATCTTCGCCTTCACATTGTCGATAGTGTCTGAGCTCTCAACCTCGAGGGTGATCGTCTTGCCTGTGAGGGTCTTGACAAAAATCTGCATGCCACCACGAAGACGGAGGACGAGGTGCAAAGTGGATTCCTTCTGGATATTGTAGTCAGCAAGGGTGCGGCCATCCTCCAACTGCTTGCCTGCAAAGATGAGTCTTTGCTGATCCGGGGGGAATGCCCTCCTTATCCTGGATCTTAGCCTTCACATTGTCGATCGTATCAGAGCTCTCGACCTCGAGGGTAATAGTCTTCCCAGTCAGGGTCTTCACGAAAATCTGCATACCACCTCGGAGCCGGAGCACAAGATGCAGAGTGGACTCCTTTTGGATGTTGTAGTCTGCAAGGGTGCGGCCGTCTTCCAACTGCTTTCCAGCAAAGATGAGCCTTTGCTGATCCGGGGGGATGCCCTCCTTATCCTGGATCTTAGCCTTCACGTTGTCGATCGTATCAGAGCTCTCAACCTCGAGAGTAATAGTCTTACCAGTCAGTGTCTTCACGAAAATCTGCATACCACCACGGAGCCGGAGCACAAGATGCAGAGTGGACTCCTTTTGGATGTTGTAGTCTGCAAGGGTGCGGCCGTCCTCCAACTGCTTTCCGGCAAAGATGAGCCTTTGTTGGTCGGGGGGGATACCCTCCTTATCCTGGATCTTCGCCTTCACGTTGTCAATGGTATCAGAACTCTCGACCTCGAGGGTAATAGTCTTGCCGGTCAGGGTCTTCACGAAGATTTGCATACCACCGCGGAGGCGGAGCACAAGATGCAGAGTGGACTCCTTCTGGATGTTGTAGTCAGCGAGAGTGCGGCCGTCCTCCAACTGCTTGCCAGCAAAGATGAGCCTTTGCTGATCCGGGGGGATGCCCTCCTTGTCCTGGATCTTGGCTTTCACGTTGTCGATGGTGTCCGAGGACTCCACCTCGAGGGTGATCGTCTTGCCTGTGAGGGTCTTTACGAAGATCTGCATCTGCAACAATCCAACAAAAAAAAACTAAGGATCGGTAGGTCAAAATCTAAAACCACTAACGTTGGAAGGTAAATATAAAGTTTATTCGCATCCAACAACTCGCTAATATAAATCTGACCAAGCGAAAACCTAACAAGAGCTAATTAGAACGGCGCCGTGGAGATAAAATGAACAAATAAGAAACCATCAAATCGGACTTCGTCAATACGAGATAACGACATGTGTAATCCCTAGAAGCGAAACAGAGCGCCGCGATCGAAGGAAAAAAATCGTGCAATAATCCTTAAAAAGAAAGAAAATACACGCCCTAGAATTTTTTCACATAATAATCAAGGTGGATTAATGATCGAACTCCTTGGGATCCTCGATGATCACACCATAAAAGGTCATCAGGAATTAAAAGATCTAAAAGAAGTAGGGAAAAATACAAAACGACGAAAGCCAAATTCTAAACCGAGAACTGAACAAAAAAAACGATTATCGAACTCCTCTACGATCGCACGATGGCTAAGAAAAAGTACAACAGATCAATAACCTCCATTGATTAGATCGAAACAAAAATCACAGGAACCAGAAGAGAAATCGCAGGAAATCAAACAGGAATAGAGAAGAAAACATACCTTGGCAACCTCTAGAGAGAAGGACTCTAATCGGATTTGAGGGGGAACACGCGAAAAGGAGGAGATGAGAGGAGAAAGAAACGATGAAGGTGAACTTATAGATGGACGACCGACTCCAATGATATAATGTGTTGGATCACCATCGGTAAGATTACCGCAAGGGCTCGTGATTGGTTCGCGCAGCGGCCATTTTTGACCCGTGAAGGATTCTTGAGCCGAAGGCTGTTTCCGGGAGCCCACAGAATTAGGGTTGCCGTTCACGTTTTTTTCTTTAAATAGAAAAAAATATTAATTTCACTTTTTTTTATTTTGAACAATTAGAAATTTAGAATATACGTGTTAAATAAGTAACTTTGAGTTCGTAACATAAAATAGGATAACTTGTAGATATGATTCTCCCTGTCCCACTTTTATGTCAAATAGCTTTCCTATTTTTGAAATTTTTTTACGCAATTAACTTTTCAACTTTAATTATTTTTGCATTATTTATTATTTTACCATTTATAATATTTTTAAAAGGATTTAATGGGCGTACGATGCCCACTAAACATAGCACCATGGGACGGATCGTCCGTTAAAAAATGGACGGTGGATCATAAGGCGCTACGAACTGACACCTATGCACGTCTGGAACTCAACCGATCGAGGTCCTCGATTTCTTCTCCAATGCCGGTGCTTTCCTCTTCTCTGCGGCAGAGGCCGCTGCACTGGGGGACACGAAGGGAGGCAGTGGATTTCTAGGCGGAGGGCCGGAACCTTCGAGCCTTGATCCTGATCGTGAGGCTGGAGAGGATCGCGCAGCTCTAGCGTGTTCGACCGTGCGTTGCCACGGCCAGCACTCGATCAGCGGCCTCCCAGACCGCGTGGCTCTTGACGAGTATCCCGACAGGTGAGGAGGTCCTCCGGACGCAGCAAAGAGCCTCGAGGAGCTTGGAGGAGTACATCTTTTGCTCCATCTCCATCTTCCACTTTATCGACGAAGGCCGCGTAGGCGACGATGATGCCGCCGCTCTCGAAGAAGACTCTCCCTCTTTCGCTTCCTCTCTCGCTCCCCCTCCTTCGACATCGGGTCCCCTTCTGTGCTCATAGTCGCCATCTGCAGCGAGCAATCTATCGATCTCCATCGAGAAATCAGTCGGAACTAAGCCGCTCCCGATATGCCAGTCCTCGATTCTTCTAGCGTAGACACTACTTTGGAGCACCTTTACAATCCACCGTATATTTTCGAACGGACGATCGCACACGTCGTACGCCCATTAAATCCTTTTTAAAATTATTAATTATATATATCCATCAAAATTATTTTTGAGTTAAATCATTTAATATTGAGAATCATTATGAATTCTTTCTATGGCATTTATATAGTATAATAATAATAATATATTATATCTAGATGAATATGTATAGTCAATAATTTGAAAGGAAGGGTGCAAAGTGCAAAATAAGTAAAGTTGAAAGAATATTAGTGCAAAAGATTGAGAATTTGCAAAAGATTGAGAATAATAAAGGCAATTATTCATACAAATTTAGATTTATTTTTTAGAATAAAATAAATTCAGAAGTTACACATTTTTGCACGTTCTTTATATTTGTTACATATTTATATTTTAATTATGGTAAATAACTTTTAGAATTATATATGTGTGTTAATGAGAAATTATTTTCTTATACAATGATTCTATGGTTGAAATCGTTCAGAGGTCTATCTTTTCTTTTGTCATGATTACCATTCCATTAGTTTGATATTCGAACAGGAGCAATAAAAAAAGCTTTGATAAACGTGAATATTTTAAAATTTGAAATATACAATTACTAACGCTCAACTATTTCATAACACAGTTAATATTTAATTGTGTCAATCATCGTTTATTCATATAGAAGATATACCTTTTTCGCAATTGTTGAAACAAAATTAAAATACATTTAGCTCATTATATCTTTTTTTAGATTTCTAAAAAACTTGATGGAAAAAAAAGTATTTGGTTAAGTGTCATTGGTTGTAGTTAGGAATGTGACATTCGTAAGAGTTGTCTTTCGATCAAAATTAGTCTCAAGTAAGAAAAATCGTTTGATTTAAGAAATATTTATTTAAAAATTTGTGAATTCGATGTTGTGATCCAAGCAGGTTCAAGTGCCTGAAGAGCGTATTTGTCGAAACTAATATGATTGTCTCGACAAGATATTCCCTTCATTCTTCCCACTAATGAACAAAAAAGGCACAACTTGAGGGGCATCTCGAAAGCGTCTGGGACGAAATATGGCTTTCAAATTAACATATAAATAGTAAGAACTAGAATTCTTATCGATACTGGAACTCATAAGGAAGAAAAAATGTCATTTTCTTTTAAAAAAAAGAAAGACCATCCATTCACCTATTGATGTAGAAATCAAAGTGTCTTGAACAAAAATTTAGGAGGCCCTAAGGGGAGTTCATCCGCCCAAAAGACATCAATAGAGATAAGCCTATTGTAATTAGTAATATAATCTACTGCACCGTTAAGTTCTCTAAAGATGCGGTGAACAACAAAAGAATCATGCCATATAGCGGTCATGATATTCTTAATTCTCCACAAACATGCAATAGTGTTGTTGAAGATTTGAACCAGTTGCAGAGTCGATCTCAAAAGCGATACATCGATGCCCAACTCAGAACATCTAACTATCTAAAGATACCTTGCCTCATAGACAGGTGAAATTTGCATGGAGAGGATCATACACATAAAAGTCACCATTAGTTGATATGAGTAGATAACCTGCTCTCCACCTCTTCGGTCCAGTAAATGAACCATTGGTGTTGAGTTTAACCCAACTAAAGGTTCTCCCCAGATCCGAATAGGATCGCAAATAGGTGGGCCCTCATGGTAATAGAGCTGCATATATTCCTCAGTGTTTGTTTGCGCGTAGTACACACAACAAATATGGTGGATTGGATGGAAGATAAGAGGATGTCATTTTTTAAATTTTCAGATGCCTCAAAAGTAGAAAGAGATGTAAGAACGCAGCTTGAATATAAAATCATTATGAAACTGGGATCCCTTAAGGATCCAATTGCCCAAGGATCAAGAAGGGAAGTGTAAAGTTAATAGATAGTTTATTTTGAGTGAGAGATCAGTAGGACAAAAAAAAAGGTGGACTATATTTCTAAGCATTGGTTAAAAATGGACAGTAAATATTAGTGATTCTATTGAATTTTTGAATTATCTATTTTGTAGGCAAGCAACTAGGGCTGAGCAAACCCGAGTTCGGGTCCGGGTCTAAGCGGACCTGGTCCCGACCCGAATTATACCGGGTCAAAAAATTTTCGATCCGGTACCGGACCCGAACCCGGCCGGATCCGATTTCGGATCAGACCCGAAAATCCGGAAATGTTATCGGATTTGCGACCCGGAATCATCGAAAAATGTGAAATGACGGACGCCGTAGATCGGCTCCAATGGCCAGATCCGGCGTCGGACGGCCGGAACGGCTCACCTGGGGGCCGATCCGGGGCGGGATCGGCAGTCAGGCGTCAGATCCGGTCGGATTAGCAGCCATGCGCCAGATCCGGCCAGACGGCCGGATCGGCGGCCAGATTCGACCGCCTGGCGGCCAAGCGCCAGATCCGACCGCCAGGCGGCCTGATCCGGCGCCAGACGTGCCAAATCATAGCGCATCGGGCCTCCGTGCACTTGGCGGCCGGATCCGACCGTCAGGCGCCGGATCTGGCGGCCGATCCGGTCGCCAAGTGCTGGATCGCGACGCTCCTGATGACTGAGAAGAGAGAGAGGGGGAGCCAGGAGAGGGAGGTAGGAATCGTCGTCGCTGGCTGCCGCCATCGCCGTGCGGCCCGTGTGAGAGAGAGGGAGAGGACGAGAGACGGAGAGAGGGCGAGAGAGTGGGAGAGAGAAAGTGAGAGAGTAAAATGGAAAAAAAAGAGTGGAATGGGGTTATATAGTGAACAAATAACCCGGGTCGGGTATTGGGATGGCAAACACGGTCCTGACTCGAACCCGTCGGGTTTTTTTAACATTTGGACCCGGTTCTGGCCCGGATCTAATCTGGGCCGAGTTATTTACCCAATTTTCCGGGTCGGGCCAGTTCGGGTCGACCTGGCCCGTGCTCAGCCCTACAAGCAACTATGTGAGAACTTCCAAATAAAGATGTATATTTTTTTATGGACTCGTATCTTTCATATCATCTTCCACCTATCCAACAATTATTACTAGGTGTAATAGGCACAGGCCTACTTAAGAAATGATATGCAAATTTAGCATTAGGGATACCTGAAGGATTTAATTCCCATATCCACTGATCATCTTCGGTAGTGTATAGATGTAATTAAAGCAGTTAAATCCATGCCGAAGAATCCACGAGTAAATAATAATTTCAATCAAAAGCCACAAGAAAATCAGAAACACTTATAGAGGGGACATGGGAAAGAATATTTATACAAGTCGGTTTTAATGATAGAGGAATGTGAAAGTCCATGAATCTTGCATAACATTAATGATAGTAGCTCTATCAATGTGATTTTTAAGTCCGAGCTTAATGTCTTGCATAGCTGTCATTATCTTTTTCCAAAACCCAACCATAGGAAGGTTATGGGTGAGGGTATTCCAAGGATGAATGAGAAAATACTTATGTTTAACTAGCTGACATCGGATATTATTTTTGTCATCAAGTAAGTCAAGGATCATGTCGACTAGAGAGAAGTTCTAATGATGGAGGTGTTCCTTATACTAAGGCCTGCCTCAATTTTAATGTTTTAGACCATCTCCCAATTTATTAGGTGAGATATTTTTTTGTTTCCTACATTTGACCAAAGGAATGTTCTAGGCAATTTCTCCAAATCGATCATGCTGGAAGACACATTAATGAACCCAGAAAATAATTTGGACGTGAGACCAAGACAAACTTAATCAAAGTGGCACAACAAGTCGGGTTTAAAGTTTTCATTTTCCAACTAGAAAGTCTAGAGGAATCTTTTTTCAATGATATATGATTGTTCTTTAATGCTAAGACTTTTGTGAGAGATACGGGCGCCCAAGTATATATGTAAATGGATATGACCCAATGTTCATGTGAGAACTAATAAATTTCATATTTGACATAGTTAATTTTTTGGTTGGTAAGAGATCCACAGTGTTTGAAGATGTACAATAGTTTGATGAGGTAGGAGCCATATAGTTAAGGACATCATCAACAAACAATAAGTGACTCAATGAGAAATTACTAACTCTGATATAGATAATACTACTGATAGAAACATCATGATTTATCATTGCAATTAAGATTTGAGTAGTTATTATGAATAGGTAAGGTGAAAGTGGGTCACTTGTGTAATGCCTTTAAAGTTTTTAAGAGGAGGTGAGAGTGATCCATTCATAATCCATTCCCATAATTTGAATGGGAAGTTCATCCCGTGTAGAATATTAAGGCTGGAATTCCAGGAGACTCAATCAAATGATTTTTTTTCAATACTATTTTGATGAGGATATGTTTCTTCCTTCCTTTCTTCATGCTATGTGCTAATTCTTGGACAATTAAAATATTATCTTGAAATATATCCTCCAGCCACATAAGTTGCTTGATCTTGATTAATGAGGGAGGGGAGGGTTGGTTTTGGTCGGTTTTTTAGAAACTTGGCAATGAGTATGTATGAAACATTATACAAAGCAATCAACCTATAATCAAGATCCTCTTTGAGGTCTTCTTTTTAAGAATAAAAACTAGAGAGGTGTGTGCCCAGTCAATAGGTATACGTGAGCCTTGAAATATTGATTGGATGTGTTTAGTTATGTTTGGTCCCAAGATGCTCCAAATTTTTTTATAAAATTTCGTGATCAAACCATCAAGTCTAGGAGCTTTGCCAATTGGCATAGCCCAAAGACAATCTTTTATTTCAGTAGCAATAATAGGGGAAAATAGGGAGGTATGTCAAGATCCTATAGTGTTGGAAGGGTTGATCAATTGTTAATGTTTAAAGGAGGGTGGGATCAGCCTCCCATAAACTGGTATAGTGTTCTGTAAAGATTCACATAATGTCATCTTCAACAGTGAAAGAAGTGCCTTGATTATGTTCAATGGAGGTGTTAAGATATTTTCTAATATCTAACCAATGTGGTTAGGTGAAAGAATTTGGTATTCTTATCTCATTCCTTAAGTCAATTAATCTTCGATTTCTCAACATTTCACAGTAATTTGTCATAAATAGATAACATGACTATATAAGGATATGAGTTTCATTAATCCAATATTAGCATCATTTAATTTGTCTAATGCTTTCTGAGTTTGCTCTGCCCTATTTTCTAGCCTTCCTAAGTCATGTTTCTGTTCAAACAAAAAATGCTCACATTTGAATGTCCTAGGTTTTCTCTTATGATTTTGTGTATTGAATAGTAGGGGTGCATGATCAAATGTCCCCTCATGCAAAGTTTCTAGTGTAAGATTTGAGTATTTAATTAACCAGTTTTGATTCATAAGAGAGCGATCTAATCCACATAAAATTCTTGCACCCCTTATATGATTGTCATGCCAAGTAAACTAGTCCCCCCTAGTGATAAGTAAAAAAGCCTCTGTTTATGAATTAACTTCCTAAAATCCTAACAAATTTGGTGAGTTTAAAAATATCTCCTCCTTTTTTATCTTTCGAATTAACAATACTATTCATATATCATATTATAACCCTAACAGATCTTCCGTGTTTAGTTTCATAAGATCATGCCAAAGAAGATTACAAATCATAGGAGATGTACTAGCATAAATGCAAGATAGGAAAAATAAGAAATCTCCAACAATAATCATCGTATGTAAGGCCTGACTATAATTATGGAGCGATGTTACCTAGATGTCGCTTCCCATCTAAGCCAGAATGAAACCACCTACTGCATCAATGCCGGTGCTACAAATGCCCTGTCAATCCTTGCCTAAACTACATATGTCAAATTTAGATTTGTCTAGGTTAGTATGAGTTTCAAGTAGTACTAGAATATATGATTGAAGGGTCTGAATTAAGTCTTTGAGGCAGTCACAAATCTTGCTCCTTGTGGCACCTCGACGGTTCCACTATAGAATCTTCATCTGGTGGGTGAATAGGAGTCGTGAGAAATGACTCCATCCCAATTGCAATATGTACAAGAAGATCATTATCATTAGTAAGGGAGGATTTACTTTCTATTGCCTTACCTATGAATGGTGCTTTGAGTTTTTCTTTTATTTTAAGGAGGAAGGGGGGAGGGGAGAAGTGCTTTCTTGCTTTCTGAATTCGTTTGCTTTCGAACAAAGTATATGGGTGAGATCGGCATCACTGCGTTGCTCCTTTGAATCATTCGACAAAGAGGCATCTAGGTGTTTCGAAGACAAGATCCATGCAGACACTTGATGAACCATGATTTCATGTGATGTTGTGCCGCTGTACGCTACCAAGCTAGGGTTTCGGTTATAGGGAGTGGAAAGTAAATTTCTTGCACATACTGATAGAGATTTGAAGAGGGGTGATTTGTTGCTCACATGAATGAGCATGTGGCAAAAACTCACGAGTGTGTGGCTACTCACGTGGGTGATGGACGGCAGACCACGTGAGTTTGCAACTGAGTTTGCAACTCACATGACTGCTGACCACGTGTGTGTGTGTGGGGGGGGGGGGGGGGGGGGGGATTGGCTTCTAATGGTTTGCATCAGATTTGTTTGAGCCCTTAGGTCCATTGCCACCGCACGATTCTTAGATGAATGCTCAAGATCTAGAATAGTTGTCGGTGCCTCGAAGGAGCTGTGTACTTTAGCCAGTTCAGAGACATGGACTGCCCCATCTTTGCCTTGAACCGCAATGTAACTTGACCTCCGTGGTGGGGAGTCTTGTTGATGCCGACGAGGTGGAAAAGATCTCATCCAATTGCCGTAGCGAAGGGGTTCCGAGGAGGGAGGAGCTCCCTCTTCGGCATCTAGCTTTCTCTCCGGGTAACAAGACGTGCTCCACTAGCCCACAAGAGAATAAAAAAGGGGGAATATTGTCGTAGAGAACCCACTGAAAATGCGGGATTCATCGGGCGAATGATTTCAAATGCCATGTTTTATAGGTGCGGCCAAATCCATCTTGACGCAGGCCCTAACATATTTATTTCTATCATTCCACCCAATTTGCATGATAAAAATGGGTGAAGTCTTTAGATCGAGTGAGATCTACCTTGTAGTTGAAATAAAAAATAGTTATTTCTTTGTGAAAAAGTTACATAATATTTGGTATAATTTATAAATTAGTAATAGTGATTTTATTATTCAAACTCAGTAAAATAAGGCTCGTCAATTTTCAATTTAAATTTAATACTGGTCAAATTGTAAAAATCTCAATCTCAATTTCCAATTCACTATTGCTACTTCTTTAAATTGGAATAATATTGTGGATATTACTATAGTAATGGGAAAGAATGTTGACAACTGACAAGGCAGCATGGGAAATATATAGGGGATGATTACCTTTTACAAGAAAATGATAACTTCGTTCAAGGAGTAGCACATGTTAAAATAAAGTTTTTGATGCAGTATTTAATTATATTTCGATAATATAGATATTCAATAATTAGTGTTATATGTTTAAAGTGTAAACATTTTAATTGGAATTAATTATTTTATGTAATTAAATTTAAGTCATTGTTTAAATATGAGTTTAAATAATATGCAATCAAAAGTTGTACAATCAATATGCATAAGAAGTTGAGCTTCAACCGTATAATCATGATCTAACAATCCTAATTTATTGATTACATATTAGTTGTACAAAAGTTGGTTGTATGCTACCTAAGCTCTTTAAATATTTTACATTTATATTTGGGTGATATGTGAATATAAAACTTACAAACAATTTAGTTTTTTTAACAAATTAAAAATCACCTTATTTCTATAATTATATAACATGCTATCAATAAAAGGCTAAGATTTATTAGAAAAACAATTGGCAAAATATCCGTGAAATCAAATTGAGCCTTGAAGTTGTAAATCTTATAAAGTTTATTGTGTCAAGGTGAAAAAAGATAGACGAAAACTTTTGAGGAGGAGATTGCATATGAAAAAATATAAGATATACAGACTTTATTTTTTGTCTTATTTGAAATGAAAGAAGGATTGTAGTGAAATATTTAATGGCGTGAAAACGTAGAAATAGACAAACCTCGCCAAGAAATTGCGAATAGAGTTCTATTCGTATGTTTTCATTATTTCTCTCCTTTGTTGTCTTAGGTTTTAAATTTTAAGAATTGATTTTAAACTTCCGGTACTTTATGAAATTAATTTTATTAATTCAAGCACCAATTCAAACCTTAATTGTGATTCAATACCACATGGATGTTCAAATTAGAATTTGATAACTTAAATATTTTATTTGGATATAAAAATTAGAGGTCTAACTTTTTGTGCTTAGATTACAAAGTCGAAGATAAAGTGAAAAAATTTTTCATACGTAAAATATAATATTTTTCATCACTTCTAATCTAATAAAATCAATGCTGTAACACAACGGGATACGTCTCCACCACCGAGGATAGAGGGCAATGATCAGCCCTTCACTTCTATAAGAGATGCCCGACCCTCCTCCGTTTTTCCTCTTGCTCTCTCTCGCTTGACTCTTCTACGTGTGGAAATGACAGTGTAATATCCATGACTTGATCCACGCAAGATTATATAATTTAACCATATATTATTTATTGATATGAATTATGATAAGTGTGTGAGCCTATGTTCATCAACTCCATAGGATCCAACACCTGAAATTGATGACAAATGACTAAGGATAATAAAAAATGACTTTTAAAAAATATTAGAATTTGAAAAGTTAAAGTCCCGACAATTGTTCCTATACATATAAGTATGTTAAATATGATTTTTAATATTTTTTAGGTAAAGTCTTAGTTAGGTTAAATGATAACGGAAAATTGAAAAATAAAAAAAATGATCGATTTTGTTCTTGAGACAAAAAATTAGATTTTGATTATTTAAAAATTTATTTTCCTAAATATTTTCAATGGGGGTAGTTTCTTATTTACATGTAATGTCTCAAATAAATGAATTTATTTTTTTTATTCATTTACTTAAATGATATTAAAGTAAATAAGGGGACTTCCAAGGGCACTTTGGGGATTTCGTTTACAACCGACTTAAGGTCGCCTAATATATAACACATGAACCCTTATCTTTATTACCCTACATACACAAAAAATTCATCCCATAAGGCAGCAAGGAAAACAAAAGCAAAAGAAGAAGAGAGCAAGGGTTTCTTGCTAGGGTTTTATCTAGGTAAGTTGTCTACTCCTTTCCTATGAATTATTCCTATGAAATTCAGATGAAAATATGTTCTTCTAATCCTCCACGATCTCTTAGTTCTTCTATGTCCATGTTCTTGTGTGTGGAACAAACCCTAGTTCTCCAAAATGAAGTTTCATCTTTGTTGGACATTAAGTCCTATCCGAAAGTTGTCAATATGTTCTCAGCATCTTAGACTGCTTAAAAAATTATGAAATTTCGTAGGATGAACCCTCATTGAGTCTACTTTCTATAGGCTCTAGAATCAGGTTAATTGGATTTGTATATAAAAAGTTATGAATCAATTATTCTGAGTCGCCCTTTTTGTTTTATGTGATGAGTAGTCCGAATTATAAATACTATGGTAATTTAAATACTTATCTTTAATGAATGATATTTATATTTCTGAAAGATGTTAAATTCCTCTTTGTAATTTAAGTGGAATCACCTTTATAGACCATGTACAGAGAAAGTTATGAGTTTTAAAGCAAACATCACTCAGTTTGTCAAAATAGAAAAGTAGAAGAGAACAGAGGCAAATCTCTGGATTTTTTGAGAACCATATACAAGTAATTAAATTATGATATTTATATGGGTTGGGAGTCTAGTTTCATGGAAAATTATAATTATTTAATTATCATAAGTATTCTAGAAGTTATGACTTTTAAACCCGACATCACTCAATTTGTCAGCAAACTAGGTAGGTGAAGAATATAGTTGTCTTGATAAAAATTGTATAGCCCTTATATAATATACCTTAAATGATAAATTTTCAGAGGATTAGGCTTCGTAAAGATCATTACGATGCAAAAATTATAATAATATTAATATCACATGTTTATTAATTATTATGCATGATGTTTCCAACACCACACGAATTCCTTGTGTACTAAGGTGCACTAGAAATAATTCATCATTGTTATAGCTCATGTTATGTCTTTGCAATGTCATTTGATATGGCTATATGTTCTATATGATCGAAAAGTGAGTGGATTAATTTTAATGCAATTATATGATATCTGTTCTAAATGATATGATATAGTTAATGCATGCATTATGCATCTTATCTGTCATGCATTGAATTTCCTCTGCCGGGATGATGTCTTATGCAGGAAAGGTACCCCATTTTCATGGGATGATATGATATACTACGGAATAATATTTGTTCTCCGACAGGAATGATATGATGTCCTATGGACGATATGAGGCCTCTGGTCAGGGATGATATGTCTTTTACAGAAAATGTATTCCATAATTTGGGATGATATGAAATCCTACTGGGTAATATGTTCTTCTAATCAGTTGATAATATGACATATGCATTATGCATACGTGCATACATGATATGATATGATACATGACATATTATATGATATGATATGACATGATACATGATATGACATGTGAAATGTTATATGAAGTGAAACAAATATGTGATGCACTATATGATATGCTAAAGATGTTATTCATTGAGATTAGTTGATGTAGTTCATTATATGAAAATTGTTCATAAGTAATAAGATGCCAGTTTGTTTCCTATACGTTTTTAAAATGCTAAATTAGTTTATCTGGATTGAATAGGTGATAACACATAGGTTATGAGTTTTCAACTTACTGAGTTGTTATTTGTTCATAATATTGTTTTAATACTTTTTCAGATTAGAAGCACTTTTGAAGACTTAGTATCTTTGTATCTTTTGTGAGGATGTGCGACTCCTCTTAATGTGTTATATGGTGTGTAAAAGCTAAATGTTTTAAAAACTATTTTGAATGTATGAGTTTGAATTAGAGTGTGTACTTGCTATGAGTTTAAATATAAGTGTGTATGAACAATAGTGTGATAACTTTATTTCTCATGTTTCTACATGATAATATGATGCTTCTGCTATAAAAATTTGATTGATAGTATTATGTCACGACTTGCGGATTAGACCAAAGTTTAAACCGGGGTCGTGACAGACAGGACGCGAGCAAACGATGTCGACGATCATCTCCGACGCAGGCGACGTAAGACGTGAAAAGGGACACTAACAACGTGAGGCAATGAGCACGGACGTGCGTAAGCGACCACCTCCGATGCCGACGACGTGAGGAGAAGAGTAGGACATGGGCGAACGCCAACTTCGTAGGCTTAAAGGTGTGTGTAGTTTGGGATCTTCTTCATAAGTCGAGTCTCTTGACGAACAAAGCATGCCTAATTTAAAATCCATGAACCAAACTCTCGAAGATGCATGTATAATGTTCTTTAGAACGATGACATGACGACCTTGTTGTTATGAACGAAAGAAAGTATGTTTACTAGAACGATTCCATGTTAGACCAAACCGAACTCACGATGGCACCGTATGAACTATTTATCGAAATATGTTGTTATAGAATGCATGCTTAGTTTGATATTTGCGTAGTGTAGATGTTTGACGCTATGTAGATTCCTTTTCATTATGTTTTTAACTTAGTTATACTGCACCGGCGATCGTCGGAGAAATGAAAACTCGAATCCGACTTACGACTCGATAGAACCCGACCTAGGTTCACTAAAACCTGGTTCGGGTCCTGCATGGCCGCACCAGGTTCCCCTGAGCACAACCTGAGTCCGCCATGGATGCCGAGTTCGAGCTCGGGGCGAACCAGGTGCCCGGACCGGGTCACCCACGACTCGGCTCGGGTTCGCTGTAGAGAAGACGATCGGAAGAAACGACTCTTCCGACTTGATCGTCCTCCAAATTCGGCCTGGGTATGATCTCCACCCGGCTCGGGTTACTCCCAATTTTTTGCCTCGATAGACTGAGCCCGATCTAGGCCAACTCGGCCCGGGTTCCCTTTGGTCAGTTCGGGTTCTGGCCCTAGATTTTGACATTTACAATTTTCGACTTTAACTTAATTATGCAACTTTCTGATTTGTTACCATGTTGAACCTATGATGTCTAAATAGTCGTATCACATTGCATGCAATGACATTCCCCTAAAAGATGAAGAGCTCTTGTAAAAGATGAAAAGATGAATGAATGAATGAAAGCATGAAAGCAAGCAAGTATGAATGTATGAAAGTTAAGCACGACAATGAATACACAAATGAACGATTGAGGAAAAGAAATGAATATGAAACCATGTTTTCTCTTGTGATTTTGATTTTCTTCTATAGTATTGATGCTATGAACTTCATTTATGTCATAACTAATGAAATGGATTCATGATGACTTGATCTTTCCCTTATGTTGATTTCACATTCTTTTTATGTTGTATTCTAATAGAACTGATTTATGATTTATATGAATCCGCACTTAGCTTTATGCTAACGGCCCCTGTGTGATCCCCACAGGTGTATGATGGTTATTCGTGAGGTGGTTATGCGCGTGCGGAGGTCTCGGCGGGGGTTGCTGTTGCATATGGTCCTAGTCGAGCGTAGTAGTTATTTACTTTATCGTTGTATCTGTTGATGCATCCTTGGAAATGAAACCTATCGAGTCCTTATGGACCGGAGTCACTTCTTCGTCTAGTCTAGCCTTGCATTTGTGAGCCACTATCTTTTTAGACGGATGAGTACATCTTTTTGGTTCCCGCACAGTGATTGGTAATGAGGTTGTCTCTCATACTAAGCCACCTTTTTTAGATGCACTTTAGTCATCTTACATTGTTGCTCCGATGAAGGTTCGATGAAGTATTTTATATATCAGCTTCCACATTTTTCTTTACATTATCGCATTATTCTATTCACTTTTTCTATTCACTTAGTCTTCCCCTTTACACTTCCTTCGTATTGACCATTGAGTCAACAAAAAAAATCAAGAAAGAGCCAAATAGTCAAAGGGTCAAATGTAGCACCAACGAAAGAAGTCGGGTCGAGTGATGAGGCCGAATCTGAGAGCGCTACAAATGCAGTCAATATCCCCTCATCTGCCGACCTACGTGTCTCTCCTTATTCTTTTTCTCTTTCCTCACTCTTAATATATCAGGTTTTATATTCATTTTCTCTTTATCGTCTTCATCTTATTTTAGTTTACTCACATATTCCCTTCCTCCTTTTATCTCCCATATTTCTTTTTCTTATTCTATTAGTTATCCCCTTTCTCGACCACTCACTTTTCTCTTTTCTCTCTCGTCCTCTCCTTTTAAAGATGATCGTGAGTTCCAACGAAAAGAATATTTTACACATTGAAATTCCATGAATATATAATAATTCATTAAATACTAAACTTATGAATATTTAATACTTATAACTCATATTTAATACTTATATTAAATACGAAACTTCTTCCCGAATGAAACTAAAAATAACGACATTAAATAGTATCTGCTAATGTTTTTATTTACATGTGTGTAATACTTAGCATCTTAAACGTTAAATATGTCTTGAACTTCCAAGCTTAAGTTCAAAATGAGTAAACTAGATGTACTTTATTTATGATTTTCACTATTTCCTATCTTTTATAATATAAAGTTAGCCCTCTTAAACGAGTCTGAGTCCATCGCTGCTTACAAGTCAAGCTCAACTATTTAAGTAGCTAAAATTTAAAACGCAGAAAAAAATGTGACCTTCCTCCCTGTGGCCTCTTTCTTTATGTTTTTTTATTTTTCAATTAATTATGTAAATTATTGGGCAAAGAAGATCGTGGAGGAGGATAAGAAAAAAAACTTAGAAAATCGAGATCAACAGGGCATAAATTTAGGATTAATTAAATTTATATTTTATAAAATATGAAATAACATGGAGACTAAATTGATGACAGAATAAAAAAATGTTCCAAGATGGTAACATATGCAAATTCAATTCGGCCCGACCCAATGACTACATTACTGTGAGAACGTGAAAGGTCCAGATTGATAGTGAAAAATACGGCCCGTCCAAACCCACACTGGGCCGAACAACTGCACGATCATTCGGCCCATCGTTCCAGAGACAAAAAAGCCCCACTCTCTCCACATCCAAATCGGTGTCATCGTCAAGCTTATAATTAAACGCCCCTATCCACACTCCCGAGAGCCCTTCCCTTGATACTACCACTTCGCATTTTTAGCTCCCTCCTGCGGCGAACATGGCGTCCTCCTCCATCGCATCCACCAACGCCGCCGCCACAGTCGCAGACGCTGTGGTCCGAAAGCCTCCGCTCCGGAGAACCCCCCTTATCAAGTCCCCATCTGACAGCATCCCTCCCTCCTCCAGGCTCCTCTCTTCCTCCTCCTCCATCTCCGCCGCCACCGGTTTGTGCGTCAGCACCGCCGCCCCAAGTAGCAGTAGCAGCAACAGAAGCCACGGCGATCGCCGCCGCCGCGGGGGGCTCCTGGTCGTCCGCGCCGCCCGCGGCAAGTTCGAGCGGAAGAAGCCGCACGTCAACATCGGCACCATCGGCCACGTCGACCACGGGAAGACCACCCTCACCGCCGCCCTCACCATGGCCCTCGCCGCCGTAGGCGGCTCCGCACCCAAGAAGTACGACGAGATCGACGCCGCCCCCGAGGAGCGCGCCCGTGGCATCACCATTAACACCGCGACCGTCGAGTACGAGACCCAGAACCGGCACTACGCCCACGTCGACTGTCCGGGCCATGCCGACTACGTCAAGAACATGATAACCGGCGCCGCCCAGATGGACGGCGCCATCCTCGTCGTCTCCGGCGCCGACGGCCCCATGCCCCAGACCAAGGAGCACATCCTTCTCGCTAAGCAGGTCGGCGTCCCCAACATGGTTGTCTTCCTCAACAAGCAGGACCAAGTGGACGACGAGGAGCTCCTCCAGCTCGTTGAGCTTGAGGTCCGTGACCTCCTCACCTCCTACGAGTTCCCCGGAGACGACATCCCCATCATCTCTGGCTCCGCCCTACTCGCTCTCGAGGCCCTCATGGCCAACCCCGCCATCAAGCGCGGTGAGAACTCTTGGGTCGACAAGATCTACGAGCTCATGGACGCCGTCGACAGCTACATTCCCATTCCCCAACGCCAGACTGACCTCCCGTTCCTCCTCGCCGTCGAGGATGTCTTTTCCATCACCGGGCGTGGCACCGTTGCCACTGGGAGGATTGAGCGTGGGACTGTCAAAGTAGGAGATACCGTAGAGATCGTTGGCCTGCGGGAGACGCGTACCACCACAGTCACCGGCGTAGAGATGTTCCAGAAGACTATGGACGATGCCATGGCCGGTGATAACGTCGGGCTTCTTCTTCGTGGTATCCAGAAGGTCGATATCCAGCGAGGAATGGTGCTCTCTAAGCCTGGCACCATCACTCCCCACACCAAGTTCGAGGCCATCGTTTATGTCCTCAAGAAGGAGGAGGGTGGGAGGCACTCGCCCTTCTTTGCTGGATACAGGCCCCAATTCTACATGAGGACCACCGATGTCACTGGCAAGGTCTCATCCATAATGAACGACAAGGACGAGGAATCAAAGATGGTGATGCCCGGGGATCGTGTCAAGATGGTTGTCGAGCTCATTATGCCTGTTGCATGTGAGCAAGGTATGCGGTTCGCCATCAGGGAGGGAGGCAAGACTGTAGGCGCTGGAGTTATCCAATCCATCATAGAGTAATTCTGAATAAAAAATGAGTTTTTTTCCTTTGAAAGCTTTGCAGGAAATGCTTGAGTGGTTGCTACTTGCTGCTTTAACAAACTAGAAGGTCTTGCTTGTTGTATATCAAAGAATTGGCTAGGTTGGATTTTAATTTTTAAGTCCAAAGATGCTAGCTTTCAATCATCACATGCCTTCCAATTTTGGTTCTTTTGTTTTGCTACTTCTTCTTTCGTCAGTGGTCTACCTTGTATGGGTTATATGTATGCAACGGATTTATGTTGGTCCATGCTTGGTATCTAGATTGTCAATAGTGATAACTGTCACATATTTGAATTGTATGCGCATTTCTACATCTCACATTTTTTCAAAAAATGTAGTTCTATTCTTTCACCAAGAGATATTGTGGTTGCTGCAAATTTTATGTTGAGTTGCTGTTCTTGTTATATCTAGCACTCACAGGCATTATACGAGGCATGCATTCTATTATCGTTCTTCATATTCAAGACCATTAGCTATCTACAGTTACTTATACTGGAATTATAGCTACTGATTCATTTTTTTATTAAATTATATTAATTTGCACAAAGAATAATTGGAATTAGACATTATTGATGATGCCACTTTGTGGCATAAGTTGCTTGTGACGTTTTGACATGATGTAATAATGTAATATTTTCTTTTCTTGTAATTATTCTTGACTCTCATTGTCTGATCATAGTTGATTAATTATAAAGAAGTTGTCTAGCATTTAGTATGTTTGAAGCTGTTCTTTCTTGTCAAGGTGTCAAAAATTCCATTTCCCAAGTTTTTACAAAAGAGTTTGCAGTACGCAACTGTGGAAATGTTATGGTAGAACCAAAAAGCATGATCACTTTGAATGCTTTAAATGACTTTTCCTTCTTTTATGTTCTGCGGGATAGCTAATTCAGAGAATGCAAGAGTAAATACTGATATATACTCTTGAATCTGGACAACTCAGTGTCACTCTGTACATCATAATACTTGTGATTGTTCGATCTCAATATAGTTACTTAGAATAGATATCTTTTAGATAAAATTGTCTGCACTAAAAAGAATCTTCATTAAGATCATCAAAGGGAAGTATGTCTTGTTGTTTAATGATTTAAATTTAACTGCATGTTTCTTGCACTTCTTACATGAGCTGGGCGCCATTGTATTAATAATGTAACCTCCAATTGGTTTGCTATTCTGTGACAAGGTAAGCTGATCTTGTTTTAGAATATGATTTTTGTATCAACTTCTAAGTTCTAATATGAGATTGCCTTGTTTCACTTCCATTTTTGCTTTCTTTATGTCAACAATTCCATTCTCGCTTTGAGTGGGACTCGTTGCGACTCCAATGTGACATGTTACCACATATTAATAGCTTGATTGCAGATTGTCAGTTATCTTTTGCACTACAATATGTGAAAAGTGCAAGGACATTCTTTGATCTCTTCTATCGTTTAAGAGAATGGGATAACCACCCCACCGCGCCCCACCCCCAAACCCCTCCAAAAAATGTGTTACTCTATGCATTTATTCCTTTCTAGTATATTGCGTATCTGGGTGTATGAAGTATGAGAAAGCTTTTCCTTATCTGTCAATGTATAGTGCGTTAATTTGTTTCTCGCATTGTCTTGGATGGTCGTCTTTCGCATATTATTACATGCTGGTAGTGTTTTTATCACAGATAAAACTTAATTGATATGCCCAGAAACAATTGTAATACAAAACATCTCCTTACTTTTGGTCTGCCTAGTAGTTTTAACAAGTTTAAGATCTTTTAGTGGAAGCTACTTTCTCGTGCTAGTGAGCTAAGTTTGGGAAATAACTAATGAAGGGATGGTATGCAAAGTTTGGGAAATAATTAATGAAGGGATGGTATGGGATAGTGTGGTAGGAGGTGGTGTGATGTGATTTTATTAAACCCATATTTGGATAAAAAGTAATGGAAATTGATGGAATAAATTAAATCACCTTTTTGTTTGGATATAATATTTAAAATATGGTGTTTGAGAGATTAATTTAGATAAAATTTTTTTTTACCTTTTATGTTTTATTCTTATTTATATTATTTAATAAATTGTTTGTTTTATAATGCAAGTTAATATTAGAAGGTAAAGTATTAAAAAACAAGAAGAGAGAGTGAGAGGAGAGAGCACAAATCTCGAAAATTGTCAAATTATTGTCTGCAAAACTAAGAAATCAAGGAGAAAAAGAGAAGAGAAAGCGCAACTCTCAAAAAATATTTGTTATCGAGAGTTTGCAAATTATTGCCTGTAAAATAAAAAAATCAAGGTGAGAGATAGGAGAGAAAGAAGAGAGGTAGAGCGCAAATCTTGAAAATTGTTACTTGCAAAATCAATAAATCAACTACTAAGAAAAAAAAGATAGGAGAGAGAAAAAGAGAGGAGAGAGAAAGAGAGGAAAGAAAGAGTACAAATTTTGAAAATTGTCTTCTATCGAGAATTTCAAATTATTTTTTGCACAACAAAAAATCAGCGATCGAGAGAGAAAGAGGAGAGAAAAAAAGAGAGGAGAGAGAAAATAAATTTTAAAAATTATTTATCATCGAGAATTTTAAATTATTGCTTACAAAACTAAGAAATCAACGACCGAGAGAGAAAGAGAAAAGAGAAAAACAGAGGAGAGAGAGAGAGCAAATTTTGAAAATTGTTTGTCATCGAGAATTTCAAATTATTACTTGCAAAACCAAAAAATGGTCGAAAGAGAAAGAGGAGAGAGAAAAAGAGAGGAGAGAGAAAGAGAGAGTAAATTTGAAATTGTCTGTCATCGAGAATTTTAAATTATTATTTGCAAAATTAAGAAATTAACGACGATAGAGAAAGAGAGAGGAGAGAGAGAGCGAATCTCGAAAATTATCTGTCATTGAGAATTTTAAATTATTGTCTACAAAATCAAAAAATTAAGGATTGAGAGAGAGGAGAGAGAAAGAGATAAGAGAGATAGAACAAACTTCGAAAATTGTCTGCCACTGAGTTTTTAAATTGTTACCTACAAAATCAAGAAATTAAAAAGAGAGAGAGAGGAGAGAGAGAAGAGGAGAGAACGACCAAATCTCGAAAATTATTTGCCATTAAGAATTTGTAAATTATTGTCAGACAAGGACGATGTAGCATATAGAGGGAGTTTAGGAGATGATGAAAAAGAAAAATAATTTTAATCATGAGTAATTTTTTCTAAAAAATTATTAACCCTTTTTATTTCACTAATTTAATGGAATGAAAAAATTGGAATGTGAAAGTATAACTCGTGTCATCAAATGCCTAATAATTTTTAAAATAAATTTTGGAGAATTCACCCTCTCATTTTTCATCCCATCCCCTCTTAAGTAAAAAAAAATCCCTTAGGGTATGTAAGTATGCACCACATCATGTTCTTGTTACGAAGCATTTCAAATCGTTCTTAATACTATTAGAGTACTGAAGGTAGAAGTACCCTAGTATTTTCTTTAGAAAATCTTTGTGATTGATCTTTTGACCGACGGATTGCAGTTGTGGAGTTGATTGATATGGTTGCTATTCGTAGAAAAGAGATCATCTTACTGCACCAACATTGGACTCAATGTCACGTCATGTGTATCTATCCTACTAATACTTCGGTGTCAGAGAAAAGAACTCCCCCTTTTTTTTTTGACAGGGGCACGTCCGAGGAGGACGGCGGGTGGATAGCTCTCGTGGGGACGCCAGTGTTGGTCTCATTGTCTCAAGGAACTCTCATGTTTCCTTGTGCTGTTTGTTAAGCTTGAAATCGTTGTTTCAGCTGACGAAACATTATATACTTTCTCGTCGTGTCCGCTTAATTGCGAGGATTTCGAAAGGTGATAACGGTCTAGCAACCCCGTCGAATGATATCAATTAACTTTTTTCTTGTACGTATTTCAATGATGTATAACTCTTAACAAAGCAACTTCCTCCGTATGCTGTTAAAAACCTAGCCGACCCCACCTAGTGGGATAAGACTTTGTTGTTGTTGTTGTTGCTGTTAAAAATCATTTAGGATTATGAATTCTAAATATATTTATTTTTTAAAAAATAATGTTGTAGAATAATCAATTTTCTTTATCATTAGATTATCTGATGATAATGTTTAAAGATTTTAATCGTCGTTATAGAGGCAAGTTCAATCATAAAAAACTTATTGAACTAAAATAATTATAATATTAAGAATACTCATTATATGTAATAATAAGAAAACCAATGACTTAGAACTTATGAATATGTCAATATACTTAACGAGAAAAACATGCCCTGCTCTGATATTGAAGCAATGGTGCTAACACAAAGTTTAAACAGAAGATTAATGAAAGTTTTCAAGATTCAATTTTCTACAGCCATTACGCATTTATAGAGTGATTAATAACAGCTGATATATATGCGGAACGGATCTCATACTATAAGGTTTGGCTGAAACAAACATATATCTCTGAAGGAAGCAGGTTGATATGCTTGGCTGTGCACAAAAGTTCAATATATAAATCAATCTACCAAGTACAGTAGTGAAGATACGCCCTATATCAAGTATACTACATGCATAATTATCTAACAAAACACGTGCTGGAAGCAAGGTTTTATAATGTATCAGAATAAAAATAGTATTAAGAACACCAATGTATCAACCAAGATAAGACCCATAACATTACTTTCACTACTATGTTTTCTGAAATCCTGATGAACATGAAATTTATTGATTGTCAACCAGCTTAGGAAACTGATGAACATATTGATGATTGTCAATTCTGCTGTCTCTAGGAAAATAATTTCACGATTGTGAGCCTCAAATCAATTTGTCAAACACTTGGAACTATAGAAGCCAGCAATACAGGTAACTAACTACACATAAGTTCTGTAACAAAATGAAGACTATTGACATTAGTCAAGTAAGAAAGAAAAAGAAAGTAACTATGTGGAATTGTGGACTAAGAAAAATTAGATTGCTATCGTGCTAAACAGTACAAGAGACACAAAAAAAAGTTATGATTTCACCGGTTCATGAGGTGAAATGTATTATTTAAGTAGGCGAAGCTCTAGCTTATGAGGTGAAATGACCATTAGTTCATGAGAAAATACATAGATGAAATTACTAGTATAACTATACTAGTCACCCTCTCCCTCACACACACAAAAAAATGGTGACTTATGAGAAGCAAAAGTAAAAAATGGTGACTTATGAGAAGCAAAAGTCAAAGGTCTCACATATGCAACATAGTAATAGGTGATTGTATTTACAACTTTAGCATTAGATTTAGTCACCCATTGTGGTCTTTGGTGTTAAATCCTACTATCCAGATGTGAATTTGATTCTAACTGATCAAATTGGATAGGAAGGTGCAAATGACAAATCTCTCCCAACATCGACGCTTTTCTGGTGATCTCATTATGCTTTCTAACTAATCCTACCATTACGATTTTACTTAAGAAATTAAGTGACATTCCGTGCCATATGAATTTTGAATATAGGTGCTTCCTGGCATTTCCCGAGAGTCCAGCATCAATTGGGTCCCACACGAGTATATGTCAAACAACATGGTTGAACACAATTACCGATCAAGCTCCCATACTATGTATATTTCTTACCATATTATCCTATCTTTTGACAACCAGAATAAGTATTACACTAATCAGCAAGGGATAGTATCATACATATTAAGTTTCAGCAAGTAGTGTGCTAAAGAAATTCTATCTTAAGATTAGTTTAGTTTATCCTCTTTGTACGGGAAGATCATATACTATGTTACTGACTAACATCAAACGTCAAGTATCATAATGATCTAAGTAAATAATCAAGACCAAACAAAGCATGATTTATCATGAGTAAGCGACTAAAGAGCATGATATGTCAAAAAACATATTTGAACAGTGACAAAAACTAGCATAGATGATAATATAGTTTAATCAAATGAAACTTGAAACTGAAAAATGAGTTTGCAGAAGAGCCATTTAAGCACAAACGGAGATTCTACTACTAAGGAGAAGAGAGAGAACAAGGAACTAAAACTCGAACCAAGTAAGGATCAACAGTTCTGAGTCCTTAGACTTTAATTGGCAGAACAAATATCTTTGATCTACAATCTGCAGGTTGTTACCCTATATATGTAGTGAAGAAGCAGACATTTTTCAAAGCCCTCGAAAAAAATGATCTCTTTTCATTTGTCAGAATCACTCAATGATGGATTGGATGACTCCTGCGCCCACTGTCTTGCCTCCCTCCCTGATGGCGAACCGCATACCCTGCTCACAGGCAACGGGCATAATGAGCTCGACAACCATCTTGACGCGATCTCCGGGCATCACCATCTTTGATTCCTCGTCCTTGTCGTTCATGATGGCTGTGACCTTGCCGGTGACATCGGTGGTCCTCATGTAGAATTGGGGCCTGTATCCGGCAAAGAAGGGAGAGTGCCTCCCGCCTTCCTCCTTCTTGAGGACGTAGACGATGGCCTCGAACTTGGTGTGGGGAGTGATGGTGCCAGGCTTGGAAAGCACCATTCCTCGCTGGATATCGACCTTCTGGATACCACGAAGAAGAAGCCCCACGTTATCACCGGCCATGGCATCGTCCATGGTCTTCTGGAACATCTCTACGCCAGTGACTGTGGTGGTACGCGTCTCCCGCAGGCCAACGATCTCTATGGTATCTCCAATCTTGACTGTGCCACGCTCAATCCTGCCAGTGGCCACGGTGCCACGTCCCGTGATGGAGAAGACGTCTTCGACGGCGAGGAGGAACGGGAGGTCGGTCTGGCGCTGGGGAATGGGGATGTAGCTGTCGACGGAATCCATGAGCTCGAAGATCTTGTCAACCCAAGAGTTTTCACCGCGCTTGATAGCAGGGTTGGCCATGAGGGCCTCGAGGGCGAGGAGGGCGGAGCCGGAGATGATGGGGATGTCGTCTCCGGGGAACTCGTAGGAGCTGAGGAGGTCACGGACCTCGAGCTCAACGAGCTGGAGGAGCTCCTCATCGTCGACCTGGTCCTGCTTGTTAAGGAAGACGACCATGTTGGGGACACCGACCTGCTTGGCGAGAAGGATGTGCTCCTTGGTCTGGGGCATGGGGCCGTCGGCGCCGGAGACGACGAGGATGGCGCCGTCCATCTGGGCGGCACCGGTGATCATGTTCTTGACGTAGTCGGCGTGGCCCGGACAGTCGACGTGGGCGTAGTGCCGGTTCTGGGTCTCGTACTCGACGGTGGCGGTGTTGATGGTGATGCCACGGGCGCGCTCCTCGGGGGCCGCGTCGATCTCGTCGTACTTCTTGGGTGCGGAGCCGCCCACGGCAGCGAGCGCCATGGTGAGCGCGGCCGTGAGGGTGGTCTTGCCGTGGTCGACGTGGCCAATGGTTCCGATGTTGACGTGCGGCTTCTTCCGCTCGAACTTGCCGCGGGCGGCGCGGACGACCAGGAGCCCCCCTCGGCGCCGGCGTCCACCGTGGCTACTGCTGCTGCTCGGCGCGGCGGTGCTGGCGCAGAAGCCGGTGGCGGCGGAGATAGAGAAGGAGGAGGAGAGGAGCCTGTTGGAGGCAGGGATATTGGAAGGGGATTTGAGGAGGAGGGCCTTGGTAGGCTTTTGTGCTCCCAACATGGAGGAGGCGCCGGCGGCCGTGGATGAGATGGAGGAGGACGCCATGGAGAAGAAGATAGAGGAGGACTAGTGGAACGGAGGAGGGGAGGGAGGGGGAGAGAGAGAGGGAGAGCTCAAATGTGCAAGTGCTCAAGAGTATACTTGAGAGGGGCAGGAGCAGGAGTAGTCCTCTTATCAGTGATCTATTCAGGGACGAAGGGTGACCTCCCGTAATATATTAGATATTATTTGGGAAAGAAAAAAAAAAGATAAATAAGAATAATATTAATTAAATTATATGTGAAAAAATCCAATAGAAGAAGAGCACACACCACTTGGTGGGTGGTGGAGATGTGATAAGGAAGGAGGGCTTCGCGGCGTTGGTGGCTGCGGGTTTGGAAGCTTGGCCGATTGGTGGCTCCAGGGATTTTGTGGCTTCCTCATTACCAGGAGATCGTGTGAGGGGGAAATGCATGGATTGTGTTTTGTGTTAGTGTGGCTCTCCCGGCGCGTCTCTTTCGGATTATATTGGGTTATTAATTAATTTATAATATATGGCGAATTCAAAATACAATATTAAATTTCAAGTTACAAATTTTTTTATTCGGAACTGATCTTCTAACAACCGAGTAGTAGCAGCTTAACTTTTATCAGACTTCTGAAGCTTGGGAGAACAGGGGATCAAATTGATTTAATCTAATGATTTCGAGTCCTAAAATTCGATTCCTCTTACTGCAAGATTATCTCTTTGCAGGGATTGCACGTATATATGATCAATTCCAAAGTTTATTTTCACAATCTGATGCATCTTCACTTATTATTTTTCATTCTTAAATATAATTAACTCATCAAATCATAGAATGAATTGCATCTTTACTGTCGGTATAATATTGAAAACAACAGTTCTTCCATGGAAATTGCAGATTCGAGTCAATCAACTGATTGGAGCTTATTTTCTATTTAAATTCTTTCACGGGTTAAAATAACAAATTTATGTTTTTTTTTGTTGTCACCTTAGTGGCGCCAATAGTATAATTCATGTGATGTTAATAGCTATGTGCATTGATCATAATTTAAAATTTTGATCCCAACTAATCTAATATCGTCCATTATAACAGATGAAACTTCCAACTAAGTATTTCCCGTGTGTTCACAAAGTTTAAATTTAAGACCTTCCATTAAACAACCAAGAGCTAGTACCCACTCCAGCCAACTCCTCTTGGTAACAAATTTGTGTGGCATTTTTCGAACTTGGAAGCATGGAACCGCTTCACAGCTGAAGCTGCCGTTGATTTTCACGCCGGTGCCATAAAAAAATAAATGCAAAACGATGGACACAGCAATCATCTCATAAAACTCCTGCCGATCAGCAACCAGAAAGTTGACGTCCCAACGCGAGTAATGAACTATGATGCGTAGGACTGCCTCCAGCAAATTGATCTTACCAATCCGTAATGCATTTGGTACCATTGCCTTAAACTAAGGAAATGACAGGAACCAAACTTGGGGTAAATTACTAATTTACATGCGCAATGGTACCAACTGATTGTGGCTGTTTCTTTTACCAATCCTAGTTTCAGTTTGTAACAAAGTTAAACTCCTCGGCTACTTTAACCATGCAGAACCAAGATGTATTCATCTATTTACACTAAGCAATCCTTGTCACAGACATGCTATTTTACAACAACCCGAAACAGTTTATCTCAAACTGATGCTCATACTATCCTATAATATATGACAATTGCCAAAATACTTCGTGGCGAGCATCAGTGGAAGTAAAATAGTAATAATAACAATAATAATTATTATTATTATACTACATATTATTTGAAGATGCTGAACAAAGGTCCTAACAGCATATTCTGGCGGTCCATGTGATGGTTAAAGTTCGGATGGCCTTGTTCATTGGCGATGGCCTTCTGGAAGTGGAACCACCCTGAAGAACGGTACATTTCTTAGAGGTAAACTTCCATCTTCTTCATCATCGTCAAACTCGAGATTGTAACTAGGGAAGGAAAATAAATAAATGGTCATTAAATTCCCCCTTATTACAATTGGAAAATAGAATTCAACTTCGATGATCTAAAACACCTTGAGCAATCTTTAACAAAGGAATCACAACATAGCGATTTTGAAGTATACTCAACGATACGTTTGAAATCTACTTTGCTGGATATGAAGGATTTTATGACAGCTTATATGTAGAATGAAGCTGAAAATTCAGACCAATTATTAACTTTCAGTTTTTTTTTTTTTTGAAATATTGGGGGATCCCTACCAAGATGTAGGCATCTGATTTTATTGAGAGGATAATTTAGAAATTACAGACACTAGAACTTATTGGCATATGCGGAAGGCATGCGGCTTCTGTATGAAGAGGATAACGTGGTGTTAGGACCTGATGGCATGTACACAAAAATGAAACCACTAAGAGCTCCTTCATGACTATGTCATTTCTATATTAGTTTCATCGTAGCAGCTACAGTATACAGTTTCTCTACACTGATTTCAATGATTCTTCTGTACCTCAGTTAATCTGTATAAGTTTACAGCATACGGTTATCATAATCATGTAACAACTAGAAAGAGTAGCTGTATAGATAACTTACTCATCAGATTTTTTCTGAAGTTTTTGCAGCCAGGAAGAAACACAAGAGCAGAGAAATAAGTCAGTACAAACATGAAAAATCAAAGAAACTAGAATAACAAAGCACTTTATAATTTAAAGAAGAAGATGAGAAAGTAAGAAAGTCTCAAGGCCTAAGTGGGCACAAAGGAATTTAGCCGATGTCAGAAAACATAGAAGATTAATGCATGCAAGAAAACTGAACATGATAAAAGGGTCAAACTTAGAATTAGTACTGAACTACAAGTAATAAACGGCAGCAAACTGTAAATCAGCAACCCATGTTCTTTTTTCCAGAGGCACATTTCAGTTGAGTTGTCATCTTCTTAATATTCTTTTCAGAAGTTGGAGAACGTCTTAATACTTTAGTCAAATAAGATTAAGATGATAAGAGGTTAATTACAGATGTAGGGTCGTACAACTAAATATTTCAAGGGAGATCAATCCCTTTCATGAAACTACATGGATATTTGAAAATATATCTTCCTATTTTATTTATTTTCTTGGTATTTGCTTAAATATCTCCTTCATGGTTTTTGCAAGTTTTTCTTTTTTTTATACTAAAATCAAGCCCTCCCAGGATTTTGTGGGACTACAACGGTTCTAACATGTAATGACCCATCAAAGTGACTTAATCGTTGATGATATAGAAGAAAAGTTTATTCCATAAAAAATAATAATAGAAGAAAAGTTGAGAGCTGCAAAGCGTCAAGTCACTTTTATAAGGATGCGATACACTAGAGGTAAGCAAAAAGCAAAGATAAACAATAATTGTAACTATGATAAACTTGACTTCCCAGATAGAGTATACGAATAAATATGAAACAAGGCCACAGAAAAAAACTTATGAGAGTTACAAAAGCAAATGAACCATAAAATGCATGATGAACTTAACCCAAATGCAGACATCTGATTGAAGATTACAGTTTAAACTACAAAGTAAAGAAAACACAATAGTTGAGAAGTAAAAACTATAAAGACAAACTAACAATAGATAAGAACCAGAGTATTTCAATCGGAATGAAGAAATTGGATTATGCACAAACCGAAACAGAGTTAAAATTACCTTACGATTATTAACAACAGTTGCTTTATACAATGCTGTTGTTCCTGGATAAACAGCCAATACATGTCTACCTGGAGGAAAATCTGGGGCACTAGAAGGATCATTCTTCTTTGGGAAAGGAATGATACGTGACATTGGGAGCTTGTATTTTCTGAATGTGTTGAAAAGAAAAAGAATCAGGAGAATAAAAGGATGTAGAAAACATTTATATAATATATCACAATAAAAACTTGGAATATTGAACAAAGCTTCATCAAGTTTACCAAAACTGTCTCATGTCACCATGCCTAATACATTGATTACCTTTTTAATTCAATTTCAAAAAGGAAATTGCAGAATCTCTCGATTGAATTGAACATATGCATGCATGTTAATTTATAAGCAGGAACTATATGGCATAAGGCAGCATAATTATTTAGGCTAGCATCCATGAATCAATTAGCTTTGGATATAAATGTCATGAAGATGACAGTTAATTTGATGCTTGTGAAAAGTACAAAAGTTTTTCTTTTTCATTACGCACAGCTAAAATGGCTAGAACAGCTGTAAAAATGTTGTACCAAAACCACTTGGGTGATGCAGATCATTTGAACAGACTATCTCAGGCACTAAAATAACCATGTAATGAGTTAAGTTGACTCTTATATCCATATATGACATGAGCATAATGACATTGGTGGTAACTCGTTTTTTTTAAGGAGAATTGGTGGTAACTCATGTTATGCCAGACTCCAAGTTGAGCAGAACAAATACTTTTTAGTGGGGTAAAAAGATGACTAGGTATTATCTAGTCATCCACATTCATTGTTGAGTTAGAAGATTGAGAACCAAAGATCAAGAAGCAAGAGAAAATCAAGATGCATAAGATCGTTTATTCTTGCATGGAAAGAAAAGTTATATCTATTATTTTATGTAGCAGTACAGACATGAGCCACATGGCTAAAGTGGCCATCAACATTTTTCCTACCAGAGGAGAATTGGAATGTACAATGGACATATTGCTTGGCCTTATATATACAAACGGAATCCACCTTGAATGACAAGAAAATGCAATTAGTGAAAAGCTGTAGTACCCTCTGGTTGATAATCCTTTTTAGTAGGAAAAGACGTCCTCTTTCTTGAGTTGTAAGTGTTTTTTTTTTCTGAAAGGTTGAGTTGTACATTCTGTAGTTCTGTTTTCAATTCCTTTTATATGTTCTGACTAAACTGACTTAGAAAAATAAACTAACAGCCTAATAAAAATGATAGGTACATAAATATCGAAGCTCAAAAAATTGTAGATGACCTAATGTGGTCCTGTCTCATGCAGTTGCATAATTGTTTACAAACTGGTTTATTGCCTATGTTTTAATTTCCTCTAAAATTTATCTGACTAAACTGATTTAGAAGAATGATCCAAGAACCCAATAAAGGCGAAATGATATACCAATAGTGAAGCCCAATATTATAGATGACAGAATGATGTACTGAATCATGCAGTTACATGCCTTACAAACTGGTTTACGTTTTACAATATCATGATCTCACAATATGTAAATTGAAATAAAGAGGCAACAAAGGAAGTTAAACTAAATTGGTGGTATGAATCATAAGAAGCTTAGGATCATTTTGGTCATCAACTCATATCAAACTTTGATATTTCTACTAGGTTTGATACAAGTATGTTTCAACAGTGAGAAATTTTAGGTATAAAATAATCAACATAGCAGAATACTAATGCCAGCAAACAGAATCTGATGTTGTTAATACAGAAGTAGAATCGTTTAAATACCGTTGTGCAGTTTCTTCATCGTCACCAGGTTCCTCATCAAATACTTCAAATCTGCACATTTTCATCAAGATAAAAAATGAATTGCAAATAAGTGAGAATCATAGTAGATTCTATTTTGAGAAGATGGAATGCTCCAATCTCAATAGAACCTAGTTCAAGCACAGAGGTGCAAATTGGATCAAATATCCAACAAAAAATCAACAGAACACGTGTATGTGTCCCTTTTTGTGTAGCGGAGCTTTCGCTAGCCAATTGTGCCCCAGCCCCTAGTCCGCTTCTGGCAGCCCCTGCCGGCAGCGCCACCCCCGTCTCCGACGGCCCCCGCTGGCGGCGCCACTCCTCCCTAACATCTTACGCCCCTCCACATCCATGGACCGCGCTCTGTTGATGGATGGACTATGCTCACCTGCACCAGCAACACCTGTACCCGTCGCCAGTCGTCGACCCACTGCTACAGGTGCTTACTGGAAGGCCATCACGTGCAACACTTCTCTGGTCCTCTGTGCTGTCTCCAGTGCATGGGCGAAGGTCACCGGAAGTCATCCTGCCCTCTGTGCTGTCTCCACCGAGCAACTCCTCTACAATGGTGACCCCGGCGTGCCTCAACGTCCTGTCGTCGCCTGAAATCCAACGTGTCGACTTCCTCAATGCCCAGACTTGGCAGTGCTTCGCTCAGCAGTCATTGTCAGCATGGGCGCATCGCCGGCATTCCATTTGAGTCGTGTGTCGCCGGTGCTCTGGTTACTCATCCCATGGTCCGTGCAACAACTCGAGGTCCTATCAAACCTGACCAACATCCCGACGCACTCCCGGGTCAGGTGGCGATGGATAATGGCACCGCCAGGAATACGTTGCTCAATTGACATACTCGGCCTGCCTTTCCACCTTTAGAGTCTGGAGATTGCGATGGCAGTAGCGCGATGCCTTGGCAACCCCCTCTCCGTCGTTCTTCCTGCACTCGGGTCTACGGACCTATCGGTCACATCCGACGAAGTTGAAGCCTGCCCAGACTAGGGATGGCAACCGCCGCTGTTCGGGGCGGGGGACACCACCCCCGCCCCGACCCCGACAACCCGCCTCCGCCCCCGACCCCGCCCCGAATCCCCGGTTCAGGGGAAATTTTAACCCCCGCCCCGATCCCCGCGGGGCCCCGAATCCCCGCGGGGAATCCGAATCCCCGCGGAGGGGGGCGAGAGAATGGCGGCGAAAAGGGGCGAGAGAGCACGGCGGCGGGCAAGAGCGCGGTGGAGGCGGGGCAAGAGAGTGGCCGCGGCGGGCGAGGGCACGGCCGCGGCGGGCGAGGGCACGGCCGCGGCGGGCGAGGGCACGGCGGTGGGGGCGAGAGCGGCGGCGGGTCAAGAGACCGGCGGAGGGGGGTGAGAGAGAGCCGGCGGGTCAAGAGAGCGGCAGATCCGTGCGGATCTGGCCGTATCCGCGTCGGATGCAGCTGATCTCGGAGGCGGACGAAGAAGAAGAAGAGAGAGAGGAGGGGGATATCGGATGCGGCAGATCCGTGCGGATCTGGCCGGATCCGCGTCGGATGCAGCCGATCTCGGAGGCGGACGAAGAAGAAGAAGAGAGAGAGGAGGGGGATCTCGGATGCGGCTGATCTCGGATGCGACCGATCTCTTCTTCGATGGCAGAGGCGGACAGCGCCGTGGACGAAGAAGAGAGAGAGAGGAGGGGGCGACTGCTCGGACGAAGAAGAGAGGAAGAGAGAGAGAGAGAGAGGAGGGCTGCGGTCGAGGTCATTGAAAGAAAAAAAGAGAGGAGGGCTGCACTTATCGGGGAATCGGGGCCCCGACGGGGCGGGGGGAACTACCCCCGCCCCGATCCCCGAAAGAGGGGGCGGGGGCAGTTTGGCCCCCATCCCCGCCCCCGCGGGGAAAAAATTCCCCGAAGATGGGGCCCCGAATGGGGAATCCCCGCGGGGCCCCGCGGGGTGGGGAATATTGCCACCCCTAGCCCAGACTGCTCCGTGCGTCGGTGATCCTCTGTGCGGGCACTGGTAGGTTCATACTCCGCCTGCAGCTCTCTGCACGTGCCGCATCGTGGGCGGAGGTGGTCGCCGGCCAGGCTTCATCGTCCCAGTCGTAGCAGGCAGGACGCCTGCAGGCCAGCCTGTTGCACTTCTGATGCAGCACGTGCCATCGGGGTGTGAGCCGTACAGATTTTCAAAATGTTGATCCACCACACTTGTGTCCCAACATAAGCCTAGCCTGCCGCCCTCCCACCCCACCTGACTGCCCCCTCCAGCATGAGCCTGAACGGCAATCACCCCCACTTCACGAACCCCAGCCCAACCACCATCGCGCGCGGTCGCCGGTCTGGGATCGAGCCAACCTCCAACTGTTGAACCCAAATCCAATCTCCATTGTCGAGCCTGCAAACCTTGACACCATCCACTTCATCTTGTCCTCGACTGAACTTGCGCACACCGACCTCAATGACACCCGGGAACATCCGGCAATGAACCTGCTACCCTCCGCCACTACCAGCGCCGATGCACCCCACCTGCCACGCTGCCGCCCAGTGGGAGGGCTGACGAGGAGGTCCGCCTAGTGGCGGACGCGGCTGAGCTGCGCCACGCGCGCTGGCAGGCACGCCTACGGTTGGAGGTGGTGAGAGGCCCAGTCACCCAGGGGAGCGACTCGGTGACTTCACGAAGGTCCTTGCATGGAATGTGCGAGGCTTGGGCGACCCCGGGAGACATCGGATCTTAGGACGCTATCTCAGGGAGTGGGAGTTTGATGTGATTCTTCTTCACTGATTGCAGCTTGGGGTCGTGAGCTCAGATTGGGGGCCTACACATGTCAGAGTATCTCTCTTTCCATGCAGTGGATCAGTCGGGAGGCTGTATTATTGGTTGACGGGCAGACCTTTTCTCTCTTGTGGATTCCTGGGGAGCCAAATTTTCGGTGATAGCTCATCTGTGGGGTCAGGTTGACGACAGTGACTACCTCATATCATGCATATATGGATCATGGACAAGGTCATTACGCAACATTCTGTGGGAGGAGCTCAGTGATGTGTTCACCTACCTTCCCAACGCTCGGTGGCTTATTGGACATGTAGGATCACTCCATCCGACAACGAGGGAGAGATGTCGAAGCAGAAGAGTTCAGGGACTACATTGACTCATAGTTGTTGGTCGATTTCCCAACCTCCAACCGTCGATTCACATGGAGGAGCACTGCCGGATCGAATTTTCTTGGTTCGTTGGAGCTCGCGGAGGCTCACCAGAATCATGGGCAAACCTATGTTATCATTTACGAGGTCAATTGACCCCATAATGTTTTATGTTTATTAGCTAATTAATATATATAACTATTTCTAATAATTGATTTATCTAAAAATTCCACTAAAGTATTAATTAATAAAACAACTTAACATCAGGACATAACTATGAAAGGAAAAAATATTCTTTCTTGTTTCTCCCTATCGTTCAATTCACCTTGTTCATTCTATGCTTCCCTCCCTTTTTTTTTCTCTTTCAAAACTCATTTCTTTTTTGTTTACTTTCTTCATGTAATTATCATTTATTAATAAATTATTCTAAGTCTATTTTTGTTTTATATTAATTTTCATTGGATATCTCTAATTACTCTTTAATTTATATTTATATGTCTATAGTTATTATTAATTTATGCGATAAAATAATTAATATGAATTTAGTAAATTTACCAAAGTGTTTGTTTTTAAATACACTTACTCATTTACTTAGATAATTAAAGTGAAACATTAATTTATAAGCACATGGAACAAAAATATTGATTGTTATGGTATTAAATATAATCAATGAATAAAATTATAATAATTTATTATCATAAATAAATTTACTTAAAATTACTTTCCATGAATTATTTTAGGTCTTATGTTATTTATTATTAGAAATAATTATAATTATTGTTTGCACCCATTATGCTAAGGGTCCTAGGTCCATCTTGCACTAGATGGCAAATGTTCAAACTTTGGATCGACCGATCTCGGACCACACCCCACTTGTGTGGTGGTCCAATGACAGTCCGATATAGCGCTCACTCTTCCGCTTCGAGCACTCCTAGTTACTGAAGAATGACTTTTAGTTGGTGCCGAAGCACTAGAAGAGTGTGACGGCTTCGGTCTCTGCAGCCAGGACATTGCCTTCCTACTTGGACAACCTGTGGCCTTTCCTTTGTCAACACATACGTCGGATCCGAGAGGACCGAACACGATGTCGTACGGGTGCACCGGAGATGATGGACCGCTTGGAGGACTCAAGACAGACACAGAGATGGGCGAGCACAGACGAAACCAAGAGACCATCTAGTTGCAGGATTGGATAGTGGAGATCTAATGGAGGCAACGCTTCTGATAGACCTACCTTGAGGCGGATGCCAACACTCATTTCTTTCACTTCTGCATGAGCTGTTGGAGGAGGGCGAACAAGATCGTCGGATCAAGGTGCAAGGCCAGTGGATCACTGGCCATTGAAGCATTGGGGCGGCCATCACCTCCTACTTGCATGCATCAACTCGGCAGCGGACTCCGGGCCTATGGCGCATCCTCTATGTTACTATCTTCTTTGTTGATGCAAGCTATTAGTAAGGATGCGGTTACTAAGGCCCTTCGGGACCTCAATAGCGAGGCCGCTCTGGGTCCAGATGGTTTTTTTATTTTCTTCTTCAGATAGTTCTATCCGACCGTGCCCGAGGACGTGTTGTCCGTCATCCGGGAGTTTATCAGTGGGAATCAGGTTGATCGCCTCAACATATTTCTACTATTCCTGCTCCTGAAGTGCACCCCGGTAGACCAAGTGGACTTTCGGACAATCTCCCTATCCAACTCCATCTACCTCCTTATGGCTTGGCAAATTAGTTTCGGGAGGTGCTTCTTGAGCTAATCCATCCAGCACAGTCGGCGTTCGTCCAGAGCGGGTCCATCACTGACAGCTACACCATCGCCTCGGATATCATAGCTCAGTGGAGGACCAGTGGTTAGGCCTTCTTATGGAAGGTCGACTTACGACACTTTCTCACAATCTTTTCTTTGGCATTCCTTGCAGGTTAGAGACTTCCCGGAGACCTGGATTGCATGGATGAAGTGATGCATCACTACCGCTTCATTCTCAATTCTGGTCAATGGGACGAGGTCGAGCGACTGGGTTCAACCGCAGTGCAAGGTCCACCTAGGGCTTCCCCTGGCCCCTATGCTCTTTGTCCTAATAGTCGACGCTCTCGCCAGATGCACCCAAACGTCCTGTGCGACAAGCCTTTTTAGCGGCTTCGCCAGGGGCCTAGTTCCTCTCCTACAATATGCGGATGACATAGTATTCTTCATTGAGGGCTCGACGAGTGGCCATCCTTATATAATTCTTCGATATGACGACCAACCTCCAGATAAACCATGTCAAGTCCTCCATCCCCTCTGGCATGGTTCTCAATGAGGCAGCCCAATGTGGCCAAGCTCTGCACCCTGATCAACAACTTGGGCCTCCCTCTGTCGTGGGTGGACTCCAATCATCGAGTGCACAGAGCAAAAGCTCTAGAGTTGGACCTCACAACTTCTATCCTGAGGTGGCCGGCTCATCCTCCTTCGCTGCGTCATAGTCCTTCGAACACCAACTCAAGTTCTCAAGCACATGGATTCCTTGAAGAGCATATTCTTCTGGCAAGGTTGCGGACCAGATCGACGAGGAATCCATCTTATTGATGTAGCAGTGCCTACCATCCCACCTCCCAGGGAGGATTGGGGATCCGGGATCTCCGTTATACCAACTGGGCTTTCCTAATTCACTGGGTCAGGTGGATCAGGGGATTCGGTTTTCTTCACCTATTACAAGCACAACCTATCTTGGGAGTCGAGAATCATCTTGCCCCACGGGGCCTCGTCCTTTTGGCGGAGTGGCAACATTAGTTCCGCGAGTGCGCCCACTCATGATTCCCTCACTTGGATCTGGGGCGGACTTCTCATTTTGGCAGCATGGTTGGTTCCCCGAGGGCCCACTTGCGGAGGCATTCCCCCCTCCGTATGTTTTGGTGGCGCATCATGATGCGACAGTGGCAAAGACTTGGTCTGAGGCTAGTGACCCCGATTGTAGCTCTTGGACCTCTTTTCAGATAGCGCTTCACCGAGCTTATGGCGCTCCACCAGAGGATTGCCCACTTCTGCCTCGACCACTCAAGGTCGTGGGGATGGCTATGGGAGTCCTGGTTGGCATGAAGCCTCTACATCCATTTCATTCCCGACATGACAATGCCAGAGGACTTCAGGATGGACTGCAGACTTATCTGGCGATCCCGGGTACCGCTGAAAGTCAAGATCTTTCTTGTATTATGCGACGAGATCGACTTCTCAACAGGACGTACTGCGTTTGTGTGGCGAGGTGGAGGAGGACCATTGGGGATTTATTACACTCTCATTCAGAGACCTTGCAGCAGTCTTTTCGAGTTTTGGCCCGACAGAGATAGAGTTGGATAGTGCCACTGGCATTTTTTTTTAACCGATTCCTAGGCCATTTGGCTTTAGCGTAACCGGATTATTTTTTGTGGGAAGCGATGTCAGATTGTACACATCTCCTTTCTTCTTCGGTAGTGGGGTTTTGGCTAGCTGATATACTTTTCCTTTTTTTTTTGTTATTCTCTTCAAGAGCCCACACTTCTATATGACTCCCCTTTTATAGTTATATATATACCTTGATGACAACCAGATAACCTAGTGGTCATCCTTTTTCCTCCCAAAAGATAAATGTTACTCAAAGTATCACCCAGCCTTAAACAAGGTGTTATACTGTTAAGCCAAAACATCCATATTAGTCATTACTAAAAGGTCAATCCAAAGCCAAGAAATTCAAAAAGAAATTCATTTGCAAAAACATATTAAATAATTACACAAATAACATTATTACGTACAACATTTTAAAGATAAAAGAAAGCAAAAGGAAAGGCAAGAAATCTATAACAATAAACCCTAATTTGCCACTGTAAAACTCTGAGTTTGTTATTTTGAGGTTGAAATCTGAAGTTGAAGTCCACACCATTTGACAAATAATGACAATATAAAAAGCGTCTAATTTGGTAAACCAAGCAAATAATGGATTTTTTTAATAATTTTCCCACATTATTAGTTATACTCTACTCAGCCAAAATACAAACAAATGGAACAAACTGTAACAATCATATTCTTTCGTTTTTATGATCCAGAAATTGCAAGTGACAAATTCATAACAATAAAATATGCTTAGATGGACCAAATTATTGTGAAAAAAAATTGACTAAATCAGATTACATTTAAGAAAAAATATTGGGAACTTTAAAGGAAAAAGAAGAGAGGTGTCGTACTGCTAGGTCGAGCTCATATGAGTAGAAGGAAATGGAGCATGGAAGTTGAGGTACTACAGATCCAAATGAGGAAAAAGATCGATGTTGAGAATTTAGAATTATCTTGTCACAATCAGTCAATGCACTATGATAGATAAAATGGAACCCTAAAACAATAAGGGAACATGATCATCCAGCCAATTTACATTTTTGCTTATGACAAATGAGTTTCAGAGTCTGATACATTTTGCTGTTCTCATGGAATCAAACTAAAGCAGGTCCCAGTAGGTCATTTACATTTTCAATGGATTGTGTGAGGAACTAGTAGATGCAAATTTCCAAATACACTTGATAAGCTCATCAAAGGGAAACATACGAATATAACTGAAAAAATTAAGATTCAAAAGTATTTTCACTTAATTTCTGAGATATATTTAGGCATCATGTATTTCCATCCATTTTCTTCGATGGAAAATGGGATCCTGGCATGGGAAAGTTCATAAAGGAAGGGCATGTAGACACTTCCATTTTCTTTGATGGAAAATGGTGTCCTGGCATGGGATTTGTATTGTAGAAAGAAAGTTTATATTTCATTCCATTTATCAGAGTACAGTGTAAAGCAAATAGAATGACAGTAGAGATTGCAATGACAAAAGTCATACCCTGAAGTTCAATGAAACAAAGGTAAATGTGAAATATTCAGATGGAAATTATCTTATGCTGTATCCTAAAATTTACTGAAACAAATGTAAATGGGAAATATTCAGCTCGAAAGTGTCTTACTCCTTAGTATCCTTGTCGAAATGTAAAACTTTCACAACAATCCAGTTATCTTTATCAGCATCTTCAGAGTCAACCCTAGCTGCAACCTGAAATGGAGTTCACGTAATGGACAAAATTCAAACTTGAGTACACATTTCTTTGCTGAATCATGTCCAATAAATGATGGAAATGTAACAGCAGCAAGATGAAACATATCAACAATGCTTTAAAAATATGGGGTTCTAGAATCCAACATATGGTTACAGTCAGTGTTGTCAAACACGTAAAACGGACTCGACACGGAGGGCCGAAAAAACTCGTAAATCGTGAACACGTAACACGACACGGCCGATTCTACCAGATTATTTTTTAATATTAAAATCTATATATTAATATATAATAATATATATAAATTCATGATATTAGTAGTGAAATGCAAATTCTCTTTGAACTTATAAGTACAAAATGCAATAATACATGTCCAAATTTATAATTTTAACATCACACTTCATGATATTAATACCTATTTAATTATATATATATTAATTCACAACCTTAACAAATTGTAATAATAACAGAATAACAACAGACACATCAATATAATTAATTCATGAAAAATTAACACATCAATAAATAACTTTCATTATTAATATATAAAAAATTAATACAATAATAAATTCACAATATTAAAAGCAATTGATGATTTCCACTTTATTAAGCAAATATTAACCATAGTTGAAATATAAAAATGTTTTAATTTTATAACATAATAGAAAGTAAAAAGGTCGCCATGGCCCTTGTTCACCAATGGGGAGAACTATTGGGTTCGTGGAAAAAAAAAGAAACCTGTTTCGATTTGTAGAGAGAAAGGGAGAGAGAGAGAAAGAGAAAAGGAGAAAAAAAAATATTCTCGTGTGGGAAGAGAAAGGGAGAGGAAAAGGGAGGAAAAGAGAAAAGGCGAGAGAGGAAGAGGGGAGAAAGAGAAAGGGGGAGGGTACGGGAAGAGAAAGGGAGAGGGTGAGGGAGAGAGAGAAAGCGAGAGAGGGAGAGGGGAGGAAAAGAGAAAGGGCGAGAGAAGACGAGGGGAGAAAGAGAAAGGGAGAGAGTGCGGGAAGAGAAAGGGAGAGGGAGAGAAAGAGAACACGAGAGAGGGACGGGGGAGAACCTGTTAGATCAGTGGCAGCAGCATCAAGACAGCAGCGCGGCGGCGGAAGCAGCGCGAGCAGCAGACGAGCAACAGTGGCGACAGCAGCAGTGAGCAGCGGAAGCAGCGCGAGCAGCAGACGAGCAACAGTGGCGACAGCAGCAGTGAGCGGTGGCAGCAGGACAGCAGTGGTGGCAGCGACAGGGCACAGCGGCAGACAGCAAACAAAAAGGAAGAGATGAGTGCCTATCACGCTTATAAAACATTAAAAAAAAAATATTGTGGGATCGGTGGAGTCGTGCGTCTCCACCGATTCTACGGGCCAGCACGCGATTCTACCACGTGCTGGCCAAAAACGTTTTCAGGTGAGATCGAGCACGAAATGCAAAGGTGAAGACGTAAAATCGTACGCTTTTACGAGTTAAAGCGCGTTTTTGACAACCTTGGTTACAGTTGACCAATAGATGAACTAAAAGAATATAACTGCAACTTCAAGAGCTTTGATAATCACTGAAAGTTGTAGAATAAATTTTCAATTCGTAATACTACAAAATGGCATTATAATTCTAAACTTCTTTTATTTCCTGCATTGGAAAGCATTAAAGATTTCAACAAAGCTGTGAATTAGTTAGAATTTGTCGCCAAAATATTAATCGGACATTGAATCTTGATATACCACATTCTTTTTACCATGAGATGTATTGGTTGTTGTGGATCATTTGATCGAATGAAAATGGAATGGGCACACTTGACAATATGAATCACTTACAAGATCAATTCAGACTGACTCTTGTTTGCTTAGAAAATATAGTTCGAAGAATTATATGTGGACCAATCTAGCATAAATTGACACCGATTCCCAAAATTTGGTAACTCCAACTTCATTAACAACCACTTATCTCCTCAAATAATAATGTCGCTGCTCTCCCTTTGAGAGCATACTTTTGTACATGACTTTCATTCCACAGTTATATATAGCTGGATGACAACCACAACTCTGGTGGTCATCATTTTTCTCCTAAAATAATAATAATAATAATAATAATAATAATAATAACTACTTATGAATAGTTGTTTGTCCTACATCCTTTATCTCAAATGCTGGTTCGACTAGTCCATTGACACATTGTTTTTCCTTTTTTAAGAGTTGACACATTGTTCATGGTAAAAAATTTGAGTTATTTAAGTCCCGGAGGGTTGATGGGATGAACCATTAGTTTTCACATACGAGATATCCACCCCAGCCATTATGGGCATATTTGTTCAATTGACACATCTGAAGGAATCAATGTTGGACTTATTGGATCCTTAGCTATTCATGTGAGGATTGGTCACTAGGGATCTATGGAGAGACCGTTTTATAAAATATCAGAAAGATCAAGAGTCGCAGATGGTTTATCTATCACCAAATAGAGACAAATATTATATGGTAACAGCAGGAAATTCCTTGGCCTTGAATTGGGATATTCAGGAAGACCGTCAAGAATTCTTGACTATTTTTTTGAAACGAGAAAGGACGACTAGCAATAAGGTAGTTATCCAGAAGTTCAACTAATAATATTGTGAGTTACAAAAGAAGTTTGATAGAAAGGCCAACAGAAGGCCATGAAGACAAAATGACAACATCACACTACTCAATATCAAAGATGATATCATTATTCCGTGCACCAATAACCACCCACGCTCTTGCAGCCCCGTTGTCGTCGCAGCCAAAAATAGGCAATGAAAGCAGTTGACAAGAGCCACACAGTCATCCCATAAAACGAAAACTCCTATTTCCTAAAGAGAGCGCAAATCCTCCATTCAAGGGTCACACCAGACTGCCTACCCCACTTGGACACTACACGACTTTTGAACAATCGGATTGCGGACACGCTTTCGCTTGACACCACAGGCCTGAACCACCAGAGCAACAATGTCCGAGTCATGCAGGAGTTCAATGTCACCAATTGCAGCTGAATCGCCAGCTACATCCGGCTCAGCTGACACCTCAATGCTCGAGATATTGTTCATCGCGCATGCCCCTAACCCCGGCGTGACCTCCGTGCATGTCCCTGACTCAGCCGAAATCTCCGCCGGCAAGGTCATGGGCTGGGCAGTCCCAAGTCCCAGCAGCGGAGTCAGGGTGAGACTGAGAGGCCAGAAGGCGAACAACACCAGCCTCAGGCCAATGCAGGCGGAGAGCCATGGCGGGAGACCGAGTCAATGGTGGGAGCGCAGCGCCGATAAACTCGCAGGCGGGTACTCTCCCCAGGGATGTTGTGGGTGTGTTTGGCCGGAGTGCATGTCAACCGAACCCGAGGGCTCTGGCGAGACGCGCGTGGGGACCAGTGCGGTGAGGCTGGAGTAGATGAAGGTGGGGTCGCCGACAGGGGTGGAGATGGAAGCGGGTTGGAGGTGATGTGGGTTCGCTGCGGGCTCACCTGGTAAGATGATGCTGCAAGATGTTGGGGGTCAGTGATGAAGAACGGTGATGATGATGGAGGGGGAGACGTCGCTAGTGGAGTCGCACAAGGAGAGGAGATGGTGGAATGGTGGGAGGGTGAGGCAGGTGGGACGCGACCTGGGGGGTGAGAGGGAGATGAAACTAGGTATGGGAACGGACTCATTTTAGAAGTATTTTTCCCTTCCAATATCTTTCTATTGGAGCTTCCCTCATCCCTTTTATTGAGCATAATGATGCAAATCAACTTTAATAAATCCTAATATGCAGCGCCAAGCAGATACATATATACTCACATATATATTTAGGGGAGGGGTAGGAGGAAGGGAAAGGGGTGGAGGGGGATGGGGGAGGTCATATGTTGAGAATTTTGATATATTCATTGCAATTCTCCTAAAACAAAACTTATTTGTGGCAATGCCTTGTGCATGAATTCAAAATCTTGCTTATAACATCAATGTAATTTACACCTTGCAAATAAATCTGAATTATTATGGAGGTCAGTAATCATCCTGTCCCTTTACAAAAAATTTACTACTAGCTTAAGCCCACAAGTAGACTCTCCTTTTAATGCACAAATGGAAAACCATGAGAAATGTCTGAATAATTATCACATAAGTAATTCAAACTCTATTAGAACTCATCTATAAACTTCAATGGAAACAGAACTTTTGCATAAGTAGCAGCCGTCACATGAAGGAGAAACCTTATTTGAAAGATACCATTACTATTTACTATTGTTAGAATGTTCAGCATTTTTTAAGGTGTATAACTGGAAACTTTGGCTAGCCATCCACATTGCAGTAAAAACCAATTATGAAATATACACATATGAAATGAAAAGAAAAATAAAAGAAGCAAAAGATGGAGACACAGCTGCTAAAAAGACAAAAAAAATTACTAGTGTGTCTCCCACCATCCAGTGAAAAAGGATGCTTGATACACAATTCTGCATTCATATGCAATAAACAATTAATTCCTTACCTGCTCCCCTTTGAGATTACTTGCATGCTCAAGTTGACTTCTCAGGGATGCGACAGGTGGAAATCGAGAAAGATCGGATTCAGACTTCCTTTTCTTCTTTGGCTCACTAACTTCTGCAATAAATCACAGAAGAAATTGAGCCGGTTACCTTCAGAAATGCAGACTCTACCAATTAGGTTAAGCACTTCATTGTGTCTACAGGCCACGGGTTGTGTTTGGATGTGCTTTTTGACACAGATATGCGACAACCAATTTGGGGAATAGATGGCTATTTCTTGGGAAAGATTGAAATATGTTGTCTTCGTGGCACTGCCGAATAGATCAGAACATTCAGAAGTAAATTTAAGCCATTTTCTTCGTGACGCTGCACCAAGTCTAAATGTCCAAGAAGAAGAACCAAAATGATATGAACTTCATATTAGTTACTAACAAGCATCCAGTATTTATATGAACAACTCTGTATTATTTGCTAACAGGCATTTAGTACAAACACTGAATTGAAAAGGAACAAAAAATATGTGATTTGTACCCTTGATTGGGCAAACATCCCTTAAAGAATGGGTACTATACATGGGTGTGATGTGACAGCTGGATACTTGGCTTTCTTTTTGAAACATGTAATATCTGTAAGACCACACCAATGCCTACAAAGTCCTATGTGATACAGAACCAAACCAGCAAATCGTACTAAAGAAGTGCACGAACCTGTCTTCTTTTTCTGCACAACAGACTGTCCAGATAGCAGTAAAGCATCTAACTGAGTCAACAACACAGTTGAAGTACTAAAATCAAGTTGCAGAATTCAATGTTAGGCCAAGGACATAAAAATAACACAAAGAGTACAGCATTGATTGCATTGGTTAATTACACTACTGAAAATTATCAAATGTCAAAAAACTAACACAAAATGCAATGGCTTGAGAGTAAGAATCTATAGAAAATGGCCACCTAAAGAACTAGAACATGAAAAAGTAAAGAAAACCACCACAGTCTGCTTTCTTAGGATCCTTTTAAGGGTAAATTTCCTAGGGTCTTAAAGCCTGTTCCTATAGCTAGGAGCATCTTCTGATTCTAGTAGAATTCTTAAAATATTGATTAGATACTCATAATTCAAACGAATATGATTACAAGTTGCTGAAAATGTGTTCATAAATTTCTTAACTGTCAATGACGAAATCGAGACCAAAATGCAATATACAAGAACAAAGTGGACTATATAAGTTTAAGAAACTCAAAGATGAATTTAGGTTCCTTTTAGCATTTGTTGTTTCAGAGATTGGTATTTGAGATGACGGCTTCATCAAATTTAATACACGACATGATTCTTAGCATTTTCCATTTGAAATCCTATAATACATAAGAGAATGACACTGTATAGTTCTTATTGTTAATTTGGACTCTGATAATCTAACACGCAATAGTTAATCAGCTCTAATGGACAAACAGACTCAAACAACTTAATCAGCAGCTTACATTTTGCATGTTGTATGTACATCTCCTCAATTAAATATTTGCTAATAACATCAAGCAAAGAAAAACAACCAATGTTCTGATACTACTTTTCTTTTGGTTTTTCACAAATAAAAGTTACTATATGTGAAAGTGACAAAAAGTGCCATCTAAAGGGAACCATGGTGGACATCCAGAAATAAAGAAATTTGGTGTGAGTGTGATAAGTATCAAATGTGAAAAGAAACAAACTTTCAGATGAATAATTAAATGTCAATGATATATCATCCACCTTTTTCCCCTCAACAAACCAATTGTGTGCCAACGTCAACTAGATTATGCTCTCCAGCTTGTTCCTAAGGGTTAGCAGGTTAATGCAAAAAACTATTAACGTGACCATGAAGTCCGTAATCAAATAAAATGTCGTAGATTCAAATTGATTATCAAGAAACTTGCACATTGATAATTATCCCATGCACTACCAAAATAATTCAAGACATTAATGTATCTTGCTTATGCATACCTTACTTCAGTTTCAGAAAGATCTTTTGCACGAGTATACAAGGACCGAAGCTTGTTTAAAATGGTGTCCCCTGATTTCTCAATCACTTCTGGAGCTAATGACACAAAAGAAAAGTTTGGTTCAGTTTGAAATGCAAAAAAGAAGTAACAGATTGACAGGTAGAATTGACAATAAGAACGCATCTAATTGGTATCATCATTCTTCATCTGTCATTAATAGTGCCAAGTGAATTTCATTGATTGACGTTGAGGACAATTTGACATGTAGCTCTGAACGTATTAACCTGGTTGTTATTAGATGCGCACTTTGCGCTGTAATTTCATTTAGATACATAAGAAAATTAGCTACATTTAGTTAAGTGGTTAAGCAAACAAATTTCCTAATGTTTGGGTACATGCCTTCTCGTAGGTTTCCAAGACTTGCTTGCATAAATAAATTAATCACTTTTTTTCAATGTCTCGAATTTAAACATTTCCATATGTTTAAATGACTGATGAAACCAATGAAACATCTTGGTACTGCATTAATCCTACTTTAGACAGCTCTTTTAAGACAGTCAACACTACTATAATCGACAACCAAACAGACCAGGTCACTATAATTACTAGTCACTGGAAAAAAAACAATGAAAGGGAATGGAAAAGGAATACAGAACTTTCCTTTCACCAGTGATCACGGTGACCATAATCGAATCCGAACTACGTATCACTGCTAAGAATGGAATGGGGAAAAGAAGAAAGCAGAAGAATTCTGCGAATGAGATGCAAAATTACTGGACTGGAGCTTCTTGTGGATTTTGTTTATCTCCTGGATGACCTCCTCCAGGTCCTTGCGCAGCTGATCAAGCTCCTTGGATTTCTCCAGCAGCACGCTGATCTCCACAGTAGTCATCTCTCCCTCCCTTTTCCTCGTCCCACGGACCCTCCCTTCCCTGTCTGCTTGCTTCCTCCCTTTGCTTATTGTTGCAGATTCGTCATCATCAACGTCGATTTCTCGGAAATCAGCAAAATATGGAAACTGAAAGCAAATTAGGGATTCCAATTTGAAATTTTCTGTTCCAATCGATCCTTCCCGCAATTCAAGACAACAACTAGAGCGTAAAATCAACTAATATATCAAATCTTCTACAAAAGAAAAAAAGAAGAAAATAAAACGGTTGGATTACCTCGCGAGCCCTATTTCATACTCGTCACTAGTCTCGCTGTTGTCGTCGATAGGCCGTCGCATAACTCTTTACCTGCCAACAGTTGCTTCCACTGTCGAGGGAAGAGAGAGAAAGAGAGGGGAAGTTGTTTTCCTTTTCGCTGCACAATTATTTTTTTTATTTTTTTTATTCTCCTTTTATTATTTTGTAGAGAAATAAGTTCACGAATAACGAGAGCCTTTTTTTTCTTTTTACTTGGGTGATACCATTATTGTTATTTTAAAAATACGAGCCCTTGGAGAACAAATCACTTTAAATGGTCATTTTTCTTTTCATCGTAACGGCCATATCTAGAGTGATCCAATAAATATCTAAATAAGATAATTTTTAATATATATTGATAATAAAACTACTTTATGAAGAAAATATTGTTAAAATAATTATAACTAATTATATTCCTCTTAGTTTCATTTCTTCAAAAATCATGTTTGCACTAGGTGAAAATAAAGAAAATTTGAAGCTTGAAAAAAAATGAATTCAACAATCTTACCAATCATTTCTTAAAAAATAATCCCAAATTTTAGATTGAGATCCCGAATCATTGTAAGATTGCACGATATTGATAATCTTGCCTAGAAGAATAAATAAAATATGATTAGTTAAATGCTAATGAATCGAACGTTGGATCCACCTAAACAAGTGGCAATGTCTTTGAAATCATATTTTCTCGTCGTCTTCTAAGAAGATTGTTTATCAAGTTCTTCATCAACGGAAAAATAATAGTTTCTTCTTAATATATTTTTCCTCAAATCGTTGATATTCTTTTACCTGTTTTTTTGTAATATTTAATTGTTGGGACATAGTATTATATTTTAATAATATAAATATTAAGTACTTAATATTATTATTTAATGTACGAAACGAATTTAATTTATAATACGTAATTTTATATAATTAAATTTTACTTATTTGACTATGTTATTTATTAAAAATCGAATAGAAAAAAATTATATATGGGTATTCCATGCATCACTAATTACTTCATTGCATAACTACCTAAAAAATTATGTTTAACAAAGTGTAGTGCCAAAAAAAAAAGTGAAATATATAATTTTTTGCACTAAATTCTTACTTAATATTTGGTTATATATTTATTAGATTTTAGTTTAGAGGTGAATAATAGAAAATTATATTATTTTTTGAGATAATAAACAATTATTTCATTAAAAAGATTATATTTAAAATAATGCATGTCTATCAAATTGACAATAATAAGTTTGAATGTTTGGAGAAAAAAGATTGAATGTTCAATTCAAAAGTTTTGGACTTTCGAAACTGCAAAAGAAAAAAACTGGTTGAAACATTCGATCTAGGGTTGGAAATAAGTCGAGTCGTTCGTGAGCTACCCGTGGCTCGACCTATTTTTGACCTAGCTCGACTTAGTTTATTATTAAGATAGGTCAGGCTGAAATATATAAAAAAAAGCTTAAGTTCTTAAAGGAACTTAGTCTCTTAATAATTGCCTAATCTTATATCCTATCGGGCCAAGATATATTAATATGTTATATTTTATGTATAATTTAATATATATATATATATTATTTATTTTTTAAATCTTTAATTTTGAATTCAATATTGCTAATTTTTGTTATATGTTCGAAAAAAGTAAATTAGTAATATCTCTTTTATTTAGTTCATATTTATTATTTTTTAATAAATAAAATTTATTATATTTAATCTAGTATGCCATCGGCTTGACAAGCTAATATGCTAGGTCGGGCATTAAAAACTAATCAAACAAACCAGGCTAAACTTATGTTCATGACTTGTTATATACTATAGGTCATATTTAAATATTTTTATTTTATAGCAGGTTTGGCATATTTAAGTGAAAATCTAGCTCAGCCTAGCTCGTGTCCAGCTCTAATTCGATCCAATATTGAGGATCTCCAAATCTTCTAAAGACAAAACAACTCCCAATCTATATCTATATATATATATAAAGCTGATGCATTGGGATCATCCTCAAGCTTCCACTATCATTTATCTTTTCCTTCTATTTTTTGAGTTTTTATTTGTTTTAAACTCATACGTTAGAAACTAACCCATTAAACTTTTGATGTTATTAGCCTAATTACTATCTATTAAATATATTGCCATTTATTGTAGCTTAATCATTATTTATTGCTCTCTCTCCGCATTCTTTTTCGTTTTTGCTAACAACCATTCGAAGAATTAATAACGTTTTCGAAACTCTTTCTCGCGCGCAAATTTTGCGCTCTCTCTCTCTATTCGAAGAATTAATAAGTTTTCTAAAAATGAATGTCATGTTGCACTGTCTCTCTCTCATGGAAGGTTTCATTTTGCTCTCTATCTCTCACTCACTCATTACGCTTCTTCGTCTCCCGCTGGCAGCGTTTAATGTTTTCTTCAAATCTCTCTTTATCTCTCACAAAAGACCTCCTTTATATACCCTCTCCTCTGCTGCCTCCTCATTCTCCAGCCCACACATCGATCGATTCCATTCCTCTTCTTCCATCCGCCATGGGTTCCGTCCACCATCGATGCACGCCCGATGTCCATGTGGCGCCTTCGACACGTGAGTCTGTCAAGAATTCAAACAGGAAGAAGAATTTGGGGGGAAGGAAAAATGTCACAGCTCCAACCGCCGAGACTCCGATCCCATTTCTATTTATATGAAAGTTGTATCTGATATGTACACTGATATGTATATAGCTATACTTACAAGTATCAGTGATATGAAAGTAATATGATACAACTGCTACAGACTAATGTTACATACTATCTGATATATCCAGATAACAAGACTAACAGAATTAACTGTCAAGACTCAACACTCTCCCGCAAACTAGGCTTGGTATACAATCGACATGCCTAGTTTGGTGAACAAATAACTATGTTGCTTCCCACTCAAAGCCTTAGTGAAGATATCTACCAGCTGCTCTGTAGTATGAACATAATTGGTTTTAATCAGCCCAGCTAGAATAAGTTCACGAACAATGTAACAATCAACGTCAATGTGTTTAGTTCGCTCGTGAAAAATAGGATTGGATGCAATGTGAATGGCTGTATTGTTATCACACTGAATTTGAATTGGTTTAGAAATATGAATACCCAACTTTGAAAAAAGACGATCAAGCCATATGATTTCAGCAGAAAGGCTTGACATGCTGCGATATTCAGACTCAGCAGACGATTTTGACATTGTTTCTTGCTTCTTCGACTTCCAAGACACCAAAGCATCACCAAATTTAACGCAGAAACCAGACACAGATCTTCTAGTAAGGATGCAAGTAGCCCAATCAACATCACAAAGACCAAATAAAGAAGTTGTACCATCGATAGGAAAGAAGAGGCCATTGCCTGGATTCTTCTTCAAATACTTCACCACTCGAGAGGCAGCCTCCATATGAGACTATTTTGGAGAGTGCATGAATCGACTCAAATGTTGAACTGCGAAAGAAATATCAGGCCGAGTAATTGTCAAGTAAATCAGTCTACCAAGGAGCCTCTGATAAGTGCCTGGATCTGACATTAGTGGATCATAAACAACAAGTGGAAAAATAGCATCATATTCTACTGTTAAGTTTCAAGTTAAGATCTAGAGGTGCTTTTGAGACTTTGGCAGCTGAAACTCCAGAATCAGCGATAAGATTGATAGCATATTTCTTTGATTGAGTATAATGACCTTATCTGAACGCATAACTTCCAATCCCAAGAAAAATTTAAGGTCTCCAAAATCTTTGATACCAAAATGAGAAAACAAGACATCTTTAGCCTCTTGAATTAGTGCAGAATTATTGCTAGTCACTATGATATCATCCACATATACAAGGAGAACTACCAAGCATTGACCTGATTTCTTGATAAACATGGAATAATCTGAATGACTTTGCTGAAATCCTGTAGAAATGAGAGTTTGTGTGAGTTTTATATTCCATTGCCTTGAAGCTTGCTTAAGTCCATAAAGAGATTTTTGTAGTCTACAAACTTTATGAGAAGAGGACTTCCCTGGACTACAAAAACAAGGAGGAAGGTGCATAAATACTTCCTCAAAAAGGTCCCCATTGAGGAAGGTATTATTGACATCGAGATGAAACAAAGGCCAAGACTGTCAAGCAGCAATGGCTAGAAGACATCTGATAGTAACCATTTTGGCAACAGGAGAGAAAGTTTCTTTGTAATCTATACCCTCTAATTGAGTAAATCCTTTGGCAACCAACCGAGCCTTATATTTAACAACCTCACAATTGGAACTCAGTTGGACTTTATAAACCCATTTGCAGTCAATGGCTTGTTTGCTAGGGGGAAGATCAACAAGATCCCAAGTGTGATTAGCTTGGAGAGCATCCATCTCAAGTTGCATGGCATCAACCCAATTGGGATCCTTGGCAGCCTGAGCAAAAGTTGTAGGCTCGTGAACAACATTCAGGCAAGTAACAAAGGCAAAATATTGAGGTGAAATATGATCCAGAGAAATTCCATCTAAAATAGAATAAGAACTAGTAGAAGTATGAACAAAATTCAAAACATAATCATGCAGCCAGTTGGGAGGCTTAATAAGTCGTCGAGGATGAGTAACAACATTAGAAGGCTAAGAAGAAACAATATCAGACTGTGAGGGAAGAGCATCAGAAGCAGAAGAGGGAGATTTTGATGGAGAAATAATAGGAGAAAGACTTGGAGGATCTGAGGGAGGAGCTGAGAACCCATAATCAGAATAATATATAACAGGGTGAGAAACATTCAGTTTATCTGTGGAAGACTAAGAATGCAGCAAAGGAAAAATATCCTCATGAAAAATCACATCTCGACTGACAGAAATCTTCTTGGCGTCTAAGTTCATCAGTTTGTAACATTTTTGGACATCAGAATATCCAAGAAACAAGGAAGGAGTAGAGCGGGCAGAAAACTTATCTCGATTGAGTAAGTTGGTGCAATAGCACAGGCACCCAAACACCCTGAGATTAGAAAGATTGGGAACTACTCCAAAAAGAGTTTGATAAGGACTGATATCAGACAAAACAAAGAGTGGTGTGCGATTGATAATGTAAGTTGCAGTGAGAATACAATTACCCCAGAATTCTAGTGTCAAATTGGTCTGAAACTTTAAAGCATGAGCAACTTCAAGGAGGTGTCGATGCTTCCTCTCTACAACACTATTCTGTTGAGGAGTATAGACACAAGAAGTCGGATGTATAATGCCTTTGATTGCAAAAAAAGAGTTACAATCAGAATTGATGAACTCTGAACCGTTATCAGTTCTGATCACTTTAATTCTGTTAGCAAACTGATTTTCAATTAAGTTGACAAATTGCTTTATATATTGAACATCATCACACTTGAATTTGAGGAGGTATATCCATGACATACGAGTAAAGTCATCAACAATGGTGAGAAAGAAACGAAAGCCATCATAGGTGGAATGCTAATATGGTCCCCAAATATCCATATGAACCACCTCAAAGGGAAACTTAGTTACAGTAGTGTTGTTTGGAAAAGCAAGTCATGTTTGCCTTGACATATGACAAACTTTACAATGACATTTGATATCAAAATGTTCAACATTTAGGAAATCAAAAATTTTCATTCTAGGATAAGGGATATGTCCCAAATGACAATGCCATAATCTGAGTTTACTGTCATCACCACATTTAGCCTCAGTAGCAGCCACCTTGCCTTGGATATGAAAAACCTTCTGAACTAGTTCTGGATGAATTAAGAAGTACAGGCCATTGTCCTTTTTATCAATCCCCTTGACTAGCTCAGTGAAGATGTAATATCCCTAAGTTAATCATGCATGATTAGTTGTATGAATGTGATGTTATATTATCTTATTGATAATCTCTATGAATGTGATGTTAAGACTTACACTTCAATATCAACTAAAGTGCGAAAGCGATGAGAATTTACTTTAAGGCATGAAAATGTGATTTTCAGAAAAGTAAAAATTTGGAAAATTAAAGTCCCGGTAATTGTTCCTATATATGAAAGAATTCTAAATGTGATTTTTAAGAATTTTTAGGAGGTGTATGAGTTAGGTAAAATGTAGACACAAAATCAAAAAATTTGTGAAATTGCAATTTTTGTTCTTCGGACAAAAATTTAGATTTCGATTCCTTAGTTATTTATTTTTCTAAATATTTTATTTGAATCCAAATGGGGGGTAGTTTCTTATTTACATGTAATGGATAAATAAATACATAAATAAAAAATGCAAAAGCCATTTACTTAAATGGCATTACATGTGAATAAGCCATATAAACAAGAGTATTTTTGGAAAACTGGTTTCCACCACTTGAAGTTGGTTCCCCCCTTCCTTTTAATACTTATCCTTTCACCCTTTACTACATTCTTCTGCCCTATTCACCACCCTTGGCCGAAATTAGAAAAAGAGAAGGTAGAAGACACCATACTACATGATTGAAGCAAATTAGAAAAAGGAGAAGGGGCAACTAGGGTTTTAAAGTTTGGTAAGTTCCTACTTCATTTTCTTTGGATTTTAACTACATAATTCTTAATTAGGATGACTCTGAACCTTTCTTATCCATATATTTTCGGATTTTACTTGAACATGGGGCAAAACACATGTTGTTCATGGGTAAGATTAACCCTAGCCATGTTCAATTGATTCACGAATCTTTAGCTACATAATTTCACACCTTCGAGTGATCCAAAAATTATGAAATTTATTCTGATTGATCCCCTATAGTCTACTTTCATTGATATGTGAAATCAAGTTAAAATGATTTCTGTAGACAAAGTTATGCTCGTATCTTTAAAGTACTATCACTCCGTCCGCCGAAGTTGCTACCCGAATTTGTAAATTATGTATTAAATTCAATATGTCATGAAATTATTTGATAATTTAGGGTGTTATAGATATTAATGTTAGGTTTCATTTACAATTAGAATCACTAGAAAATGATATATGTAGCGAACGTTATAAATATTTTACCGAGCCTTACTCAGTCTGTTAGAATGGAGCTTAGGGCAGATGATGCTAGTATTGGTTAATTTTATTATGCTCAGTACAGATAGAGAGAAATTTAAATAATTTTATGACTTGCACCCTAGGTTGTTTACAATTTGGGAAAATTAAAATTACTAGAACATGGAATGTTTATTATTTTATATAAATCATAAAATTAAGGTTACTCAATCTGTCAGGACATAGAAATAACATAAAAGTTAGGCTGAATGTTGATTTTCATGAGAGCAAACCATAATGAAATAGGAAATGAAACTTTTACAGATGAATATATATGTAATATGAAACTAAAGAAAATTTGAATGATGTCATTTAGTCATGCATATAAGAAAATATGGATTTTTCTTTACTATGTGTGCAATTTGTCATATTATTAGGTCAATCCTTATGCTAAATAGTTACTTAAGTTATAAGAGTAAATACTTAAGATTCATATACCCTTTGCAATTAATGATGTTTCATGTGTTATAGGCTTGTGCTCATATCATAGTAGTAATGTGTTCTTTACTATTATTGTTATAGGAGTAGAAGAGTAAAGTAGTGAAAGGGAAAGGAAAACATTTTGTTAGCCCTCATAAGTAAGTTGGTTTCTCCTACTCTATGTTTTCACCTCTATTGAATTTGGTGTGACATCGATTGTTATATGTATTAAATATATTTTGGTTAGGTTATGAATTGATTTCAACAAATGCAACTATGAAAAATATATATGATTGATTGTATGATTGCACATTTGAAATGCATATGTGATATGATATGAATGGATTACGAGAAGTGCAATCTTGTTCCATTTGAAATGATTGATCGAGTGATGGTATAATTGAAAAGCATATGTGGTATGTTAAGGATTGATTTAATAAAATGCAATCCTATTCCGTTTGAATCGGTGTTCGACATGATTCATCTTCTGATATTTGAGTTACAAGATATGGTTAATCATTTGATCTTTGATATCAAATTGTTATATGATAAATCATGCATCTGCATCTGCATATGTGATGGTTGGAACTAAGTGCTACATCGCTGATCACGATGGGAACCACATCTAGAATCCAATGCATCATTTTTGTTCCCAAAATATGGAATGAGATAGACTGGAGCTAAGTGCCATACGGAGCTAAGTGCTACATCATGGGGAGTCGTGATGGGAGCCACCTCTAGAATCCGTAGAGGCCACCTCTAGAATCCACTTATCACTATATGATTGTTCTCCAAAAGGGATGAGGTAGAATGGAGCTAAGTGCTACATTGCCGATCACGATGGGAGCCACTTCTAGAATCCACCTATCGACCACTGGCCAGTTGGTGATTCGTGCATACATATGAGAGTGTTGCATTGCATACACATGCTTAATATATTTAAGTGACAATGAATGTAAATTGAGTGTAATGATTATGATTGGGATGTTATATATGTATGTAGTAAATGTATGAAGATATAGACATTGATATTATGATTATTGCATGCTTTTCTATGTCCCTCCAAATTAATTAGTTGCTAACACATAGGCTATGAGTTATCAACTTACTGAGCTATTTTAGTTCATTCTGTTGTTTCTAATATTTTTCAGATAATTCTTGGGAATCATACGAGATGATATTATTTGAAGGGTTCGTGGTAAGATGGAAAGATTTGAGTCCTTCGTATCCTTCTATTAGGATGTCGAAGGATTTAGTTATGTACAATTCATATGTATTATTTTGTAAGAAGGCAAAAACATTTTGTGAAATGTAAAACTTAAGGATTATTGGTTTGCTCTGAAGGATCATCATAAATTGTGTAATTTATTTTATGATATTTTCATTCTTATGTATGTTGTAAAAGGAAAGAGTAAATTACATCACGTTTTCGCATTTCTTCATAATTTTATTTGATCGTCCGTAATGAGTCGCGAACTCTAGTTTAACTCGCGGGTTAAATTGGGGTCGTGATAGAAGAGGTCCTGAAATATGCAAAAATCAGGATAGAAAGTCACTGTACAGCAAATTTATTGAGTGAACTTTGACACATAAAGCAAATTGTATTTGAATTCTGGAATATATAAGACTTTTGTAATGCTTTGCTGGTCATTAATATGACATTTGCCAATATGTGAAATATGAGCAAAATTTCCATTAGGCAACTTGACAATTTTAGCATATGATAGTTGTTGGACATCATACAAACAGGAGATGTCAGACACCATGTGATCAGAGGCACCTGAATCAATTATCAATTTGGCCTTAGATGACCTAAAATTGAAAAACTAATTACCTGCCATATTAGTTGTGCTATCAGTGATGATATTATCCTTATTGAGAATTTTAAGAATCTGTTGATACTGATATGTTGTTATAGATTGATTTGATCCACTAGTAGAAGTATGAGCCTTTAACCCTTCTACACTTGTGGAATGAGAAATATCAGAAAAGGCATTTTCTGCTGAATGAACTGTGTTAGTCTGCCTCTAATTTCTGGAAAATTTGAATCCAGGTGGGAAACCAATGATCCTATAACATTGTGCCTTGGTATGTCCAGCCTTATGACAATGATCACATATCACATTTTTATTTTTCTTATTGTTCTGACTTGAGTTAGCAGCATTCTGGCGTACTGAATTTACTTTTGGAGAGCTATTTTTTCTCTGTTGTTCTTCTTCTAACAGCATAGCATACACTAGGTTTTCAAGGGGAAATGGTCTCATTAGAATGATTTGTGAACGAACAGCAACATATGATTCATTTAACCCCATCAGAAATTAAAATACTTTTAATTGTTGAAAATATAACACATTTTCAGGATTTGGAATACCTAGCATGGGAATTACACTACATAAATCCTCTCAGTAGATTTTCAATTTAGTATGATATTCATTAATACTTTGAGAATTCTGTGTGAACATAGTGATTTCTTTATGCAATTGATACATACGTGAAGCCCCAATCCGTTCAAACCTCTCCTTCAAATCTTTCCACACGATACGAGCTTCAGATACATATGCAATACTCCCAAGAAGTCCCTCAGAAACCGTGGAAATGATCCAAGAAAGAAGCAGCTCATTCTGTTATTTCTAATATTTTTCAGATAATTCATGAGAATCATGCGAGATGATATTATTTGAAGGGTTCGTGGTAAGATTGAAAGATTTGAGTCCTTCGTATCCTTCTATTAGGATGTCGAAGGATTTAGTTATGTACAATTCATATGTATTATTTTGTAAGAAGGCAAAAGCATTTTGTGAAATGTAAAACTTAAGGATTATTGGTTTGCTCTGAAGGATCATCATAAATTGTGTAGTTTATTTTATGATATTTTCATTCTTATGTATATTGTAAAAGGAAAGAGTAAATTACATCACGTTTCCGCATTTCTTCATAATTTTATTTGATCGTCCGTAATGAGTCGCGAACTCTAGTTTAACTCGCGAGTTAAATTGGGGTCGTGACAGAAGAGGTCTTGAAATATGCAAAAATCGGGATAGAAAGTCACTGTACAGCAAATTTATTGAGTGAACTTTGACACAGAAAGCAAATTGTATTTGAATTCTGGAATATATAAGACTTCTGTAATGCTTTGCTGGTCATTAATATGACATTTGCCAATATGTGAAATATGAGCAAAATTTCCATTAGGCAACTTGACAATTTTAGCAGATGATAGTTGTTGGACATCATACAAACAGGAGATGTCAGACACCATGTGATCAGAGGCTCTGAATCAATTATCCATTTGGCCTTAGATGACCTAAAATTGAAAAACTGATTACCTGCCATATTAGCTGTGCTATCAGTGATGATATTATCCTTATTGAGAATTTTAAGAATCTGTTGATACTGATCTGTTGTTATAGATTGATTTGATCCACTAGTAGAAGTAGGAGCCTTTAACCCTTCTACACTTGTGGAATGAGAAATATCAGAAAAAGCATTTTCTGTTGAATGAACTGTGTTAGTCTGCCTCTAATTTCTAGAAAATTTGAATTCAGGTGGGAAACCAATGATCCTATAACATTGTGCCTTGGTATGTTTAGCCTTATGACAATGATCACATATCACATTTTTATTTTTCTTATTGTTCTGACTTGAGTTAGCAGCATTCTGGCGTACTGAATTTACTTTTGGAGAACTATTTTTTCTCTGTTGTTCTTCTTCTAACAACATAGCATACACTAGGTTTTCAGGGGGAAATGGTCTCATTAGAATGATTTGTGAACGAACAGCAACATATGATTCATTTAACCCCATCAGAAATTGAAATACTTTTAATTGTTGAAAATATAACACATTTTCAGGATTTGGAATACCTAGCATGGGAATTACACTACATAAATCCTCTCAGTAGATTTTCAATTTAGTATGATATTCAGTAATACTTTAAGAATTCTGTGTGAACATAGTGATTTCTTTATGCAATTGATACATACGTGAAGCCCCAATCCGTTCAAACCTCTCATTCAAATCTTTCCACACGATACATACGTGAAGCCCCAATCCGTTCAAACCTCTCCTTCAAATCTTTCCACACGATACATACGTGAAGCCCCAATCCGTTCAAACCTCTCCTTCAAATCTTTCCACACGATACGAGCTTCAGATACATATGCAATACTCCCAAGCAGTCCCTCAGAAACCGTGGAAATGATCCAAGAAAGAAGCAGTGCATTACACCTTTTCCACTGGAAATGCAATGTTTGATCGAACTATTCCATTCTGCATGAACCGTCTATAAATCCTAACTTGTTCTTGGCTAGGAAGGCATTCAGAAGAGATTGACTCCACATCGAATAGATTTCTGAACCATTTAAACGTATAGGAACTAATACGAGGCCAGGTAGATCCGAAGGATGAAAATACAAAGGATGTGCAAGATCTAAGACAAGATTTGCGAAGAAGTTGCAGAATTTAGAGAATCGGTCATTTATGAACCAAAAAATAGAAAGAATCACAGTAGGGTCTTAGAAGAGCAATCGTTCAGCAATAAGAGTAAGAAACTTGATTGCAAACAAGGTTCAGAGAGCAATCGTAATGTAATAACATGAAATCGAAAAACCTGATCGCGATATCGTCCTGAGATTTACAGCACATATGAGAAAACCTCAGGAAACGATCTCCAATGCTCCAGGATCTGCAACTTGCTCTGATACCATGTCAAGAATTCAAACAGAAAAAAGAATTTAGGGGGAAGGAAAAATGTCACAGCTCCAACTGTCGAGACTCTGGTCCCATTTCTATTTATATGAAAGTTGTATCTGATATGTACACTGATATGTATATAGCTATACTTACAAGTTATCAGTGATATGAAAGTAATGCGATACAATTGCTACAGACTAATGTTACATACTATCCGATATATCCGAATAACAAGACTAACAGAATTAACTGTCAAGACTCAACAGAGTCGCGCCATTCTTCTCCCTCGCCCACTGCCTTGCGGTCGCTGCGCCGGACCCACCTTCTCCTCCTTCAACTCCGCACGCTCCAACTCCTCCCTCCGACGAGGGGCCACCTCTAAGGATGCAACGGCGAACCTCCAGATGTGGAGGATAGGCGCTCGGAAGGGTACGACACAACAGCCCACCACCCGAGGATGAGGTGAGGCTTTTCCTGGCCTTTATTGTCGCGAGGCAGCCGTCGCGGTGAAGGGTGGAGGGGGCAAGGCGATCAGCTGTGTGGTCAAAGACGCCTTCCTGTGGTTCACCCGAGGCCTGGCGGCAAACATAGGTGTGCCCTTGATTGCTCTGTGGATTGGCGCACCTCGGAGGTGCTGTGTCGCTAGTTCCTTGTGGGAGGTGAAGGTAATGATGCACGTAATGTAACTTCCTCTCATGCATGCTTCCTATTTATTATCAAAAGTATGTATTATTTTGACTAAAGAAATGCTACTTTGGTAATTCTAGGCAATGATTTCATAATCCAAATTTAGTCGGAAAACCTACATTAAGAACGAAGAGTTTTAAAAACGATGAAAACTGTTGTTTCGGATTTGAACAATAAAGAAATATTTTTTCCTTTCTCACTTTAGAAAATTATTTGTCATTATAATTAATATAAATTTTTATATTTATACATCAAGTATTATTGTATCTTATGAGTTGACAATATTGTAATATTTATTTTTCAGTAAGAGCATTTTTTTTATTGCCATCTTATTAGAACTTATATGAAATATACTTATATAATTTTATACACATTATAAATGTTGAAAACATATAAATGTATATATGATTTATACAAATTGATTGTACGTAATTAGTGCTTCGCCGGGTTCTTTTAGCATATGGCAAAAAAATAAATAAGACGACTCTTTGAATGAAATGTCGTCGGCGGCGACGGACTCGACGTAAGATGCGACAACAGGGTCGATATGGGCCCGGGTCAAGCAATGTGGCGGAGAGGCCACAAGCATCGGCCGTCTAACCATGCAAGTGGCGGCGGTGGACCATCTCCAGTATGGATATGAGGTGGCCGGCACCGGGAATGGGCATGAACACGAGCTTGGCATTTGCCATTGTTAAGCACTGAAGCTTCTGCATACTTTGTGGTGTTGATCAAATGCAAGTGTTCATTGGTTTATTATATACAAAAAAACTTTGATGGGTTTCAAGGCGATAAGGTGGAAGGATGAAGACGTTGGTTTGCTATACAATTTTATTAACTCAAAATTGTGTTAATTGTCTAAATAACCTGATGGTGCATATTATTAACGTAAATTTGAACCTTTGTTTTACTATTAATATTTGCATGTTTGCTATTTGGTATGCCTATTTTACGTGATATTTTTTACCCAAATAAAAGTAATAGAAATTTATCTGTATATGGTTAATATTAGTTTTACTATTTAAGGAAGAAATTAATTAGTAATAGATATCTAAAAGTTCCGGAATTAGCATGGCAGATCAATTATAACAAGAAATGTAATGAAAAAATCATTGTAGTGGACAAGTCCAATTTTAGCTGAGTTTTCAACTATACAGTCTAAGTACTTCTTATACATCTTATATTTATATAATTCCATGAACCAAGCATATTTATCCTATCTCTATTATTCATTATCTTTTTTTCTTCTTTTTTGAATTATTTTATATTTATCTTTGAGATTATCATAACTTAAGTATATTAATTATTTTAAAATTTAAAAGTCATATATTTTTATCTACTTAACTCCATTAATTGTTTTTTATTGATATGAAGAGTTATAATTATTTAAAATTTGAAAAATCACATATGTTAACATATGACATTTGATTTATGTTAATCATTTGTGTATTAAATTAATATCATGATTAAATGTCCACATATTACATATTGACTCTTTAGATTTTATTAAATTATTTATTTATAATAATATATAAATGCATCCTTAATTAATATGTATTAAATTTAACATCATGATTAATTTTTCATAAAATACAAGTTATTTTTTATATTCCACTATTTTTTAATAATAAAGATAGTAATATATAAATGCATAATCCTCCATCCATTTTTCGTTTTCTACTTTTTTGAATTATTTTAATATTTCTTTTGACATTATTCATTATGATAACTTAAGTATATCAATTATGATAATTTAAGTCTATTAATTATTTCTTATATTTGTATAATTTCATGTATCAAGAACTTCTATCCTTCCTCCATTTTTCATTATATTTTTGCTTATTTTTGAATTATTTTAATATTTCTCTTTGATTTCATGCATTATAGTAACTCAAATTTATTAATTATAATAACTTAAGTCTATTAATTATTTTAAATTTAAAAAGTCATGTATTTTATATCTATTTAATTCCATTAATTATTTCTTATTCATATGAAGAGTCATAATTATTTTGAATTTGAAAGATCACATATGTTAAATGTATGATCTTTTATTTATATTATTAATCTGTGTATTAAAATTTAATATCATGATTAAATGTTCACATATTACATATTGATGCTTTACACTTCATTATTTTATTTATTTACAATAACAAATAATAATATATAAATGCATCCTTAATTAATGTGTATTAAATTTAGCATCATGATTAAACTTTCATAAAATACAAGTTGAATTTTTTTATATTCTATTTTTTTTGTAATCATAAAAATACTAATACATAAATCCCCTCACGAATGAATGGTCGGTCTAGCCTTGTATCATCCTTCCTTTATACTTTTATTTTATTTTCTCTCCTTTTTTGAGGTATTTTATTATTTCTCTTTGACTTCATTCATTATGATAATTTAAGTCTATTAATAATGATAACTTAAGTCCATTAATTATTTTTTAATTTAAAAATCATATATTTTATATCTACTTAACCCCCTTTATTAATTTTTTATTAATATGGAAAGTCACAATTATTTTGAATTTGAAAGATCGCATATCTTAAAAATATGACATTTGATTTATGTTAATCTTTTCTGCATTAAATGTTAATATCATAATTAAATGTTCATATATTACATATTAATTCTTTATATTACATTAATTTTTTTATAAATATTATATCCATGATAAATAATTAATATTATTGCATCTTTGTCAATTGCCCGAAACGCAAAGTGTTTCCCTAGTGATAACATGTTTCAAAACATCCTGAGGTACAAAGCATGCGTCCAATTTTTATTCAAAAAATGCAAAATGACTAATTTTAAAAGGCAACGTCCATTTCAAGAATTGAATGCTAATTAAAAAAATCCAAGATAGATCAAGAAAAATATGGCTTCAAAGGAGAATTATTTTACTAATAGCAAATACATTTGTGCATTCAAGAGACCCTTTGAATAAAATTTATAAATAGATCCTTTATTCTCTTTACCTTTCTCTTTATCTTTTTGTGAGCTTTATATTGTAAAAGAGGAAATTAACTGTGATTTTTTTTTTGTTGTTGTAACTTGCATATTAGCATGTGATTATTTTCTTGATGAAAAAAAGTGTAGTGAGCTAAGCTCTGCGCTATAAATGGTGCATTTCGAAGTGTAAAAGGATGGGTGAAGTTTATTAGGAGGAGAGGTTACACTATCTTTCAAATCCCAAGAGAAAACAGTGTAAAAAGTTTCTTCTTTTATCCTATTTGAAACTAATCACAAGAGAGCTAGTGGAAATAACTGATGGTGTGGAGATTAACAAGTCGAAATGATAACACAGGGTGAGAGTTGTCCACAAATATCTTTCCCTTTGTGTTTGTTCTTATTGTGTTGCATTATAAATTTGTTAAATTTATATTGTTCTTTCACTCTTTATTTGGCAAATGATTGCATCACTTCTATTTCTTTTCTCGTTCCGTCATGCAAATGAGGAGCGCGTGCCGTGCAATCAAATATTATCTACACAATGGAATAAAATGTTCATCTCCTATTTTGTTCTCCTATTTTATTCATATACAGCGGAAACAAAAAGCAGAGCCTTGGAGCTATAAAAGCATAAAAGTAGGATCATTAAGCAACAGCATAGTAGCGAATCACAAGCCATCAAGGGGTATAAGGCACGAACTGTATTTAGTATCATGTCAGTGGTTTGGTGAGACCAAACATTTAATGGGAACATTAAACTGCTGATTAATGTATAAGGCAAACAAAATATGAAGAAATCTATAATCACAAGTCAACAACAACAATAAAGCCTTATCTCACTAGGTGGAGTCGACTACATGAATCATACGACGCCATTCCGCTCTATTAGTAAATATTCGTTGATTCATGTTCATAAGATTCGACAAGATTTTACGCTGGCTGTCGGAGCCTAACACAACCCTCCTCCTTTATCCGGGCTTGAAACCAATTATAAAACATAGGCGGAGTTCTATAATCCCAAGTCAATGGGACAAAAAATAATCAAAAGAGCAGTATAGTTTTGACACAGCTCATTGTAATAGATTTTCTACCTGCAGCAATGGAAAAACATTAACTGCTTAACCTGGTATCTTTTTTTCCTATTTCTTGGCTCCAGTATCATACATGATGTACTATTTTCATTGCTTACACTCTGATTCTAACTAACAAGCAAGAATGATAGATATGCTTCACTTAATTACATTTAGCCTACTTATAGGCCTTAATTAATGCAATAAAGGAAATTCCATTTCTTCTTCCAAGAGTTTTTTGTCTTCTTGTATTAAAACATTTTCGGTTATGTAGAAATGGTAAAAGCACTTGTTTGGAATCCATATTACTTATTCTTCAGCCACTACATCGAAAGCACACACAAGAGTTGCCAATTCCCCAGCAAACACAATCAAACTTGTACTTGCATTATACTTCATTTCTTTTTTTAACACAATAAGCGATCTGTCTTTAATGGAAATCAAGGTCTTAGTTCCAAGAACTGTAACTAGACGATAGTGAAAATGCTGGAAAGCCATTTTCAACGATCCACAACCACATCCACACAGAGGAGGCTCAAACCCAAGATATTCATATGTAACAAATCTTTTGGCATATGAGACAAATTGTGCCAGTGTACTAGTATTTCAATGAAACCCCCAAAAGCCTATTTCAATGACTTTAACATTGGAACGAACTCGCATGACATAAGAGTTAAATTGTAACAAACAACTCTACATGGATTATTTGAGATCTTAATTCTCTTGTACAGATCAAGAGCTATTTTCTGTTTATCTTTTGTTGTATTAGGCTTAAATTATAAATTTGTAATAACAAGAAAGAGAATTAAATACTAAGAACAGTGCAACAGAAATTTCAAGCTAATTTAATTGTTTACAATTTCAAAATGGAATCCCACTGGTCGTACTGATCCAATAAAAAACTGAAACCAATAAGAAAAACATTGCTGTCATAGGTATAACAAAGTAGTCAACAATAGGGAAGCATATTATCTTGAGCATGTCCTGGGATAGAAAAATTTGCACCTGAACAATGAAGAACAAAACTGCAGCCTCATCCTTATGAATCATAAATTGAATTGCAATGAGACATGCCTCATCCTTATCAATCATAAACTGAATTGCAATGAGACGTGCTTTAAATGCTAACTTTCAGTAATGTATGGTAGAACTTTAGAAAAACCCTTTCATCATTTTAAACGGCATGCTAACTAGAGATGTGGTTTTATCATGTAGAGGAAACTTCATGCTACTTTCATCATAACTTTTTTATACTATTTCTAGTAGGCATAAAATCCAGTTTGTGAGCACCTGGGTCATCATAACTTTGAGTTGATTCCTGAAGGTACTTAAACATCTATATTCATCACTACTTAAGGAAGATACCTCTTCCGGAACACCAGCTGTTATATTTTCAGAGAAGTGGACCACAATCATTAATTGACAAGGACTTCACAAACAGCTTCTAGATATAACTTCTTAGGAGTAGGAGCCGACATGGTTTGAGATACAAGTGGAGATTTTTTTTGACGGGCACATGGGCCATCTGGCTTCAACATAACTGCATTAGTTTTCGTAGAGATAGGTGCTATATTAAGAACATAGTCCATCGTATTTCTTTTTTTACGAGGGAGTGGAGGTTCAGATAGCCATCTCACATAGCTTTCTCCTTTTGATGTTCTCGTTGTAGAGTCCACAATTGTACACTTAACTTCTACTAGGAATATATACATGGATGGTGTCATCATCCTTTCTTCCCTCAAAAAAAAATATGTTGGTGAACAGAGGTTATACTCATTTACATACTAAAAAGTGAATGAAAGCAGATGTAAGAAAAGCTTGCAAAAATGTTTTTTTATAAACAGGCAATAAAGCCTTTTATTATACTTTACCAAATTTTCTTATTTCATCATATAATAAACCCTTTATATACTTTAATGGATTACCATTTCTATCTCAAATTAGAAGCCATCCGAGATGATTAGTCATATTATTTCAGATTCACATGGCATCTCATAAAAATCCTGTGTGTGTCATAATAGCAATTAGGGACATATGAACACCTACGTTTACAAACTTGATCATTTTAGACACAACTAACAAACTGTAACTCCTTTATTGGTTACATGCTTCGGCATTCAGTGAAGCTAATGATTTCAAATTTAATCAATTCGCACAATTGAGAACTTATCTGAACATGAAACAACTTTTATTCTTGTTGTTTATATAAGTTTTTCATTTCGAGAAACTTCCTGCAGTCAGTTCAGTCTAACTCTTGACTATCCTAAATCTCATGAAACCACAAGTTTTCAAAGGAAATTTCCAATGGTCTACTTCCACTACCAGACTGGTCGACTCGTTTCATCACATAAGATCGCAATCTTCACACATATACATACATTAGCAAACTAAACACAGACAACAAATGTATACATATAGCAATACAGTTCTAATCAAGTGATAAAGATGTCATAAGAGTCCGGGGACTTCCCCAAATCGGCAGATCAAGAAGAGTTTTCACCAAGCTCTCTTCTTTCTCCTTGCAAAGTGACTCGACGTATTCGCATGCCTCAGATAGCTTCTGAAGGGATGCTTCCTGTGTCTCCGCCTGCAAATTTCCCAAAATGAGCCCCAAGTCCGAAACCCTAGCCATACAATTGCAAAACAAATGGAAATTCGTCGTTGTTCCCAATTTCCCTAACCTGAGCGAGGAGGTCATCGAACAAGGCTTGATGAGGGTCCCCGTCGCAGGCATATGTCAACTCCAGCTGCGGAGCAGAAGAACCCGCAGCGTCGGCGGCGGCGATGTCCCGAAGGGGACCAGTGAATTCGAGCAGCGAGGCGGACAGACGCTCCCACTGCGCGAGCTCGGCACGGTACCGTTCTCGTAGGTCGAGAAGGCGGCGGCGGCGGCGGTCGCGGCGGTGGCGCCTCAGATAGGCCTCGCCCTCCGCCTCCGTGGCCGGCGGTGGACGGGGGCCTTCGTCATTGTCTTCGTCGGCAGCGGCAAGTTTCCTCCGGCGCTTGTAGACGAAGCCGTGGTCGTTGCAGATCTCCCACTCGTCGTCGCCGTCGACTCCCATTTGGTGTTTCGAATCGACGAGAAGAGGAGGGAGACGGAGGAGGGAAAAGTTGAAAAATCTTATTTTCTTTTTTATTTGGTCTACGAGTTCCATTGTTTTTATAAGAGAACGGACACTGAGCTTTTAAATAATTGCAATTTAGCCATCCGGAAACCAAATACGACATTAAACCACCGTGTGATAAATTGACTCTACTCCCATCTCCATTTTTTAAATACTACTAATATAATACCCGTGCGAAGCACGGAAAGAAGGTAATTATTAAAATAATTTTGATAAAAAAAGTTTACATCATAAAAAATATGAATAATAAATATACTTATTTATTTTGAATATATTCTTTATCTACTCGTACTTAAAAATATATTTAGTATTGATAACATTTTTTTTAAAATTATTTTTTTTATATTCTTATTTAAATAAAGACAAATGACTTTTGATGTTGTCATGAATTAACCTAATATATACTTTCTCTTTTTTTATCTGATCAATCATAAATGTATGATTAAATAATTGATAATTTAATTATTATTGTTATATTATATGAATCCATGAGGGAGTATCACATAATATATTTTGCTCATTTTTAATCATCTATAAAATATAGACATAGATATTAAAATATTACATCACACACATTCACTCTTATAAAAGCTCATGAATCATAATAATAATAATAATCATGTTTTGATCAAACCTACTTAAGTAGTTAATATATCCATTAAATTCTAAACAACTAATTTATGCATTTCAATCCTGAGATAATTAGCTCTGATTGCACATTATTATTTTTAATTATACATAGATATTCTTTTTGGTCCCAACCTAGTATTCGAAAGTGGTTGGATACAATTCAGAATCACAATCATGATGAATGATTTATGTCACACTTATTAATTGTCGTTAAAATATATAAATTTCAAATGTTTAAATACATTAAGTCTAATGGGTTTGTTCATAATATTTAATTTGAGTTATTAATATGTGTAAATATTTTTTTTAATAATATGCATAATATTTATAAAAATTCTAATAAAATAATTAATACAACACCGAAGGGCATGCTTCTTTTAACTCTATTGGTTGAAAGTGATGACAAATTAATTGTCTATTACTTATTATGAGATCACGTTCATGCATATATGGCGTTCATGCATAGTAATCTTTGTAGAAGTGGAAGTAGTGACAGCATGTGGCATTGTAATATTCTCAAAAGTAAATAAAAAGAAAAAGAAAATAAATAAATAAAAGAAAACTAATGTTATCTTAAAGTCCATTAATAGGCCCATTAATTTTGCTAAACCCATAAGGCTAAGATATATATAGCCTAATACCTTAAATCACTCACAAACCCCTCTCACTTTTCCCTCAACCTCCACAGCTGGCGGTCCCAACCTAGTATTTGAAAGTGATTGGATACAATTCAGAATCACAATCATGATGAATGATTTATGTCACACTTATTAATTGTCGTTAAAATATATAAATTTCAAATGTTTAAACACATTAAGTCTAATGGGTTTGTTCATAATATTTAATTTGAGTTATTAATATGTGTAAATATTTTTTTTAATAATATGCATAATATTTATAAAAATTCTAATAAAATAATTAATACAACACCGAAGGACATGCTTCTTTTAACTCTATTGGTTGAAAGTGATGATAAATTAATTGTCTATTACTTATTATGAGATCAAGTTCGTGCATATATGGCGTTCATGCATCCATAATCTTTGTAGAAGTGGAAGTAGTGGTCGCATGTGGCATTGTAATATTCTCAAAAGTAAATAAAAAGAAAAAGAAAATAAATAAATGAAAGAAAACTAATGTTATCTTAAAGTTCATTAATAGGCCCGTTAATTTTGCTAAACCCATAAGGCTAAGATATATATAGCCTAATACCCTAAATCACTCTCTCTCTCTCTTGACCTCTCACTCACGACCAGGGGGCAGCAAGACCAAGTCCCATCAACTCACCTCTCCACCTCACGGCCAGCAAGAAGAAGCCAGTTCGTCTCTTCTCTCCGCTCACCCTTCCACTCTCACGTGCAGCAGCAAAGAAGGAGAGAAAGAAGCCCCACTCAAGTAACTCTCACTCTCTCACAGCTCTTTCCTCACGCAAAGAAAAGGAGGTCATTAAAAGGAGTAAAATTAATATTAGGATTAGGCTTTTAACTTAAGCTTTAAAAATATATTTGAGAGGATCTTAAATCTTAATCACCCTCTTAATGATGTATGTTTTTTATGGATTAAAAGGTATTAAGGCCAAACTAGATCTTATTAAAGTATGATTAGAGAATGTGCATTAGTGATTTATGTTCATTGTTAATCATAAATAGAATGTAAAATGTTTCATGTTATCATGCTCACTATGTTTTTACTAATCATACTTAGAATGTCATCTGATTCATAGTTAATGCTCTTTTGCTCATTATGTTCACTAGTAAAATGTTTTTTGCTCTTATGTAAATTTAATATGTAGTTATGAAAAGCTTATGCACAATTATAAGTGTGATTAGCATGTTGTATGCCTTATGTGAAAATCTCTTTATTGTGCATGATTAGAATGCTAAGAATGTTAAGAAATATCATATATGATGTTTGGAATCAAGTATGTGTTCAATATGTCAATGTATGCATGATTCAGATGAAAAGATGTAAAAATCATATTCTGTCGGCTCAGAACGGGCGACCGATAAATGTATCGGTCGACTGTTCTGAAGATCATTATAGTGTAGGATTCTATCCAACGGTCGATCGATTCTATAATGGTCGTCCGTTTTGGAATGGTCGAAACATTCTATGAATAGCGATCGACCAGACACCCTGTCTCGGTCGTCCAATAGCAACGTAATGATCGACCGACTTAATAATGGTCGTCCGATATGTGTTGTCAGACACATTCTGTGATTAGCGGATGTCCGAGCACCCTGTTTCGATCGTCCGAAAAGTCAAGTACCGGTCGACCGATATACTAACGGTCGCCCAATATGTGTTGTCCAAACAGTCGACACATTCTTTGATTAGCGGACGATCCGAAATCCATTTTCGGACGTCCGAAAGGACTAGTAGCGGTCGACCGATTATCTAGGGGTCGTCCGATTTAGAAGAGTGTCACATTATGTGATTAGCGGACGAACCAAAGTCTAATTTTGGTCATCCGAATGGACCATAACAGTCGACCGATAACCCGACTGGTCGACCAATACCTTTCAAAGGTCGACCGTTACCCAAAACGGTCGTCCGTTTTGGTAGCTGATTGGCTATGATTGAAAGACCACATATAGAATGATTTGAAGTATGTATGACCTTAAATAGGTTTAAAACATGCAACATGTATGAATGATTGTATGTATTGATGAAAGTAAATAAAAGACGGATTGGCATGAAGGTGACTTGTTGCAATCAAGGAAAGGGGAAATGAGTTCCGCCCCCTAGTGGCGGCATTTCCCGAGGAAACAAGTTTCACCCCTAGTGTGACATTTTCATAAGTTGAGGCGAGTTCCACCCCTAGTGTGACGTCTCTATTGGGCATCTGCGGCCCAGGAGACGAGTTTCACCCCTAGTGTGGCGTCTCTATTGACTTCCTGCGACCCCAACATATTGGCCTAGCTAGCCATTTTCCCTTGAACTCAGCATGTTCTTTCCAATCAACAAGATAAGAAAGTATCTAAATAAAGACGAAAGATGAAAAGATATATGATAAATGAATTGGGACATAAAGTAAAGATGTTAAAGAGGTATGTTGAAGTATGTACCTATGAAGATGCTATGTAAATGTCCACTTGTCACATCATATCATGACATGACGAAAGATGATAAGTATGATATGCATGACTTAAAGATTATGATGTTACATATTATTTTATCTTGTCATGATGATATGCTCACATGTCATGTAGTATGCATAAGTAGCTCATACCATACATATGATATATGTTCCATGATAATTATATGCATATGTCATGACATGTAGAATTTATGTTATAAGGTCATAGCATGCATGTGCCTCAACATATTCTAACGGGAGAAATTTCTTGCACCCCATGGATCCGTGCAGGTATAGATGAGGCTTAAGTTTGACGATGGGAGCCTTTTGACGAAGACGTTGCACATGGATAGTGTCGGGCTACGGCCCAAGTTATCTTTCTTATATTATATTATTTGATGAACTCTTGTAAGGATCTTTTATGTATGGCTTATCGGCCTTATGGAGTCATGTAATTTACTTGAACTCATTATGTCGTAAGAATTCATTGTTGGGTATACGTTAGAACCTATTAAATCTATGTGAGAGATTATGTCATCTTGGGTTTTTGTTATACGTATCCATGAAGTCTTCCGCTGTTATGATGTTAATGTTTTAAGTTTTATCATATTATGATTTCGCTGCAAAGTTTTATGAAATTAAGTCAAAATTAAGGTCAAAATAGCACAGTCTAGGATTCAAAAATTTTTAAATTAGGATCGAATTTTGAGGACGTTACATGTGGCACTCTATAAGTTGATTATTAGCATGCATGGAGATAGCATGACACCCATCCAAGGTAATCATCCCTGAACCACCATCACATACTAATATACAACCAACATATATATATATATATATATATATATATATATATATATATATGATTTTGCAGGCATTGCAATACAATTCAAAATTAAATGAGAAATAATGTTGAAAAGGACATAAAATCGTATTGATTATTAATGAATATAACAAAAACAAATGTAAATATAAAAAAGAGTTAAATATATGCGAGGAGTGCATAAAAATAATATATAATGATTAATAATTTAACAAAAAAATAAAATTAATTATATATTATTGAATACTATGTATATATAATTACAACTTTAAAAAATATTAAATACATTTAAAATCAATCTTGATCTTTTGTTTGGTTAGTTTGTTTGTTAATTTGTTGGGTTAGTTAGTTTGTTAATTTAGAATATGCATGTCTATTTGTTTAACATCACACATTCTTACCACATGATATCCCTTCTAACATCATAAGATAGATATCATTTAAATTAACCTTTACCCCTTTTTTTTTTGCTATGATCATATAAATATGAGGATACTCTTCTCATATCAATATAATCACAGAAAATAAAATATGTAACTCAAGAGATAAAAAAACTGAATGATGCAAGTGTTAGTAATATTAAAATGCCCGTGAGGCATTTGTGAATGATGATGGCACTCTTTGCTATTTATAATATGTAAATTTAGTTATTATAACTAATTAAGCATGAAGGTTGCTTAAGCTTAAAATCGTTATTGTGAATTGCTCAATAAATTAGTTTTGATTTTTCTTGTTAATTCTATTTCATTATTTATGGTACCAAATAAGTTATTATTATATAGTTATGGATAATTGTCTTCCAATACTCTAATTGATATCTTACAACAAACATAATTAATCATTTAAAAAATTAGATATAAATTAATATTTTATGAGCATTTAATATTTTATACATATATGCATATACATATATAATATTTTTTAGAATTTGTAAAGGATCAAAAGATTTTAGGCATATAATGACTTCAATTATAATATTTTTTAAAATTAAAAAAACATTTCTATTTTTTAAGTAATATTGTATCGTTAATGTTATCTCTATTATTTATCATAATTAATTATTCAATAATCTCTTAATAACTTTTTAACTAAACAACTAGTATATAAATTAATATTTAATTAGTTATAGCATATTAGAGAGACATATGTCAACACATTTATGTGCCAAGGTTTTGCTTTTAATATAGTAAGTATACATAAATAGATTACGTTATAATATATTATATAACCTTATGCATAGTAAAATTATATAGTTATCGTAACTATCCAATAATTTTTAGTTTATAATATAGTTAAATTATATTAGTTATCTAATGACACATTCAAACTAGGAGTTGAATTTTAAGTGTCAATGGACACATGGCACTTTCTACTTTTGCCAAATGTCAATTTCTCCTTGAAAACTTTTTTGCTTTTAATATAGTATAAATTTTTCACGTTTTATTTTTAAATACAACTTTACTTTCTTTATTATTTGTTTCCTTTTTCATCTCATAAATGTATTATTCTTTTTGTCTCCTTATTCTTCCACCTTCTTTATTACAGTTTATTAATTTATTTTTTTATCATCTATCAAGAGTTTTATGACTAATTTCTAGTTTATAAATTTTTTATCTTTACTAATGTTTTTCCAGATCTTATTTTCAAATTAATTTTCCTTATTATTATTTTTTCATTTCATTAAATCTATTTGGTTACTTATTTCACTTTTCTTCATATTATTTCATCTTTACAAGAATATACTTTCATCATTTTTTATAATATATTATGCAATTTTATCATTTCGTAAATAAATGAATTGAACCGATTTTTCTATTCAACCGAGTTTTGATTGGATCAAGTCGATCAATCATGTTTTTTATAAACAAAGGTTTTGTTTCCTATGAAACTGAACTTGACCAATAGTCAATTCACAACCGATAAATTCATGATTGAATCAAGCTTGTCAAGTTCGGTCTGATTTTAAAAATATTATCCTGTGAATAAATAAAATATAGCTAATATAAATAATTAAGTTTTTTGTTGTAATTTATATTTTTAAAATAATAGTGATTGAACATTGTAACATGACTATCACGTGATCATGTGACTATCACATGCTCATAGTCATCCTAAAAATACTACACAATTTTTCATAAAATAATTTTTTGAAATAAAATCTATAAAATATGAAATATTTTTAATAATAATAAATAATAATCAAAATAGCTAAAAATTCATAAGTTTACAAATCTAAGGAATGCAGAAATAATAAAGCTAGATAATTCGATTTAGTTTCATGTGCAACATATATATGTCACTAAGCTTAGTCACATTAATGACCATCATCTATAGCTCTCTTCTTTGTATAAAAATACTAAGGTTTAATCATAATAAATTAATTCACAAATGATAAAATTAATCAAATAACAATTGAGCAAATGAGATAATGCAATATCATAACTGTTAGATCAATACGACAACATATCAGAAGATCAATTTAAATCAATAATAATTTATCAATTAACATTAACAATGTCCATAAGCTTGATGGTAATGTTCAATTAAAAATTTCAATTTAATAATCAACGGTCAATAATCAATAACAATTCGATTAATAAAGAAATAACAATTATTAATTCAATATCAAATATATCCAAATGATCATGATTTATATAAATTCCATTCCATTTAATTCAATTCGATTCAATTTAATATTCCATCTTATCCAATCCAATAGATAAGGCTCGGTCAATTAAGATAAATTTTATACTACTTCCGTGCAGGCCAATGAGATCAAGCTCATGACAAGCAAACAATAAAAACATCAATAATTCATGAACGACGATGAACTATGGTCAAACATAAGACAATAATAGAAAGAAGAACTATACTAAAATAAAATATTATATTATATTTTACCTTTTTATTAAAATTCTATAATCAATTAATTTATGGAGTCAACAAACAAAAAACATTTTTATATGTACCATTTGTGAGAAAAGTTAGTTTGGATATTTTTATTTGTTAAAAAATGAATAAAATATGAGAAAAAACAATAAATTGGATGAAGAAATAAATTTTTTTCCATTACAAATTAATTGTTAATGTAGATTCATAAAATGAGAAATGCCAAAAAAACTTAAAATGAAAATAAACATAATTGTCTATCAATAACTTAATGACATTAGTATTAATAAATAATTGACACACTAACTTGTAAGTTAAAATATCCTAAATGTAGTTACCTATAAATTTTATTTTTTTTTCAAATTTTATATTTTTATAATTACCAAAAATTAAGGGGTCTTAAATTTTGGTGGACCTCAAGTCTTGGTTAAGTGGCCTTACCCTTGGGTCGGCCTTGTAATTTGTCTCATATAATATAATAACAAATAATTCCTGACTTAGAGTAAGGAGAAGCACGAAGATTCAACAGCTTTTAGTTTTTATTTTCTTCATTTAGGACATCTATATTTATTAATTTCAATTAGATTAAAAAGATCCAATCAAAGGGACTACTAGATCAACATTATAATCAAATAGAAACAGATATGATAATTATATGATCAGGAAGAATTTAATAATAATGGTAGTTTAATTAATTATAATTTATTACATAAAAAATATATTTTGAGCCCTAACTTTGTGTTAATGGGAATGAGGGCCGTGTTCCAGAATGTTCATAATGCCCTAGGCCAAGTAAAACCTAGGCGGGGGTATGATGTGAACTTGATATTGAGTTAGCCGGTTCACATCCCATAGTTTTATGTCGCTAGAGGCAAGCACGAGTGTAATAGAAACTCAGTCTGAGTCGGCATAGTCCGTTTTCTACTCACGCTCGGGTTGAAATTGTAGAACTCAGATTGCAGAACTTGGGTTGCGCTCTACTACAACCTGAAATGGGTTTACATGAACTCGCCTTGGTCAACTTTGACTTGCACTAGATTTCGTTGATCCTGGGCCGGCATAACAAAATCCGAGTCAGATTCTGCCACCGCAAAAAAATCATGTTGCCAACACAATTTTTTGGTCGTCGAATCAATGCCATACAATGTCCAATCGACGTAAAAACTATATTAATGAAATATGCATATAAAGGGCATGAGTCCTGAGTTCCAAAATCGTCGATACAAGGATTCTCATATATATCTTAAGACTTAAGTTGGTTGAAATTTTAAGTAGATTCCTATCACCCGTAGGTTGTACGAATGTCAATTTTTGACCAATGATTTCTGCGTGATATGATCTTGAAAGTCACGCCGATGACATGAAGATTGCTCTCCTATGTCGTGGCTCCAAAACTAGTCGCCGATTGCTTTATGGAATACCTCGATTTGCATGCAAACGATGAGAGAGGTGGATGCTCATGTGTAGAATTCTAGTTGACTAATAAGAATTTCCAGCCTTATTTATAGTTTATGATTAGAATTTTGACAAATTAACCTTCGAGTAATTATTCAGAATTAATTAAATTTGAATTTAACTATTTCATGATTTTGAATTATACCTCAGGCCGAATTACAGATCAAAGCCTGCTCCATTAATTTTGAGTCTCGAATCCTCTTGTACGTTGAACTGGAACAGATATAATTTCGATATCTTTTCGATTAGGGTTGAATCTATCGATTGATTAAATCGAATGTTTGCATCACAAATAATAAATGATGTAAATATTAAAATATATATTGAACAAATATTTAATAGCATGTATTACTCAGATGCTATTATAATTATGTTAACGAAAAATTATTATCATTTCTATATATCAAAAGTTGCGTACGATGGTGATTTATAAGTCTCAATAAGGCAATACTAGGATTATTCAACAAGATAAGAATGATAAATATTAAATTATTCAACATTAATTTATTTAAAAATGTAATCTTAATCAATTAAAGTGGGTGTTAATATTCGTAATTGCTTTGCATTTGCTCACATGACTAATGAGATCAATTGTGGTAAGTAAGGTCATAGGATCATATTTGTGAAAAGACATTTTTATATTAACGTCCCCGTTTAGATATGAATGTGAGGATTTATTAGTCTTATGAATACCAACATTAATATAAAAACCAACATTGCGAAACACGGTATATATTCTTTGTTTCATTTTAACTTTCTTTTGTTTCCCAATTATGTAAGTGAAATGAAATAAGGCATAAGGACGGTAAAAGACATCCAAGATCTCGGTTTATAATCTCACTTTTATCTTCACATGGTATAAAACTTAATGCATGGAAGGGGCACGAGGTAGAGGGTATTCCGTGTTCATAATCAAATCTTAAAATATTTACTCGTTATGAGTTACTTTTCTGAATGAAGCATGTAGATTTGGAACTACAAGAATGTTGTCATTTTAAAGCATAAAATAGAACTGTTCTTGGCTAAAATATGATTATTTCACCTTTGATCGAGTATATTTTTTAATCAATATTTATGGATGAGCGAAAAAAACCCATGACAACTTAAAAATAAAGAGATTAATGCAAAGAAAAAGACACTTTAAACAAAGCGTGACGTTCTTATATTGATCCGAGGACGAATATGCATAGAAAAAGTAAGAAAAAACAAAGAGCATTAGGCTGAGAGCTTGCGCCTCCTGAAACAGTGATATAAAGCCTTTGGTTTACAATGTTGCAAAGAAGAAGAAAACTATTGAAAAGAAAAGGAAATTATTGTATCATAAAGCAACCAAATTTCAATGACCTGGTTTACAATTTGGTGAGGATGTTGCAAGTGTTGAACAATGGATCGCCAGAAATCCTGAATTTGACCAATATTGAGGGATTTATAAGTTAACTGATGTTGGAGAATTTCCAACCAATATGAAAAGAATCATTTTAAAAAAATATGGTCTGCAATTGCAGAAGAAAGTTGTAAGCTGTCATCTGATTCAATATGTGATCATTGAACTCGATCGCTATACAATCCCTTCCTCCTTTAGTTGCAGCAAGAGTATACTGGTATGTAGAACAAGTGGCCTCTTAAGTACTGATGTAGTAACTTTTCTTGAGCCGTAAAAGCAGCAAAGCAATCTTCATTGTGAATAAGCGGGCTTCAACCATAATTTGTTCAACCCATAGGAATAGACTCCCAAAAAGAGACGATCCTTTAGAAGCTCTTTTGGCATCCAACACTGCCTCAGATGAGATCCTTCCAATGATTAGAAATGTTTCGAGGGATGAACCTTGCAACTGCAGGGACCAAAAGGTGGCCACATGAAAGTACACTATTAAAGCACAGAAATAATTGGGAGAGAGAGAGAGAGAGAGGGAATAACCTTTTACGATGGAACATTACTCTTCAATTAACGAGATAAAATGCATATATTGTCACATTGCAGAAGAAAACAAAGAATTTATGATAGTCTCTCTATCAACAAAAGTATCTCACTTCTCCCACCACTAGCATCAAACCACCTTCCCATGTATTGAACGCCCACTACCCCACTACCCCGCCTTCTGCCCAGTAATTGCATGTCTTCTTTAGTTGCAGCACTTGCTAGTTAATTTATTTCTTTATTTCTATAAATGTGTTTAGCATTTGTTTAAGGGTATGTTTTGTTGTTAGACCTTGTATTCCTAGAGGTTTGTCCACTCCATATGGACAGTTATCTTTTAATTCCATCTTGTGTTGCTTTCATTTCTGTTCTGAAAGTTGGTGTCATATCAAATTGGTATCAAAGCAATAACGATCTTCCATTGCATCAAAATTAGAGTCTATTGCATCAAAATTAGAGTCTATTGATGCATTATCGGCTGAAGTTGCAGACCTCAAAGCTCAAACAAGTGCTCATCAACATGAAGCAACTAGCTATACTCGCCAGGAGATAGGAAAGGCTGCTGAAATCGACTCCGACAGAGACAAAGTTAATTGGACAACAAGAGATGACGTGGAAAGTCCATGGTGGCTCAAGTATCCTTCCCGATGTCCTCACACAAAAATGGAGCTTCCGAAGTTTGAAGGAGGCGATCCTCGTGATTGGATTCTTAAAGCTGAAAAGTATTTTATCAAACTCCGGAGGATGCAACAGTTGACATAGCTTCCATGTATTTAAAAGGTGATGCTTCTTGATTTATTTGCTTGGATTAACCATGAACACACTATTTTGTATTGGGAGGAGCTTGTCAAAGCATTGCAACAAAATTATGGACCTGCTGAATTTCAAAATCCCGATGAGCATCTTTGCAGCCTACGTCAAACATGATCAGTTCAGCAATATCGTCAGAAATTTGCTAAAAGATCTTCCCGTGTTAACAACTGGCCTGAACACCGTCTCATGGGAGTTTTCCTTAATTGTTTGAAAGAAGAGTTGAAAGCTGATATTCGCATTCACAAGCCAAGAACCGTCTACAAAACTGAGTTTAACTCTTGAGTTTGAGTAAAAAATCAACCTTTGCCAAGAGAATAAGGGCTCCAACCATTACAACCGACCTCACTCATCTCCTTGTCCCAAAAAAGCATCAACGCCACCTCTTCACCTAGGTTTGGAACCACAACGACATGTCCACTAATGGTAGCACGCTCATGGGATGAAGAACATCGTTCTCGGTTGGCCAGAGGTTTATGTTTTAAATGCAATGAGAATTTCTTCCCAGGTCACGTTGCAAAAATCTCACTTTTCCACTATGGGGCTTGCTAATTCTAAAGACACTATGGAGGAAGAAAATTTAATTAGCAAAGAAGATCCTCCCTCAAACCATGCAGAGATCTCTCTTCATGCTATCTTGGGGCAAGGAGCATGCAACACTATAAAGCTACTAGGCAAAATAGGACAGAGAGAAATTAGTGTTCTTGTGGATAGCGGTTCTACACATAACTTTGTGGCAGAGGCAATAGTGAAGGAACTGAAATTGCATGTTCATCCACTTCCATTTTTTGGTGTTCAAATTGGCAATGGCGACATTATTCGCCGCAATCGAATATGTAAGGACCTTGATATAGAAGTATCTAATCTTACTTTCACTCAGGATTTCTATTCTTTCTCCATCGGTGGCGCGGATGTGATACTTGGAATCAAATGGTTGGCCTCTCCCAATACTGTACAAGCTAATAGGAATGACATGTCTATGATATTCAATAGGCGAGGCAAACGTTACAAGTTACAAGGCATTGATTCAACCACTTCATCAAAAAATTATCTGCATACATTCTGCCTCAATGAAGCAGGAACCTCAACTTGTGAGTCGTTTGTCAAAAAGTTTCATTTCTATTCTGAAAGTTGGTGTCCTATCAATTTATTATAATTACCAATGTTTCAGTTAGGTCAGAGCATGTGGAAGGAGATTATTTGCATCATGAACACTACAGTAACGCTTAAACTTCAAAGCGATGGTTTATGGATTGTTGAAGGCAAAACATGAATTTATTTTCTGGTAATGACAAGAGGATGTAACTTTAAGCTACTAAAAATAGTGAAATAAGTTGTCCAGAGTTTGTAGTTTTACATCCACATCGTTGGAAGTATAGCCTTGAAGGATCCTGCTGTGATATAAAGGTAATCATCCAACTTCCCCTTGGAACTTATGGAGGTTGTGAGACAGTAAAGCACCAAATACCCATGGTTAGGTGATAGTTACATATTCATGGGAAGTTAAACTTGAATAAGAATATATCTTACAGAAACAAATTTTAAGTCGGTTTAAGAGAAGGTCCAGCAAATATATACCCATCATTAGCCAATAGTTACGTAATTCATGAGAAATTGAACTTAAATATGAATACAGCTTACCAAAGCATTATTGACAGAGCGTAAGCAATCGTTAGTTTTCAACATTAACAAAATCACTCGCGGTAGCCTTCTTAATAACTCCGAGATTTGAGGAAAATATTGAGATGCGTACATCTGGAATAAGAAGATATGAAACAGTTAAGTCAGAAAGTTCAGGACACTCCTGATTCTTGAATCGGATAACAGATATCAAAGTCATAGATTAAAGCTGCCATTGACCCTTCTGGAAACAAGTTGCAGAATTTTTTAAAATTTTTTGTGAAAGTTACAAAACAGAAAGATATGACACTAGACTTGTAGAGTAAACACAGAAATATGATGAATCGGATAACAGATATCAAAGTCATAGATTAAAGCTGCCATTGACCCTTCTGGAAACAAGTTGCAGAAGTTTTTAAAATTTTTTGTGGATGTTAGAGAAAGATATGACACTAGACTTATAGAGTAAACACAGAAATATGATGAAGATGCAATTTTGCAACATAAAATATGAAGTAAATAAGGCTGAAAGCTAACACTACAAAGTACCTTCTAAGAAAACGGATAACAGCATCTGCAAGGAACTAAAAGTACAAAAAGACAAAAGTGACGAATTATAAAAAGTCATTTACATATAATGTATATTCTATAAACCAAGATAATCACAATTGGAAACTAATTACGCAAGATAATTGTGCAGTAAAGCATGAGAATCATGACAAGGTTTCCAGAGAGAATTTCTAAACAAAGAGCTTAAGTGCATAACATCATAAAGTTACAGAAACTTCCAGGCCAGATTACACAAATAAAGCAAGCAGGGGACAGGATATGAAAATAACAATTGCATGACCAACTAGAGATTACCTGCAACTCTGAACGGTCTCCGTCATTACCTTCGAGAGCCAAATGATCCACTGAGGGATCAATAACCTTTTTCCAAGGTCTTAATGTAAGTATTCCAGCAAATAAAGCACAAAGATCCTCACCAGCCCCCAATTTTATGCTATGCTCTTTTATGGAATTAACATCAGCAAAAACTAGAGCCTGCAAGATATTGAGGGGGCCGAACTGTGCAAATTAGCAGCATGTAGCAAAACACAAAGATTTGAGAGAAGAGCTGAAAAGTACCTTCCAAAGTGCAGCGTAGTTTACCCTCGTAGTAAAATCAAGTTCTTTATAAAGACCATGATCAAGCAATATCAATTGTGGCATTCTTCTACCTGCTTAGGAAATAGTATACACTTAGTGCAAGTTTTCCAATTTGTACAAGGAATATTTAGCACAACACACTACTATTAAATTTGTTTAGTAATTAAATTTCAAGTAACAATGCCAATAGATCAGAACCCTTGCATTACAGTGCATTTAACTGTACAAACATGGAGATAAACAGAAGGACAAGATGCAATAAAAGAGTGATTGAGAAAGCAAAACATGGCCATAGATGACGTACAATTGTTCAGATAGATGCCACCTAAACATGGAGAAAGAACAGTCAGTGATAAAATGCATGACCACATAGAAGTAATGCTGGCAGAGGATGACAAGGACATGAGAGTTTGGGAGCATGAAACAGAAATCTGTAATACAAGGATTAATTTGTTGCTGTGTGCCATGCAAGAGTAGGTGTATTGTCCTGTTCCATAGGAAAAAAGTGGAACAATACCATCCTATCATCGAGCTGATATGAAAAGAAATTCAAAGGTGAGTGCTGGATTTATCACGCCATTTCATTTGTTAAAGGGTAAGTGCACATTTAGTTGTGCAATGACCCTTCTCCCTGTATCACCGGATACAGGCATACAACAACTAACAGCAATAAGCAGTCAGCAGATGCAGAATCTTCAACATCATAACACTTAAACAAATGAAAAACAATCTGCCATGCAAGGCTTGCCATGAGATTAGAAGTCATATTACCAAAAATACTCCGTTTTGTAGAAGGTAGGGGTCGAACCATCATGTTGGCAGCATGTGGGTCACAGTGAACAAATCCATGCTTATAAATCATCTCTGAAAAAGCCTGGCTGACCTGCATATATTTGGATGGACACACCGATTGGTTTAGCATATTAAACTTTCCAGCAACTTAATAAAGAACAAGTGTGCTTTACAGAATGACTTACTAACTTAGAAACATCAGCAGGTTTAATACCAAGTCTCCTTATTGCACTTGTGTCAGTTATTTCAGCAGCATCCATAAACTCCATAGTCAACAATCTTGAAGTACTAAGGTTCCAATAAACCTTAGGGGCATATATGCTATCCGCTATATAAGGAGACAGTCTCTGAAAGTTATCCAAGCATTTTACACTGTTTCTAGCCTCACACAAGAAATCTAATTCCTGACAACCATGACAGCAAATGCTCAAGATATGCCCACAGTAATAGACTTAAGATCATAAGCTGCATAATGGATAGATGAAGGAAAATAAATTCTTATTAGTATGTAAAATCTGCATTTACAAAACCAAAAAGGAACAATTTCATTCTTAAATACAAAAAAAAGACAATCTTCGGTATCACTGAACTCAACCAAAAGACACGATCCTAAGATTGGGAAATGGACATAATTGCCATTACCACCTTCTGTGGCAAGCAATCTCATATTTTAAATTATAGCCCTGACTACCAAACAAGTCAATATATATCACTAACATAACAACTACTCGCTAGTTATATTACTCTAAAGTAGGGACTTTAAGCTGTTATGTAATCATAATCACTACAAAGGCTAACTAGTTTTTGAAGAGATATTAACTAGTCAATGCAGCTTATTTGGTTTATTGTAATAATTTTGTGAGGTAAGTTATAACTGCATTTAACTGCTATAAGCTCTAAGACAATAAGGAACTATAGCTTAAAATGTTTGAAACCTTGGACTATTGAACATTATAAATACCATTTTATGTCAGTATCAGAAACTCAAAATGGACCATCAGATACAGAAACAGTGTACATTTAGATTTCACTCAGTTACAGAACACAAAAAATGTGAGATGAAAAGTCCTAAGGGATAACATTATTGCAGGACTGGTCATTTTAGGGTTAACGGAATAATAGAGAACTAAGAATTCATATACTCAGGAAATTAATAATGATTTCACAAGAAAATAATAAAAATACTTTTACCCATTACCAAACATCCCGACTCCTATACCTTTTTTCTTTTAACGGAGTCCTTGTTATACTTACTAAAGGCCCCAATTGCTTTTTATACCTTTTTAATGTACATTTTACACATTCCCTTCCAAAACTGTTATTGCCACCATGACCTCTAAGCTCAAAATGTACGTACATAAATACTGTTACACCTAATGAACAAGTATATGCAGAAGAAAACAACACGGAAGAACAATCCGAATTTGAGATATTATGAGTGAAAACTTACTTTAGGTGAGCTCTCACGTATTTCATCGACCAACCATCTGTATTAACAATAAAATTGGTTACAAGGGATTCAGTAGGAAAGCAGGGCGTCAATACACAGATATATGTATATACCGAGACATCTCTTCACTATTTTAAAAGTGAAAGATTAGAAATACACAATAGTGCATGCCATCCATCTATTAGAAAATATAATATATGAACATAAAAGATGATAGAGAAACAGACATTGTCATCTTCCAAGGTACCTTTTGTAACTAACTACGCAGTTGGTCTCTTGAGTGCCAACAAGGTATGGGTGATTAACTTGGTCATTTGGTTTCCTTTATCTTGCATTTGAATTGAGCTGTCAGTGTTTCCTTATTTAAAATTATGCTATTCTTAAAGATATTGTGTGATAATTCTTGTTTTGTGCACCCTCAAACGCATTTCTTGTTTATGTCAAGTATCAATTCTCTTGTTTCAAAATTTACCCCCAACTCTATACCTTTTTACGATCATGAGTTGTGATAAAAGAAATATGTTAATCTTTTCTTGAATACCTATTACTCCATTGGGTCCTCAGGCCCACACTCGGGGGTAATTGAACGTCTTTGGTTTTTTCTTTGAGTTTCTTACAATCATGAATTATGATAAAAGACATTTATTTAATCTTTTCTTGAATACCTATTGTTCCATTGGGTCCTGGGGCCCACACCTCTGTATATTTCACTTTCTGATCATGCATGTATATTTCATTCTTCTATATCTACACACATTTTAATGGTTAACTTCTTCTAGACAATCTTTTGCCCCTAAAAGATATATATTTAATTCCTTATATATATATATATATATATATATATATATATATAAGGAGGAGGGTTGTGTTAGACCCCGACAGCCAGCGTAAAACCCTGTCGAATCTCATGAACATGGATCAACAAATATATTGTTACTAATAGAGAACCCCATCTAGTGGGATAAGGCTTTGTTGTTGTTGTTGAACATAAAAGATGATAGTTAATAACGGATATGAATTCACATAGTACGTGTTGCTTTATTTTTTGAGAGGCATACATGCTGTTTTATTCATCAGTGTTGCCAAAGAATGATTCTCCACTTCAACAAAAAATACATCAATCAGCCTAGTTTATTTCATATGACTTTGAGCGCAGATATGCAGAAGCAATCAGCCTAGTTTATTTCATATGACTTTGAGCGCGGATATGCAGAAGCACTATCAAGCAATCAGAGGGAAACAAAAAAGATGTCTGAAAGAAGAAACAAATGGGGCCCTGAAATATCAGCTCTAAAGCACAATAAACCAGTGGATGGCAATTCCAGCATAAGGAAGTAACAATATCTCATTGTAAAGTAAATTCCTCTTGCACATCAATAAAATCATAGTTCTTTTAGTATGCAGGCAGTCTATGTACTAGCGAAAAGAGGGGAATGATAAGTAGGTGACATGCATGATGCATATTACCAAACATACTGGAGTCAAGAATGTCACAAACTGGTCATATTTACATGAGAGCTTGAAAGTTTATTTTTGTAATGTTAACAGCATGATGACATAACAAGGCAGCAGTGTATTCAAAATGCAAAAACTCTGAACACCGAGAAATGACATAATTTATGAGCTGCATAATGTTTCTTTCTCAAAAAGCAAACATGAAAATTGTACAAGAATATCAAGTTTTGTGATGTTAAAGACATGAAATTAAAGAGAGATCCAATAGATGTGGTTCCTGAATATATTAAAAAACAACTAAAAGAATCCTAGACTGACCTATAGTCAAACGAAGGGAAGCACCAATGCAACAAATTCACAATCAAATCCACAGTAGCAATATCTGCAACAGCAGTATCTGTCAGATGGGTGTGCTGAACCTGGAAGAAATTAATATTTTTTGCACATAACTCATAAGTGATTTGTAAGAAACATATAGAAATCATATCAAAAGATACTAGAAGCCATGGTATAGACTTGCAACCTTCACAGCAACTTTCTGACCATCATGTGTCTTAGCAGCATGAACTTGTGCAAGTGAAGCACTGGCTAATGGTACTTGATCAAACTCTGCAAATATCTGACGTTTCAAATGAACTTAATTAATGTTACTCAAATATTAAAGGTCCATCAGTTAGTAGTAAAAGCATTTAAAATATGTTTGATGAAGAGAAGGCACATGACACCACATATTCTTTGCAATTTCATGCAAGGTAAACGGGGAAAATGGGGTGATAGGGCACCAACTTTCTCTGGGGGCTCTCCGAGCTCCTTCAGGAACACATCACGAACTTGATCAAATGAAGAAACAGGACATCTTTTCAGCATGGAGGCTCTCAATGTTTGAACGTATTCTTCAGGAACAACATATTCCTAAAACAAAATTATGCTTAGAAAGAAAGTCATTAAATGTTAAAAGGTACTTGTTATATCACTATTTCTGACATACTAGCAAAAAAATTAAAAAATGAGATATTTGTTATGATAACAAATAATAAGTATTTTATAAGTTTCTTAGGAAAACAAGCAATTTAAAAGTGACATGTTAGCGTACGTTATGCATACCATCATGTTTATGTTCAATGTATCCCTTTCGGAGAAGAAATTTTTCATTATTACAAAATGTAAAGATGAACTAGATTACCATCTTGAAGTGTGATCGATAATACAAGTTTAAAGTGTGATCAACATCTTGAAGTTTATTGAATGACGACACACAATCTACCTAGAAAGAAACTCTTTTCTCCATAGTTTCAGTTTGGCATGCTTGTTAAACATTCCATGTTTCCAATAAATATAAGATTCCAGTAAATATTCCATGTTTCTACCTCATGATAGTCAAATAAGCAACATAACAATGAACAATACTGCATCTTTGTAGTGGAATTGTCTCCTCCTAAAAGAGTGTTTTAACAATTAAGTGACAAAGTTGCCTCGTTAAAAACTTACAAGTGCGATCTCAACAATATTTATAAATCTCTGTATATCATTTGCAAGTTCTTATAGCTAACATGAAATACTATATTGTTAATAAATTGTGAGTTTTAAATCAAAGATGCAAGTGTAATGAAAATGAATTGTGCCAACTAGTCCTGGCACTGGGCTAACTAAGGCAGATGCCATTTCATGTCATGCTGTACAGTGGAAGCAACTAAACTTAAGGAATAGGCACTATAGTAAAACTTTTTCCCTTTTTGGAGAGATAGAAAAAAGGTTGTCAATCATCCATTTCTATTGATGAATGATACTTACATGTAACGTTTCTCCTTTACAAATTACACCCAATCTTTCGTAATAAAAAGAGCACACAACACAACTTTTTGCAGCAAAGAAACACTCCTTTCTAAAATCACATCCATCTTTTTTTTTTTTGAGGGGACAAAGGTTGATCACCAAGATTTGTGGGCCATATGGCCCACATGAATGCTAGTGGCACAATTTTTCTCGAGTTCAATAGTTGTAAAATTCTAAAAATTAAAAATGAAACACACAAAAAGGGAAAATATAAAGATGCCCAAGATTATTGGTTTATATCCAATTCCTTGCCATAAGGTCCTGTAATATCGTCTCCATAAGGCCTTTATCAGTTAAATCCTGGTACACACCAATACTCTTTTCTGAAGGCATGCGTCAATACCCTAAAGTGAGTCACATATTGTTTCTCCATCTTATTAAAAAATTGTATGTATTTAAAAGTCTGATCTATACCAAATTGGTCTCTAGTTTACACTTAGTTCCTTGTATCTCTTTAGCTGTTATAAAGGATGCCAAGGTATGTTAGCACAACAAATAATAATAAAATTCTTTGTAAGAGAGACCACGAAAGCTTTTTTGCAGAGAAGAGACCACGAAAGTTGAAACCCCAAGTGCCTTCATGGAAGGCTCATACCACATCAGCCATGCGAAAACTAAGGCTGATGATTGGTTGACTTTTCCTTCTTAACTAAGGACACATCATTTTGATATTTTTTTTTTCATTTTTCATCAATGTTAAATAGCACAGCGTGTGTACATGGATAAATATGTGAGTCAAGTCCATATTACAACATTGAACTATTCTAGCTGACTGAGATAACACGAAGTATTTTTTAATAGGATGAGATAGAATAAAAAATGTTCCACTTATTTGTAAAAAAACAGAATTCTTCAAGCCTATTTTCTGGAATGTCTCAAAAAAACTAAATGATTGATGATGTTCATAAGTACATAATGTGGTCATGTTCACATGAATTTTGAGGTGATATGATAACTAAGGTTTCGGCGACCCAGCATAAAGTTAGATTTCTTTTTTGGTGAAAACATAAAGCTAGATTTGATAAGATTAAAAACCATTACATGACTTGTTCACATGAATAAAATACCTCATGCCTTGATAAGTGAATTAGTTAATTTCACAATATTTTTCAGAATAGTTCATGTCACAATTATTGATGAAATGTGAGAGAAAACTCAAGTGAAAGCTTTCAATACTTTAATGCAATGAATTTATCACGACCAATGAATGTACTAGAATTCAAAACACACCAGTTGGCCGACATGTTGACCAAGTTTTATATAGATTCCTCCATTGCGAAAACATAATTCTTGAAGTCTATGAGCGGATCGTTTGTGGACTTCATGTCTAGCCTTCAACCATTCAGAACTTCCTTCCTCAAGACCCCAAGATGAATAGTGGTAGTCTGAGAAAGGACAAAAGAATGAAATTTCCAAGTAGTGAGGCATAGTTGAAGATCGTGTATCTTGAAATAGCATATTTATGGCTTAAACAGAAAATAGAACTATAATAATCTTTAAGAGCAATGACTATTACATTACAGAGATAAAACCCTAACCTTGGAGTTGGTACTGAATTACACAATGAAACGAAACAAGGTACAATGAATCCAAACCCTACACTAGCTTTTAGCCAACCCAATGATAAGCAACTAAGTTTAGATGAACTGTAGTCAAAGTCGATAACTTCACTTTTCTATTATTTACCTCATATGGCCATCACGCATAATAATCCCCTAGCACTATGATGACAATTGAACGCTCCGAATCAAATGTATAACCTATCAATCATTTTTCTTGAAGAAAATAAGACAATGAAGCCAATATTTCGAGTTCGAATTACATTGTTTCATCATATGAGCTATACGAACCTTATAATTAATGAATCAAGGATTTCTTTAGAGAATGAACTCAGATTAATTTCGCATTACAGTACGTACCAATAGAACTCAAACTGTCTACGCAAGTTCAAACCCAAAAGATCGACTTTTTTTTTTTGGATGCCGGCCCGGGTCTACGGGAGGTCTGTCCCGGGAAGATAGCGAAGCAAAGGTTAAAAACCCCAAAGATCGACTTTAATATAGTGTCAATGGACTCATTTCAATTGTCTATGCTATAAATTTTGGCATATACTCTGGATAGATTTGAATCATAAAACAAACACCATTAATGAACAAAAGGGGAGTGTGGGAAAGGGGGTGGACGGGGACGGAGAGGCTGACCAAAAGCTATAGTGGCAGCAGTGATCGTGTCGCGAGCGAGGCGGCCGGGAACGAGGGTGCACACCTTGAAGCTTCTGGCAGGATCATCAGAGGTGGCGATGGCCGCAGCCGCGGTCCCTCCGCCGGCGAGGGCGGCGGCTACCGCCAGCTTTGCAGCGGCGCGCCACATCGCTTTGGTGCGAGCTTCCTCGCTTTGATCTCTCCGGCCGGGGGAGAGGAAGGGAGGGAGGGGGAGAGAGAGACAACGGAGAGATCGAGACACACGGAAGGCGGCGGAATCGCGTGATAAATATATACAGCAGTATTCTGGTTGGCAAAAGAATAACTATAAAAGTATCAGCCAATCACTTATTTCCACGACAGCAAAAGCTTAGAAAATACACGGCTCAATATTGCACTATTTTCTTCGTTTGATTACTTTTTTGAAACTAAAAACTTTATTTATTGTAAATAAAAACATTAATATTTATGTGATGGTTCCAACTAGATCTTTTTAGGTACAAAAATATGTTTCCATTTTTTGAATTAAAAAGGATTGGGAGAAGAAATGGGAAGAAGAGAGAGAAAAATATGAGGAGACATAGGAGAAAAACCTTTCTATAATACAGACATAAATTATATTTAGAAATTGAATTTATCATCAGTCTTTCTTTAATACAAAATGAAAATTTTGGAAACAAGAAATAAAGTGAAAAGGAATAAGGAGGACATATTTTTTTATTTTCTTATTGAGAAATTTTTAAAACAAATTTTTTTACAAAATCTAACTGCCAAACTAAAAAAAACTTTTCTTTCTTTTTTTTTTGGCAACAGAAAATGAAAACAGAAACTATCGTTTGTTTAAAAATTAAAACTACCGAAACGGTCCAAGCTAAATCAGGCCATAAAAGGTTAATTATTTGCACTACAATATGTGTACTTTCATTTTCGACAAGTGTTCAATGCATCTAACATAAGTCACATAACATATGATATCAAAATTCAAAATATTTTTAAAAAAAAACAAAAGGACTAACTTCATAAAACAAAATTCAAAATAATACTACAAGCTTCAAACTTCATATTTTGGTTTCTCATCGTCCCTGCTGTCCTTGACAAGCCATTCTCAGAGGCACCGGTGGATCTGAGAACTCGCCCTCTGCAATCCGATCGAACACCCACTTGTTAGCCGCCTCTGTGTAGTGCACTCCATCCCAGCACGTCCTCTTCGAGACATCCTCGCATGACCCGACCACCACCTCCGTGCCGTTCACCACCATCCTACCGCCGCAGCCAACCGCAACATTGTAGTTGTACCTCCCGCCATGACCGCAGCACGTCAACAACGGGTCCTCAAACCCTGCAGTCATCCGTTTGTTTGCAGTCAGAAGCAGTATTGCAGTCTTTTTGCTTTCAGGTGCAGCAAGTAAACTTTTAACTCACCGTTCTTCTTGGCGTGGCTTATGAGCGAGTACTTGACTGAGTAAATGTCCACGTAGGTGAAGACGGCAAGAGGGAGGTCTTCCCTGAGCTGAGCAATGGTCTCCTTGAGCTTTCTGTTGAACAGCTGCGCCACACCATTGAAGGGAGATCCACAGCCGGCCCTGTCCACCTCCGGCGCCTTGAGGAGGAGCCGCTCCAGGACGTAAGGAAGGCACCCGAAGGGCCCGGTGTTGTGTATCCAAAAGTATCTCCCGCCTTGCCCGTAGACGCTCTGTGCCAAACAAAAGCATTAGCTCGTTTGAGCAAAAAGCTTACAGACATGTCAAAGAGCTTCAGGAATGATCTTTGTGAACCTTTACGACAATGGTGAACTTGTCGAGGATATCAGGTATGTTGGATTTAACTTCCTCAGTGGTCATGTTGTCGAAATAAGCTGATGTAAGATCATTTTGGCCAATGTCAAAAGTGTACAGCGCTCGAGAGAAGTAGTCCTCAGGAGGCAACACGTCTGTCAAGACTCCTGCACCAAAACACCAAGGAATTGTTCATCTCCATACACGTAAAGAATGTCTTATTACCTACCGAGAAGTTAATAATAGCAAGATCTTGCTGTGTTTAGCTTGCCGCTTGCCTTTTTCATACGCCAACTTCGATCTTGATTTGAGCTGAGCAAGCTGCCAAGATTGAACATCTAGGGAGAAGGGGCTGAATCCACTCTGAAATAGAGTTTTGTTCTCCCTTCGTATAGTTGATCCCGCGGTCGCAAAATTGGCTCCATGGGAGAAGTTTGCGCCGATTGAATCGAGATACCCATGGAGGAGAGGAAGCCCCAAGCTTTCAGCTGCAAAGGGAGGAAGAAAACAAAACTTGAATGTAATCAGAATTGAATTTGCCTAAGCTGTTAAACTAACGCATCCTTTCGGAGATACCATACTGGTAAACGGTTAAAAAGGAAAAAAAAAAATCTATAGTTCTTGCAGTACGATTTCGTTTCTAGTTTGCAGACAAATGAGCTGATGCATCGGTCACTGGCAAGCACACAAAGGGCTTATGACTAGGTGCAACAAACTGCAATTCAGATGTAAAGAACTACCTGATCAATCGACTAAAATTTCTAAAAATGATTGAAATGCAGAGCTGGTGGTTATGTTACCTTTATTCTGATTCTTCTCTCATTCAGAGATGCAAAAGATTCTAGTAAATGATAAAACAAACATCAAATTGGTTGTGATGCCGGCCCACTGTTGTAATGTCAGAGATCTGTTATTTTCTCTGTATCACTAAGAAGAGCAAGATCTACTACAAACTCCTACAGCGAAAATCTCATATAGAACCTCCATAAAAATTAACCCTGATCGGTATCTTCTCTAGAAAACTAACTGTGGTAACTGATAACTGACCTGTCCTCTTCAAAACTTTGGCGGAGCTCAAATTTTCTGCTAAATTCCAACTTGATCCGGCTCTAATAGACCTATCTCGATCAATTTAAATAGATTTTTCTCGGGGCACAACACAGGGAACATGAGAAATTCGAGGAACAACAGGAGTAAAAGTATCAATGTCAAGAGAACCGAGCTGAGCGTAATCCAGTGGCATACAACTTCAATACTTCACCTATGAACCGAAAGATCTCGTGGGATTCCATGACACCGTTATGTCTTATTAATGGACCTGCTTTCGTAAGGAAAGAAAAAAACAGGACCAGGAGATAACGCATTTCTGAATGGAGTATGGATCCAAAAGTTGTTTTAAGACAGGACAATTCGTATGATGCCCATGCAGCAAAAGCATTCGGTCATTTTGTCTGTCCGGACCAAATAAAGATGAGTCGAGGTTCAAGAATCAATGGGAATTAACTGACCAGTACATTTGAATTCTTCAAGGAATTGAGAGAGCAACAGTTATACTCTCAAATTCTTTTCTTTTAAAAAGATGTCACAAGAACGAATGCAAGCAGCCACCATTCTCTTGAGTCAGCAGAGAAGCTGAACTAGAACCACCAACCAACTGCATTTTTTATGCGTCGTTCCAAAAACTTCATAATATCTCATCACATATGACCTTGCCCCAGTCATGATGTGGTGGCCGGCTTGTCTTACTTCACCAGTTCATGATCGTGATTTATCAGTGCAACGAAGCAGAACAATTAACGTTTTCAACTTTCAAGCTTAAGTCACGTCCGATCATTACTTCGTTTAGATTTAAGTTACAATACGGGCGAATTAAGTCGTACATTACCAAAGATAATTGCATATAAAACATCTTTTTGGGCTTTATAGCTCTATCATCACGTTCGTAGCAACTGTTCTTCTAACTAACGTAGATCTCAATAGACATTATAATTTATAGACTACTGGAAAAACGAGTTGACATGAAATGAACAGACATCGCACAGAGCTTGCGAATCAGAGATCGCATAAAGTGAACTCACCAATGAAGTCGACGATGAGGCGCCCGTCGCAGTATCTTCCGGCCGGCGAGCCGAAGAAGGTCTCGCCGTTGGGTGGCTGAGCGGCCCCGAAAGCCGCGGACAGCCCTCCGGTGTCGGAGTTGGAGTCCCCGAAGTTGAAGATGGCAGGGAAGGCACAGGACGCTGAACCGGAGGCTGATGCCTCCAGCTCCAGTAGAAGAAGAGTGCCGCACAGCAAGATGCAAATGTTGATGTTGGGGGTCATCGCTATCATCACTCCTAATAGGGAGGAAATAAGATAAGGATGTGCAGAGAGAGAGAGAGAGAGAGAGAGAGAGAGAGAGAGAGAGAGAGAGAGAGAGAGAGAGAGAGAGAGAGAGAGAGAGAGAGAGAGAGAGAGAGGAGAAACTGCTGGCAGAGGACATAAAACTTGCTGGTAATGGTAAAAGATGAGCCACACTGTTGCAGGAAAAAACTTACCGGAGAGAAAAGAGAAGCCAATTAAAGGCATTTGATCGGACACGCCAAAAAGTTGCGGACGTGACCGACACAATCTTAAATCCAGTTTTTATCATATTTTTTTTCTTGCTCATTTTAAGTTTTCTTTCATATACGAAAAAAAAAAACAAATGTATCTACAGTTATTTTAACTATTACAAAAAGTTACAAACACCAGGAATCTTTTTCGGCCGACATGATTGTGATAAAAAAGTAAAAAGGGCCGATGGAAATTTTAAAAAAAACTTGAATTCAATTTTTGTCACAATTTTGTCGTGTTCATCTTTAAATTAATTTACTTTAATAATAAAATAAAAAAACTTATAAATCTCGTTGTTTATATTATAAGAAATTATAAACACGAGGGAGATCGATCCAATAACGGCAATATTAAACTTAGGTATTCGGAGCATACGATAAATCACAATAAACCTCAAATCAAGTTGTCTTGTCACATAGTTTTAATGAAGAGCATAAGAAAAAAAATCGACCAATTTAATTTTTAAAAAATAAAAAAAAATTAAAAGTTCAAATATAATTTAAGATAATTTTTTAATAGAGCAAAATCTGCCTCTATTTTCATATCATTTCTCTCTCGTATTTCCGTTATAACTCTTTACACTTAATTCTTTATCATTTTTTCTCTCTTTCTATTACCTTCCTAAAATGCTTGTCATTTTTTACATTCCTTTTCCTTCCCTCTCCTTCCTACCTTAATTACTTTCCCCTATTTATTTGCTTTTTAAATTTTCTTCCTTTCTTTTTCCTTCTTTCCATCCTTATTTTCTATTATTCCTTTTATTATTTTTTTAAACTCAAAGTTGAATATTTTTTTAAAAAAATTCTCCCCTATACTTGATAATAGTAGAGAAGGTAATGTGTACTTAATCACGAATGATAACTTTTTTTTGTTATAGAACTAGGAGACTCGTCAATCATCATTCATCAAATTGGTTGCAAGGATCATATTCTACAATAAAAAATTACTGATCCATCAATTACTTCCAGATGCTCAATCTAGCAGAATGTAAAAACAAAATTTGTTAATTCATCACTTACTTCCAGATCAGTGTGCTCCCTGGCCAAAACCAGGCCAAGAAATTGCTGCTCCTACCTTTTTTTTTTTCTTGTTCCCCCACAATAAATATAGTGGGACTCACAACTCGAATTGTAGGGTGTTTTGTCAAAAAAGTGGGATTGTCCTAGTTCGCACGTTACTTTTCTCACTAGGGTTAATATTCAATAAAAATGTTTTATTAAAAATAAAGAATTAAAGAAAGGCCATTTTGAAAAAAAAAAAACTCTAGGCAACACTTTTACAAATGCTTCACATTTTTCTTTTGCTTTTTGAGATTAAAGGCTTCACTTTTTTTTTTAACTCAAGAATGCGATTCACCTCATTGTTGTCTCCATCAAGACCAGTACGAGCTTACAGATCACAAGGGCGAGGGTCAGCCGGAACAATGGGCAGCTTTCTTAACGATCTACCGGCTTAGACTCCGGAGAAGAAGATTGCAAATATGCCAACATAAAAAGAATTACTGAACAAGTCATGCAGTTAAATCTTAGTGTAGTAAATTAGTAATTCACATTAAAAGCTATGATTTCAAAGCTTCAAAATTACCTGGGCACACTTCTGCATCTTCGAGAAGTAATCTGGACTTCTGGAGACATGAACCAGCCCTTGAAGGTCAGGTGTGTGCAATTTCTCCTACATGGTCATGTAGCTGGGGAGTGAGAAATGACTGTACTCAGAAAGCATCTTAGAGGGTGTGAAATTCTGCAACCATTTAAATCTAGGGTTATTTCTATAAAAAACCTCTAAATTATCACGAGTTTTTTCATCTAATTTTAAGAACTTATTTTTTTAATTTTTAAACTATCATGATTTTTTTAATTTGATTCTTCTGTCGACTTCTGTCAACTTTTTGATAACTTCAATTTTTCTCATCTATGAAAAGTCAAAAATACCCCTCCACATCAATTAAAAATATAAAAATAAGCAGAAAAGAGGTCGCAGCGCCAACGCAGAGACCTCCTCCTCTTTTTCCCTATGCACGCACATCGACACAAGCATGCACAAGGAAAGAGGAGGAGGGGCTTCCGCGACCTTCGATGGCGAAAATCTCTTTCCCAGTGCGAGGGGGGGGGGGGGTCTGAATCCTGTGACCTTCGCCCTTGCGACCTTCACCGGGGAAAAAAGGGGCAGGCCCTCCCCCGACCTTCACCCACTATGACCTTCGTTGGAGGGGGGCTATGCAACTTTCGCAGGCAAAGGTCACAGCGCACGTCGGAGCAGGAAAAGAGGTCCCTACGCCGGTGAAAGAGGGGGCCTCTTTCTCTATTTTTTTAATTAATTGATATTGGAGGGGTATTTTTAAATTTTCATAAATGAAAAAAAATTAAAATTAACAGAAAAAATTAACAGAAGTCGATGGAATGATCAAATTGAAAAAATCGTAATAGTTGAGAGATAAAAAAAATAAGTGTATAATTTGATATTAGATTGTAAAATCATAAAAATTTAGGGACGATTTACGAAGATAATTCTTAAATTTATTCGTATGCTTGCTCATGTGATAGCAACCAACATTAACAATGCAACTGCTCTATTTTGCGCTAAAATTTAAAAGAAAAGCCTCTCAGCATATGATGAAAGATATATCTCAGAATATTTAGAAATTCCAACACTCAATGTCCCGTATCATTTTTTTGTTCCCTATCATTTTTTTTCCGCCCAAATAGCCCCATAGGTTCATGTAAGCATGACCTCAATGTCCCGTATCTTGCTTGAAGAGTAGCCCAACGCATGCCTTGAGGTCTTCCCGTGTAGAAATTTTCATTAGACTAAAACCAACTAACAATATTTATATTATATAACTGTACCTACAAATAACATAAAACTTGATTATACAACTCACGCATGCTCACACTTTTGGAAGGAAAACTGCACTCCTCACTCTTAACTACACCCACTCTAGTATTAGCACTAAAGAGCACTACACACTTATACTATCACACTGACTTCACCACACTCTTACTTATTGCCCGCACAACAAAACAGACATCACAATTAGGAGTGTTCATCGGGTCGGGTCGACTCGTGAATCCGATGACCCGACCTTCGTACGGGTTGGAAAATTCTAACCCGACTTGACCCGACCTGACCCGATTGACCCGACTTTTTATTTTTTTTAATTTTTTCTTTTTTATTTAAACTTAAGACTTATATTTAATTAAAAAAATTAAAAAACTGAAATAAAATATTTTAACCATAGAAATAATATTAAATAGTTAAAAAACATATTTTATGCTTTTAAAATAATATTTTTTATATTAAATAAAATATAAAATAGTAAGAAAAAAAAAGAAAATTGGATGGTCGGGTAACCCGACCAGATCCAGCCCCCCAACCCCCTAACCCGACCCGAGCCAACCAAATTTAGTCGGGTCGAATCGAATTTGTTCACGGGTCGACGTGAACACCCCTAATCACAATGCCACTGGCTCACTCAACCTCACATCACACACACTCTTGTAGGTGTGCCACACTCTTGCTTATTGCACGCACAACAAAACAAACATCACAATGCCACTGGCTCACTCAACCTCACATCACACACACTTTTTTTAATCCAAAAGATAGATCATGCATTGATATGAATGTTGTCCTGACACAATATATGGAGGATCTTCAATGGAGAAAGATGCTCCCAAAAAGTGTCGTTATTCGAATGACGATAAAAAAGCGCTAACTTATGAGCTATAATATTAGAGGTTCTGTTACAATGTAAAATTTTGTAATCTTCAAAAAAAAGTAGAAGAGCTAAGATATCATTTATTAGCTTCACGGATTGCCAAGGAGACATAGATTTGCGATTCAGAATATTTGTCAGTGAGCCGATGAGCAAGATAGGAGCAGCCCATGCTTATTTATATTTATAGGGTGTTTCAAACTCTATTGTCCACATATTGCAGAATGAAAAATATTTCATCCTCCTAATTTATCTCTCTAAAAATCTTCCTAATATTTACATTTGTAAAACACCCTAAAAAGTTAATGTGAGATGTTAAGAGGATATAGCATTGCCATTGCGGTATATGTGGTTTTCTAAATAAATATTCTCGTAAATGTTAATGCTAGAAGCCCTTAAGCATGTCGGTGCTAACTTTGATGCTTTCTCTCAGCATTTTGTCCTCGATGTCGTGTCAAGTTGTGATCGAAAATTTTCCAATTTGATGTTGTTCAGTTCTTTAGTAATTGTGTCTGTAATTTGATATTGTGTTAATACAATTATTAATGTAATATGCCCTTGAAGCACTTTCTCTTTGGTTGTGTTTGAATTAGGAATTTTAAGTTTTCATAGTTATTGATTTAATAAAAATTTTAAGTGTGGTGTTTGGATAAAAGTAAGAATTAAGGATATAATTTATTATTTTATGAAATATAAAACTATAACAAATTAAAATACTATGTATTTATTTAGTTAAAATAATAAATTTTTAAAAAAATACTAATATTAGTATTATAATCTATAATTTATGAAAATAGTCATATTATTATAATTTATAATTTGTGAAAAATGATAATAATATATTTTATTATTTTCCTATGTTATTAATAATATAATTTACAAATAATATTGATATTAAGTTAAAGAATTAATTTTATAAGCTGAATGATAATATATTAATAAATAAAATATTATAATTGATTATTATTTAAGATAATATAAAAATACTGTAATGAATAATATTAACATTAAACAGTAATTAATAATATTTTATTATTTAAAATATAATAAAGTGTTGAAAGGCAAAAAAAAAAAAAATGAAGTTCTCGATCACATGATTTGGCTAAAGTTTCAAAACTTGGGCCAAGCTCTAATCCAAGTTTCGGTGTCAAACATAGCGTTTAAGAAAATAATAGTGAGCTTCGTCATGTTTTGTTTGTGCACGAGATATCGAATTTCATGCTATGACTTCCTCTATATTATATTTTTTTTTCGCGTCTACTCATAACTTTTGTATTTTTCACGGACCTCTCCTGAATTATGCCGCTTTTTTCACTTAGGTTTTTTGTCAATCTCTATTAACTTTTCCGTCATTTTTTATTATTTTGATTTATGAAATGACCAAATTGCCTTTGCACAGTTTAGATAAGTGAGCTCCCCTTTTTATACAAAATCTTAAGTGATCCATTAAAGTTCTACAAGTAGGGACTTAAATTTTTTGACGTGTTAGTGTCTAAAACAATGGCTTAAATAGTGGTTAACAAATAGTGGCAACGACGTCAACTTTTTGAGACGCTGAGTTAGCTAACATCCAAAGGCTATGATGCTAAAGCGACATTGTTGGGGCTCCAATATAGCATCGACATTCATTGTTGCGCCAAAGAGACGTCAATTGTGCTGATATAGCATCTCGATACTCAGAGACGTTAGTTTGATGTCAGTGCGACTCCATTGCGTCTCTAGAGTGACGCTAAATTGTTTTAATTTTTACTACATAACTATATTCCAATTTTGATATATATATATATATAGTCAATTGTTATGTATATCAACATATATGTATATTTAATTTATGAATTAAAATTTATTCAGGTGTATGTTAAAATGACGTCAACTTAGCATCCCATTAGCGACGCAATATTTGCGCGTCACATTGCCATCGAAAATATGGTGACACAAAACCGTGATGCCCAGTTAGCGTCACATCTTCATACGACGCAACATGTTTAACGTCACAGTCATGCCGACGTGCGGTGCTAAATCGAGGCAAATGTGAGACTATTTACGACGTTGTTGCATCCCTAAGGGTGTCGATTTAGCATCGCATCAATTGAGACGCTAATCGTCGCCGCTATTTCGCAATTTTTTTTGTAGTGCTGCTTTGAGAGTCCTATATCCATTAATGATTCTTTTAGATATCAAATCAATTTGAAACTCCTAATCTCAATCTCATTATAATTCATATTCCCAATAGAATTTAATTTTTCTTTATTTTCCCTTTTTCCTTTCTAACCATACATTTAATCCTACTTTAACTCTAATTCCTTCTCCAAGTACGATTAGCCTTATCTTCTATTCATATTATTTTTCAAACTCTCCTTTAATCTTATTTAAAAATTGAACTTGGGCCAAATTACTTTATTGCCTCTATTAAAATCTTGGGGTGCTACAATCATGATGTTCTTTATGTAACGCCCCCAAAATGGCACCTCCCGCCACGTAGGCGGTCAGCTTGACCCCGGAGGCGCTATATTGCCTATTGCTCTACTGATCTTAATCATTCAATAAAATAACTTACGTGGTACTAATAAAATAATAATAAACATATTAAAGGACTTTAAATGCGAAAGAGTAGTCGAAATGCTATAATGAATGACTTAAATGCGGAAATTCATAATATCTTAAACTAGAGAAAAATATGCGGAAGTCTATGATGTTCATATTATATAAAGTATGCGAAAGTTCATGGTGTCTTACAATATGGAAAGTTATGCGGAAATATAATTAAAACTCGTCTGAAGTTCTATGAGCGAAAATAAAGCATGATGTTCTGAACAAAGTATGATTCAAACAGAGATGCAATAAAAAGTTCGGAGTAGACAAATCAGTTATGTGCAGCATTTTCTAAGCTCTGCGCCCTCCATCATCTCCTCAGTTGGCATTCTCACCTGCAAAATCCCAATGTAGGGAAATAGAATACCCATGAGCAAAGAATGCCCAGTACACTAGCAATAAACGATGAGATAAGGATCGATGAAAGAAATGTATAAATCTTTATTCATATAAGTACTCTGTTCTTTATTATATCAATACTTTATCTTTGCTTTACTTTGGCTTTGCTTTACAATGTCTCTGCTATACTTTACTTTACATTATCTCTGCTTTGCTTTACAATACTTTGCTTTGTTTTGCTTTGCTGTGAGTTGTATTATGTCTTTTACATTACTAGAATATCCTTAGGGTTGGTTGTCCTATGCGAGCTCGTCTTTATTAGGTTGGTAAGCCAGATGTGTCTCTCTGATTCTCTGATGCCAGAAAGCCCATAAGGGAAAGAGGTGGGTGTTACTACCTCACCCAGTTCGGAAGGTAATGGGAAGAATTCCTACAATCCAAGAACAGTGATCGGTTATAAGATCAGTAGGTTCACTGTCTCCTTAGCTAACTACCTGTCCCTTTGGCATAATACTTTAATTTTTAAGGGAAGGTGTATGTCCTTTATCATCACCCTTCATTCGAGATACATGTGGGAGAAGATCTGAAATCTCAAGAATAGTGGTCATTTAAGACAGTAGCGTCGTTGTCCCCTCGGCTAACTACATATCTCTTCTTTGCTTTAATCTCTGATCTCTGCTTTATTCTCTGGGGCGGCACATAGCAATTCCACATCTTTATCTTTACTTTACTTTGCTTTAATTGTCTTTGATAAGTCTTAGATAAGGTTTTACATTATTCTGATGAAAAAGGGAACCCAACTTTTGGAAGATTCAAACCAACGAAAAGGTTCGAGTTTCTGGTCGACAGAACTCGGGCCGGGTTGCGATGAACCCAGGCCGAGTCTCTGTCGGTCCGAGTTGGGATCGGACTCGGGCCGGGTCGTTGACACTGTACAAATCACATCGAGTCAGATTTGCACTCGATTCTACTCGATAAAGTTCGGGCTGGGTTAACATCTAACTCGGGCCGGGTTCTGAACTCGGCCGATCATCTTCTTCATCTTCGATCGGACTTCCGATCATATCTCACGACGTTGTCGGCGAAGCAGCCCGGTCCGGACGCACTGGAACTTGGGCCGGGTTCCGAAGTCGTGACTTCGATGATACATCAAAGCTTTGGCTCGGTCCGAGTCTAACGAACCCGAACTGTGATTGAATAGGACCCGGGCGGAGTTGGGAGTAACTCGGGCCGGGTACTCGGCAAGTAGAATTTTGCCAAAAAGTCTTTGGATTTTCGACGATGATCCGATCGCCGAATCGACTAAGTTACAACATGAAAATGATTCTATGACATCTATGATCACTATAATATCTCTTCGTCTATGGGATTAAAATGCTAAGGGTACATTTACGGTTCGGCTATTGAAGTTTTCCGGTCGTTGTCTCATCGTCGGCCGCTCCTGGTCGGCGAGGAAGGTCCGCTTCCTTCGTGCGCACGTCGAGGGACGTCTGTGCTCGTGAATTGGTCGGAGGTTCATCGTGAAATCGTGCCGTTCGTCTCTATCCTGCTCGCGTCGTGCACGCCGATCGCTGGTCGGAGGAAGAGAAGACGAAAGAGAGAGGGAGGAAGTCGGGGGTTCCAAGAGGGTGCACGAGCGACCCTCCCCCCTCTTATATGCCCTGGCCGACCCTTGGTTGGCCGGAGACGAAAGGGCGGAAGGCCAGGGGAGGCCCTTCGTTTCGTATTTTCCTTTTTTTTATTTAAGCCGTTACGTTACACTTTATCTTTGCAGAACATACCGCAGTCTTATAAAAAATGCCGATGAGGTTAGTGAATATCTTCAAACCAAATTCTCTGGTAGCCTAGCTCTGCACATTTGAGAATTCCTTGTCTCAATGTCCAGACCTCCGCACTACAGAGTGAAAATTTCTAGTGGAAGAACCTGCAAATATAAAGCCTCCATTAGACTATCTGAGTAGGTAGTATGCTCGTCCCACCTCCCTGGGTGCAATAAATAAATTATCAGTTTTGAACTTTATCCAACCAGGAGGTGGAGGTTCCATCGGATTCAAAGTGGATCCTTCGGAGAGGCCCTCATGGTAATGGTGTCTTATAATTTCCTCAGCATGTATAGTCTGTGCGCAGTACCACACAATGGATGCACGTAGTGGATGGATTGAAAGAAAATAATGTATCATTTATAAGTTTCCATAAATTCCACAAGCAGTATGAAATATATGATAGTAGTTTAAGCTTGGAAACATGTTAAATATATGATAGTAGCTTAAGCTTGGAAACATGTTAAAATTGTGAACCCTCCAAGATCCGGTCACCCTCACCCGTGGTCCAAGAATGAAAGTATGAAAAAGTGAGAGATAGTTTAGTGTGAACTAATGACCATAGTTGAAGGCTAGCAGGCCACAAAAAGAACATGTTTGAAGCTGAATTACATCAGTTTTCCTATACATAGATGTATCATTCATCAGTTTGCCTACACATATTTTCGGAGGAGGTGCCTCAGAGAGGGGTCCTTAATTACACATGCGATCTTAGGGTAAATTACACCAAATGTCCTCCAACGTTTGCTCAGCGATATCTTCTAACTTCACTTTGTAACACAAATGTCCTTTATCTTTTAACGCGTTTCACCCGATGCCCTCTTTACCTGAGATAACCGGTTTTTCGTCGACGTGGCGTCCACGTGACCATCTCCTCTCTCCTCCATGCAAATAGTCGTCCGACGTGACATGCTCCGACGCACATAAAATTACACCAATGCCCTCCAACTTTAAGGTTTGCTCAGCGATACCCCCCAACTTCACTTTGTAACACAAATGCCCTTCATCTTTTAATACATTTCACCGATGCCCTCTTTACCTGAGACAATCGATTTTTTGATTTTTTGTCGATATGACGTCCACGTGGTCATCTCATCTCTCCTCAATTCAAATAGCCGTCTGACGTAGCATGCTCCGACGTAGCACCACATATTAAACTATCTTACTTACTGTAAGTTGACTCACTCACTGTTATTATTTTCGTCGACATAGCATCCATGTGGCCATCTCCTCTCTTCTCTACACAAATAGTCATTCGACGTGGCATGCTCCGACGTGACACATAAAATTATAAAATGTCTTTCAACTTTAAAGTTTGCTCACCAAATGCACATAAAATTACACCAATTTGGATAAAGACGACATCGACGAAGGCGAAAAATGAATGATGAAGAAGGCGAACGACGCAGAAGAGCGAACGACGAAGGAGTGCGAACGGTGAAGGAGGTTTCATGCGAACGACAGCAAAGAGGAAAATAAGAAAATAATTTAACAGTGAGTGTGTCAACTTACGGTAAGTAAAATGGTTTAATATGCGGTGCCACGTCGAAGCATACTACGTCGGACGGCTATATGCATGGAGGAGAGATAAGACGACCACATGGACGCCACGTCGATAAAAAATCGGAAAATCGATTGTCCTAGGTAAAGAGGGTATCAAGTGAAATGTATTAAAAGATAAAGGACATTTGTGTTACAAAGTGAAGTTTGAAGGTATTGCTGAGCAAACCTTAAAGTTGGATGGCATTGGTGTAATTTTATGTGCCACGTCGGAGCATGCCACGTCGGACGACTATTTGCGTGGAGGAGAGAGGAGATGGCCACGTGGACGCCACGTCGATGAAAAATAAAAAAACCAGCTATCCTAGGTAAAGAGAGAATCGGGTGAAATAGGTTAAAAGATGAATGACAGTTACAAAGTGAAGTTGGAGGGTATCGCTGAGCAAACCTTAAAGTTGACGGACATTTGATGTAATTTATCCTGCGATTTTATAACAAAATGTATAGACCTTGTGAAGACATCGAAATGATTTTATATTTCGAAAACAATAATTTTACATATAAGAAGATGTCAATGACTAGAAGCTACAATTCATAATTGTCAACATATAATTGATCCACATTTTCCTATCCGAACACTAGATTAATAGTCCTAAAAATTGATGAATCTCAGTCGAAAAAGAGATATAATTGATATATCGTATTAGACATTTGCACATGCTCATCTCCTAAAGATTTAATGATTAATAAAATAAATGATAAACATTTTACCTGCCATCATGCATTAAAGAAAGTACCATTCACTAGTAAGACGTGACAAATTGCTTGAGAAAATAAGATGATTGAATAACCAATCTAGTAGTATGGAATCATGAAAATACAAAAAGTACAATAAGGAAGATACGAAGAAATGCTCCCACGATGGTTTAAGTATATCTTGAGACATAATATTAGTTTTGACGCCGAATGATACACAAAATGAAAAGCCTAACTGTTATAAGTGAAGTATGTTTTTTTTTCTTTCAGTAGAAGAAAGCCTCTTCCATAAGAAATATACTGTGTTGGAAATTAAAGAGAAAAAAACTCGAGAACAAGAGTAGAAGAGCACAAAGAAATCATAGAAAAATTAAAGAAAACATACAAATTTACTCAGATTTATTTTTAATATTAGGATTACGTCCTGCAAAAAGGTTCTATTATATCTTTTTTGTTACAAACCCCACCAGATTACATTTGAAAAATAAATTATAAATATGTCTCTCCCAAACGAATTCAAAACTCAAATAAATCAGAGAAATCTTTAATCCGCACCACACGGGCCGGCTAAATAAAAGTTCAAATCCGTTTAAGTTTCGAGAGCGGTGCCCCTCATTTGTCAGTACGCCAGCAGCACAAATAATTAGATAATACTCAAATTTTCTTAAGCTCACATGGACAAACCATGTGTAAGAAATAAGAGGTCCTGAAGTATTCGTCAATTCTAACAGAAATAACTGTTAAAACCATACAACGCCGGTCCAACCACACTCGTCTTGTTAGAGAAAACTACTAGTACTTATCAGTCAAAGAACAACTTATTTTAGAAAATAATTCTGTTGCCAAGTGCAGAGAATTGAGGCGAGAACAAAAGCATTGTCAGCAGCCACTGGAACCGAACGATCGACATAGATCAAGCTCCTTTGCTCAAGCATCATCTACTCACTCTGGTCACTTCATTTGTAAGCTTTGGCTATACACGCCTACTGAATGGTAATCCCCCCGTTCTCAAACAATGTGCAGAGAAAATGAAAATATGGGGTTCCTGTCTCCTGGTAGAACTTCTCATGTGTTGATAGGTTCTAAATAATTGTCAACAATGCCTAACCCTAATTTCATGCAATTAACGTCATCTAACATCTTGCAGCTGAGTCGTACAAAACGAAGAAACGGAAGGGCCTTCGAGCATTATGAGTCGTCCAATTTCAATTAATGGTTATCATTGCAATTTCGTCGTTTCTTGGGACTGCATTCGTTGTCTGCTTAAAACGCTTGAATAGCCTTTTGCTGCTCTTGATCTGTTCATCTTCTTTCTTTTTTTATTACTTTCAAAGGATCCACTGCAGGATAAATGCCTTTGGCACGACCCGTGGACCTTCTACCTCCACGCGGCATTCCGTTTCCCTCCTTTTCCTGCTAGGATTGGAAAAAATTCTCGTAGAATCGAGAATGAAGTTTTATAGGTAAATGCTCAATATCCAAGTAAGCTTAATGGCTGGGGTGAATATCTCGTATCCGAAAACTAGCACGCAAAAAAGAAGAGACTCATAGAATGGCAGAGGCAAATAGAGCTCTTTTTCCCCCGGGGGTCTTAATTACCACTGAACTTCTATTTGCACGGACAGAAAAAGATTGCAGTCAGTTTGATAATAATCGAGATCGGAAAAAGATTGTCTCCCCCTAGAAATAACTTCTTGAAGATCGAGTCCTTAGGTTTCCGAATTCGAAAGGTTAACCTATTCGGGAATCTCCAGATAGGATCTACACAAGGAAAAGCACTTGCCATTCGTTGGTTATTAGGGGCATCCCGAAAACGTCCGGGTCGAAATATGGCTTTTCATACAGTTAGAGACGAAATTGTCTACGCTGGGTTTTTTTTATATGTATACATAGGGAAAGTCGTGCGACGGATTTTTCGATGGTTCCGTTTCCGACAGATTTTTCGACGGTTATGATCGTCGGAAATAATTTATATTATTATTTAATTTTTCGACGATTAGGAAAGTTGATATTTTCAACGGATATCCATCCGTCGTAATTTTCGATGACTTTTTCGACGATTACGACCATCGGAAATAAAAAATTAAATTATGTATTTTTTATATTATTATTAAATTTATTCGACGGATTTTTCGACGGTCATGATCGTCGGAAATAAAAAAATTCATTATATTATTTTTTAATTTTTCGACGATTAGGAACATCAATATTTCCGACGGATATCCATCCGTCGCAAAATCCACCGCAATTTTCGAAGGTCGTAACCGTCAGTACATGTATAATAATATCATGTAAAGGATATTTTATTAATATAACTAGCGACGGTCCAAACCGTCGCAATTACCGATGGTTTTGACCGATTACCGACGGTTCAAACCGTCGGTAAAATAAAAAATAAATATTATATATAACTAAATATATTTTCGACGATCACAACCGTCGGTAATTATAAAAATATTTAATATTTACATTTTTGATGGCCGAAACCATCGATAATTAAAATTTTTTTTCCTTTTCCCGCTTTCTTTCCACTTTTTCCCTTTATATATATTCCTCCTCCCTCTTCTCTCTCCCTCCTCCCTCCACTCCTCTCTCTCTCCCTCCTCTCCTCTCTCTCTCTCCCGGCCGCGAGCACCCTCTCCCGCGCGTCGGACGCCGGCGACCCTCCCACGTCGGACGTCGGCGACCCTCTCACGCGCGCCGGACGCCGGCGACCCTCCCGCGCCGGACGCCGGCGACCCTCTCCCGCGCCGGCGTATCTCTCTCTCCCGTTCTGCGCTGGCGTCTCTCTCTCTGCTGTCGGCCAGATCCGGCTGTGGCCGTTTGGATCCGGCCCCTGGCAGCCGATCGGCTGACTGGCGGCCGAGGGCCGGATCGGCCGCCGGGCGGGCCGGATCGGCCGTCGGGCGGGCCGGTTCCGGCCTCCAGCGGCCGGATTGGCCGCCAAGCGGGCCGGTTCCGGCCTCCAGCACCCGGATCGGCGGCCGGATCTGCCGGATTCGGCTGCCTGGCGGTGTATCCGGCCGCTAATTTTTTTTATATTTAAAAAAATATTTGCGACGATTGCGACCGTCAAAAGATCGACGGTTGCGACGCCCGTCCAAAGTTTCGACAGTTGCGACCGTCGAAAAGTTGCGACGGCTCGAACCGCCGGCCTTTTTCGGCGGTTGCAACCGTCGGAAATTTCGACGGTTCGGACCGTCGGCCTTTTCCGGCGGTTGCAACCGTCGAAAATATCGACGGTTCGAACCGCCAGGGACTTTTCCGGTTGTTGCAACAGTCGGAAAATTTCGACGGGTCGAACCGCCGGGGACTGTTTCGACGGCCAGAACCGTCAATATTTTTGACAAATTTTTTAACCGCCGCAAATCCGTTTGCGATTCGACGGATCGATTCCGACTGAAAAACCGTCGGTAATTGCGTTACCGACGATTTTCGGGCTGATTACCGACGGTCCGTCGGTAATCCGCGTTTTTCTAGTAGTATACTATTCGTAATACTTATTATTATTTACCACCACCACTACTATTCGTTTGTTATAATAAAAGAAATTAAATAATTTCGAAACTATCTCGTTTTATCGTGTTATAATAAATAAATTAAATAATTTTGAAATTATTTAACGATAAATAATAACATTTTTTTATCATGTTATAAAGCAACAAATTTTACAAGAGAAAATATTGAAAGTGAGCCCATCATGTAAAGTATGAACGTAATGCTTAAATAATGATTAATATTATGTGATGCATGCCCTCGTCTCACGTACAAACAAGCACAAAAAGCCATGTTTTGCATGATAGAAGCATCATCCAAATGTGTTTCCTTTTTAATTAATTTATTTTTTGTTAGCATCGCGCGCGGAGCATAACTTGATTTGAATCATATTTGTGCAAACTAAATTGTGAAATATCGTACAGAAAATAGAAATTAAATTCTGAACCTTCATCACTCCTCTCATCACTTGCTCTAGGCCCTTAGATCCAAATGCCTTGAATTAGAAAAAAAAAAAATCAGAAAGAGACAAACATGAAGACTACTACTTAACATACGTCGAACACAATTACTTTTGCTTAACAGGAAACCTCCAAGAGTGACGTAACATGTATTTGCAGTGCAAATAAACGTTAATTGTTTCCAGAATCCATGAAGGAAATATTTCATGTCATTTCCTTTCTAAAAATCTTTACAAACTGCATGCATGGCAGGCATTGTTAGACAAGTACGGATTTCTCCACCGCATATACAAATCAAGAAATTAAAAGGAAGAGTACAATTAAGTAGTGAACAAGAACATTAAAAATATATATATTGACTCCAATTAAGTGACTATGGACCACGCCCAGGGCGGAAGCAAAGGCTTAGGCAGCAGTGTGCTAATTGGCCTTCAGGTATCATGCCGCCGCCTCTGCTCGTGTCGAGGGCTTCTAATAACCTCACCACCTCATCCATGTCGGGTCGTTTATCCGGATTCGCATCCCAACACTTTCGCATGATACTCGCCATGGCACTTGGACAGCATCGAGGAATTCTTGGCCGATGGCTCTGCATGCCAAATAAATCAATCAAATTAAGTTATTAATTATACTACTTTAAATGAGTACGTAAATTACATGTGAATATTGCACTTTAATTAAATGACGTTGGAGCTACGGACTAACCTTTCGCGTGGTCCGCGAGGATGCTTCAGCAAGACTAAGAACGCGATACGACAACTCACGACAATAGATTTCCCACAAACATATCCCAAAGCTGTATACGTCGCACTTTTTGGTGTAAGGTTTGCCAAGAATAACCTGCACATTATACATATATATATGCTCGTATGAGACTTCTCTGATACGTCCATGGATGTCTTACAATAAAAATGGAGAAGAAAAGTCAAGGCCATGCACCTCCGGAGCCATGTACTCAAATGTGCCCATCTGACCAGTCATATTCTTGGGATTTTGAGCCTCAACACGCGAGATGCCGAAGTCAGCAATCTTTAGAGTTCTACGAGTATCCAACAAAATGTTTTCAGATTTGATGTCTCTATGCACGATGTTTTGCGAGTGTAGATAGCTTAACCTGAAAATGATCATAAATATGTATAGAGTTAAAATTAATGACCTTTTGCATGCATATATTAATTGCTGTTTATAGATAGGAAGAGTGCATTGACTCACCCTCTCGCTAGATCCAATGCAAGTTTAACCACATCCTTATACGGAAGTTTCTTTGCAATATTCTTGGTTATATAACTCTTCAACGTTCCAGCAGGAAGGTACTCCATGACAACACAACATGCCCGGGACGGATAGGAAGTATGTCCGCCGTTTTCTTGTGGAATTTTGAGGTCCTCAGTTGCCGTTGATGCCCCCACAAACTGTAGGAAATATATTCAACTTAAGACCTTCTCTCCAAATTATTCAAAGACAAGACTAAGGGTATATTTCTTAAACAAATGGCAAAAGATGATGATGATTGATGCATGCCTTTGTCACGTTTGGATGCTCGAGATTATGCCAAACGTTAACTTCCTTTCGAAACGATGACCGAAAGGTAGCATTATCCCAGTCCAACACTTTCACTGTTACAAAAGGAAAAAAAAATTGTTATGTTCAGGAAATAACAAATTTTTACATAATTGGAAGGAATCTGCAGAGTTCTCTACTTCTTTAATTAATTCTAAAGAGATGAAAAAAGGAAAATATATAATCTAAGGTTATAAGCAAATGCCGATCTGTAGTTATGTTTTTTTCGTAAACCAACTCATAATATAATCTGGAAAAAAAGAGCATCAGGTAAAAGAAAGCAAATATCGTGCTTTCATAGCTACCTGCAACATCCCGATCGACTATATATGTGGAGTGGGAATACCCAACGAAGTGGGAATTAAGCCACCAAGTCAACTTTACATATAAATAACGTTAAAGACGAAGACTAAATATATATGTGCAGGTACGTCACCTGCAACATCCCGGCCATCGTAAGTGCCTCGGTAGACTGTGGCACACGACCCTTGGCCGGCCTCGCACCGGAGTTTCAGCTTAGACAGATCAATCTCCCACGCCTCCTTGGGACCCTTGCGGCCAAACTGCTTACTCCAGATTTTGTTGAGTTTCTTATCCAACTCCGTGCACAGGTTATTTTGGAGAGTCATTGAAACTTCCTCGGTTGCTTTAGCGCGAGAAAGAAAAGCCTATTCATAGAAATCTAAAACTATTCCTATCCGAAACAGGAATATATACCGTTAGAACATGAGTAATAATATTTCGTGTCCGAGTCAAAGTAGTACTTCGTCATTCCTGTTTCGAGTCAAAATATATCATTTAGAAATCTAGTACCAGTAATAATAATAATAATAATAATAATAATAATAATAATAATAATAATAATAATAATAATAATAATAATAATAATAATAATAATAATAATAATAATAATAATATATCATTTATTATTATAATTATTATTATTCTTATTTGTGTAACGTTTCCAATTAATTTTGTTACTTTTGCTTATAAAAATAATTTAACTAAAAATATTATATTATAATTTGTATTATTATAATAATAAATGTAAATTATTTATAATAAAATATTGTAAATATTCTTTCAATCAAACAAGAAGGAGAACAAGAATATAATTAGAATGCGATATTTTTTGAAATAAAGTTTTTTTATTCCTGCTAAAAAATTCTCTATTTTGAAATGTTCTAAACCACGAAAAGAATGGAAAATTCATTTAGAATTCTCAAATCAAAATTGACAAATATGTCACTTTTTTCTATATTTGAATTATTTAAATATAATACGGATACCAACAGAGATCATCACACGCACAAATTATGGCCTTCACTTTTTGTTGGCTAATGAATTTTTTTTAAAAAAATATACAAGTATTTGGATAATCTCTTGAGCCAAAATCATAAAATCTTTTTGCGTAAATACTTGTTGGACACATCATAAGAATTTGCTCCAAGGAAGTGTGAAGTCCGTTGATACTATTCATGGTCTGAATTATATTCTATCCATGATTTGAAGTTGATTTACTTCAGTGTCTTGGTATTACGCATTCAAGTCATGCTCTGAGAATAACTTGCATTGCCATTTCATTTTCCATTAAAACATTGATGGATGAGAAAAATATTTATTTATTAGTTATTTATCTAATGTGATTCCTTACCTATCATTATTCTAAGTAATTTCTTTACAAATTTAGTTATGTGTTACCGTCAAGCGTCTAGTAGTATTAATTGTCGCGTTAATAATGAAATTTTGGTGCATTGACAATACTATTTGGACTAGCCGTGAACTTTTGGATGGGCCACCTGGTCCAATATGCCATCAGCGTCACAATTTTTTATTGTTTATTCAATAATCAATTTAGTAATTATAATATCATATATGAATATGTAAGCATGTGCTATAATTCTAATACTTATAAAGTTCTACAGTCTATAAGTCTATAAATATATTTGTATTAATACGTAATATTACACAATAATTTTAATGTACTTAAGAAAAAATTAAATTTAATTATTAATTTGACCTAATTGCTTATAATCATATACACTTGTACTGTTGTCTTATATGTATATAGAATTTATATAATTACATTGATATATTTAAGGGTTAGTTCCATAAATATTTCTTGAAGTATAACGATTTTTCGTGTTTAATTTTGACCTATAAATTCACGTCTCTAAATTTTATCGCGATTTGCACTCCTTTCGTCATATTTCATTAACATTATTATTATTTTTTCTTATTTATGAAAAAAATTAAAATACTCTTATGTGATTTGAAATAAATGTCTTTATTTTTACGCTTCATTCAGACAGATGAAAATTTAAAATCATGGGTGGACATTTTTATCTTTTTATAAATAAAAAATAACGAAAAAAATTAACAAAATATGTCTGAGGAACCTAAATAAAAATCATGATAAAATTTAAGGACGTCATATGATAAATTCATACTTTAAAATTAGACAAATAAATCATTATAATTTAGAAAAAGTTTATGAAATTAACTTTATATTTAATCATTCAAGTAGCTCAAGCAAACGATGTGTATACGACTCCTCCCGTTAATTGGCCATACTTGAACAGTGCCTTTAATGGACCGGGTCGCGGAGTTGCCTTTAAATGTGGCAAGTCTATTAAGGAGCTTGGAGATTCATGAAATATATATATATATATATATATATATATATATAATATGCTATTAAAAGAACCAAAAAAATGACTAGATCTCACTCCTGCTTTCGCTTGATGAATAAAAGTGCCATAAACATATGGAAAATGTTAAATCCTCCTAAAATTTTAGTCTAAAAATTCTTCTAATACTCATAAATTTTAAATTATCCTAAAATATTGGTAAATTTACATTCACGTCATTATGATTCAATTAAGAAACTAAATCCTCCTAAGTTAGGAGGATATAGCATTGTCCTAAACATATTTGTTTCTCATGACAAACACAACTCGTTCGTCCGCGTCTTCCCTTCCTGTCCAATCAGTTCATTTATTACTATCATCATCTGGTTAAAATCAGTTCATTTATACCTTGCTTGTCATCCACCAAACTATCACGAATTCAAAAAAGGGATGAAGCCCTTGCCAACGAATCTGGCAAACAAAAAATGGGAAGGAAACCAAATAATGGCTACCCATGACAGATGGGAGGTGGGATATTATACGCCAAGAGGTACAACATCAATGGTGCCCGACTCAAGCCTCCTTGAGCCCATATTGGACTCGAATCAGACCCAAGTGACTAACCATAATAAGGTCGACTCAACAGTGACCTCGGATGAACATGTCTTGGCCACTCTTGAGTCCATGGCACACATCTCAACCACCACTAAAATAGCAATAGCGAAGGACAAAGGAAGTACCCCGTTCACCAATAATAATCAATGTTATTAAAATCGGACCGGACCGACCGATTCGATCGGTTTAACCACGAACCGATCGATGATTCGGTCCGGTCAAATGTCAAAACTAGTTTTGGCATTGAACCGGGCAAAACCAATTGAACTGGACTGATTGAACCGACAATGAAGAATTTGAAAAAAAATTGTAAAAATGATATACATAGAATAGCGAAGGACAAAGGAAGTGAGGCTTTTCCTGTGACCCCAACAGATGATTCACCAATAATAACCAATATTATTAAAACTGGACCGGACTGACCGATTTAACCACGAACCGACCGGTGATTTGATTCAGTCAAATATCAAAACTCGTTTTGGCATTGAACCGGGCAAAGCCGATTGAACCGGACTGATTGAACCGGCATGCAAAATTTGAAAAAAAAGTTGTAAAAATGATATACATAGGAAAGTTAAATGAGAAAGAAGGAAATAAATATAAGGAAACTTAAAGAGGAAGAAATATCATATCTATACAATTAAATAGGAATTGATATAAAAATAGTAAGTATTTAAAATTGAATAATATTAGAATATAAACATATCAAAGGTCATAAAATAAAGAAAATAAAAAAGAAAGTGTTAAATAAAAAAATAAGAATAATTTAAGATAAAATTTACTAATATAATTAATAGTAGATATTAAATTATTAATAATTTATTTATATTATCATTATGAAACTTTTAATTAATAAAAATTATGTTATATTATTTTTTAAAATTTTTAATAAGTTATTAGTACAATATTCATATACTATATCATATAACTTATGCTATATCTTTATAATTATTATAAATATATTATTTTAATAAAATTCGGTTCAATCCAATCGAACCAATCGGATCGGTCCAACTACGATCCAGTGATGAATCCGGTCTGGTCGCCGGTCCGATTCTGAAAACATTGATAATAACCTCAAACGACTCAGATAATGAACTGGAGGAGGGGATGACAAGAGCAATGAATGTGAGAAGGCGACGAAGATAATCTTATTCGAGCTCCTTAGAAAGGCATAGTAGGCAAACGAAGGCGGTGACCTCTCCTATTTCCATATACGGATAGTGACGTGGAATGTCCGAGGTCTTGGGGACAACACTAGGCGAGCAGTCCTGAGAAGATGCTTGTGTCAATGGAAGATGGATGTTGCCATGCGGAAACAAAACTAGCTTCAATTGATCAATTCACTGTGTGACAAATTGGAGGCTCAAATTGGACTCAGGTGGAAGATGAGAGGGTTGTCTCCTATGATGGAACAACATTTTTGAGAAGGTGGATGTTCACACAGACTGCTTCTCCACATCGGCAATCCTAACAAGAAGATCAGACGGTATGCAGCTCATGTTCTCCTGCATCTATGGGCCTAAAGAGGATGCTCGATGACTAGAGATGGGGGCGAAGCTCAGGAACCTTAGAAGCGTATTCCATAACACATTCTGGTATTTAGGGGGCGATTTCAATTTGACCCTTGACTCGTTGGACCGCCCGACCTTGAGACATGGACGAGATAGAGGAGCAGCGGCTTTCAGGGACTTTATTGATGATATAGGCCTTACAAATTTTCCAATTGTTAATTGCAGATTTACTTGACGGAGCACGGCCTCTCCAAACGTGAAATAAAAAATAGATAGATTCCTTGGATCCATGGAGTTGGTCGAGAAACTTTCAATGTCATCTGATTCGGCACTAGAGAGGGCTTTTTTTGACCACACGTCATTATGGAATTCAAATGAGGGCTCTATTTCTAGATCTTATTTCAAATTCGAAAGAGCTTGGCTTCAAGAACTCAACTTTCGGACGACAGTGGAAGAACAATGGAGAAGCTACCTCACATCCACCTCAGCAACAAAAACCATTGATGACAAACTGAACCACTTGAGAAGGTTTCTTCAGTGCTACTGTAATATCCATGATCTAATTCATATTGGATTTTATATTATATGGCTATAATCAATTGAATATATGTGTTGTAGTATATGTTGTAATGTCACGTAGTAATATAATAAGAATTTATAAAATTTTATTAAAATACAAAAGTATGATTAATATTCATATTATGATAAAGCATATTATCTAATGATTAACTATGCAAGTGATTTGTTAAGATTGTATTTAAGTCTAGTGGACCAATCAAATGTCGCCAAGTGGCATATGAAAAATATATATGCGTAACAAAAATTAATATATAAAATATGTGAATAAATTATATGGATTATATTATACTAATTAATATCAATTAGGGATGAAATTAATGATTTTGAATGTTAAATTTTAATTGGACATCAACTTTTGACATGCAAGCTAGCAGCTTGCCACCTCATGATTAGGCTATTTTTCCAACCGACCTATTCAGGTGATAAATTTTGAAAAAAATCGTATGGTCTTATACTTATCTCTAGACAATACACAAAAAATTTCAGACTACGACTCCTTTCATAGACCTTGAAGGAAATTCGACAAGGAAGATCATTAAAAGTGAAGATCCTAACCCTAGACGGATGGTGTTCTTTCTAAGATTTTCTTTCATATCAATTCGTCCTTAAAAATTATGAAACTTAACATGTAGAATCATCTCCGAGTCTAGTTTACATGGGATTTGGAATCATGTTAATAGGAGTTATGAAACGAAAGTTATACTATCAGGATTAAGGGTCTATCACACTATTTAATAAAGTTGTTAGTCCGGATTGCAAATTAGATATTAAATTGAATATGTAATCATATAAATTTATACTTAATGATCCTTAAAGTAAAGAAGTTATCATGTTTTTCCAATAAGAATCATTGGAAAATATTATGTCTACAAAAAGTTATTAATTTATCATTCTACATGATTCTTTCTCTCAGGATGGAACTTAGGGCAAATTATGCTAGTATTGGTTAAATTTATTGTGCTCAGTACAAATAGATATAAATTTAGATAATTTTATAAGTTTCACCCTATGATGTCTACTATTTGGGAAATTAAAAATATGAGAAAAGGGAATGTTTGTTATTTTATATAAATCATAAAAATAAGGTCACTCAGTCTGTCAGAACATAGAAATAATATAAAAGTTAGACTGAATGTTGATTTTTCTGTGAACAAATCACAATAAAATAAGATCTAAAACTTTTGTAGATTAATATATTAGCAACCAGGAAGTAAGCAAAATTATAATGAACAAATTTGATTATCAATTCAAACAAATACAAATTTTCTTTTATTATGTATACAATCTTTCTTAATAGTAGGTCAACTCTTATGATAAATAGTTACTTAAGTTATAAGAGTAAATATCCAAGGGTCATGTACCTCTTCAATTAATTGTGTTTTATGTGTGATAGACTTCTGTCCAGATCATAGAAGTGATGTGTTTTTTATTATTATTGTATAGGAGTAGAAGAGTAAAGTAGTGAAAAAAGAAAGGAAAAATCTTTTGGTAGCTCTTATAGGTTAGTTTGTTTCTCCTACTCTGTGTATTCATCTCTTTCGAATTTGGTGTGACATTGATTATGATATTATTGAATATGTTTTGGATATGTTATAAATTGATTTCAAGAAATGTAATTATGAAAAGTATATCTGAATGATTATATGATTGCACATTTGAAAAGCATATGTGATATGATATGAATGGATTATGAGAAGTGCAATCTTGTTCGGTTTGAAATGATATTTGATATGATTCATATTCTGATATTCGAGATATGATGATTGGAGCTAAGTGTTACATCGCTGATCACAATGGGAGCCACCTCTAGAGTTCAATCCATCATTCTGTTTCCCAATAATAGGATGAGATAGTCTAGAACTAAGTGCCACATCGTGAGTAGTCGCGATGAGGGCCACCTCTAGAGCCCACCTATCGCTATATGATTTGTTTCCTGAAAGGGATGAGGTAGAATTGAGCTAAGCGTTACATCGTTGATCACGATGGGAACCACCTCTAGAGTCCATCTATTGATCACTGATCAGTTGGTGATCCGTGCATACATATGAGAGTGTTACATTGCATACACATATTTGATATGTTTAAATGACTATGATTGTAAATTGAGTGTGATGATTTCGATTGAAATGTTATATATGTATTTATTAAATATATGAAGATATTGACTTTGATATTATGATTAATGCTTATATTTATATATCTCCCCAAATTTATTAGATGGTAACACAGCTTATGAGTTATCAACTTACTGAGTTATTTTTGCTCATAACGTTGTTTCTAATATTTTTCAGATTCATATAGCTCGTTGGGGATCGTGCGAGGTGATAGTCATAAAAGGATTCTATAACATTCTTGGTGGTATTATGAGAGGATTTATATCTCTTGTATCTTTCTTTTTTTTGTATCGGCCAGGGTCTACGGGAGGTCTCGGTGTCCGAGGTTACTAACACTCGACTAATCTGGAGCTGAAAAGATAGAACAGTGAAGGCTTATTCCTTGGCCAAGATGGCGACTCTGAGACTCGAACCTAGGGCTACTAGCACCCAGCAAGCGCTCGAAACTCAACCCTGCTACCAGTTGAGCCAACCACCGTTAGTTATTTTTTGTATTTTTTTATTAAGATGTCGAGAGAGCTAGTCGTGTCTGTTATTTATGTCAAAATAAGTTGTACTGAAAATAAAATTATTTTATTAAATGTATGACTTAAGGTGTATCAGTTTGTTCTGAAATGATCACATATTGTATAATTTATTTAATGATATACTTTTACTCTTATGTTATAAAAGAAGAGCAAATTATATCACGTTTTCGCATTTCTTCATAATTTTATTTGATCGTTCGTAATGAGTCGTGAACTCTGGTTTAACTCGTGAGTTAAATCGGGGTCGTGACAGTTATGGTATCAGAGCAATAGATTATTCCCTTTGTCAAAGTTTGCATAGCTATGTCTAGGATGACATGGTCATGCTTATAGTGAGGTTGTCATTTTTATGCTTATAGTGGGTTATCGGTGTTTAGCTTGGGTTGTGGCAATTTGGAGATTTTAGTATGAGTTTATATAGGGGCTAATGTTTGACATTTCGAAATGTAATTGTCATATTTTCTTTTGATTAAATTGTGACTCTATGCATCACAACCCTTTACATTGATTTGTATATGTGAATTTGGCATACTATTTGAAAAAAAAAGAGAATTATCGTGTATTCACATATAGTATGCAAATAATGCATAGTTAGAAATGTGACAAGTATGTGATTATTGGTATGATTATTTGGTATTTGTATGGGTTTGACATGATTTTGTACGTGGATGAATTGTGTGGCATATATGTTTAAATTGACATAGGAAGATAGGTATCTTCTCATTTTCAAATCAATCATCACTTGTGTTTTATAGGACGTAGGAAAGTAACTTCATGTTCTCTAATCTATTATAGTACGCCAATAAGTTGTTTTGAAATAAAGTCATAGGTTCTTGAATTACTTGGGGTAGAAAGGAAAATATTTATTATCAAACAATATTCTCATGTTTAAATAGTTGTAAATCTATTTTATAGAAGTGATTTGACCTGCCCCTTATAGGAAGAGTTCTTTATTGACTTTTCATGGAATTATTCTTATGTTTAATAGTCTTTGTCAATCGACATAAAAATAAGTATATGAATCTTCATATAAGAGTTTAGTTGACCCATAATCATGAACATCAATCTTATACATCAAGAAAACAGATGAGTTCTCAAGTTCGATTATAGGCATCTGAATCAAGTAACTACGAGGGATACCTTGCGAAAAGTATGTTATTTATTTGGTTAACTGCGATTGACCCTAGTATTTCCGAAGTTTGACTTAAGATTTGAATACCATTGACTAAAAAGAAAGTTGTATAATTCAAAGAGTACACTTAGAACATGACATGATCATTATAAGTTCTTGGTAACGTTATTGGATTATAGATCGAATCAAATTTTCAAACCATTCTTTATATGAATTGTAATTAATTTCATTGATGTCACCCTAATTCGTTCATAGAGTCATGCAAGTCTGTGATCCTATTATGCAAAATCCTTATAGAACAAAGGCGAGTGTTAAAATTATAGTGCATTTTGGCCTAACCATATAGTATGAATCATGATGATCACGAGAAAGATAAATCATGTCCCAATATACATGGCCATTGGAGATAAATGAGTGATTAAAATCAAATTCTATCATTTAACTTCCCAATTGGTATGATATGCTTCTTGGATACATCTTAAAAACACATGAATCAAATAAGTTATATGTGACTATGTATTAACAAATTCTTCTGTTGTGAATGGGGGCCTACCATACAGGGCACCATATTCTTAGATCTTCACACACATGTAAGTCAAAAAAGGTTTATAGCTTAAGATGATATGTTGCAAAATCTCTAGTGGTATTAAACATTGTGTTTCATGGTAAATACATTTAAAAAGAAGAGGCACTTATGGCCCATCATGTATACTATTATATTTAAAACAAAGAGATATATTTACATGTATGATAATCAGATAGTAAATATGTTTTATATCATTGATATTCAAATTAGAAAGGAAAATACGAGCAATATGAATTTGAGCACCCTATGTTTTGACATGATTCCAAGACATTTTGGTTACATGAAATTTTGAATGACCTCGACACATATAGGCTTTAGAATTTATATTCTACAAGTCGACCGGACGGTGCAGAATTCGCCAACGGTCACATTTTTCATAAAGAAAATGTACCGGTCGACCGGTCCATATGTGTGGTCGACCGGTCTCTTAGTCAAATGAACAGTAATGATCAAATTTGAAGGAAAAAATTATGGAATGATTTTTGGACGACTTTCTCACTTGCAGAAGTCTATAAAAGGAGTGCCAAAGCCAGAAGGAAGTGTACTCATTCAAGCCTTGAAGAAAAACTTCAAGTTATCAAAAGAAGACATTCTTCTTGAAGTTTTTATTTTTAATTTTCTCTTCTTTCTCTCTTCTTCTCTTGTGATCTTAGCTTTATAAAAGAGAGAAATATTTTATTTAGAAAAATACTGAGAAAGCTCATGTGTAAAAGATGTTTAAAATCTTACCTCTTGAGCGAGATAAAATATTAGATTCCTAGGAAGAGATGTTGCATTGCCTCTCGAAGTGGAGAAAATGTGTTGATGTAAAGGGCGTTCTTCCTTGCCCCATTTGAAATTAAGGAAGAGTTTTAGTGAAATCTCTGACGATCTCGAGATCGAGAAGTCGGAGCGGGAACGTAGATCAAGGTGTGGCTGAACCTCGTCAACAATCACCGTATGCTTGCGTTTGATTTTCTCTCTCTCTCCCTCTAATATTGAATTTATGATATGAATCATAAAGGATTTAAGAATAGATTTTAAACTTTCATGACGATTTTTGTGATATCGACATTTTCGAATTGAACATCAATTCACCTCTCCTCTTGGTGCCCTTTGAGATCCTACATGTAATATCCATGATCTAATCCATATTTGATTCTATATTATATGGCTATAATCAATTGAATATATGTGTTGTAGTATACATTGTAATGTCACATAGTAATATAATAAGAATTTATAAAATTTTATTAAAGTACTAAAGTATAATTAATAATCATACTATGATAAAGCATATTTTCTAATGGTTAACTATGCAAGTGATTTGTTAAGATTGAATTTAAGTCTAGTGGACCAATCAAATGTCGCCAAGTGGCATATGAATATATGTGTCTGTAACAAAAATTAATATATAAAATATGTGAATAAATTACATGAATTATATTATACTAATTAATATTAATTAGGAATGAAATTAATGATTTTGGATGTTCAATTTTAATTGGATATCAACTCTTGACATGCAAGCTGCCAGCAAGTTAGCAGTTTGCCACCTCATGCTTAGGCTATTTTTCCAACCGATCGATTCAGGTGATAAAAATCTGAAAAAATTCGTATGGTCTTATCCTTCTCTTTGGACAATACACAAAAAATTTCAGATCATGACTTCTTTTATGGACTTTGAAGAAAATTCGACAAGGAAGATCATTAAAGGTGAAGATCCTAATCATAGACTGATGGTGTTCGTTCTAAGATTTTCTTTCATATCAATTTGTCCTTAAAAATGATGAAATTTAATCTCCAAGTCTAGTTTACATGAAATTTGGAATCATGTTAATAGGAGTTATGAAACAAAAGTTATGCCATCGGGATTAAGGGTCTATCACACTGTTTAATAAAGTTGTTAGTCCGGATTGCAAATTAGATATTAAATTGGATATCTAATCATATAAATTGATACTTAATGGTTCTTAGAATACAGAAGTTAGCATGTGTTTCCAACAAGAATCATTGAAAAATAATATGTCTACAGAAAGTTATTGATTTATCATTCTATATGATTCTTTCTGTGAGGATGGAACTTATGATAAATTATGCTAGTATTGATTAAATTTATTGTGCTCAGTACAAATAGATATAAATTTAGATAATTTTATGAGTTTCACCCTATGATGTCTATTATTTTGAAAAATTAAAATTATGAGAAAAGAGAATATGTATTATTTTATATAAATCATAACAATAAGGTCACTCAGTCTGTCAGAACATAGAAATAAGATAAAAATTAAGCTGAATGTTAATTTTTCTGTGAACAAATCACAATGAAATAAGATCTGAAACTTTTGTAGATTAATATATTAGCAATCAGGAAGTAAGAAAAATTGTAATGAACAATTTTGGTTATCAATTCAAACAAATACAATTTTTCTTTTATTATGTATACAATATGTCTTAATAGTAGGTCAACTCTTGTGATAAATAGTAACTTAAGTTATAAGAGTAAATACCCAAGGGTCATGTACCTTTTTAATTAATTGTGTTTCATGTGTGATAGACTTCTGTCTAGATCATAGAAGTGATGTATTTTTTTATTATTATTGTATAGGAGTATAAGAGTAAAATAGTGAAAAAAGAAAGAAAAAATCTTTTGGTAGCTCTTATAGGTAAGTTGGTTTATCCTACTTTATGTGTTCATCTTTTTTGGATTTGATGTGACATTGATTATGATATTATTGAATATGTTTTGAATATGTTATGAATTGATTTTAAGAAATGCAATTACGAAAAGTATATCTGAATGATTATATGATTGCACATTTGAAAAGCATATATGATATGATATGAATGGATTATGAGAAGTGCAATCTTGTTCGGTTTGAAATGGTATTTGATATGATTCATATTCTGATATTCGAGATATGATGGTCATGTGATGAATCATGCATCGACATCTGCTTGCACTTGCATATATGATGGTGGAGCTAAGTGCTACATCGCTGATCACGATGGGAGCCACCTCTAGAGTTCAATCCATATTCTGTTCCCCAATAATAAGATGAGATAAACTAGAGCTAAGTGTCATGCGGAGTGAAGTGCCACATCGTGAGTAGTCGTGATGGGGCCACCTCTAAAATCCACAGGGGCCACCTCTAAAGCCCACCTATTGCTATATGATTTATTCCCCGAAAGGGATGAGGTAGAATGGAGTTAAACGCTACATCGCTGATCACGATGGAAGTCACCTCTAGAGTCCATCTATCGATCACTGACCAGTTGGTGATCCGTGCCTACACATGAGAGTGTTGCATTGTATACACATGTTTGATATGTTTAAATGACTATGATTGTAAATTGGGTGTGATGATTTCGATTGGAATGTTATATATATGTATTTATTAAATGTATGAAGATATTGATTTTGATATTATGATTAATGCTTGTATTCCCAAATTTATTAGATGGTAACACAACTTATGAGTTCTCAACTTACTGAGCTATTTTTGCTCATAATGTTGTTTCTAATATTTTTCAGATTCATGTAGTTCGTTGGAGATCGTGCGAGGTGATAGTCATAAAAGGATTCTATAACATCTTCAGTGGTATGATGGAATGTTTTATGTATCTTGTATCTTTCTATTAATATGTCGAGAGATCTAGTCGTGTCTGTTATTTATGTCAAAATAAGTTGTATTAAAAATAAAGTCATTTTATGTATGACTTAAGATGCATCAGTTTGCTATGAAATGATAACATATCATGTAATTTATTTAATGATATACTTTTACTCTTATATTATAAAAGAAGAGCAAATTACATCATATTTTCGTATTTTTTCATAATTTTATTTGATCATTCGTAATGAATCGTGAATTCTGGGTTAACTCGCGGATTAAATCGGTGTCGTGACAGCTACAAATACCAGATCATGGTCGACCAGAACCAAAAAAGAATGGAGGCCTTAAGTGCCATTTTTGCTATGGACCAGTTAGAGGATACAAGGGAGTTAACTGCAATCGAACTGATGGAACACAGACATAACCATATTAGCAAAATGTTGGTGAATGGGTCTGAAGTGTCGGGGCAGCAGGAAGTTGGTAATTCAGTGGCCAGTTATTTTAGAGAATTCACTCGAAATGAACGATGGCGATGGTTTAGTCGGTCCTTTTTCTGAGATAGAGGTTCTTACAGCCATGCACAACTTGAAAAGTGAAGGGTCACACGGCTTTTTGGTGCTGTTCTACAAGGCATTTTGGACTCTTCTAGGCTCAGATGTCATGGCTGCTCTGTATGAATTTGTGGATGGCAATAGGGGACTTGAAAGGATCAACGATTTCTTTTTATTTTTAATACCAAACAAAATCAAGAGCCGATAAAGTGGAAGGCTTTATGTAACTCAATATATCTTATATCTCTCTCCTCACTCGTTCTCCCACTTTCTATATCTCTATCTCTCCTCCTCCCCCTCTCTTTCTCATGACGGTGGCGGTGATGGTTCCCATGATTCCGGCCACCTCTCATGATTGCACGTCGGATCTAACCACCTACGCACCGAATCCGGCCGCTTGCACGCCCGATCCGTCGCACAGGCCGTGGCAGCACGTGACGTCCGTTCACGATCAGATCTGGCCATCTAGCAGTCGTTTGTGGCCGTGACCACCTAGCTGTTGTGATCCTGTGCCAGACGGCCTCCCCATCCCTCTCTCCCTTTCGACTTTGGGCGTCCTCTCCCTCTCCCTCTCCCTCTGTATCTCGATTCCATTCATCTGCTCTAGATCGGTTGCTAGCCGATCTGGCAACATGCAGCCTATTTTTTAAATATTTTAAAAACTTTTCGGTGGATGTATCCATCGTTAAGTGTATATTCCAAATTTGTCGGTGCCTGCGATAAGTTCTCCACATCGAAGGCTTCGACGGTCGCACCCATCAAAGGTTTCGACGGGAGCCCTCCCATCAGAACTCTCGACGGGTTCTCCGAAACTTGTGAATGGTCCAAACTCCCTCCTCCGATTTCAGCAGCGCGATTAGGAGCTTCCAATGGAAAAATCCATTGTAAGTTTCGAAGGATGACCTTTCCTTCAAAAGTTTCGACCGATTCTACCATCGAAAATTCTAAGGCAAGCTATCCGATGAAACTTTCGAAGGGATATTTGAGGACCGTCGATAATTCTTTCCAACGACAAAATTTTTAACAAACTATTATGCGTCGAAAAATTCATCGCAAAGGCATATTTGCGACAGATTTCGAAGGTTTTGCGATAGATATATCCGTCGCAAAATCGCAAAATTTTTGTAGTGTGGATAGGTCCAACCTCAGAGAGGAGTGCGCCAGGGCTATCCCCTTGCTCCATTGCTTTCCGTCTTGGCTGTTGATGCCCTAGCATGTTGCACCTTTTCGATCTGCCAAAGTGGCCTCATCTCTGGTTTCACTGGTGCATAAAATTGTGACACTCTAATCCCACTGTTACAGTATGCAGGCCATACACTATTTCTCATTCAGTCAGAAAGATATCCTTTTTAGTCAAGGTGTTTGGAGATTTCTCGGGTCTTTGCATAAATTGTTCAAAATCTTCGTTCATATCTTTCGGGATGGATGATTAGAGGCTCTCAATTGCCACTACAACAATATTGCAATTTTGCGACGGATCAATCCGTCGCAAAACCTTCAAAATCTGTCGCAAAATATGTCTTTGTGATGGATTTTTTGATGGATAGGGGTTAGTTGAAAATTTTGTCATCGCAAAAAAATTTCAACGGTCCTCATACATTCCTTCGAAGATTTTGACGGACGTTTGTGATGGAAAAATGGCTTTTGAAAATTTTTAAGGCTAAATTCCGTCGGAAGTTCCAAAAGAACGGTCATCCTTCGGAGCCGTTGGAAGGTCCTAATCCGGCTGCCAGTGCCAGCCAAGGCTGGAGGAAGAAGTGATAGCCCCTTCGCAAGTTTCCACGATTTTCGATGGAGAACCCATGTATAATTCCGACAGACTAATACCCGTCGAAACCTTCGGTCAAAATCGTCGGAGGCTTCAGCGGGTGCAACCCGTCAAAGGCTTCGGCGGCGTTCTCCTATCGAAGGCTTCGACGGTCATTCTCTCATCGCAGCACCGACGCATACGTCTGTTGAAATGTTTAAAAAATTAAAAAAGTAGGCCGCCGGCTACCGGATCAGCGCTGGCAGCCGATCTGGCACAGGCTGAGCGTCATATCTGCGCTCGAGCTCCGGATCCGGCCGCCCCAGCGCCAGATCCTCGCCCGAGCATCGGATTTGGTCGCCCGAGCACCAGATCCGGCCGCCAGAGCGCCAGATCCGCGCCCGAGCGCTGGATCTGGCCGCCCGAGCTCGGGATCCACGCCCAAGCGCCAGATCTGACGATCGGAGTGGAGGTGAGTGGATCCCAAAGACAGAGTGGAGTGCGAATCTCGGCAACCGAATCCGGAGATGGAGTAGAGGAGAGGGAGTGGAGGAGAGCGGCCGGAATCATCGCGGGAGTCGCCGCTGTCGGCGCTTGTCGCCGCCTTGGGGGAGAGAGAGAGAGGAGGAGAGAAAGAGAGGGAGGAGAAGGAGAAGGGGACGCGGCGAAGGAGAAAGAGAGAAGAGAAGGATTAGGAGGAGGGTGAGAAATATAAGAAGAGAGAGGACACGGGAAGGAGGAGGTGGAGGGGGGAAGTAGGCGGGAAAATATTTGAGTTAGCGACGGATATATCTTTCGAAATTAGTGAAGGATATGACATCCGTCGGTAATCCTAAAGACAGTATTCGTCGGTAATAATATATCATTATTTATATAAGAAAATTTTTTATTAAACTTTATAGTAATATATATATATTAACATATTAATATATCTAATTAGAAACATTAATAATATCATATTATATTGATAATAAATGATACTAATTATATATATAGATATATTGATAATAAATGATACTATTTTAATTGCCAACGGGTATTTTTTTTGTGAATCCTTTGGTAATTTCGAAGGCATTACCCTTCAGTATTACCGACGAGTAATGTCCTTTAAAATTATCGACGAATTTTAAATCCTTCGCTAGTTGCGCCGGCACTATCCTTCGATAAAGAAAATAATAATATATCATTAATGTCTTTAATTACCGAAGAAAAGCTCCTTCGAAATTACCGAAGGCTTTAAAATCCGTCAGTAGTTTTGAAGAAAAATACCCGTCAGTAATTAAAATAATATCATATTAAAACCTTATATTAACATTAATAATATTATATGAATTAATATATATGAATATAAACATGAATAATATCATATTATATTTATGAATATTTTAAGTAAATGAAAGAGATATGTATTATATTATAAACATTAATAATAAATTATTATTTCAATTAATGAAGGAAAGCTCCTTTGGAATTATCGAAGGATATAATATCCGTCGGTAATTACGAAGAAAATACTCGTCGGTAATTAAAATAATATTATTCATTATCACTTTTTATAATTCATGTCTATCTTTTTATATACTCTGTTCTTAATGCATTAATAAATATTATGACTGTAATTATATAGAAGGATATATATAATTAATATCAATACATATAATATTATTAATGTTTAATAATAATATTATTATATATATTACTGAAGGATAATGCCTTTGAAATTATCGATGGATGCAAATCCTTCAGTGATTACCGACGGGTAATGTCCTTCGAAATTACCGACGGGTAATACCCTTCATAATTACCGACGGATAATGTCCTTCGAAACTATCGACGGATAATGTCCTTCATAATTATCGATGGATAATGTTCCTCGAAATTACCGACGAATGCTAAATTCTTTGGTAACGGCGAAGGCACCATCCTTCGGTAAATAAAATAATATATTATTAATATTTATAATATAACACATCTCTTTATTCCATTTTCATAAAATATTTATAATATAACATAATATTATTAATGATTGTAATTATATAAAAGGATATATATATAATTAATATCAATACATATACTATTATTAATGTTTAATAATATTATTATTATATATATTACTGAAGGATAATGCCTTCGAAATTATCGATGGATGCAACATATTTTGAAATGAAATATTATTTAAATCTTTTAGAAATGAAAATTTATTTATTTTAATCATACTAAAAAACTGATTGTAAATAACTTATGCTATTTGATCATTTTTGTTTTTGTTACCTTTTACAACAAATCATTATAAGACAATTTTCATATTTTAAAATTATTATACTTGTCCATTATCTTTAGAAAGAAAATTTTAAGGAAATATTAATATTAATTTGACTCAAATTAAATTCTCATTTTAAATTATTTGGACTCAGTTAAATTCATTACTTTAATTTTTTAAAATTTAAAATAATGCATTTATATTTTAAAAATGAAAGATAATTTTTTATTATACTAGTACATTGCCTTTTAGAAGGGAAATATTATTTATTTAATCCCAAAAATAGTACATAACTTTTTATAAAGGACATGTATTTTATTACATTGTGTGCATTGCCTTTCAAAAAGGGAAGATTATTTATTTTAAATTATTTTTAATTCAATATATAAGAAATTATCTTTTAAAGGAAGATTATTTATTTTAAATTATTTTTAATTCAATATATAAGAAATTATCTTTTAAAAAATAATTATTATTTACTTGCACATTATCTTTAATAAGGAAAATATTATTAAGAAAAACAATTGGGTCAGTTAAATAATTAAGTAGGTTCAACTATAAAAACTCATTATATGAAATATATAAAAAAATCAAAATATATTATAATAAAAAATGATGATAAAGATCGTAAAAAGTGATGTGGAGAATAGAAATATATGAAATATATGTAAAAAATAGAATCCCGTCAATAAATACATTTGTTTGCCAAGCCTCATGTAGGAAAAGAGACTGCCTTTTTTATGAAAATAGTTAGATGAATTATTTTTTTATTTCTTGTGAATTAATTAAATTAACTAATCAATATTTATTAATAGAAATAATTAAATTTTGACTCCGATGTTGGAATATAATACTATTTTATTTATTATGTGATGAATTTAATCATTTCCTTTAGAAAAAAAACTTTCATGTAGATAGACAATAATGTAATTAGATTGAGAATAGCATGCCTTAGGGGTTGAAAGTGGTTCGTGTTTTTCAGTCCAAAAAAAATTATCCCTTATTTCAGATTAGTTTTTTAAATTATAAAAATTAACCCAAAAACATTTAAGAAAAATAAAAATCACTATGGTCGGTTTTTTTTGGACTCCTATTTTAATACAATAATATTTTAAAAACATATAATAAATTAAAATTAATATTAATATATTAAATTTTATAACTAAATATAGGATATAGTATTAGAATTATTAAATTAGAATTTCATAATAGGATAAGAAAATATTAAACTATATAAAAAAATTATTATATAAAAAAAATATGCTCGATAGGCTTTAATTTAAGCGGGTCGATTTTGCATATTGAAAAATTGTACTAAATTGTATTAGGTTTCATTTTTTCTGATTATTTTTTTCAGATCAAGTAAGTTTTTTTATTCGATCTAAGTTTTCTTACACCCCTGACATTGAACGGTTTTCCTGTTCTAGCTTCAAAACAGGAGAAAATTGAGGCGTATTTTCTTATCACAACAATAACGTCAGATCTTGTCCATATACTTTGCTGTAACATGTCTATGAATATTGTTCGCAAAGCATCACTGATCGAATTAACGAATGAAACGACATTTTCTTTTCAAGATACAAAGTTTGTTGATATATGTACATCTGTAAAATATTTGCACTACGAGACGAGGAAAGCAGAAAAAGGGGACGAAGCCTCGTCAAACACCCCGAATGCCTGTTACTGTTGTAGCTCAGCCAGCCCACTGAGCCCAGCCCAATATATTCAGTCGGGCGATGCCCCCGCCGTGCTAAAATGGTAAATTCGCTCTCAGAATTGTCTGCACCCTTTTTTCTTCGTGACACGTATCAGGATTCTTTTTTCGAAGAAAAATCATTATCTATTAAAACAAACCGCCGAAAGGACGATTTCCTTTTCAAAAGGTGTCGTTGAGAGTTTGAGACGACCAAAAATTCTAAGAGGATTATTATCGACGTTAGAAAAGCACCTCACTAATTCCATATCAGGTGAAAGTGGGAAAGATAGCCCCTGGCCAACTCGGCTGCTCTGTTGAGCATCTCTGATCTGATCTCCTCTTTGTCAAAATGCCTCCGCCTTGTTTGTAAGGTTAAGTTTCCTCTTCTTTCTTTTTTTTTTTAAACAAAAAGTGGTCCTTCATTCACTGATATGAAAATTAATACTATCATGATACAAAAAACTTTGGAGACCCTGAGATGGCTCATCAGGCCAAAAAGAAGCAATAGAGATTTATCTACAATAATTTGCAATAAAATCTGCTCCTTCATTTAGCAGCCTAAATATATGTTTAATTATAATTTGATCAAAATAATTAGTCAGATTCTAGATATCAAGCATGACGTTTTTGAGTCTCCATGGACAGATGATTGGATTGTTGTAAATTTGGACCAATAGCAATGAATCAGTGGCAGATGATTCGAGTGTGCCCTAGCTCAGCGCATTTTGAGATTCCTAACTTCAAAGCCCATGCTTCAGCAACTAAGATAGATTTGAAGTTGTCGGGAGAGAAACCTGCACCAAGAAAATTGCCATTAGAATCTCTGAGCAGGTAATGGACGCGTATTTAGTTTCGTCCTTAGGGGTAAGAGACAAGCAATTGAAGCAAATTTAATTGAGCACAATTTTACAAATTAATACCCTGCTCCTCCCACCTCATCAGGCCCCGCGAAGAAACCATTAATGTTGAGTAAGACCCAACCTAGAGGTGGGAGATCCCACCTGATCTGCGGAGGATCAGTATGTGGGCCCTCATGGTAGTGGATATTAAAAAATTCCTCAGTATTAGCCTGCACTCTAAGCCACACAACAGATATGTTGAGGGTAGAGAAAAGAGAGTATTATTTCGATGATTCCAGATGCCCCAGAAATAAAAAGAGATGTAAGATAACAATTTGAGTCTTGACTGCATTTGTAGGTGGGAACTGTAATAACCAGTCATTTTATTTTTAAAATAATTAGCTCAATTAAATAATAATTAAGTTAACTAAAATCTTATTAAGATATAAATATTTTTAGTGACTCATATTTGTAAAAGGGTCAATTAAGCTAGGCATAAATATGAAGTCCTAACTTAATTAAGATGAATTGGTTTAGCTAACTATTAATTAACTTAATTAATATTTTCTTTGACCAGTTTTAATGTAATTAAAAATATCATAAGTGTTAATTAACATCCAAATATTATAATTCAGTTATTTAGTTAGTTTAAATAATTATTGTATATAAATAATGTATAATATTACCTTTTAACTAACAAGTACGTTATCTGTCCACTCCTTGATTTTTACCACTACAGCATGCCTCCACCTCATCTTCCAAACTTTCCCCCAAGTGACACCTCATGCTCAACAAACTACAAAATTTACCATACGTGTTAAACCTCCTCTCATCCATTCTTGGCGGTAACTGATGGGAATAAAGAAAAAAAAATGTGATCATGAAAGGAGGCTTTTGCCTTCTTTTATTCTGTTGCCAACAAAAAAAAAGAAAAAAAGAAAAAGGGGTTGTTTTACATTCATCCCTCGACGCTAGCCGAATGGAGGGAAATGGAAACGAGAAAAGAAAAATAAATCTGATAAATTTTCATGATTTTATCATTTTAGATCCTTACACAATTATGTTTAAAATAGTTTTTATTGATCAAGTTTCACTTGATTGATATAATAGTCGTTTTATGTTACCTAATAGAATTAATGTTGTTTCTAATCTGGCCGAAAGGTTGCATGCCATTAGTTAAATGTAAAAAGTGATTTAAAAATTATGAGCTTTTACATAACATGAACTCGTATCAGAAGTTTCGGAATCACATCAAAATGATATTGATATAAGGAGTTAGGTGCAAATAGATGAGCTTATGTTGTTCTATCCGCACAGAACAAGCAGAACCGATTAGGAATCATGTTGCAAAGCATGTACTTAAAATTAAAATATGAAATTTAAATGTATTACACCTAGGTTAGCGAAGGTTCTAACCAAATTGAAATAACTTAAAAATAAGTTGGACAGAAATAAGTATAAATGATACAATAACTACATATAGGTTTATTAGATTTTGAGATAAAATCTAAATATATGTAATCAGGTTTTCTTAGGCTTATGTAAGATAGCATAAATTATGTAATTAATTTATATAAATCATTAATGAGTCTAATCTTGTTGGTTTTTGAAATAAAATTTATAGGATATTGGTGGAGAAAGTTATGTGCTAGGTGCTATCAATTTGTCTTTCGAAACTGTTGCCTGATTTTGTAAATTAAATGTAAAGTCAAAATATATTATAGAATTACTTGATAATTTATGATGAGAAGTATACATATGTCAGGATTCATTTATAATTGGAATCACTCAAAAAGAATATGACTAGGGTAAGTCATAAATGATTAACTAAACCATTCTCAGTCTGTTAAAAGGAAATTTAGGACATATCATGTTAGTATTTGTGAATTTATTGTGCTTAGTTCAGCAAGTTATAAATTCTAGAAATTTTATGAGTTACACCTCAAGAAGTCTAATGTCAAGAAAGATTGGAATCATCTGATTTTGTTACCTATATTAAGAGTTATGAATTTTCTTTAATCAAGAATGCAAACTATCGTAACACACTTTTGATGTGTAAAGTTAGGAAGATTGAATACATGAGTGATGTATATATGTCATGTTCTAAATATCATAGGTTGGTGTTCATTTTATAATATAATAATATAAACATATATTATTGTTATAGGAAAGAAGATTAATGTAAGAAAAAAAAAGAATGGGGAAAAATCTTTTGTTGTCATTCATATGAGGTAAGTTGATTTCTCCTACTCTATGTTTTCACCTCTTTTGAATTCGGTGTGACATCGATTATTATATGTATTGAATATATTTTGAAATGTTATGAATTGATTTCGAGAAATGCAATTGTGAAAAGTATATTTGAATGATTATATGATTGCACATTTGAAAAACGTATGTGATATGATATGAATGAGTTATGAGAAGTGCAATCTTGTTCGATTTGAAATGGTATTTGATATGATTCATTTTTTGATACTCGAGATATAATTGTTATATGATGAATCATGAATCTGCATCTGCCTGCATTGCACATTTGATGGTTGGAGCTAAGTGCTATATCGCTGATTGGTAGGCAAATGACCATGAGAGAATTTCCACAAGAATAGATGGATTTTCTCAGGCACTGGAATTTTCCAAATGATTTTCCAACTTCCCTCATCATTACTACCAGGTGCAACTGGCATCTGATACACATATTTAGCATTTGGGATATCCAGAGGGTTTGGCTCCCATATCCACTGATCATCCTCGGGATAAGCAGGTAAATGTATAGATAAGATCGAAACGATTAAATCCACACCAAAAAATTCCATAAGTATATTAGAGTTCCAAACATAATTCGTAATCAAATCGCATACATTCATGGAAAGCAGAGGCACAAGGGAGTTAACATACGTAGGTTTTAAGGCAAGTGGAGTACAAAAAATCCAAGGATCATTCATTATAGTTGTCCTACCGTTGCCAATCCGTCTCTTTAGACCCCCCCTTAATATCATGCATTGCAGTTACAATCATCCTCCAAGAAGGAGCTGTGGGCATCAAGTTATAGTTAGGGGATGACCATGGATGGATGGGTGAGTACTTGTGTATAACCAATTGACACCAGGTACTGTTATGATTATTCAACAGGTTTAAGACTCTTCCAGCTAATAGGGAGGTTTTAATATGTGCGATATTTCTAATGCCTAGGCCATCTTTAGCTTTAGGATTCTGAACCATGTTCCAGTTAATCAAGTGAGATACTCTCTTACTTTCATCATTTGACCATAAGAAGGTTCTGGATTGCTTCTCAAGTAGATTTATGATGCTTGGGAAAACATTTATAGAGCTTAAGGCATAATTAGGCAAGGAGGCAAGAACATATTTGATGAGAGTAGTGCGACCTGCCTGATTCAACGTTTTCATTTTCCAACCCGCAAGTTTGGATGAAACCTTTTCTGTGATGTATAAATGTTCACTTGTACAAAGCCTTTTGTTTGAGATTGGGACTCCCAAGTAGGTAAAAGGATATGATCCAAGATTCATATGTAGTATTGATTTCAGTCTTTCTTTCCTTCTATGGTTGAACTTTTGAGGCAGGTAAAATTCAAATTTAGAGTAATTTACTTTTTGATTTGTAATAGATCCATATCTCTCAAAGATTCTCAACAGATTCTTGCAATTTGAGGAAGTGACAGCCATAGAGATAAGAACATCATCAGCAAAAAGTAAGTGGCTTAGCGAGAAGTTATTTATAGTGAAAGGAATGATCTTAGAGAATGAGACATCATGTTTAATTAGATCAGTAAGAATCTGAGTAGTAAGGATGAAGAGGTAGGGTGAGAGTGGATCTCCCTGTCTGATGCCCTTGTAATTCTTAAAGGTGGTGGATCTTTAGCCATTTATAGAGCAGAAGAAGGTAGGAGAGGTGATGCACATTTTAATCCAATGCTGAAAGTCTGGTGGAAAATTCATTCTGTGCATAGCCTCAAGAATGGCATTCCAAGATAATCTGTCGAAAGCTTTTTCTAAATCTATCTTAATAAGCATATGCTTTCTTCTACCTTTTTTCATGCTATGTGCAAGTTCTTGAGCAATTAGGATATTATTTTTAATAGATCTGTTTGCCACGTAAGCAGATTGGGCCATATCAATGAGGGAAGGCAGTGTGGGTTTGAGCCTGTTTGCTAAGATCTTAGCAATAAGCCTATACAAGACATTGCACAAGGCAATTGGCCTATAATCAGTTACTTTCTTAGGGATATTCTTCTTAGGAATGAAGATCAGGGTTGTGTGAGCAAGGGTAGCAGGAATGTGAGAGTCCTGAAAGATGGATTGGATGTACCCAGTGATGTCAGGTCCAATGATATCCCAGTAGTTTTTGTAAAATTCAGTGGTGAAGCCATCAGGGCCAGAGGCCTTTCCAGTGGGCATAGACTAGAGGGATGACCTAATTTCCTCAGCAGTAACAGGAGTAACCAAAGGTGTGTGCCAAGAGTCATCAAGTCTAGGGAGGGACGGCCAGGTGTTTGGATGCAATGGGGGTAGAGGTTCAGCTCTCCAGAGATTGGTATAGTGCTCAGAAAATACCTTGATGATATTCTTATCATTTGTATGGCAATTACCCTGACTATCTTCAATGGAGTTAATAAGGTTCCTTTTAGACCTCACCATAGTAGTTAAGTGAAAGAAACTAGAGTTCTTATCTCCATCCTTGAGCCAACTCACCCTAGATTTACTCCACCACTTTAAAGTAATTTGTCTTAGGTAGGCAGCATGTTGATTATATAAGGATCTAAGCTTTAAAGATTCATTTTGGGTGAGACCCACAGTGGCATCCTTGGTTTCCAGGTGGTCAATGTTTGCTTTTGTCTGCTCAGCCCTAACCTCTAAACTGCCAAGCATGTGTTTGTTCCAGTATAGAGTTTTGCTTTTTATGTCATTTAAGGCCTTTGGAATTGCAGTATAGAGGTCAGTAAGGGAACATTGGCTCCATGCATCCCGGACAATATCTTTGGCTTGCTGGTGTTCATACCAAAAGTGCTCGTACTTGAAGGTACGAGGTATCCTTTTGTAATTTTTGGTGTCAAAAAGTAGGGGTGCGTGATCTGAGACACCCATATGCAGGGTATGTAGAGTGAGATTTGTATAGTATAATAACCATTTTTTATTAACAAGAAAGCGATCAATTCTACATAGGATTCTAGCACCTCCAGTACGGTTGTTACACCAAGTGAATTGTGTTCCAATTAGTGGTAAATCAAAAAGTCCTTGATTATGAATAAGATTTCTAAAGGTTCGAACTTTGCTTAGTAAGCCTGAAGGAGCACCCCCCTTTTTTATCTTGCGAGTTAGTAATACAGTTCATATGACCAATGATAGCCCAAGGTAAATCATTCATGTTTAGTTTCATTAAGTCCATCCAAAGCAAGTTGCGATTTAAGGGGGACGTACTAGCATAAATACAAGTTGAGAAGAAAGAAAAATCCGCAAAAGTGACCACAATATGTAAAGCCTGTCTAGAGGAGAGGACCGAAGTTACTTGGATGTCGACATTTGACCATGCTAGAATAATTCCTCCCGCAGCCCCCGTACCGGGACAGCAGGTGCCTTTCCAATGACGTCCTAATCTATGTATAACAGACTGAGATTTGTTAAGATCAGTATGAGTTTCAAGCAGTACCATAATGTCTAGCTTATAAGTCCTTATTAGGTCTTTTAGGCGGTCGCGGACTTTACTACGAGCAGCGCCTCGACAGTTCCATTGTATGATTTTCATCTGGGTAGGTGACTTAGAGCCTTCCCCCGATCCGCCCCTTGATCGGCGCTTATCTGCATACAAGATTCGCTTGCATCAAAAGAGGGAAGATCCATGTGTTGTCTTACCTGGGTACGACTCCTTTGGATTTTTTTCTTATGTTTCAGGGAGGGTGGAGGTGGAGAGAAGCGCTGCCGTGCTTTGCGAGATCTCTTGTTTTCAACCAGGGTGTAGGGCGCAAGATCCGGATCACTGCGTTCTTCCTCCGTCTTCTTGCGATGATGAGGTGCGGTGTTTCGATGCCAAGAGCCTGTTAGACACGAGAAGAACCAAATCATCATGTGATAAATTTTTATCTGGAACGCTAGGGTTTTCAAGAGGGAGGGGAGCTTGAGAGGTGCTAGGTCCGGGAGAGGAAGAGTGGTTATGCAACAGGTTAATTGCATGACATTGTACTGGTGGGTGGGGGTCATGTGTAGAGGCACGTGACAGAAAAGTGGGATTGTCAGAGACCCTATGCGCTGTTTGATCAACGATCTCACGGTCCGAAATTAGGGAAGCCAAAGGGTTACTCGGCACGCTAGAGACTGGTTCAGCCTCCTGAGCCACGCCGTGCCGGTTCAAGTGAACCGGAGGCGGACGTCGCCGGCGAGGCTGAAAGGACCGCATCCAATTACCGTAGAGAGGGGGTTCCGACGAAGGAAAGGTTCCTCCGTCAGCGTCCGACTTCCTCTCCGGGCAGCCAGAGATGACATGTCCCACCCGCCCGCAGGAAATTAAGGCAGAAAAGAGGGATGTTGTCATAGAGGACACGTTGAAAGTGGCGAGATCCGTCCGGCAATCGAATCCAGATACCCTGCTTGACAAGATTTGCCAAGTTCATCTCAACACAGACTCTAGCATACTTGATACGCTCCCCCTGCACCGTAGTGTCATCGATCCTTAGAGGAGTGCCAAAACATCCTGCAATACGAAGGATAGAAGCTTTATTAGAGAGTTCGAAGGGGAGGCCTGGGAGCTTGATCCAGATCGGCGCCTCCGTATGCCGCTCATCCAGTGGTCGGAAGAAGGGTTTTAGGAGGGAGATGTGTAGGATGCTGTCGTTGTAGATCCAAGGTCCTTCGGTCAAGACCTTATCACGATCCAAAAGATCTGCAAAATGGAACATAAAGAAAGAGTTAGTCATCTCAGTGATTGTGATTTGTTTTTCGAGTGCCCAAATATTTTGCAGATCATCCCGCAACTGCGCAAGATGGATGGAGATGTTGATGAGGCGGCCCATCAAAGATGTCTCAAGAGTGGCAGATCTTTCTGCAACGTCTGTCAAGGGTATAACAACTTCTTCATGGATGCAGTCTTGGAGCCGCTTCAGGTGAGCATTTGAAAGGGGAGGAAGGGGGTTTGCTGCAGTTTCGCCTGGCTTGTTTGTGAGTGCACGAAGATAGCTTATTCTGAGGTTTGGAGAGATGACGGGAGGAGGAGGGGGAGCTCCGAGAATGGAGGAAGATGAGAGGGGGGGGGGGGGGGGGGGGGGTAGGAGGGCGAGAGAGAGGATCTTGGTCCGGTTCGGGGGGCATTTTTTTCTCTTGGAAAAGCATTTTCATTTTTTTCTCTTCTTTCTCTTTTAATATTCTATGTTTGCTGAAGATCTGTGGTGCAACTGTAACGACCCAGATTTTTAGGTTTAATAAATATATATTTTATTATTTTATCTTGAAATATTGTTATTACTATATTTAATAATTCCGAAAATAAAAATAAAATAATTGAGAGGAGTTTGATTTGGGATGGGATTATTCAATTAATTTCGTAATTTATCTAATTAAATATTAGAATAAATAAGGAGTGGTTAAAGGGATAAATTAGAGGATTTAATTTGATTGAGATTAGATAATATGGTTAGAGAATAATTAAAAATCTATAAACACTATAAATAAGAGTAGGGGGGGTACGAATGACTCCGTCTGCGTGATTTTCGGCTTCGTCTTCGGCGACCTCAGAGGACAAGGCTCGCAGGTACGTAGGGGGGATTTTATTATTTAGCGTTGCGTTAATATTCACTGCACGATTGTTGTGGGTTCTACTCGTTTCTGGACACGATGTCGTCTAGATTCCTGTCAACGTCGGGGTGTGGCTCCAACGGAAATTGACGAGTAGCGACATGGTTAGGAAAAAAAAAAAAGGGAAGATTTACGCCAATTTTTCTGGAGATGCATATCCTTCGTGTCTAACGAATTGTTCACGTGAGGACTTAGAGTGGGGAAAAGGAATTAATGTAGAAAAAAAAAAGAGAGAGAATTGTCGAGAGCAAAATAAGATGGAGAGAGAGAAGTAGAGAGAGCAAGATAATAAAAAATAAAAAGAAGAATCAAGTTATGGCCGCCAAAGCAAGTACTATTCCTATCATGCTTTGGAGAGAGAGAAAATTAGGAAAAAAGTGGGAAAGTAAATTAATTTGTTAACCTTCATGCAGAGAGAAAATAAAATTCAGGAGAGAAAATTTCTTTCTCCAACCTCTCGGCCAAAATATATATATATATATATATATAGAAAAATAGTACTGAGAGTATACCACCTAGAGTTATTATTTATTTTTAAGTAAATTTTAATTACTGATTATTATTGTTGTTATTAATTAATTTGATGTATTAATGATATTGTTGGTGATTGATTTGTTTATACTATGATGAACTTTGATTTTGATTGTATTGTTGACCTACTTAGTTTGGAGTTCAGAATTTATCTAATTGATAATTTATTTAAAGATAGACATTTTAGGTAAACAAGATAAAAGCCGAAAGCTACTGGGCCCATGTTCACTGATTGCCACTAAGCCGGGACCAATTGAATTGAATTGAATTGAATGGGGCAGATAGTGTAAAAACTATGGCTGTCCTGTGTATGGTCACTCGTCCCCCACCATACACGAACCCATTGAATCGTATTGGGCTTGCCGTGGCACTGATCCCCCACTGGCCTGCATGAAAGTGGCATGGTGTCCCTTAATTGACTGAGCGCTCCTCATTGAATTGGATAACTCCGAACATTGAAAATCGAATCGAATTGAATTGAATTGAAATTGGAATTGCAGTAAATAGAATTAAATCATGGTCATTTGGATATATTGGCATGGAGTTGGCAATTACTATTGCCCTATTGAATTGAATCGTTATTGGCCAATGACCATTGATTATTGAATTGGAAATTGTTAATTGAATATTGATTTATTAATCAGGCAATTGATAATTATTAATTGGAACAATTGTTATTGATTTACATTGGTTTGTTGACCAAAGCCTGATATATTGTTCATATTGATAAATTGTTATTTGATTATTGTATTGACTGCTCAATCGACTCATTATTGATTTTACCTTATTTTCGATTGAGCATATTGATTGTCTTTTAGACCCTACGTACTGAGTATTTTTTTTTATACTCATGGATATTTCCCTGTACCTGGATCCGTGCAGGTGAGAGTACTTCGATAGAGGATGATCCTGCAGGTGGCTATGCTCAGTGATAGACGGATGTTGCACATGTTCTAGATTGAGTTGTCTAGTTTTTATTATTTCCGCATTTATTAGAATTGTGAACTTATTAATATTTTAATTATTTTGAGTATAATATTATTAGTTGTTATTATTGAAAAAGTCTTCCGCAATTATTGTTTATATTCCGCAAAAATATTTTATAGAAAATTGAGTAGCGCCTCTGGGACGACTCTGAGCACGTGAAAGTCACGTGGGCCTCGGGGCGTTACAGAAGGTATCAGAGCCTAAGGAGAGGCACTTCTTAGCTGTCTCTAATAGATAGAATTGAGTTCATGTGCAACTGTCACGAGCAACCACTGCAGCCATCCAGTAGGGTTAAGTAAGTATTGAATTGTGCTACGTATTATTGAGCTCACACTTATGAATTTTATTGTTATTGTTGTGTGAGAACAGACTCCTCCTAAGATGGTATTTCCGAAGCAGATACCACGAGCTCCCAGAAGTGGGCTACAGCGGGTCGGTCAGGAGGCCCAAGGTTCTCAACCTAATAATCAACGTACCCTGAATCAAGAAATGAGTAGACAACAAGTACATGGCTTCCAAGTGGATCAGGCCCAGGCTAATGGGTACCGAGAGGAACAACTGAGACAGGGACTACTACAATCGGAGTTCCACTCCGTGCACACTGAGTACTCGAGTCCCAATGTGCCACCACATCATGATCGTAAAGACACCATTGAGCGGTTCCTCAGATTGCAGCCCCCTCAGTTCAGCGGGAAGGGTGACTTCGAGAATGCAGAGGAGTGGATTGAGGAGATAGAACAGATATTCCTGGAGATGGATTGCGGCGAGGATCGCAAGATAATTTACGCCACCAGAAAACTGACGACAGATGCCAGAGATTGGTGGAAGGCCACCAAGCTCACTACGTTCTCCGGCCAGGACAACATCACCTGGGGAGAATTCAAGAAGGCGTTCGAGAATCGCTACATACCAGCCTATGAAAGGGGCAGGAAGCAGAAGGAGTACCTGACACTCCAACAGGGTACTATGACTATAAAGCAGTACCTTTCCAAGTTTCTAAGCCTAGAGAAGTACTCCACCTTACAGCAGTCGGAACTTGATCGAGTGAAACGTTGGGTGGATGGCCTGAAACCCAACCTCAGAGAAAGGGTAAAGGGGGGTAACTGCCAGACCCTCCAATTTGCTGAAGAATTTGCCATTTATCTAGAAGATGGTGATAAGACAGTCGACAAGCAACAAAGCCAAGCACCGGCCAATCAGTATCAGAACAGATATGGAAACAAAGGTAGAAGACAGGCTAGGCGAGATCCCCGCCGCAGAGATGATCGCAATCGGGGAAGACCATATCCAGCAAGGAATGAGCCTCAACCGCCTAGAGCACCGTGCAACTACTGCAACAGAATGCATCCCGGTGAGTGCTACCGAAGAACTGGAGCGTGCCTGAACTGTGGTAAGATGGGACATTTCGCTAGAGACTGCAAAGAGCCAAGGCGTGCTGGACCTCCGCCGCAACGTAACGACGGACCACCTAGAATGGTGCAAGGTCGAGTATACAACATGAAGCCTGCAGACGAGCAAAGGGCGAATGACACCATCCAAGGTACGCTAAAAATTGATGGTGTTCATGCTAATATTCTCTTTGATTCTGGTGCTACACATTCGTTCATTTCGGAGCAATTCGCTCCGTTATTGAGCATAAAGCCACAAGCGACTAGTTTTCCACTCGACATCGGCACACCTCTGGGGTCCATTGTTACCCAGAAGTACATCCCCATGGTGCCGGTCGAAGTGGAAGGCAAGAATTTCTCCGCAGATCTCATCATCATTCCGATTAGGGATTACGATGCGGTGTTGGGTATGGACTGGTTGTCATACCATGACGCCTACCTACATTGTCGAGCAAAGAAGATACTGATCGGAACGCCAGGAGGACCTCAGACTGTTGTCAGAGGTACACCACTAGAGAGGGGCAAGATTCTAGTGTCAGCTTTAAAGGCACAAAAGATGCTGAAGAAAGGATGCCGGGGTTTCCTGGCAAGTGTGATCAAGACAGACAGAGTTGAAGTAGATCGAGATAGCATTGCTGTGGTGAAGGAGTTTCCAGACGTCTTTCCAGATGACGTTTCAGGATTGCCACCACGACGGGAGATTGACTTCCGCATTGACTTGGTGCCGGGCACGGCACCTATATCTAAGGCTCCTTATCGAATGGCTCCAGCGGAAATGCTAGAATTGAAGACCCAAATCCAGGAGTTGCTGGATAAGGGATTCATTCGACCGAGCGTTTCTCCATGGGGCGCTCCGGTATTGTTTGTGAAGAAGAAGGACGGGTCGATGAGGCTGTGCATAGACTATCGAATGTTGAACAAGGTCACGATCAAGAACAAGTATCCACTACCAAGAATCGACGACTTGTTCGACCAATTGTCTTCGGCAAAGGTATTCTCGAAGATTGATCTGAGAAGTGGCTATCATCAACTACGAATCACTGATGATGATGTGCCGAAGACCGCTTTCAGAACAAGATACGGGCATTATGAGTTCTTAGTGATGCCATTTGGGCTGACCAATGCCCCCGCAGCCTTCATGGACTTGATGAATAGAGTATTCAGGCCGTACTTGGACAAGTTCGTAATCGTCTTCGTCGACGACATTCTTATATATTCGTCGAGCCCAGAAGAACACGAGGAACATCTAAGAGTTGTGCTACAAACCTTACGGGAGCACAAATTGTACGCCAAATTCTCGAAATGTGAGTTCTGGTTGAAAGAGATTATGTTCCTCGGGCATATTATCAGTGAAAATGGAATATCGATAGATCCTGCAAAGGTGGAAGCAGTTGCCAACTGGGCACAACCGAAAAATGCGTCAGAGATTAGAAGCTTCCTTGGACTAGCTGGATATTACAGGAGATTCATTCAGGACTTTTCCAAAATTGCATCGCCACTAACAAATCTCACTAAAAAAGGCATCAAGTATGAATGGTCACAGAGGTGTGAAGATAGTTTTCAAGAGTTAAAGAAGAGACTGACAACGGCACCCATTCTGACCATACCTTCAGGCCAAGGAGGTTATGTCATATATAGCGACGCATGCGGCACTGGTTTAGGATGCGTCTTGATGCAACACGGGAAGGTAATTGCATATGCATCAAGACAATTAAAGAAGCATGAGAAGAATTATCCGACGCATGATCTCGAATTAGCAGCTGTGGTCTTCGCCCTCAAAATTTGGCGACACTATTTATATGGCGAAGAGTTTGAAATCTTCACAGACCACAAGAGCTTGAAATATATTTTCTCTCAAAAAGACTTGAATATGCGTCAGAGGAGGTGGATTGAGTTTCTAAAGGATTATGAGTTCGCTATCAACTATCATCCAGGGAAGGCAAACTCAGTTGCTGACGCACTTAGTAGAAAATGGGGAGGATCACTCGCATGCCTGAGAGTGAGTCGTTGGAACATGATTGACTGCATTATCCAGGTCAGTCCAGTGACCAGCAGCGACGGTATACGAATTATGGCACACCTCGGCATGCAACCCGAGCTACTATTGAAGATAGGAAAAGCACAACCAAACGATAACGAGTACAACCACCTACTCAAGTTGTGCGAAAAGATTCCCACAGATTTTACGGTCACAGGTGGAGTGATCAGATATAGGGGACGATTGTGGGTCCCTGAGTATGAAGCATTGAGAAGACAAGTGTTGGATGAGTGCCACAAGTCGGAGTTCGCCATTCATCCTGGAAGCACGAAGATGTTCAAAGACTTGCAACGGACCTTCTGGTGGAATAATATGAAGAAGGATGTGGCTGAGTACGTTGCAAGATGTCTAGTATGCCAACAAGTGAAAGTGGAACATCAGAGACCTTACGGTGTACTACAAGAACTTGGAATCCCACAATGGAAATGGGAAAAGGTGACTATGGATTTCGTCACTGGGCTTCCAAGAACTCAACAAGGCCATGATGCGATATGGGTGGTGGTGGACCGGTTTAGCAAGGCAGCCCATTTCATCCCCATCAAATGGAAACAGTCTGTCGAAAGTCTGATGGACGTTTATATTAAGGAGGTTATCCGACTACATGGAGTGCCAGTCTCCATTGTGTCGGATAGAGATCCACGGTTTACAGCCAAATTTTGGCGGAGCATCCAAAGTGCTTTTGGAACAAAATTAAATTTCAGTACTGCGTTTCATCCTCAGACAGACGGGCAATCTGAACGAACGATTCAGACATTAGAAGACATGCTCCGTGCATGTGCGTTGGACTGGAGTGGCAGTTGGGACACGCACCTCCCACTGATCGAGTTCGCATACAATAACAGTTACCACTCCAGCATAGGCATGGCACCATTTGCAGCAATGTACGGAAGGCCTTGTCGCTCCCCCATCTGTTGGAGTGAGGTGGGAGGACGGCAATTCTTATCAGAAGAGTTAATGAAGCAAACCAAGGAAGATGCTGAAAAAGTTCGCCTTATTAGAGAGAGATTGAAAACAGCATTCACAAGACAGAAAACATATGCTGACAAGAAGAGAAGAGAACAAATTTTTAAAGTGGGAGATCGAGTTATGTTAAAAGTTTCTCCAATGAAAGGGGTAATGAGATTCAGCAAGAAGGGTAAGTTGAGTCCAAGATATGTTGGCCCCTTCGAAGTACTTGCATTGATCGGAGATGCAGCTTGTAGGTTGGCGTTACCTCCATCATATGGACACGTGCATAATGTCTTTCACGTGTCCATGTTGCGCAAGTACCAACATGATGATGCTAATGTGGTGAATATGGAGGAACCAAATTTGAATGTAGATCTGACATATGCTGAGCAGCCTATAGAAATCTTGGAGTACCAAACTAAGCATATGAAGAATAAAATGGTACCCATGGTGAGGGTGGCTTGGACACATCATAGAGATGAAGATGCCACCTGGGAACTGGAAGAAGAAATGAGAAGAGATTTTCCAGAATTATTTAGGTGAGATAATATAACTTCTTTTATTCAAATTCGAGGACGAATTTATTTTTAAGGAGGTTATGATGTAACGACCCAGATTTTTAGGTTTAATAAATATATATTTTATTATTTTATCTTGAAATATTGTTATTACTATATTTAATAATTCCGAAAATAAAAATAAAATAATTGAGAGGAGTTTGATTTGGGATGGGATTATTCAATTAATTTCGTAATTTATCTAATTAAATATTAGAATAAATAAGGAGTGGTTAAAGGGATAAATTAGAGGATTTAATTTGATTGAGATTAGATAATATGGTTAGAGAATAATTAAAAATCTATAAACACTATAAATAAGAGTAGGGGGGGTACGAATGACTCCGTCTGCGTGATTTTCGGCTTCGTCTTCGGCGACCTCAGAGGACAAGGCTCGCAGGTACGTAGGGGGGATTTTATTGTTTAGCGTTGCGTTAATATTCACTGCACGATTGTTGTGGGTTCTACTCGTTTCTGGACACGATGTCGTCTAGATTCCTGTCAACGTCGGGGTGTGGCTCCAACGGAAATTGACGAGTAGCGACATGGTTAGGAAAAAAAAAAAGGGAAGATTTACGCCAATTTTTCTGGAGATGCATATCCTTCGTGTCTAACGAATTGTTCACGTGAGAACTTAGAGTGGGGAAAAGGAATTAATGTAGAAAAAAAAAAGAGAGAGAATTGTCGAGAGCAAAATAAGATGGAGAGAGAGAAGTAGAGAGAGCAAGATAATAAAAAATAAAAAGAAGAATCAAGTTATGGCCGCCAAAGCAAGTACTATTCCTATCATGCTTTGGAGAGAGAGAAAATTAGGAAAAAAGTGGGAAAGTAAATTAATTTGTTAACCTTCATGCAGAGAGAAAATAAAATTCAGGAGAGAAAATTTCTTTCTCCAACCTCTCGGCCAAAATATATATATATATATATATATATATAGAAAAATAGTACTGAGAGTATACCACCTAGAGTTATTATTTATTTTTAAGTAAATTTTAATTACTGATTATTATTGTTGTTATTAATTAATTTGATGTATTAATGATATTGTTGGTGATTGATTTGTTTATACTATGATGAACTTTGATTTTGATTGTATTGTTGACCTACTTAGTTTGGAGTTCAGAATTTATCTAATTGATAATTTATTTAAAGATAGACATTTTAGGTAAACAAGATAAAAGCCGAAAGCTACTGGGCCCATGTTCACTGATTGCCACTAAGTCGGGACCAATTGAATTGAATTGAATTGAATGGGGCAGATAGTGTAAAAACTATGGCTGTCCTGTGTATGGTCACTCGTCCCCCACCATACACGAACCCATTGAATCGTATTGGGCTTGCCGTGGCACTGATCCCCCACTGGCCTGCATGAAAGTGGCATGGTGTCCCTTAATTGACTGAGCGCTCCTCATTGAATTGGATAACTCCGAACATTGAAAATCGAATCGAATTGAATTGAATTGAAATTGGAATTGCAGTAAATAGAATTAAATCATGGTCATTTGGATATATTGGCATGGAGTTGGCAATTACTATTGCCCTATTGAATTGAATCGTTATTGGCCAATGACCATTGATTATTGAATTGGAAATTGTTAATTGAATATTGATTTATTAATCAGGCAATTGATAATTATTAATTGGAACAATTGTTATTGATTTACATTGGTTTGTTGACCAAAGCCTGATATATTGTTCATATTGATAAATTGTTATTTGATTATTGTATTGACTGCTCAATCGACTCATTATTGATTTTACCTTATTTTCGATTGAGCATATTGATTGTCTTTTAGACCCTACGTACTGAGTATTTTTTTTTATACTCATGGATATTTCCCTGTACCTGGATCCGTGCAGGTGAGAGTACTTCGATAGAGGATGATCCTGCAGGTGGCTATGCTCAGTGATAGACGGATGTTGCACATGTTCTAGATTGAGTTGTCTAGTTTTTATTATTTCCGCATTTATTAGAATTGTGAACTTATTAATATTTTAATTATTTTGAGTATAATATTATTAGTTGTTATTATTGAAAAAGTCTTCCGCAATTATTGTTTATATTCCGCAAAAATATTTTATAGAAAATTGAGTAGCGCCTCTGGGACGACTCTGAGCACGTGAAAGTCACGTGGGCCTCGGGGCGTTACAGCAACAATCCAGTTTGATGTCTTCTGCCGAGTCCTCAGTTGGCCGTTGATCACCTCGTCACGTTCAGATTCCGCTCTTATTTGTAGATCTTTGGCTTCTCTTGATTTCTGGTGCTGCAATGTATTGTCTCATGCTACTATTGACCGCAGTAGCTCTCCCGAACCAGCTCTTGAAATGTTCAGAATGGAGGAAGATAATCATGTGAAACTGCTCTAGTTGATATCACCTTGCTGTTTGTCAAGAATGAAGCTCCAGTCACCCATCACCAGTCACCGGAGGTAGATCGGAGTAGATGAAGGAAGTGTCAAAATCCATGAGCTCTCTCCAAGATTATGAGATCGAGCTCTTGTGCCACTTGCCGGAAGAATGCGTTGCAGGCTAGATGCGAACAGAGGTAGAAGACGATCCAAAAATAAATGTATCAAATGTAAAAAGTTGGTTACGACTTACAACCGAGGACACATATTCATATGCAAACACGACTTCCCTAGAGCTGCAACCTGCCAACGCCGGAGAAGACAAACTCCAACAGGAAGAAAGCAGGACAAAAGGGAAAGCGTGTGCAGAGGAAGATAACGTTTCTATTCAAGATGGAAAGATGTTTAGCTCAGTCTCAATTACAGCAGAACTCATGTCCTATTTAATATGAGACCGTCACATGTATGGATTAAAACGATATTTGCTACGAACTCTGCAACATCCGGGTGAAGCTGCGAGACGTCGACATGGCATGACTTCCAACACTGTTGAACATTGACCAGAGGTTAGCAGGGCAAACCCTTCTTTTTTATGTTTCTCTTATTTTCCTTCACTTGTTCCTGCACGTTGACTTCACATTCTGTCCTTAATCTATATGTCACTGCAGGGCCTTCGTGATCTTTTCACACCCAACATGAACTATGTAGTCACAAAGCTAAAAACTAAAGGAGATAACAGAAGAACTCGACAGCAAGATTCAAAGGATAAATAAAGTAAAAAAAAAGAAATGAAAAGAGGATTTTTCGAGCAGTTCCAAGATTCAAGAATTTGTGTAAAAACTAACTGTTTTGCTCAGAGGTAATTGTTCTCTCCCAAACCTTTGTTATTTATTTGTTCTGTGACTGTTATATGCTAAAGCTGTTGCGTATTACATGATAATTCAGTTGCCACGTGATGTCTAATGTCAAATCTAAATTGTAATCCCTGTAATTGTTTATTCAGATGGAACCATTAGAAAGTCTACAAGATATCAATCTCTTTTCTATTGTTTTTTCATCTTCTCTCTGCTAAACTGTACTGTTCATGCCTCTGTTCTTTTCTGTCCTGCTATGTAACAATACTCGACAGAAAGCGTATAGCCACAGGCCCACAAGAGTTATAAGCGGAGTTGCGATTGCCAATGTCACGTAGCCTTTCAGAAACGGCAGCGACGCCATGAGAACTGCAGACATTAGTGATCCGATGGTCATCAACGCGGCAGCTCTGACCAGTCGAAGGTGATTGTGGAAACGGAGTTCCGTTAAAGATACCATAAGCATCAAGCTCATCGCAGAGACAAACGACGCCATGAGAAGCGCCATGCAGAGGGTGACATGGTAACTCCGGGATCGTCCCGTCTGATCTCCAAGATACCCAGATAAAATGCCCATGAGGGAGGCACCGGATACGGACGCTGCAAAGTAAGCGAGCTTAGTCGCAAGCTTCATTTTATCGTCTTCTGCATGTACGTCCGCAGCAGCTGGATTCTGCAATGTTAGTTTCTCGTTGTATGAAGATTTTAGACTCAATATGTGGTGCCTGAAACTAAAAAAAGTGGAAATCATGGTACCTACCATAGCTTTATCAATACAAAGAAATTAGAAGCACTTATATGGGTTCATAACTTCATCTATAATTAATTTCAGCAAATTAGCAACTGCTTATTACTCAGCCTTAATTTCTCCTTTTTTTATTTCTTTTCGTTCAGTCGAGTTCGTCATACAGATTTTATATGCACAGGAATCACCACGCTCCCTCCAGCTGACTGATGCACAGGTGTAGCAACTCCATGCCCTACCGACGCCTACACCACAAAGAAAGAAAACAATTCCGAAACCTTCAAAGTTTTGTATATACGTCTGGGCCAAAGATGGAGGGTCTGGTAAAGCTCTAGGCGAAGGCAAAATATAATGGGTTGTAACTTGTAAATGATTGAAAATTAAAATTTGGCATCATATAAGTTAATCATTATTATTATGCTTGTGAAAAGGTTCAATTGTGAGTACATACTTGATGAGCACCGTGTGCGTCCATTGGTTGTTCGCGGGGTTCTGACCATTCAACCATTGCTTCCTGCGTGTTTTGATAGATCGAGAAGTTTTACCAAAAGTATTTATTTTATGTAAGGTAATTCTTTTCAAAAGGTGTCTAATGCATTAAGGAAAAAAAAAAGAAAGAAAAAGAAGTTGATCCGTACACGTTTTGAGATTTTCCCAACACTTCATATGTATTGTAAAGAGCTTATTCAATTTATATGCTTCTACTATTGTAGCAAAAATATCGGAATGTAATTAGAAAACGTTATACTTGTCAATATATTTATCAAACACAATAAGAGATCCTTTATTACAAGTATTATAATATCAAATTCATAGATATATAACATAACAGAGATGAATTAAGGTGCATCTACCCCTTTTTTTTTTTTTTTTTTGAGAAATGCATGTGGAACCTACGAGTTATTAATTAGCACCGTCTGATTATAAGATGATCGCGCAGTATTTAATTGTTGGCACAAGTAATTAAATTCACATCATATATACTGCTCGCATTTTGGCACATGAATTCAAGACAAGGAAGCAGCAATCATGCATAGAATCAAGTTGGTTGATCACGGATCATTGTCGTTCGTAGATGCATGCAATGCAACGTATATAAACAAATCAAATTAGAGCTCTCCTCAGGAGCCAATCCCAATTATATATAATTAATCTAGCTATTAATTAATTGTTGGCTTTCGAGGGATGAATCAGGAGATTACTACGCACGTACCTTGATTCTTCTTGCTTGCCCCAGCCTAGAGCTCGCGGCGACAGAAAGGTAATAATTTATATAGAGCTACAAGCTCAGGGCCGGGGATTGTACACATGCATGCACCACATTGACTCAAATATTTATAGAGCTACAAGCTCAGGGCAGGGGATTGTACACATGCATGCACCACATTGACTCAAATATTCTGGAGGCTGGTCTACCTGCAATAGGAAACTTCGACTCACAGCATGAATCGCATTCCTTTTTGACTGCTTTGTGCTTGCTTGCTTTTTATTATTATGCATTGAACGCGTCAGGGGAGAAAATTTTACATCCCAATTTAATTTTCATGTGTTTTCTTTATGGACTCTGTATCTCCTAGTTTAATAGGATTAAATAAATCCTTATAGAAAAGAAAATCCTTCAATCTAGTTTTTCATATTGATTGATCATCGTACTAAAATTAACCTCGCTTTGATATTCTTGTTGGAAAATTAATTTATATTCTATGTGATATGGTATAAGTCAAGAACAATGCATCAGAGACAATAATAAGCAAAACAACCATCAAATTTACATTCCAATAAAAAAATAAATAAATCACATAACGATATCACTATCTAAAAAATAGAATACAATATTTTTTTTAATTTCGGATAAATTTGAATAATAATTTAATATGATAAATAAATATTCTCCAAAAAATATTGAAAGAATTAATAAAAGATATCACATGATTGCCATAATTATATAGAATGCACTTAATGTCACTCCAAACTTACTATTTTATCCTTCATTTTATTTTACTTTATTTATTATTCTCTCTCTTTGATCTCCTCAATTTTCACACAATCATGCTTATTAAATAATCTCACACTCATTAACTCTCTACTATCTCTCTCTTCATGTTGTTGGTTCATGCAATTAATTAGTTTTTTTATGCATGCTCATTTCTACATATTATTTTATACTTTAATGAGTTAAAAGTAAATAAAGCATGCATCAATTTTATGATTTTTTAACGAAAATTTCAATTTCTTTTTAATTATATAATATTCACTAATTGGCCTTTCAGGAGAAGAAAATAGCCCGTGTCCACTAACACGGGCCGTGTTTATCCAAATCGCGTCAGCCAACACGGAACAGGGGAAATCTGGCATGCAATGAACAACACGGATCTTTTCACATCAACACGGGCCATTTTCGATGTTAATGACGTGAATATCAATGCCGCGATTCCAAAAAGTAACACGGCCTGAACTATTAATGACATGATCCATGTTAGTTATATCGAAAGATTCATCACGCTAGAACGAGGACTACGTAATCACAATATTAATCAACATGGCCCGTGTCATTAATGACATGGTCCATGTTGAGCCTCAGATTTTTATTGACTGACGACTATAATGACACAGTCCGTGTTGAGCCTCAGATTTTTTGTGACTGACGATTATAAAAAGACCCCATTTCCACTCGTGGAGGCATCCAATGTTGAAGAAAAATATTCACTTTTAAAAGAAGAGTTTTGTGGCTATTTTGTTTAGAGTCACATTTTAGAGTTTTATTTCTTGTTCATTGTTTTGTACTTTAATATTTTCATTATGATGTTTAACTCTCCAGCAATGGAGTAGTCTTTTCTTGTTGATTTTACTTTATCGAACTCCACTATTATTTCAATGAAAAATTATTTCTTTTATCTGAATATGGATTTTGTATTTTTCTTGTGAATCTAATCTTTTTTTAGCATCTCATATCTTTCCCATATTTACTCAGTGAGATTTAGAGGGGTGTGGATTTAGATTTACTCGGTTGATGAGTTTTTGAGATGAATTGAATTACTTTATGTTTTATCCATAAATATTTGAAGAATGATTTGGTTAATTTTTTTTAATATTTAATTGATAAAACAAATAGAACATCTGATTAGAGTTTTAATTTATATTTCAATTATTTCCATCATATATGATTTTCCTATTTATTTTAAATAACAATGGAGGAATGCTTAGTAAAACCAATGTTTCTTCTATTTGATATTTTTCCCTTCTTGGATCTCATTCTTATTTCTCTCTCTGTGATTATTTCTACAATTCATTTCTCTTAAAAATTCTCATCTAGTAAAAATAAGAGATAAAAGTTCTCGTGAGATCGATATCTTTTTGCTATTTTATTACTTGTGCAACCGGTACACTTGTCGTCTTTTCTATTCTACAAAAAATTCGCATTATTATTTTTGTTTAATAGTATAATTAACTTAAATTATTGTACAAACATATTAATTTAATTAATATATAAATTACAACAAGATTAAACATATAAAATTATTTTATGAATATATAAAATAAAATGAAAATAGGAAGAGTGAAAATATATTAGAAAAATTACTTTTTAAAGTAATTGTTTCTCAAAATAATTATTGTCCATTATTTTTTTTCATTTTTTGTTAAGAAAATACTAATTATCAAGTTGATTAAAACGTTTTTAATTTTTGTGTTAGATCCAATCTAGTTCATCGCCATGTGTTAAGCAAATATTTGTTTAACTGCAAGTAATTGCTTGAACAATTTAGTTTGAAAAATGTATTATTAATTTCTTAACAAAAAAAAACAACTGACACTATTAAGAAACTTAATAATTTTAAGAAATAAATATATTTCTATTTTTTGTCTATTTGTTTTGTGATTTTCATGATTAAATTAATATGTTTGCTCAATAATTTAATTTGTATCATTAACCAAATAACCAATATCATCCGGAGAGAGTATCGAGAAAGTGTGTGATGATTAAACAAAAAAAGTTGGATGAAAATTGAAACGGACTGAAAGAGAGAATAACAAATAAAGTAAATTAAAATGAATGGTAAAATGATGAGTGACAATAAAGATATTCAATTATATATCATTATTTATAAATAAAATAAAATTCTTTATCTTTTAAAACAATTCTCTGTCTTCTTCTTATGGAAGTTTCCTTTTTTGTCTCCGTTTTTCTTGGTCCCTCCATAACAGTGTTCCTTTTTCCATCACTTCGGCCAGGTGGAAAGAAAAAGGTCAGAAGCTTTTTCGAGTATAATTTAAACTTCAACTTTAATCTGGCTTCTTACATGTGTAAACAGACCCATGTGTACGATGTTGCGTTATTCTCGAGTCGTGGTAAGGAACATGACATAAAGTGGCATACTTTTTTTTAATTATATATCATTATTGTATAAAAGGAATAAAATCCTCGCTTTAGTTTTTATTCTTTAGTTTTCAAAGTAGTTTTCTATCTTCTACTTTTGAAGTTTTTCTTTTGTCTTTGTTTTTCCGTGTCCGTCCATAAGAAAATCTCTCTGTTCCTTCTTCAAACAACTTCGGCAAAAGTTGGAAACAACAAGAACAAAAGCCTTAGATGCCGACATAAAGAGTACAATCTAAAGTTAAGAATCCACCGGCACACTCATTCATACGATGTTAATAAGGAGGGTGAAGAGGGGGGAGGGAAGTCTTTGTTTAAATATAAATTTAAAGAAAAGAAATAAAGAGAAATTTCTATTTTTTTCTCTTCTTTCTTCTTCATTTATGTTATTTACGATCAATAAATTAATTAGGAACGATCAAAATTATTCTTAATGAAGAGATGTAGGATTAATGCTTTTAAGTTCTTTATCAGATCCTTGATAAATCTTGGTATGCACATTTGATATTGTATCACTCCCCATAATTAAATATTGATAAATGAAGAAAAAAGAAGTAAAAGCATGAGTATATACTATACAGGCATTTATCATAGAGAATAGAGATATAGAGAGAAGCAAAGACATGCTAACAATATATCACAATTTAAATAGAAAATTACATGTATCACTGTGGCTAAGAATGACGTATAAAAAAATTGTAGAGTGGAAAAATAATTAAGAAGAATAAAAAAGAAGCAAACAATCATAGTACTAAGTGACACAGATGACGATCTCATTTTTTAGAAGAAACTAAAGAATGCAATCTCAATTGTCAAAGACTTGTCATTGAGTGGATCATCAATTCAGGGACTTCGCATCATACAACTCAATTAAAGAAATATTTTAGTGTGTAAAGAACCAGTGATTTTGAAAGATGGGACATAAGACATGATTTAAAATTGTAGGAATTGAAGTTGCATACCAACATATAGTTGGTTGTGAATTGATTCTGAAGGATATCAGACATATGAGATTTGCGTCTTAACATGATTTTTCCTTGATTTTTTTATTAGGATAGTTACTAAGAAAAAGATCAGCATCGATGACATCACCGTCTTAAGTGGGCGAGAATGTCATAGATGCCTTGCAACACGTCTTGGTCTAGTTATCTTACTTGTAATTTTTTTCTTATTTTAGGTCACTTTTGTAAATTAGTCTTAGTATGGTACATTAATGTTAATTTTATAATTCTGTACTCAAAAAGTGTACTCTAGAGCTTATCCTCCACATCACATGTCGCTAAACTATCACCCATATTTGCGGTATATTAGTGGACAATAGCTAGTCCTCCCCTGAAACCTTTGTAATGAAGCATTAAATTCTCAACAAACATTTTAAAGCTTCCCTAGACCTAGTGTTGAATCTCAAGCATGACATGGCAATCCATACAAAAGGGCGTTCCGGACAGGCGTTCCTCTTAAGCATCCGTTTGTTCATAAAAGTGTTCACTTGGGACAAGTGCCCTAGAAATCATGATGTAATTTGGTAAGTCGCAAAGCAAGCTTCTGCAAGATGAAAAAAGGAGTGTATAGATGATTAGTGATGCGAGAATTGATAATAATATATACTAGCAAGTACACTAGTCGGTTAAGTAATAAAGTGTAATGAGTAGAGTGTCGAACTCACGAGGAATTAACTTACTTTAAAATAATTTTAGATGCTAATAAGAGACAATATGATTTTGGATAAAAGATGTGCAGAAAATTAAATAACAGAAAGTAAAGAATAAAGCTAAACTGAACTATTGATGTCTAGAGTCTAAGGATGTATTAAAATGATCAAGGGCAAACTTATTTAATTTCTTGTAGTAATTGATTTAATCAATGATAACGAGATTCAACTTTTAGATGGATTAGGAACATTTAAAGTGTGATTTCCTTAATTGGGTAAACCAACTATTCTTAACCCGAATAAGATAAGAATATTCCACTCGACTCTACTCTCAATCATAGTTAGATTAGAATGCTATGAGTTGCGATTCTTATGCTACCAAATCGTTTACCCGAGTAAACTTGGTAGACTACACAATTTAATATTCCGTTCGGGTCTATTAGATTAAAATATGCATTGCTTATAGAAAATCATGAATCAATAGATTGATCACGTTAATAATCAATTATTAATTCAAATAAAATGAAAAGTATTAAACACAACAATCATGTTATTAAAAGTTAAACAAATTATAATCAAAACTAAAGAAAGTTCACATATTGTCTTAATAATAAAACTTTTGCAGAAATAAACTAACTAAAAAATTAAAATAAATTGTCTAAATTACAAAGATTAAAATATAGAACTTTTAAGCATTAATTAATACATCCCAACATGAATTAAAACTGAAAGTACTATCTGAAACGAAATCAATGACTGCATAGCACAAAAGCTCTTCTGGTCTCACATTTTTGTCTTCAAAACACATATTGCAGGTTTTAACATCCTTTCTTCTTGCTGTAGAAAGCCTATATTTATAGGGATTCAAGTTTCCATGTGATCAGAGAATAAACGAAAACCTTTTATATGTAAAATAAAGTAAATTCTGATATGAAATAAATTTGAAATTTTGACCTTATCAAATTTTGAATTTTGATTTATAATAGGTTTCCAAATCGTCTTGGCATCATATAGTATGAGTATTAATCCTTGTGTACATGAAATTACTCAAAAACTTCATCCAAAAGTTGAATCCAGAGTTCATCATGACATGTAATATGATTTTAACGAATTCAACAGTGTCTGAATCAAGTTAGAAATGGGTTTTCATGGCCCTTGGGAGCGATTTCACGGCCTTGTGTCTATTTGGACCTCGTTCTTAATTGAGTTAATTAAATGATTCGATCTTTTTTTATTATATATGTTGAGTTTATTACTTTTTGATAAGTAAATTGATTTCTGAGATTATATTACAAACCTATAAAAGAAGTGATTAGTTTTAGAATTTATTATTACTTTGATAATTGATCTTTTAATTTCAAATTGAAACATACATAACATGCATTTGGTAACTCATCGTTTGTACCGAATATCGTGCAGTTTATTATTCTGTCCAGATTTGTGGGTGAATAATAATGTAGGAGTTACATATTATTGCATCTTAACTTTCTGTGAAATTAATAATTGACTCATCATTTGCGATTATTAGCATTACTAGAAGTTAAGATAGTTTGATTTACTCGTCCAGAGAGATCAATACCTTAGGTGCTCTTCATTCGTCTCAAGGATCAATCCCGATATCTCTGTTATAATTTGATTAGTACATAGGTTCATACATGTCTAACTTTACATTAATCATCACCACTTTATTTTTAGGGTTATTTCCTCTGACCACCTCTAAACTATCGCGAATTACTACATCTAACCCAAAACTACGAACTTCATTTTTTGGGTACTTAAACTATCATGATTTTTTCAGTTTGATCATTTCATCCAATTTCGTCGATTTCTCCGTTATTATTCATTTTTTGCATTTATGAAATGTCCATTACACCACTACGTTAGTCCACTTTTTACATAAAAAATTTAATAATGAATATAAGGGGGGGGGGGGGGGGGTCGCCGCCTCCTGTCGACCCCCTCCTCCCCTCTCTTTCTCGGCGCCAGGAAAGAGAGGGGAGGAGGGGGGTGGCCGCCGCCCCCCTCTGGCCGGCGTCGGGAAAGAGAGAATGGGGGGAGGGGGGTGTGGGGTTCGCCGCCCCACCTTTGTCTATTTTTTAATTTTTTATATTTATTATTATATTTTTATGTAAAAGTGGACTAACGCAGGAGGTATAATGGACATTTCACAAATATGAAAAACAAAAAATAACGGATAAGTTGACGGAATTGGACGGAAGGACCAAATTAGAAAAATCGCGATAGTTTAGGTACAAAAAAATGAAGTTCGTAGTTTGGGGTTAGACGTGGTAAGTCACGATAGTTTAGGGGTGGTCAGAGGAAATAACCCTTATTTTTAATTACCAATCATTTATTTTCTGCAACTTTTATATTTTTGTTCTACAACATTAAACCCTTTTACCTTCTCTTAGGGTCGTTTGAAAATGAAATCGTAGTTCTTCCTAAGTTTCCGGTGCATAGTTGAATTGACATATTAGTTCAGATTGTATTTGGTTATATGGCTGAGCAAACCCGGGACCGGGTCCGGGTCTCGGTAGACCCGGTCCCGACCCGAATTATGTTGGGTCGAAAAGTTTTTGACCCGGTATCGGACCCGGACCCGGCCGGATCCGGTTCCGGGTCAGACCTGGCAATCCGGAAAAATCACCGGGTCTGTGGCCGGGAATGAATAGTGTGGCCAGATCTGGCGCCTACGGCCGGATCAACGCACCTGGAGTCGATCCGGCCGCCAGGCGATCGGATCGGCCGTCAGTGGCTGATCCGGGCGCCAGCGGCCAGAACCGGCGCCAGGCGACCGGATCGGCCGACAACTGCCAGATCCGGCACCTGGCGGCCGACCGCGCCAGTGGCCGATCCGGCCGCTGGCGGCTAGATTGGCGACTGGCACGGCCAGATCTAGTCGCCCGGCGGCCGGATCGGCCGACAACTGTCAGATCCGAAGCATGGCGGCCGGATCGGCCGACAATTGTTAGATCCGATGCCTGGCGGCCGAATCTGTCCGTCAGTGGCCGATCCGGCCGTCAGGCGACCGGATCTAACCGCGCCAGTGGCCGATCCGGCCGCCAAGAGGTCGGATCTAGCCACTCCAGTGGCCGATCCGGCCGCCCAGGCGGCCGGAGTAGAGAGAGATAGAGAGAGTCAGGAGAGAACGAGGATGGCCGGAGTTGAGAGGATCGCCGCTGCCGTGAGAGAGAGGGAGAAGGAGAGGGCGAGATCGGCTGGCATCATGGCGTGAGAGTGTGAGAGAGATGTGAGAGAGAAAGAAAATCGAGAAATGAGGGAAATGAGTGGGAATGAGGTTTATATACTAAAAAATAAATCGGGTCGGGTCCGGGTCGGGTATCTGCATTGCAGACCCGGTCCTGACCCGAAACCCAGCGGGTTTTTCACCTGTTAGACCCGGTCCCGGTCCGAATCTTATTCGGGCCGGGTTTTTTACTTGGTTTTTTGGGTCGGTGCGGTCCGGGTCGACCGGTGCTCAGGCGTTTTTGGTTAGAGTGGAATTTGATGATGATGAATAATGCGATTGATGTGATAGGAAAAAGTAGATGTGATGGATGAATTTTTAGTGAGTTTTGAATTAAAAATGATTATTATAATTATGAAGTATAATGTTATTATTAATTAAAATAAATTACAAAATAAAAACTTTTATTGGAAAAATTTTGTTAAAAAATATATTTAAATTTTTTAATGAAATAATATTATATTAATTCCTAATTAAAATTATTTTATATTTATTAAAAAATTTATTTTATAAAAGATAGGGTGTGAGAGAAAAGAAAAAGAAAAAATAAAATGAATTTTGAAAAAAAGAAACCGTCACGTCAAATGCAAAAGACAAAAAAAATGTATGGCTCACGACTCCACCATTTTTTGTGGAACCGGGGTCACGTGACCTCGATTCCACCACATTTGTTATTGCCCCGGAGTTCGATTCCGAGGAACTGGCGGAACAAGAGCATGGTTCCCGCCCCATTCCACAAACAAATAGGGCCTTAGTAGGCCCTTAGGATAGAATTGATTTAGATCGTTCTTCGTTAGATCGACAACTCTACTCTACACTTTATTACTTAATACGACTAGTGCACTTGCTAGCTATTGCATTGTTACATATTTTTCGCATCAAGTTTTTAGCGTCGTTGCGAGGGAACTAATACTTAAATTGTTTAAGTTCTGTCCCAATTAACTACTTTGAGAATCTTATCCTTATGTAATTTTTTATGACTTTGACACGTTTATGATTTGTGGTTGTGCAGGACTAAACGAAGGAATTAATATGCAATCATCGAACTAAGAGGATTCGAGCACACATTCAATGCATAACACAAGAAGTTCAAAAGGACCTCTATTGTTTGATTCTGAAATTGAAAGGACATCACACAGGTTGAAAAAAAACTTGCCGCATATAGCTGAACAAGCACGTAATAATCAACGCCAAGAGCAACAACAAGAAGATGAACAAGATCTGTCCATGAGAGAATGTGTTAACCATATATAGTGATTGAGAGTCATGTATCATGCTGTGGGATAATTCAATCATCTTAATTTGAATCAATTCAGGAATTGTGGGATGATTCAATCATATTAATTTGAAGGACTACACGAAGACCCTCATGATCACCTGGATAGATTCCTATATACTTTGAGCACTTTTAAAAATCACAATGTTCTGATTGAAGTTATTCGTTTACTTTTATTTTCGAGATAAAGCCTCTACTTGATTTAAAACTTTACCTACAGGTCTGTACATACATGGCTGGAGATGGTGGAAAAATTCATGGGGAAATATTTCTCACCTTAGAAAGCGGACAAATATCGAAGAAAGCTCTGAGCATTCATTCAGGATGATGATGGGTCACTCTATGAGGCATGGGAGCGCTATAAGGAGTTGTTGTCCAGAGTTCCAAATAATAGAATTCCTAAATGGCAGGTAATGGAAGACTTCTACCATGGATTACGCTCATCGGATCAAGACAAGTTAAATCAATCCGTCCGAGGAATAGTGCTGAAAATAAAAACCCAAGTGAAATTCAGGACATAATTAAATCAGTAGCATTGAAATCCGGCCAAGAAAGAAGGCCAGCCCGGCGAACTCATAATGTGCATGCGACTGCAAGTATCAATTCCGAACTAGTGACTCACTTGAAGTCGCTGAATCAAAATTTTGAGGAGATGCTAACTATGATGTCTTGTAATAATTGTGGTGGAGACTCAAGTCATGAGTGTTCAACATGTAATCTTTCTGAAATAAGTCAAATTGACAATGCTAACTATGTTTCTAATCCGAGTTTCGGGAAGCTGAATAACGAGTACGCATGGAGGAACAACCCAAAGTTTTCATATAGACGAAAATAGGGACAGCAAGTGCCACAAATGCAGCCACGATCTAGTTTTACATATTTCCGAAAGCAACATGAAGCTCCTCACCGCGATCAACTAATTCATTAGAGAGGATGATGACAAATATCATGGATATGGTTCAGAATATGCAGAAATCAATGGAGATCTAATGCACAAAATTCATGCATAATTGTTAGGCCAATTTATTCTAATTTTAGGAGTCTTTTGTGTTTTAAAGTGGAAAAATTATTTCAAATACAAGTAAATTTTCTTGAGATTTATTAATACCTAAGTTTGGTTGATTTTATGATAGGGAATGGAAATGCGCTAAAGTTTGGACGAAAAAGCCGAGGAAAACAACTTCCAGCAACAATGATGGCCGTGCCATTCATCTGTCATGGTCATGCCACATGAGCCTTGGAAGAATGTTCTATCACGGTCGTGTTATCAGTCTGCACGGCCATGCTGAGAAAGATGCAGCTTCTGTCATGCCCGTGAGGAAGATGTTCTCGGCCGTGCGAGATGGATGGAAAATTATGTTCTGTCACGACTGTGCAGGAAGAAGGCTATAAATTTCCTTCTGTCACGGCCGTGCGACTTAAGAATCACGGCAGTGCCGCCGGGCCATTTTTCTCCAGGTTTTTTTATAAGATTTCGGGTTGTTGAGCCATGCTATGGAAAAAACTATTTAAGAAGATCCCAAATCAACTGGAAGAACATCTTTGAAGGGCAGAAATCACATGTTGAAGGTTTGGTGAAGGAGATCCAGAAGACTACAACGAAGTTCTGCCAAAAATTCGAGAGAGGACGGTAGAATTAGGAGTAGTTCTTCTTGTTCTCTATCATTTTCCTGAAACATTATTTAGATTGATGTACTCTAATTTTATGGAGTAGTTCTTTAGGATTTTCTTGATTGAACCCTATTCTTTGTGAATTCTTCGTATAATTAGTTGATGGATCAATATCATGTTTGATGATTTTATTAATTGTTGCCTGAGATTTATTTCTTGAATCTTTTTATTATTTTAAAAGAAGTTTTAAGATTCTTTGAAATTTTTCTTTGAATTTTCTCTTGCATGCCACTTTTGGAGAAATCGCAAGAGACCCAATTGTGTTGCAGTTGAGGTGTTTTGAAAAAAGTCCTTAACTTTATATTCCAGTTGAATGTGTTTTGGAATTTAATAAATTAGATTAAAAACTGAAAAGAGTAATCTCTTATATTGATTTCAAAATAGAATTTAAAGCTTGTAATATTGGTTAAATCGATTTGAGAATTTCACTTTATTAATTCTTCATCTTTTGTCTAAGAATTCATACATGAGTAGTGGTATTAATCAAGATAAATCCTATTAATCAATTCTATACTTTTAAATCCCATTAATCATAATGTTTATATTATTTATTCTTCTTATTTTCACAAAACTCAGAGTTATTATCTTATCTCAGTTTATCAGTAAGAGAAGTTATTATTTATTTCTTATCCTCATGGGAACAATACTTTATACTCATCATTTTATTACTTGAACGATTAGTGCACTTACTAGTGTTTCTAAATTCGCAACAAGTTTTTGATGTCGTTGTCGGGGATATAGTTAATACTTAATGGCTTATCTTACTTATTAATATGAGAATTATTACTATTCATTTTTATTGATGTGGTTGTAAGAATTGAAGAGTTCATAATCCACACATCCTGGAGGATTTTCGCACCAGTGCCTTGGGACATAAGCATAATACACGAAGTTCGGGCGAACCAGTGGTGTTTGACCCTGAGATAGAGAGAATTGCCACAAGATTGAAGAAAAAAATTACTACTATTGTTAAAATGACAGATCAACAAAGGCACATTGAGAACTAACCACCACCACCTCCACTTATGTACATAACAATGAAGGACTACACTATGGGACCACTGGCTGATGAAACAGGGAGTATTACACTTCCTGAAATTGGTGCTAACAATTTTCAGATTCACCACGGGACAATTCAAATGATATCAAACACACAGTTTGAAGGAGATAGAGATGAGGATCCATTTAGCCACATCACCAAATGTATTCAATTATGCTCAACTTTCAAATTTGAAAGTAATTCGGTTAAGGCTTTTTCCTTTGTCTCTGAGAGGAAAAGCTTACACTTAGCTTACTACATTATCCATTGGTATCATAAGGACTTGGGATGACATGTGTCAAGCGTTCATTAACAAATATTGTCCCCCAAAAAGCTGCTAGATGTTTGTCTGAGGTTTCTTCTTTTTGCCAGCAGGGATAGGTTCAAGGATCTCATCAGTAAAGTTCCAAATCATAACATCAACAAATTTATTACTTTTACAACGGGACATCAACAGAGATAAAGGACAAGATCAACACTACTGTTGGAGGAACCATAGATCTCCTGAAAATTTTTATAAGTTATTCGACAACCTTGCCTTAAACAATTGGAAAAACTCAAAGGCAAAGAAGGCTGGACTTTATCAAGTTGATAAGGCTACTCACATTCAAGCCAGTTAGATGCTTTAGTAAAGAAAATGGATATGTTGATGACTCAAAAATCTATCAACAAAGTTTCGAACATCATATGTGACGTGTGGAGGAGGACATCCTAATCATGAATGCCAAGCAGGTATGAAGTTTAATCAGCAAAATTTTGAGGATGCTAACTTTGTTTCTAATAATGCTTTCAGGAACAATGTTGTAGGAAATGCTTACAACACTGAGTTAAAGACTCTTCCTAATTACTCTTGGGTGAATAACAGGGGTATATCACAACTCTCGGCTCATCAACCTTATACCGAACCTAAGAGTGATTTGGAAAATGTCTTATCAAAGTTCATCTTCACTGTGGAGACTAAGTTTACTAATCAAGATGCATCAATAAGAAATTTAGAAACACAGATTGGGCAATTGGAAAACATGGTATCCGGCTTGCCTAGCAATACAGAGAAAAATTCAAGAGAGCAAGCGAATGCAATCACCTTAATAAGTGGCCACTTAGTGCCCCTATTAGACCCTTGAAGGTGACAAAGCTGAAAGTCAACCTAACGACTATAACTTGGAACTATAGTGCCTAAACCCTTTTCTTTTTACTTCTTTTAGTTTCTTAGTTGTGGAATAGATTTGATTTTAATTTAGTTGTGTTCATTTTTAGGAAAAACTTCGGTTACAATCGTTTTCACGATAGTTCTCAAGACCTGAAGAATATTCATTTTGTTTCGATCACGGCAGAGACCAAGCCTTACCATATTTCTGCAGGACACATGATGCAGACCAGATCATAGGCTTGGCCACAAAACACCATTATCGCCATCGCCACCTCCAGAAGACTAAGCCTTGGTCGTTTCTTCTCCTTTACATTTTCCCACTTATGTATTTTTTTCTCTTAGTTGTTCTAGCTTGGGGGAACGTTTTGCATGGCATGTTTAGTTGAGTAGTATTGATTTATAATCTTATGTCAGTTCTTTGATAGAATCAGTGTCTTGTTTTAGTTTTGTCAGTGCATCATTTCTCTTTCTCATGCTACATATTTTAATTGTCTTGAAGTTCGGTGTCAGGGCATTGGTTATAATATGAAAGTCTCTTTTTATCAGTTATCACCAGAATAAAGTTAATTGGTAGGAGTTTATTGCCAAGCAAAAGAATCTATCCTTTAATCATGCACTTCTGAATATATTTACTATGATACGAGTCCTGATTATATTTGTATCTTTTTTGAAAACATTAAGTCTTTTTGGAGCTTATAATTATGCAATATAATTTTAATGTTAAAATGAAAATGAAAAGAGGACTAGTTGAGCTACAACAGTTAAGTGAAAAGTACAAAGTATCTTTTGGAGCCTTAGTGTATCCGGGTAATTAGACCCGTAGGGGATTCTTGCCTAGCGACTTTAGGGCTATGTAATCCATCGGTCGAAATCCCGTTACATGGACCACTTTGTGCAATATGGAGATTACTAAATTCTTGAAAAAAATAAATAAAAATATTAATGCTGAAATGTGAAGTGATAGTAGTATGAAAATAGGCTCCTTAAAGACTTATGTTTCAATACTGATACTTTTATGAGTTGGATGAATATTGTATTAAATGATACAGGAAGGGCATAGTTGAGGGTTGAGACCTTTGTAAGGCTGGGTTTGAATTGAGGAAAGATATTCTGGTGATGGCTGTGTAAAATAGCGATAGGAGAAAAGTATTAGATATTGCAATGGAGCGAGGGCTTGTCTGACAAAATTGCTTGAGAACAAGCAAAATATTCAGCTTGGGGAAATTTGATGCATAAAATTCATTCGTAATTGTTAGGCCAATTTATTTTAATTTTAGGAGTATTTTGTGTTTTAAAGTGGGAAAATTATTGTAAATACAAGTAAATTTTCTTGAGATTTATTACTAGCTAAGCTTGGTTGAATTTATAATAAAGAATGGAAATGTGCTGGGGTTTGGACGAAAAAGCCGAGAAAACAACTCCCACAATAATCACGACAATGCCAAATGAGCCTTGGAAGAACATTCTGTCACGGCCGTGTTATCAGTCTGCATGGCCATGCTGAGAAAGATGCAGCAGACGAAGCTTCTGCCATCCCCGTGCGGAGGATGTTCACGACCATGAGAGATGGCTGGAAAATTATGTTCTGTCATGCCGTGCACGATTAAGGCTTGAAAATTTCTTCTATCACGGCCGTACCGCTTAAGAATCATGGTTGCGCCTGCGGTACTCGATGCTATTTTTATCCACATTTTTTATAAGATTTCAGATTATTGAGCCATGCTACGAGAAAAACTATTTAAGGAGACTTCAAATCAACTGAAAGAACATCTTTGAGGGCAGAAATCATAGGTTGAAGGCTTGATGAAGAAGATCCAGAAGCTACAACGAAGTTCTGTCGGAAACTCGAGAGAGGACGGTAGAATTAGGAGTAGTTCTTCTTGTTCTCTATCCTTTTCCTAAAACATTATTTAGATTGATGTACTCTAATTTTATGGTGTACTTATTTAGGATTTTCTTGATTGAACCCTATTCTTTGTGAATTATTCGTACAATTAGTTGATAGATCAATAGCATATTTGATGATTTTATTAATTGTTGCCTGAGATTTATTTCTTGAATCTTTTTATTATCTGAAAAGAAGTTTTAAGATTTTTTAAAATTTTTCTTTGAATTTTCTCTTGATGCCACTTTTGGGAAATCGCAAGAGACCTAATTATGTTGTCGTTGATGTGACTTGAAAAAGTTCCTAACTTTATATTCCAGTTGAATGCATTTTGAGATTTAATAAATTAGATTAAAAATCGAAAGAATTAATCTCTTATATTGATTTCAAAATAGGATTTAAAGCCTACAATATTGGTTAAATCGATTTGGGAATTTCACTTTATTCTTCATATTTTGTCTAAGAATTCATACATGAGTAGTGATATTAATCAAGATAAATCTTATTCATCAATTCTATACTTTTAAATACCATAAAATATAACTCTGTATTTATATTATTTATTCTTCTTATTTTCACAAAACTCAGAGTTATTATCTTATCTCAGTTTAGAAGTAAAAGAAGTTATTATTTATTTTTTGTCCTCATGGAAACGATACTTTATACTCATTATTTTATTACTTGAATGATTAGTGCGCTTGCTAGTGTTTCTAAAGCTGCAACAAGACCCGGGTCAATAATAAGGAAGATTTGATTAAAAATGTAGAAATGCAGATGGGCAATATGACTAACCTTATGGTTGGACGTGCACCTAGATCACTTCCCAACAACATCGAGAGGAATCCAAAGGAAGATGCAAAAGCTGTTACATTGAGAAGTGGTAAAGAACTTCAGAATTCAACTCTACAAGCAACACACGCCCAAGATGATCTTGCCGAGGAAGAATTTATTACATAGTCCAAGGTTGCTGATGAAGGGAACTCTCAACTCCTCTCACAAATAGAAGAAAGGAAGTCACTTTTGTTGATGTGCCAAAACAAATTGGAGAACTTCCCTTTTCACAAAAGCTTCACAAGGAAAAATTGGATAAGCAGTTCTGTTGCTTCATTAATATCTTAAAGCAACTTACTATCAATATACCTTTTCATGAAGTCTTGCAGTTGATGCGCAGCTATACAAAATTCATGAAGGATGTTCTCTTCCGAAAAAGAAAGATTGAAGAAGCAGGGATGGTTAAGATGACATCCGAATGCAGTGCCATCTACAATCGGGACATTCCTACGAAGATGAAAAATCCTAGCAGCTTTATTATACCCTACACAATTGGGAATTATTGCTGTGCACGAACATTATATGATTTAGGTGCAAGTATAAGCTTAATGTCTTATTCCATTTTCTTGCAGCTAACGAAGAACTTGAGGACACATCTATAATGTTGCAATTTGCAATCTATCAAGAAACCAAGGGGTGTGCTACGAGATGTCCTCGTAAAAGTGGATAAATTTGTATTTCCTACATATTTTATTGTGCTGGAGATGATGGTAGACGACAAGACTCCAATTATACTTGGAAGTCATTCTTAGCAATAGGGAACATGTTGATTGATGTCCATTAAGGGCGGCTAACCCTTTGAGTGAATGATGAAGACATAAGCTTCAACATCGTTGATTCCTTGAAGAAACCGTTTGAATTTTCTTCCCATTTTTCCATTGATACTTATGAGGATAACACTACTGATGAGCTTGATAATGCTATTTCAGATACCATTTCAGATCCTTACGATGAAATGGAAGATTCAATGATAAACAATGAAGAGATCATTAAGTCTCTGGTGGTGAAAAAATTAGAAAAGGAGGAAGCTGAATTACAAAGAGAAGAACACACTATTCCACCTCCAAAACTTGAACTTAAAGAACTTCCATCTCACCTTCGTTATGCATTTTTAGAAGATGATTCTTAGCTAGTAATTATTTCTCTGACTTGACAGATGATATGGAGAATCAATTTCTTGATGTGCTAAGGTGACATAACATAGCGATAGCCTGGTCCATAGGAGATATAAAAGGCATTTCTCCCACCATATGCCAACACAAAATCTTGATGGAGGAGAATGTCAATCCTATTGCTCAATTTCAACAATAACTTAATCCAACTTTAAAAGGGGTAGTCAGGAAGGAAATTATTAAACTCATGGACATATGAATTATTTATGCGATTTCAAATAGCCCTTGAGTCAGCCCCGTACATGTAGTACCAAAGAAAAGGGATATGACAACGATAAGTAACAAAGACAACGAGCTCATACCCAACAAACGGTTACGTGCTTAAGGTTTTGTATTGACTATCGAAAACTTAATGACACAACACATAAAGACCACTTTCCTCTACCATTCATTGATCAAATGCTTTAGGGTGTTTCAGGTTCTATAATTACTTTCTTGATGGTTACTCAGGATATAATCAGATTGTGGTCACACCAGAGGACCAAGAGAAGACAACATTTACATGCCCATATGGGACGTTTTCTTATCAAAGGATGCCATTTGGATTATGCCAACAACTTTTCAAAGATGTATGATGTCGATCTTCGTTGACATGAACAAAAGAATCCTTGAAGCGTTTATGGATGAATTCAACTATTCGAGAGTTCCTTTGTTGATTGGTGAATAATCTTTATCTTATTTTGGGAGGTGTGAGGAAACTGATTTAGTCCTCAAATGGGAGAAGAGAAATTTTATGGTGAAGGAAGGAATTGTGCTTGGTCACAAAATTTTTAAAAAGGGCATTGAAGTGGACAAGGCAAGGCAAAGATAGATGTCATAGCAAATCTTCCACCACCCACCAACGTAAAGGGCATAAGAAGCTTTCTAGGACACGATGGATTCTATCGATAATTTATTAAAAACTTCTCTACAATTGCGAAGCCACTGACCAATCTCCTTGTCAAAGATTCTATATTTGATTTCTCTGCTGAATGTCTTATGGTTTTAACTTGTTAAAAGAAAAACTAATCTCTGCTCCTATTGTTGTAGCACCCGATTGGAATCAATGTGAGAGATGGTGCTGTAGGAGCTGTGTTGGGACAGTGAAAACAAAAGATGTTCCATGTCTATGCGAGCAGGACCCTAAATGCTGCCGACTAAATTATGTAACCGCTGAGAAAGAATTCCTTGCTATCATTTTTGCATTTGATAAGTTTTGTTCCTACTTAATATGTTCGAAAGTTATTGTGTTCACAGATCATGCTGCTATAAGACACCTCATGGCGAAACAGGATGCTAAACCATGTCTTTTATGATGGATCCTTATACTTCAATAGTTTAATGTTGAAGTAAAGGATAAAAAGGGAACAAAGAACCTCATGGCTGACCATCTATCTCGGCTAGAGCCTTTCTCCTATTGAAGAAACAAAAATAATTGAAAATTTTCCCAATGAGAAAATCTTCGCCACCTCAGAAGTTTGACTTTGCTTATTATATTGCAGGAAACTTTCTTCTGAAAGGAATGAGTTATCATGAGAGAAGAAAGTTTTTTTTTTGATATAAAGAACTATCATTGAGAATATCCGTTCCTCTTCTGATTATGTACTAATCATATCATTCGAAGATGTGTACGAGATGACAAAATTGATAACATTCTGAGACACTATCATGAAGGATAGGCATGGGGACACTTCGGGCCAAATAGGACAGCAACCAAGGTATTGGAATGAGGACTTTACTATCCAACACTATTAAGAGACGCATGTACTCACTGTAAGTCATGTGATCAATGTCAACAGTCAAGTAAGATCTCAAATAAAAATGAAATGTCTCTTAACAATATTCTGAATTGTGATATTTTTTATGTTTGGGGGATTAATTTTATGGGTCCATTTCCAAAGTCCTTTGGAAAAGAATATTGTCTAAATGGATAAAGATTGAGGGTACAACCACAACTGATGCTAGAACAGTGGTCAAATTTATTAAGAAAAACATTTTCACTAGGTTTGACACACCTCGAACCATAATTAGTGATGATAGGATACATTTTCGAAATAATTTTTTCTCTAACTTACTAACTAGGTTTGGAGTCACACACAAACTAATTACACATTACCATGCCCAAACATATGGGCAAATTGAAGTGTCAAATAGGGAACTCAAATGAATCTAGAAAAGATCGTCAGTTCATCTAGGAAACACTGGGCCTTAAAGTAGATGATGCACTCTGGGCATACCGGACCGCATTTAAAACCCCGATTGGTATGTCCCCTTATAGACTTGTTTATGGTAAATCCTATCATCTTCCAGTCGAACTCGAACACAGTCTTTTGGGCCACCAATTCCTGAACTTTAATTTAGAAGCTTGTAGTAAGGATAGGTTATTGAAGCTAAATGAGTTAGATGAGTTTAGACTCCAGGTCTACGAAAATAATAAATTATATAAGGAACACACAGAAAGATGACATGATACACACATTAAGGATAAAGAGTTCCTCCCTGAACAACACATGCTTTTATATAACAATAGACTTCGTCTCTTTATTGGTAAGCTCAAATCTAGATGGACTTATCCTTACATGGTTGTCAACCCACCCATATATGGAGCTATTGAAATTCGAACTTTAGATGGAACCAACCACTTTAAAGTGAATGGACAAAGATCAAAACATTATAATGGGGGCGAGATAATCCAACAACTGCACACTTTAAACCTGATAAAGCTTTAGTACATGTAAGGCAAAGTTAAGCTAATGACTAAAACTTAGAACTATTCTACATGAACCCTTATCTCTATTTAGATTAGCAATATTAACTTAGTTAGGTATTGACTTTATTATGTGTTTTTAGTTTTTGGTTAAGTCGTATTTGTTTCTAACAAATTGTACCCGTCAGCACCAGGTTTCTAGGAAGCACAACCGGATTTCATTACAGTCTGTCATGATCCTTACGCATGATGTTATGAGCCATTACCTTAGACCACAACCCGTTATGCAAGTTAGAAAGCATACAACTTTCCTAATGGGTTGTAATATGAACATCATGACCCGCAACTTTTCAGATGAACTCAACCTTGTCATTTAACACTATTCACGGGTCATACGCAATTTCTCATGGTTATCACATTGTTTTACTATTACGTAGTATCGTGCGTTACGGGTCGTTAAATACATCTTACTGGTATCCCAGTAGCCCTTATTCTTCATCCATTTGTTACGGGTCGTCAGTCTATCTTCACTGGTATTCTAGTAGCCACATTTTGTTTGCCATCTCAGTTTAAGAGTCATGAAATTTAGTTCAACGGTTTTCCAAAGACCCAAAATTTCATTCCCCTTTTCTTAACCGGTCTCATCACGGCCCATAAGTATTATTGGAAGACCATCACCTTACCAAAATTTCCCAATTTACGATATATGAAAAATCTAGATCGGGTGACATAACACAAGGTCTCCCAAAAGTGGACCCTTTTACTCCCAACACGACCCGTAAAAAACCACTCTCCAAACATCCAACATATTAATGGGGCGTAAGAACTCTCTCATGACCCGTTAACATTCACAACCATCTTACTATCACCCTTCCACCGTCGTAACAAACCGTGAGTCATTCATCACGCACTTCACAGTGTTGAGCCATCACAGTATTTTACTGATTATGGGTCGTTAGATGACTCCCACGATCCGTTATAAGCTATCTTTTTAGTCCATCCCATCACGTCACTCTGGGAACACAGGAATTGTGTCAACGCCTCGTAATCTACACATCACACCTGTGATGGACACGTGGAAACACCAATCTTAACGCCCATTTATTTCTATCTAATGGACCTTTTTAAAATTTTATTGTGAGCTGTTACCATTCGGTAACAGCCCCCTTGTACAAGTCTATAAAAGCGCAGGTCCATGAGCAAATTCTTCACGCCACTTTCATCTCCGACTCTGGCAAGGCAAACCCCCTGCTGAAACTTCCTCCGTCACCCCGACGACTTCTCTACAGGCATCGAACATGACCATCACCGGCAAATCTCTGAGAAGAACTGTGCTCCATTTCGCCATCGAGATCTTCATCGCCATCATCACCAGCAAGTTCGCCTCCGCCAAACTCATCGGAGCAGTCGTCGATGATCTTTCTGCAGCACCAATGAACATCACCTTCTCCGACACTGCATCCTCTTGCAATCGTCTTCTTTCGTAATCAACAGCGCTGGAGAAGACAATCGCAGAATCCCCAAATCTTGATGGACATTTCTTCGTGGCTTCCCGACACTGTCATTATCAGCATCTTACGGCCCGTACAATCACTCGCAACCCATGAACAGCCCTTCATGACCAATTACTCTCCATGTCTTTTTCGTCCTACCACTATAAGGGCCGTGATTTCCATATCACAACCACCCGTTAGATCACATAGAAGGGCCATGATAGCCTTATTATGATCTGTGATTCATCTCACAGGCTGTCATTGATCCTCACGGGCGTCAATCTTTCATCATGGCTCCTCGCACAATGGCCCCCTGTTCGTCACCGCCCTTCCACATTCGACAATCTTGTCAAGCACGAGCCTGCACCCATTTGCATTGCACCTCCAAAAGAGAGGGAATGGCTTTCAGAAGAGGTAAAGAAGAGGGAGCAGACTTTAGATTTTTTGCCCATCACACCGACCCGGTTTGCGGACCGAGCAGCTATGCTTTCCTAGAATTTGCATGACTTTATTCCGCCTTTTCTCTAATATCGATATTGGGCACTTTGTCCAGCAATGATGGCCCACGTATTTTGAACTAGGAATCGAATTCTTATGTTATTTATAGGTCGAACACCTTGAGGCCATGGACCATCGGCAAGCCCAGATTTCATTCCAACTATTTAATCAAGAATTTGAGATATCCCTTGAGGAGTTCAACATGGGGGACACCTCAAAGTTCTAAAGGAGTTTCAACCTTTTCAATTTTGGAACCTCATCACTGGTGATGGCCACTTGAACTTTCAGCAGGCAAAGTCTTCTTATATTCATAATCAAGTTCTTCTCTACGCACATCGGATTCTTGGCAACACAATTTGTGGACGAGGAGAGAACAGGGTCAGTAAATGAGCAGGAGTTGCTTCGTCTTTATTGCATGACTTCCTCGACTCTAGTGAATGTTGGTGCATTCCTTCTTCGTTCTTTTCTCTAGACTGCTAATAAACTTAAGGGCACTATTGTGGTCGGTGGATTAGTCACCCCTATAGCACTTCATCTCGGGCTTGACTTGGATCAGCTACATCCATTGGACGGCACTTCTTCACTTGACAGCCACATCATTACATCCATGGAGTTAGGAGGCGGCCATGCTTATGATGGTTTCTACTTCTGTCTTTGCGATTCTGACATGAGCATTCCCTGCACGGAACCTGAGCGCTTCGACCCCTCCATCGAGGCCAATTGGGTTTATCTACCACCAGGTCAGCCACACATTCCGAGGCCACAACGTCATCGACGAGAGGACCCATGGCCTTCGAGTTCCGCTCCGCAGGGCACTGACGACCAGATGAGTGTCGACCCACCTGCGACAGGTTTGGCCGATTTTGTTGCTATGCACCAGTTGTTACTTAAGATGCAGGCCGATAAGTGAATTATGCACGCTGAGCAGCAAATGATGCATTCAGCACAACAAGCTATTCGCGATGTGCAGCTACGACAGGCCATTGAGATACAAGATATGCGGGCTGACATCCGACACCTCGCTGAGAGACGAGCAAATACATGCCATGGTTCGTCGGATGCATGAGTATCACTCAGGACAGGGACATTATAGCTTCTTCCTTCCACCACCACCGCCACCTACGAATTAGAGGATTGTGTCCTTTTCTTCTTCTTTCTTGTTTAGTTTCTTTATCATGTTTGTATCCCTTTTACAAGTCCGATCTTAAACATTGAGGATAGTGTTAGGCTCAGGCTTGAGGGACTTTCATTTTGCATGCATCATGTTTTTAATCTTAGCATTGAATGTTTACTTCGCTACAGTTTGTCTTTGCTTTCATTGCATGCACGTCTTTATGTACCCAACACAAAAGTTGTTGAGTGATCAAATATCCTTTTTTGCTTGACTCTTTGCCTCTTTTTAAGTCATGATCAAGCACACCCTGCTAGTTGACGAAATTCAAAGTATCGAATGTTTATTAATCTATCGCTTTAGTGTTGGAAAATTGATAAGAAGAAAGTTGCCGAGTGAAATCATGAGTATATGATGGCAAGTCTTGTTCATGCTCTTAATTTCTTTTTATTTAAATACTTAATATATTATGCCTTTTGATAATTATATCCCTATTGAATATTCAAGTATGATAGAGCTTAATTGATTTAAAGAAATAAAGTGAAATGCATATATGAAAGAGGGCAAGTGGAGCCCCAAAAAGCAAGAGGAGGTACATAAAGGTGTTATTCGGAACCTTGATGCGTTCGGCTAATTAGATCCGTAAAGATTCATGCCTGACGACTTAAGGGCAACTGCTCTAGGTCGAAAGACCGTTACATGGATCACCTTGCACAATATGGAGAAGCACATGAGTACTAAATCAATAAAAGTAATATGGAACTATGGAGTGTTCGGGTAATTAGATCCGTAGGAAATTTTTGCTTGGCAACCTAAGGGCAATTGCTCTGAAATCCGTCGGTTGAAAGTTCATTACATGAACCACGTGAGTTCTCAAGTAAAGTTGTTTAAACAGTAAGAATTATGTAAAAGCTCATGACACACTTCTTCATTCAACATTGATATTTTTATCGACAGGTGCTATTTTTCTAATAAAACTTAAAGTTGATTATGGAGGAGTTTAAAAATGTTATACATTCAAAAATTTCACAAAGCTAGTTTATTCTAGAATGTTGAAAGACACTTCAACGATGAAGGTATAAAACAAGATGCTAGAAAAATAGTTGATAACCAGGGTGGAGACAATGATCAGAGCATTGCAACTATTGAGTTTTGCTTTGATCATTTGCTTGTGGACAAGCAAATATTCTAACATAAGGGAGTTTGATGCATGCATTTTACAACATTTAATTTGAGTTGTATTTATGCTTATTTTCGTAATTTTTTCATGCCATGCATCAATTTTGTTTTATTTGTTGCATTTATATTCTTGAACTCTCCAACTACCTAAGTGTGCGCTATTTTGTAAGAAAATCTCTTAATTTGATGGAAAGTATCAAAGAAAAATACCTCAGTGAAAAAGGAAGAAGAAATCAACCTAAAAAGTAAAAAAAAAACACATTCCTTCACAGGCCGTAACACTAGCATCACAGCCCGGTGCTTAATTTTATGGGCCATTACAGCATATTCATGGCACATACAGAAAGAATAGCAAATACAACATGATTAGTCACCGGCCGTAATGGCATTTTAACGACCCTACATGTTGACAATACGGACCATGATGGAGAGCTAACGAATCTCACATAAATATACTTGTGCATTGGAAATTAACTTACGGGCCATCACAATATCTTCACGCTACTCACAGAACCATCAAATAATGAAGTCAAAGCATATAATGGGCCGTAATACATTTTTCACGAGTATCGCAGAATGAAGATCTCAGCCGAAGGATAATATAATGAGTCGTGATGCACGAAAAATCATGCATTAGTTTAGGCCATTCGGTTAGCATTTTAGAATATTTTTATGTTTAGAAAATGGGAGTTTTGATTTATTTTTATACAATTTCCTTTAGATTTGATTTCTACCTAAGTCAAGAAATTATTCATGATAGAATATGAGAAAACGTCGAAATCAAGGCAAGAAAATGCCCTAAAATAGCTCAGAAGACTGTCAGAGCCGTGACAATTCTTTTCATGCCAGTGACAGAAAGATGTTGCAATCAGTTGTCATTTGGATTTTCTGATGGGTATTAGAGTTTAACTTCCTTCGTCACCGACCGTGACATTCTATTAACAGCCCGCGCAGAATAGGGTGAAACTTGAGCACATCTACTTTACAAGACGTACTCGAACCATCACGGTGCATACAGAAGGGTTGTAAAATTTTGACAGAGACATTAAGCATCTAACGACCTGTAGCATTAGAGGACATGTCGACCATCACGAATTACGCCCGTAAAAGAGCATGCCAAAGTCATTACGGGCCATAAGACAATTACAATGACCATAACTAACGCGTCGTAATGAGATGAACACGGAGTACACAGAAGTTGAACATTAATTATACCCGAGTTATGGATCGTTACATCATTGTTACGGGCCATAACACTATACAGACACTTCGAATTAGAGTTGAATATGGCCATGAACACCTCATTACGGGCTATTAAGTGTGCTGATTTTTTTTTCTGTCGTTGATTTCTTCAATGATTTTTTTCGAATCGAGATGCTAGGGCAGTGCCCAACCTTCTAGAAGTTAAATTGGATGATAAGTGTTTGAAATTAAAGATAAATTATGAGATTTTCAAGTCAAGAAGGACTCTAAACCAATAATTATTATTAAATAACTTTTAGACTCCAAACTTATCAAAACTTATCGAGAACCTTTGGAATTATAAATAGAAGACTTCATAGACATGGAAATTCATGCTTGAATCCTGGGAAGTCATGCCTTAACATTGCTTTTGCTTTTCGAATTGAAGGGTAATATCAAATCGATCTACTTTCGGCATCTATTGAATCGTTGCAATTGATGTTCGGTCCCGAAGAGAAGGAAAAGATCTTTAGAAGAATTTTTTAAGCCAAAAGATCACCGAGGGAGAAGGATCGCACAACAACTCGTTGATTGGGCTGCACGATCATCCAGAGGTTCTAGAGGCTACATATCATTCTTCCATTATATGTTTGGATACTCTTTTACCTAATTTTCATAGTTCATTAGTTCTATAATAGAGATTTCATATTTATTTCAAAAAGGAATACTGTTTGGACCTCGTTCTTAGTTAAGTTAATTAAATTATTCGATCTCTTTTGATTATATATGTTGGGTTCATTGCTTTTTGATAAGTAATTGATTTTTGATATTAGATTATAAACCTATAAGAGGAGTGATGAGTTTCAGAATTTATTATTACTTTGATAATTAATCTTTTAATTTTAAGTTGAGGCATACATAACATGCATTCAGTAACTCATTATTTGTATTGAATATCGTACGATTTATTATTCTATCCAAATTTGTGGGTGAATAATAGTGTAGGAGTTACATATTCTTGCATCTTAACTTTATGTGAAATTAATAATTGACTCGTCATTTGCGATTATTAGTCTTATAAGAAGTTAAGATAGTTTGATTTACTTATTTAGAGAGATTAATACCTTAGGTGCTCTTAATCCATCTCAAGAATCAATCTTGGTATTTCTATTATAATTTGATTAGTACAGAGGTTCATACATGTCTAACTTTACATTAATCATCCATAATTTTCAAGGATTTTCACCACTTTATTTTTAATTACCAATCATTTATTTTCTTCAACTTTTATATTTCTGTTTTGCAACATTAAGCCATTTTCCTTTTCTTAGTAAGCCCTTAGGATAGAATTAATTTAGATAGCTCATCATTGGATCAACAACTCTACTCTATAGTTATTACTTGATACGAATAGTGTTGAAGAAAAGTTTTAATGCCCTATAAAATTATATTTTAATGATACAAACATCGAAAGATTAAAGTTATATGCTGAAAAAGTTTAAATAAAAATGGACAACTTTATACACCAAACTTTGATTAAATAATTGGCTATGGTTTTATTAGATTCTTGATGAATAATTAATATCAAAGCTGTAGAGAATCCTATCAGCTATCTATATAATCCAAGATTACATCATTAGGATAACTGTGCAAAATGTTATTCTCAAAATAGTGTAGGGCGGTGAACCTGTCGATCGACGCAATGAAGGCCGGTTGAGACTATAACGGTCGACCGATCAGAGATACCAGTCGACCAATCGGAGATACCAGTCGACTAGTCAATGCAAAGCTTTCCCAACTCAAATGACGAGACTACACCGATCGATAGGCCGATCGATGCACCGGTCGACCGACAACGGGCAAAAAACAAAATGTCGAGTCTATATCGGTTGCCGGACTGACTCGCATGGAATGTGTACAGATAATATCGCACGAAAGGGGAGGTAAAGACTTCTAAGACACAAGTCTACCCAATATTCTGGTGTGTTACCCTTGAACACAAAAATATCGGAATGAAGTTTTAAAATTTCTAAATCTCTCTACACTATCAAAATGTGATCCGCAAGCATACGGTACATCATTATAGTGCTTGAGCTTCGATCCACAAGGAAGTGATGTTTATGAAATCTTCAAAAAATCCTTCGGAACGAGGTCGGTGAGAAAAGTGAGTGCTGAAAATAAGAGAAAAAAAAGAGTATCTATGTAACGTAAACATGAAACTAAATGTTTTTGTAATATTCTTTTCTTTTGGAACGTAGAAGAGTGAATGTTATAAAATGATGATTAATATTAAAGGAGGATGCGAGACAGTAAATCAAGAGCACGTGCTGAGAACTTAATGGAGGTACTTTTGCTATAAGATTCAAGGTTCTTTAGTTCGACATGACAAGGGTAACATAACCGTTTTCCCTTTCCACGCATACGTTTGGTTGATTTTGACAATAAAAGCACCTGACTCCGCACCTACACGTTTGTGTTGGTGATAATCCCGTGTCTCCATGCATGAAAAGAATTCGTAAATAGAATACTCATAAACGTCATATCACGAGAGAGATGCTGAGTATATACAAGAATATGTCATTCACTAGGTGTGACGCGTTTTGAGAAAATCGTGCAGACCAAAGGCCTAGAGTGCACAATATCATACGATGGTCGAAATTGTTACATGTGGTATCAGAGCCACTCCGCATGAGCCTCTATGCATGGTGGAGTGCAATAACTCAATGAGAACGTTGAGTCCCCTAAGGGGGAAGGGTGCATGAGGCATGCCATGAATTACTCCCAAATGCATAAATCATGGGAGAGATGTTGAATATATATGGGAACATGATCTTGGCATGGTAGGACGCATTTTGATAAAATCATGCGGGATTAGGCCCAAAACGGACAATATCCTACGCAAGTGCAAGAATGTTACATATGGTATCAGAGCCACTTTGTATGGACCTCAGTGCATGGTGGGGTGCGATCACTTAACAAGGACATTGAGTCCCCTAAGGAGGGAAGGGTGATGAAGCATACCTTGATTAGTCTCACATGTATAAGTCACGGGAGAAATATTGGGTATATATGGGAACATGACCTTGACCTGGTAGGACGCGTAGAAAGCCATGAGCCCAAGGGCAAAGTGGATTGTATCTTACCAAGTACAGAGATCTCAAGGGGTAGTGGGCCGCTGTGCCACTCTGTTACTGGAGGACGCGTTTTGATAAAATCATGCAGGCTTAAGCCCAAAGCGGACAATATCCTACGTAAGTGCAAGAGTATCTTGTGTCCACTAAATATCAAGCATTCAAAAGAAACACGCATAAGGCAAAGAGGCTATGGTTGGCTCACGCTTGCCTTAGCGGAATCAGGATCTCCCTTCCGAGTAGAATGCAGGATATCAATATCGGCGATATGATTTAGACGCTTTTAGAGGAGAAGGAAAATTTGATTCAGGAAATAAGAACTAGGAATCTTCTGGGAGGTCCTTCAAAAGTAACTCATCTCTTGTGTCACACCGAACTCCGTGACTAAGTTCTAATCTCAATTATCATAATCTTAGTTATGTTTAGCAATTCCAAAAATAAAATCGGCAAAACCTCCTCCCTTACTTATCTTGTGATATTTGCCAACACACATACAAAAGATGCATATATATTCATCAAAGTTTAATAAAAAATTATAAGATAGCACATTCGCATATTGTCATTATATTTTTTTTTCACAAACCATCTCACATATAACCTCACATGATCAAGTCTTATACAACCTTACAAAAAAAATTCTCACAAACTTAATTACAATATCTAAAACTATCTATTACATGCATGCTTCCAAAAAACAAAAGTGAAGGGGATTAAAGTGCTCCAGTGGTCGACCTCTTCTATATGCAGTAAAATCAAGCTCCGAGTCAACTCAACTCGAGAACTTACAAGTATCTGAAAATTTTAAAATGGGTATTGTAAGCAACAATGATTTGCTCAGTGAGTGAAATAAAAGTACAACATAGGAAAATAATACGAGTGCATATATAATTTAAATAACCACATTTCTTTCATATGAGAAAACATTTAAAACATAGCACATAACATAACTTGCCAAATCATATCAACTTTCACACAAGTAAAAGTAACTCAAGATATCATCATTTTCATAATTAAACTCAACACATAAGTTCTTGCACATACTCATCCTGGGTCAATACGTATCCCTCCATGATCATGTGTCACACAGTTAAGCAGAACTTCATAATCAAGAGTCACAAATACGCAGAGCAAATCATGGGTCAATATGTATTCATCTATGATTGTGTGTCATACAGTTAAGCAAAGCTTCACAATCAAGAGTCTCAAATACGCAGAGCAAATCATGGGTCAATACGTATCCCAATCATAATTGTGTGTCGTCCAATCATGATTCTCATATACACAGAGCATATCATGAGTCAATACGTGCACACATAACAGTCCCCAAAGGGCAAAGACACCGATATATGCCTCAAAGGCTTCATGTATATCGAATGCGGTCCCAAAGACCTTTTTCATTCAGCATGACCAATGTACACATAGAGTGTTATAATAACAAAATAACATATCACCATCATATATCAATATCAAGTAAACTTATTTTAAGTTCACAAACATTGTTTTCTGAAAACATTTTTATGTAAGAGGATACTCCATCTCATATGAAATCCTTGAAACATATCATAAATATCTTTCTTAATTCAATGTATGTTTCAATAACAATATTAATAATAATTTTTGCTTAAGATATCATAAATAAAAGAAGTAACATATATCATTTTGTTATGTTGTAAATTTATCCACTCACCTTGTACTTTATCACTTCAAGGAGGTTTATTAGATTTTCTTCCTTTCACTTGCAACTTGATGTTTTCCTAGAAGCAATAATGCATTTTTACTTCTCAATCACCAATAAGGTGATATGCAATGCATGAATGATTATGCATCTTAAAATGCATATAATTCTCTCTAATACAAATTCCTAATTTCAAGTATTTATATTAATAAGCTATTTCACATTTAGGACTTTTCAATTCTCGAAAGCTTAACTAGATGCTGTCTCAGAATTTCAGACTGAGTACTTGTCAATAAATAATTCATAAGTTTTTAACCACATGGGCAAATCTTATGATTCTAGATTAATTAGAAACTAGACATGATTTCCAACTTCCAAATATCATTAATTAGTCCAAGTGAATAAGTCATAACATCTAAGGCAATCTGACCTAGGGTTAGTGTCCTGGCAGACTGTGTGTCACTGAAAGATTAATTTATATGTTTCTTCATACTTGTCCATTTAACTAGTTCATAATTTTTTTGAAAATTAGACTTAGTATTTTGTCATAAAAAGTACAAAATTTAACTTGTTGTATAGACTTATAATAAAAATAGTTAATTCAGGTGGTGATCTGTCCATGTCCTGGAATCTGACACAAGAAACACTATGAAATGAAAAATTCATTTCTCCCAAGATACATGTCCAAATAGGATGATTCCACCTCTCACCGAACTCTTGGAATGTCTATTTAAGCATATCCAAATTTCACTAATTCACTTTGTTCCAACCGTGCCCTAATTTACCAATGGAACTTGTATCAGATTCGGGACAAGACGAGTGACATGCGAAGTTAAGTTCATAACTTCCTCTATAAAACTCATTTTTAGGTGATTCCAGAGGCCATAAAAAGTTAGCTTCGAATGGATTAATCATACAAAATTTCATAATTTATGATTCGTTTATCATGAAGAAATGATCCTCTCAATTAGAAGAATAATTTTTGGATCAAAACTCACCTGGAACATCTGATGTTCTCGATTTTACCAGGTCGTTTCGCTCGACTTTCGCCTCTAGTAATTTTTCTACAGTGAAAGTATATTGTTAAGTGCATTATATTTTTTTTTCAGAATTTATAAAGTCGTATGGTGGTTTGGAAAAATATTCCTTTGAGCAGCTCTCACTTGTCTGCTTAAACTGTTTGGAACTTAAGTGATGGCTAATCACATTTTTTGTTATAATTAAGTATTTTAACCCTAATTAAACTTACTTAATCATATTTAAACATATATATTATAATATTTATAAATTTTATAATTTATTCCTAATATTCTTATGTAATTACTTTGTAAAGTTTTTTGATAATTAAGTAATTATTATGTTCTAATCGAAATATTAATTACAATATACAAATATCACTAAATGGACATCCAAACTAACTTAGTATGTTAATTAAATGCATGATTATGCATAAATGAGGTTTGTAGAGCACGTCCGTGACATCTTGTCTACCCTACTCGGGCCACCGACTTGAGTGAGGATTGAAGAGTATCCCTCTTTGGATTGGACTTCCCAGAAGATTAGAGAATCGAACACAGCAATGGTGAAATAAAAGCATACAAACATTCTTTAAAACTATTTAAACGAATCCCAAATCTCTGATTCAATTCGGTCATCTATTGTCAGAAATCTAAAGTGCACACAACCTTTTCAGGTCGCGGGTTAAAGGGCTGAACGACGTGTAAACTGCACAATGAAGAACTCCATTGTTGATCCTACAAAAACTAATACTGTGAATCACTGCTCGCCTTAGGCTAGATTTCTCCATGTTCGATCACGATGGAGTCTAATATGTCCCTATAGTTGGTGGTGCAAGGCAGCAATTGATTCAAAAAAATTTCTCCTATACCTATAACTACGTGGAAAACACAAGAACCACACATGGAACTGTCTTAATCCAAACTAGATTTCTTCATGTTCGATTGCGATGGAGATTGATATATCCCTATGGTTAGGGGTGCAGGATGAATATAGTTCATAAACTCAAATCCATACATAGATTCAAAAAATAGGGAATCAAACAGTAAAACAGGAACCACATCGATATAATAAAAAATACATGAAAACTCAATACTCGGTCATTGATCATGAAAAGCATCAAAATAAAATACAGCTAGAGAACATGAATCCAAGTAGCATAGGCACCTCCCGGCCCTAGTAGGGCCGGTTAATTACAAGTCATGTGGAGAACACGCACTTCTCCACGAATAGCCAAAGGCATTGTTTTCTAGACTCCTCTTTCCCTCTTCTCTCTCATTTCTAATTCCCCTTCTTCTCTCCAATAGAGCCCCCTTTTAGTTGCAGCTTTTCCTACTTTTATATCTGCCTCTTTTCCTCCTCTTTTCGGTTCTCTCCTCTCATTTGTTTTGCTTGTCCCCCTGTTGTAACTTGCGACTTGACAAATTTTATGTGGTCCTCCTGCTGCCTAGGAAGCTTCCTTGCACCAGGGAGGCAAAGGAACTGGCTGGTCCCCAATCGAAATAGTGTTTGCTATTCTGCATTTCTCTTTGGCTCCTTTAGCCTGATAGCAAATCACTGCTCCTTAGTGCAGACAATGGTGCATGGTTCGCCACTCTATCTCGTCCCTGGAGCTCGTCAGTTCCCCTTTAGAAAGAGACAAATAATCAAATAAATCTTCAAGTCGGCATGAACAAACTTTAGTGATAATGTACAAATAAATGTTTATATGGAGAACTTTTGAACTGTATAGAATCCATGTCGTGCACATGCCTATGTAAACAAATAATTATATAATAAGTACTATGTGCATGAAAAACAGTGATGAAATTATAGGTCACAATTCTTCACATCACAAACCGATCGATAGTCAGGTCAACCGATCAAGTGCTGTCATTGAAGAAATCGCGCAACAGTCATATAGACCGGTCAACCGGTCCATTAAAACGATCGATCGGTCCCCGGCTAAGATGAATAGTAATGACTAGTTTTAAAGAAGAAAATTATGAAAAAAAATTTGGACGAATTATTCACATGTTGAATCATATAAAAAGAGTGCAAAAGTCTGAAGCAAATACATTCATCCAAACATTGAAGAAAAACTTCAAATTATCAAAAGAATATCATTCTCTTGAAGCTATCATTCTAGTTTATCTTCTTTCTATCATCTCTTCTTGTGAGCATGATATTGTAAAAGAGAGAAACAATTGTTCTTAGGAACAATTGTAGAAGAGAAAAAATTGAGTCGGCATGAATCAATTTTTAGCTTTCGCGACGTATTTTGTGAAATCGATTCGTCCCCCCTCTTGGTGCTTTGGGATCCTACAATTGGTATCAGAGCAATTGCTCTTGTTTTTAAGATCTAATAGTCTTTTAGAGTTATGACATCAAGTGAATTTAGTTTTTTCAAAGGACAATCAATTAGGCATCATCCTCTTTTTAATTCATCAAATTTTGCATATTGGAAAATTAGGATAAAAGCATACATATGTTCGATTGATATTGACATGTGGGATATTATTGAAAAAGATTATTATTTACATGAAAAATTGCCTTCAAAATATACTGATAGACAAAAAAAAATTTCAAACTTGAATAGAAAGCTAAAAATATTTTTTATTGTGCTTTGGATTCAACGGAATTTAATCAGATTTTTAGTTGTGAAAGTGCAAATGAGATTTGGGAGAAACTCATTACTACTTACGAATGAATGAATAAAGTTAAAGAATCAATATTAAATATTTTAAATAATCAATATGACTCTTTCAAAATGTTAGAAAATGAATCCATTAATGATATGGTTGTTCGATTTAACGATATAGTGAATAACTTAGTCTCCCTGGGCGAGACGAGTACTACTCCCCAAAAAGTGAAAAAGTTTTCCAGGTCTCTCTCCTTCAAATAGCATAGAAAGAGGATCGTGATTGAAGAAAAAGACGAACAATTTGAATTTTGATGATTTAATTAGATCACTTATAACCTATGAAATCAGAATCCAAAAAGAAGAAGAAGCAAGTACTCCCAAAAAGAACACATTGGCATTTAAAGCAAACAAAAAAGAAATAAGACTCAAGTGAAGAAGAAGTGGAGGAAAAAAGACTCGCACGCTACACAAGAAAACTTGATAAATATCTCAAGTTGGTGAAAAATAAAAAGAATAATGATAAGCCAACCAAACAATCATGCAATCGTCATCAAAAAAGACACTCAACTCTCACAAAGAAGGACAAAGAAGAGACTCTCCAGAAAGGGAAGAAGAAAAAAGAGTCAACTGAAGTGAATCAAATGACTCATAAGCTCTTCTAGTGATAATGTATACCTATGCTTAATGGTACACAACGATGAGTTAATTTGTAGCCCTTCAAATTCAAATAATGACTCATCGAGCTCTTTCAAAGAAAACCTTTCTTTAGATGTGAATAAAGAAGTTTCCTCTCTTAGAAAAAGGTATTTTTCACTTAAAGAGTAAAATGAAAAATTACTACATGAATTTGAAAATTTAAAAGAAAAAAAAGAATGCATATTTTGTGAAAAATGAAAACTTGAAAAATGAAATTGATTCTTTGAAAATTACACATGCATGTGAAATTGTAAAACCAACATGTTCTTTAAAAAAAGTAAAGCAGGAAAATATGTTTTTGAAAAATACACAAAATAATGATAAGACTAACTCTTATGCAAAGGAAAATAATTCTAAGAAATACTTTGAAAACACTTATTGAAGATCTAAATATTCTTATGAAAAATTCTTAAATTCATATATTACTTGTTTTGCATGTAGATTTCATGATCATTATGCACATTAATGCAAATTTAGAAAACAATTTCAACATGGAATGATATGAGTTCCAAAAGAAATCTTGACTAACAAAATAGGATACAAAGAAGTTTGAGTACTAAAGGTTAAATAATTATTTTTCAGGTGTGCCTCACATGCAAAGCAAAGAACAAGTGAAATTGAAAATGTGAATGCATGAAGGTCATGGTAAAAGTATCACTTACTTTTTTTATTTCATTCAAAATTTCAAAATTACTACTTCTTTAAAAGAAAAGATAAACATAAAATAGAAAAAAAAATTGATCATAGTGATAGGGTGAGCATGTTAAAATCTTCCAACTTTATTTTGACATATTATTGATATCATTGTTGTATCAAAGTTTTATGCAATATTTTAATTTTTAATACAATTCTTTTAAGACTTGTGGCTTTCATAACTTGTAATCAATTTGATTTCATTTTCCCATTATAAAATAGACATAAATTTAGGGGAAGTTATTTATTTTTTTATGTTGTAATACTTTAGATGTTTATTATATGACAAAAGAAAAGAATAAAATTTTCAAGACAACATGATTAAGGAGTTACATATGATTTCTTATGTCCTTCATGTGCAAACTACTTTTTTATGAAACAAAATGGAGATAAATATATGAGAAATATAATATACATTTATATGAAGAGTACCTTACAATTAGTACTTATGTGCATATCTATCATTGTAAGAAAAGCTAAATTTTAGGGGGAGCAAAATTGATTTTACAATATTTTATGATTTTTTCGCAACTTATATATTTTTCATATTTCTCGGTTTGTCTTCATAAAAAAGGGAGAGAATGTTGAGCAAAGTTTTAATGCCCTATAAAATTATTTTTTAATGATACAAACCCCGAAAGATTAAAGTTATATGCTAAAAAAGTTTAAATAAAAATGAACAACTTTATGCACTAAATTTTTATTAAATAATTGACTATGGTATTATTAGATTATAGATAAATTATGAATATAAAAGTTGTAGAGTAACATGTTAGCTATTTATAGAATCTAAGTTTATCTCATTTGGATAACTATGCAAAAAGTTATGCTCAAAATAGCGCAGGATGGTCAACCTACCGGTCGACGCAATGAAGGTCAGTCGAGACTATATCGATCGATTGATTAGAGATACCGGTCGATCGATCAATGCAAAGCTTGCCTAACTCAAATGACTATACTACAACGATCGATAGAGCGGATGATGCACCGACCGATCGATCAGCTCAATGGACGAAAAATAAAATGTCGAGACTATACTGGTCGACAGATCGACCGATAATTCGGTCCACCGATCAAGCGCTATCACTAAAGAAATCGCGCAATGGTCATATAGACGGTCGAGCTGAGATGAACAGTAAAAATTAATTTTGAAGGAAAAATTTGTGAAAAAAAGTTTGGACAAATTTTTCAAAGCCTATAAAAAGAGTGCCAAAGATTGAAGCAAATACAATCATTCAAGCATTGAAGAAAAACTTCAAGTTATCAAAATAATATTATTCTCTTGAAGTTATCATTTTAGTTCCTCTTCTTTCTTTCTTCTCTTCTTGTGAGCATGATATTGTAAAAGAGAGAAACAATTGTTCAAAAAATTGAGAGAGCTCTTGTGTAAAAGAAGTTCCTTATCTTACCTTTTGAGCGAGAGAAAATATAATCTTTATAAGAGAAGAGGTGTGTCTTACCTTTCGAAGCGGAGAAAAGATGATTGATGTAAAGGGCTTTCTTTCTTTCCCCATTTGAAACAAAGGAAGAATTTGAGTGGAATCTCCGGTAGTCTCGAAGTTGAGAAGTCGGAGTAGGAACGTAGACCAAGGTGTAGCCGAACCTTATCAACAACTGTTCTTTGTGTTTGCTTTCTCTGTCTCCTTCTCATATTTGTTAGAGTTGGTGAATACTTCAGGGCCCCTTGTTTCTCACACCGGGTTCGCCCACGTGAGCTTAGGGGAATCTGAGTATTACCCAATTAACAGTATTGCTGGCGTACGAACGAAAGGGGGGGTTCGGTGGCCCCGCCCCGACGACGCCGGTGAGCGGGCGGGGGTTCGGGGGCAGCGCCCCCGAAACCTAGACGGGTTTTGGGCTTTTGTTTAGCCGGCCCGTGTGGTTCGGATTAGGTTTTTTCTCTGTTTTGTTCGGGTTTTGAACCCGTTTGGAGAGGCTATTTATAGCTTATTTTCAGATGTAATCGGCGCGGCGGCTGAAAACCTAAACGATATAGTGGAACTTCTTTGCAGGACGTAGCCCTAATCTCAAGGGCGAACCTGGGTAAATTCGTGTGTCTCCTCTATTTTTTCTTGCAATCTCTCTGCGATCCTCTCTCCTTGTTCTCGACTTTTTCCATCAATTGGTATCAGAGCACAGGTTGTTCAAGGAATTAGGGTTTATTCGAGATGTCAGGAGGGTCGCGAATCGAGATAGAAAAATATGATGGAACACGGTTTGATCTCTGGAAGATGAAGATGGAGGATCTCCTTTGTGATCGAGATCTTTGGACGGCAATCGAGAAGGAGAGACCAGGCATGGAGGCGGCGAAGGTCGCGGACGAGGCCTCCTCCAGTCAGGCAGATCCAAAGGCAATCGAAGAGTGGGATCGGATTGATAGAAAGGCGAAGGGTTTGATTCGGCTGTGTTTCGCGGGTTCAATTCTTACGAATGTGATGGGCGAACCTACTGCCAGAGATCTGTGGAGGAAGTTGGAATCCCTATATCAAAGTAAGTCATTGGTTAACAAGTTATTTCTGAGGAAGAAATTGTACAATCTTCGGATGCAGGAGGGTGACTCGTTTTCTACTCATCTTTATAACTTTAACACGGTGATCAGTCAACTTGTATCAATCGGTGTTAAGTTTCAAGATGATGATAAGGCAACAACATTGCTCTGTTCGCTGCCGGATTCATGGGATAATCTGATTGTTGTGATTGGTGGCGGGGATAAAGAACTTTCGTATGAAAGTGTATGTGCTGCCTTGTTATCAGAGGAAATATGGAGAAAGGGATCAGCAAGTTCTGGTAAAGAGGCGTTAGCGGCCAGATGAAGGCAACCAGAAAGGAATCAAAATCAGAGAGGGAGATCCAAATCTCGTGGGCGTTCGAAGAGTAAAGATAAGAAGGTGCAATGCTAGAGATGTCAAGAGTGGGGCCATCTGAAACGAGATTGCAAAAACAAGCCGGTTCATAAGAAAGAAACTGAGTCAACCTCGGACAAAAAGGAGGCTGAGGTAGGGGATATGTATCTGGCTTCTGCATGTACGGCACAGTCAGATAAAGATGTCTGGCTTATCGACACTGGTGCTTCGTACCACATGACGCTTCATAAACACTGGTTCTGTGAATATGAGGAGTATAATGGTGGGGATGTCATGCTCGGAGATGACACTGCGGTTCAGATTGTTGGACGTGGCAGGGTGAAGTTGAGGATGAATGATGGCACGGTGAAGACTCTACCAGATGTGATGCATATACCACTTATGAGCAAGAGTTTATTATCTGTTGGTACAATGGCTGACTTAGGTGTTATATTCAGTTGCGACAAGGATTCGTGCAAGATGATCAGAGGATCGATTGTAATTGCACGAGGGGTTCGCTATGGCACGTTGTACAAGTTGCTCGGAGAGACAATATCTGTGGGCTGCGGATTTATTTCTGAAGAGGCCAAAGAAGATGAAGACAACAAATCTATGTTGTGGCATCGGAGATTAGGCCATATCAGTGAAAAAGGACTCTCCACTATAGCATCAAGTCAGATGGTAGAAGGAGTTCTGGATTATTCTGTGGGCTTCGGGTTCTGTGAACATTGCCTCCATGGAAAACAGAACCGAGTCAGTTTTCAACACACAGGTTCAAGAGCAACAAAGATTCTCGAACTGATTCATAGTGATGTCTTTGGACCAACTCCGACTCCATCTATTGGAGGGTTCAGGTACTATGTTTCTTTTATAGATAATTTTTTGAGATACAGTTGGATTTATTTTATCAAGAATAAATCAGATGTATTCGATAAGTTTCGAGAATTTAAAGTTTTGGTGGAAAATCAATTGAGCTGCAAGATCAAGGTCCTTCGTACAGATAATGGAGGTGAATTTTGTTCAGATAAGTTTGAGCAGTTCTGCGTGGACAATGGTATTGCTAGGCAGAAGACAACTCCATATACACCTGAGTAGAATGGAGTAGCTGAAAGGTTAAATCGGTCACTCATAGAGAAGACCAGATGTATGTTGAGTTGGGCTGAATTGGGGCAAGAATTCTGGGCAGAAGCTGTAGCCACAGCAAACTACCTGAAGAACCGCTCACCGACCTCATCAGTGAAGGATCAGACACCTTATGAGGCAATGTTTGGGAAGAAGCCAAATTTGTCTCATGTTCGGGTGTTCGGATGTGATGCATATGTTCATATACCCAAGGAAAAGCGGGGTAAGCTTGACAGTAAATCTGAAAAGAACATATTTGTCGGATACAAGGAAGGGATCAAGGGCTACAAACTGTGGAATCCAAAGTCAAGGACTATTGTTTACAGCAGGGATGTTATTTTCCGTGAATCACGTTCTCAAGTTGAAGTTCAAAAAGGTGATGAACCTAAGAAAGTGGTAGTGCTTGAAGAAGATTCTGATTCTGAAACTTCAAAGGTGGATGCACAAGATACTTCAGTTGAGTCTGTTACAGAACCGGATCAAGAGAACTCGGTTAATGAAGTTGAAGATGCAGATTCAGATGAAGACCCAGATATTGGTACTACCATACCAGTTCTTAGGAGATCGACACGAGAAAGAAGAGCACCTTTGAGATACTCTCTTAGTGCTCTGAGTTCGTTTCATGCTTTGAGCATCATCAGAGAAGAACCTAATTCTGTAAAAGATGCAAGGTCTATGGATGATGCAAATCAGTGGAAGCTTGCTATGGCAGATGAGATGCAATCACTGGATAAGAATGAAACATGGAGCTTGTATCAATTGCCTAATGATAGAAAGGCAATTGATTGCAAATGGGTATTCAAGCGAAAGCTGAAACCGGATGGGACTGTGGAGAAGTACAGGGCAAGACTGGTAGCTAAATGGTACTCTCAGGTTGAGGGAGTCGACTATGATGAGATTTTCTCTCCCGTGGTAAAAATGACTTCGATCAGATTTGTTCTATCTCTGGCAGCAGCATATAATCTTGAGGTAGAGCAGATGGATGTGAAGACGGCATTCCTTCATGGGGACTTGGAGGAAGAGATATATATGAGGCAACCAGAAGGCTTTGAAGTTCAAGGTAAAGAGAAGCTGGTGTGCAAATTGAAGAAGTCTTTGTATGGATTGAAGCAGTCACCAAGGATGTGGTACCAGAAGTTTGATACGTACATGCTCAAACTCAAGTTTGTACGTTCAGATTCAGATCATTGTGTTTATGTGAAGAGAGTTGGAGATCAGTTTGTCATTCTTACACTGTATGTGGATGACATGTTGCTGATTGGAAATAGTATGAAGATGGTGAATTCAGTGAAGAGTTTGTTGGCCAAGAAGTTTGAGATGAAAGACTTGGGGCCAACGAATTTTATTTTGGGTATGCAGATTAGAAGGGATCGTCAGAAGAGAAAGTTGTGGCTAGGACAGAAGAAGTACATAAAAGAAGTGTTGAAGAAATTTAACATGTCATACTGCAAGCCAGTGGGTACTCCTATGTCTCTAGGAACCAAACTTTCTGCAGAGCAATGTCCGAAGACGAATGAAGAAGACGAAGAGATGGACCGTGTGCCATATGCAAGTGCAGTGGACAGCTTGATGTACGCCATGGTGTGCACGCGTCCAGATATAGCCCAAGCAGTGGGAGTCTTGAGTCGGTATATGTCTAACCCAGGCAGGGAACATTGAAATGCTATCAAGAGAGTTTTTAGGTACCTTCGTGGAACTTCAGATTTTGCTTTGTGCTTTGAAGGTGCGGGAAAAGGAAAGATGCTTGATATTGTGGGCCATGTAGATGCTGATTGGGGTGGAGACATTGATAGTAGACGGTCCACTAGCGGATATGTTTTTACATTATTTGGGGCTGCACTAAGTTGGATGAGCAAGAGACAAAGCGTGGTAGCACTTTCTTCTACAGAAGCAGAATATATGGCTCTTACTCATGCTGCAAAAGAGGCCATATGGCTACGGCGGTTGTGCTTGGAGCTCGGATTTGAGCAAGGTGCTATAGAGGTGAGATGTGATAATCAATGTGCTATTCAGTTAGCTAAGAATCCCGCATTTCACTCACGCACAAAGCATATTGACATCCAATACCACTTTATTCGGGAAAAGGTGGAAAAGAAAAAGGTTCAGCTTGAAAAGGTTGATACAACAGAGAATAGTTCTGATTTTCTGACTAAAGCAGTTACAGGTGTAAAGTTTGAGTGGTGCTCTACTGCTGTCGGATTGAAGAAGAATGTTGCTGGCAAGGCTTTCATTGGTGTGAAGTATCCACCAAGTGAGAGAATGTTAGAGTTGGTGAATACTTCAGGGCCCCTTGTTTCTCACACTGGATTCGCCCACGTGAGCTTAGGGGAATCTGATTATTATCCAATTAACAGTATTGCTGGCGTACGAACGAAAGGGGGGTTCGGCGGCCCCGCCCCGACGACGCCGGTGAGTGGGCGGGGGTTCGGGGGCAGCGCCCCCGAAACCTAGACGAGTTTTGGGCTTTTGTTTAGCCGGCCCGTGTGGTTCGGATTAGGTTTTTTCTCTGTTTTGTTCGGGTTTTGAACCCGTTTGGAGAGGCTATTTATAGCTTATTTTCAGATGTAATCGGCGCGGCGGCTGAAAACCTAAACGATATAGTGGAACTTCTTTGCAGGACGTAGCCCTAATCTCAAGGGCGAACCTGGGTAAATTCGTGTGTCTCCTCTATTTTTTCTTGCAATCTCTCTGCGATCTTCTCTCATTGTTCTCGACTTTTCCCATCAATATTGTGCATGTGATATGATTTGATTTACATTGATTTAAAGGTTGTTGAATCGATTTTAAGCTTCCGCGACGTATTTTGTGAAATCGATAATTTCGATTTTATACACCAATTCACCCATTCTCTTGGTGCATTGGGATCCTACAAATAGTGCACTTGCTAGCTATTATGTTGTTACATATTTTTCGCACCACCTCGTTTCTTCATTTTGGCCACTACATTTTTTACCACATGAATTATATATTTCAGAAGGTGTCCACCGGTGCCCGTGGTCGTTATCACCTATATTTTGACGTCTGGATCATTAGAATTTTACTTCATTTCGGTGCCAACATTCCTGCGGGACAGGAGTACATCCGACCCCGTCCCACGGACGTTATTGATTCTGCGACTGTGCATTGAAAATCTCTTAGGTTGAGAGAGCCAGCGCCGATGGATACTGATGATGAAGATGATGTCACTTATGGAGAGCCAACGCCAATGTATACTTAGGACGTACCGAAGGCTAGCCCTAGCTCCCCTCCTTCTTTGGCACCCACTGAGCATCTTGGATCTTCTCAGCATCCAACTTCGACTTCCTATGATGCTTGTGACTTCACTATTCTTTCACAGTAGGTGGATGTTATAGATCATTGGGTGAACCATATGGATCGTCGCATTCGACGGATGGAGCGTGACTCACAATATCTTGTCGGCTCGTTGCACGCTTACTATGCGTCTCACGGATTCATTCCTCCTTTAGTTCGTGAAGATGATAGTCCCGTTGAGTTGTAGATGGGTTACCTCCCTCTTTGATGATGTTAAAGAGGGGAGATGTTATAGATCATTGGGTGAACCATATGGATCGTCGCATTCGACGGATGGAGCGTGACTCACAATATCTTGTCGGCTCGTTGCACGCTTACTATGCGTCTCACGGATTCATTCCTCCTTTAGTTCGTGAAGATGATAGTCCCGTTGAGTTGTAGATGGGTTACCTCCCTCTTTGATGATGTTAAAGAGGGGAGAAGTTTGGAACGATGTTATATGTTCTTAATTGCGATGTTCCTTAGTTTTTATGTGTTTGTACTAGTGTCATGCACCATTTTGTAGTAACTATAGTCGCATTTGTTAGTGCATGAACACATGATAGATATTTTGGCAATGGATGTATTGTGATAATCCTTGTTTTTTTATAGATGTGTTAACTTTTTTTATTTTGTGCCTATAGTTATTGATGACATATGTTTATATTGTTTCATAAAGGCCACTCGTGCAGGGGGAGGAAATGTGAAATATGCATAAATGTAGGGAGAGCTTGTTTACTACTTACTCTCTATACTTACAATTTATTTTTTTCTCTCTGTTGTCCAATTAGTTTGTCATCATAAAAAAGGAAGAGATTGTTGAATTCTATGTTTTGATCATAACAAATTAAGTTTGACATAAAAGTTACTAATCTATACTCAAGTGATGACAATGCAGATGTAAGATTGATATGACTTTATTTGTATAAGAAATTGCCAAGTTTAACAATGAAATAAAAAATTCTGTAACAAACCAGTCGACCGACTATGTCGATCGGTCGATGGACATCATGCAAAAAAAATATTGAGACTACGACGGTCGATGTATCGGTCGTCACACTGGTCAACCGACCAATAGAATAATGAATTTAAGAAATGTCGAGACTATGATAGTCGAGACTATGAATTTAAGAAGTGTCTATTGTCAAAGCATGAAGGAAGATTATCCAAGCAAGCAAAATCATTGCAAAGTTCCTTTCAAGTTCTTAAGCTCGGTTGAAAATTCATTTATTTCTTTTCTAAGTTTTGAGTGTGATAATATTTTGTAAAAGAAGAGAGTTGGAGGGAATCATTGTATTCTAATCTAATGAAGTTAAGAGCTTAAGCAGAGAAGAAGACATATGGTGTAACGAGGATTGTTCTCTCCCTACAAGAAAAGAGAAAAATAGTGAATCTCCAACGATCTCGAAGTCGAGAAATTGGAGCAGGAACGTAAGACAAAGAATTGGGACAAAATCTCGTCATCATATCGTGCTCCTTCTGTTTTCTCCTTATCTCTCATTTACTCTTTATCGTTATTTTTTTTTTATCAATTTTATTAATTTTTTCGAAATTAATTTATGAAAAAAAATTATACACCAATTCATTTCTTATATTGATGCTTTCAATCTTACAAGAGTAATATATATTATTTGGTAGAATAAAGTGTTCTTGTGTCTTTTATTCCTTTAGTAAGTGTTGATTAATAAATGTCTTGGAATGTTGGAATTTCCTTTGATAAAAACTATATAAGTTTTGAATAGGTGCTTCTGTTTTTTTGTTTTTTTTTCTTTTATTATATACTTACAGATATTTATTTGAAAGAGTCTTTTCCTAAATAAGTGTTAATTAATAGATGCTTCTGTTTCTTTATTTTGTTTTTTTTTTCTTTTCCCTTTTGTTCAATGTATTACGATGGTTATATTTTTTTTGCGTCAGTTACCTTTTACTTATTATTTAAATATTTAAGAATTTATTGAATTTATTTTTTTCCACAAAGAAGCGAATGCTCTAATTATGTTAATATTAACTGCATCATTTCCTAATATTTTGCATACTCTCTTTAGTAATAAATTCCTAATAACTAATAATGAAATAAATAAATGACGATTAACCTAAAATAAATTTGTGATAGTAAATAAGGGAAGAAATAAAGAAAAAGAAGAGCGTTAAGAGTGCATTAAATACAGTGAGTTTAATTTGTTATCACTTATTTAGATTTGAGCAAAAGAAATTCCAATTCCCAAGACCCATTTATTAATTAACACTCATTTATTAGTTAGAGAAAAGTGTTATAGAATTATGATTTTTCATCATATAAAAAATTACAAATAAAATAAATATAGAAAAACATTATAATGACAAGGAGATGCGTTAAATACCCAAGGGGATTTCAACATATGAGCAATATCTAAAAAAACGATTCTTTTTTATAAACGTTGTCCGTCCAAAGAATCCTTACCTTAAACTACGTTATTATCATTAATTCATAATTATCATAATTATAATAATGTATAATCATTCCAAAAACCTCTATGATTGGTTTCCACTCCCACCACATTGAGAATTTTACCAATGAAAGAATCAGCAACGGTCTATTTGCTTATGCAATTGTTCAAATAATTCAATTTGTTTAATTAAACCAGTCTAAAATATTTATTCTCTTATTTAAAAAAACATAACGTTTTCGGTTCTTTGTGTATAGATTCATCCGTGCATAATACGAACATTTCGCTAATACGATATTAATATTGTAGCAAATAGTTTCACAAAGCTTAATAAAAGATAAAACATGCTTTGAAAACAGCAAGAAATACTAACTTAGGTAGTAGTCCGATCGTCACATGTGCACATCGTTGTCATGAGGCCTTCACCACTGAGCTTAAGCGTCCTTTATATCTGTTCAGATTCATGGGATGCAGAAGATTTCTTTCGATGTTAAAACTCATGCATACTATGATTTTATAACATATTTTCTACATATTATGATATATGTATTCCATCATAATGAAACATAGGTCATATGCATGAACTACTTATGCACATGAACATATCATCATGATAAGATAAGATAAATATATTATTGGAGTTAGTTAGGTGGAGCTTGATTCTGGGCCTAACTAATTTATTGTTAAATATGGTAGTAAGAATTTGAGAGATTGTAATTTTCTTGTAATTATAATCTGGGGAGATTGAGATGTTATTATAACTATCTTATTTGTTAGATATGAAGTTATGGAGAATTAAGATAAGATATGCAGTTATCCTGAATTGTTACCCAAGGCACATATCTGATAGCGATTATGCACCATATATTATTGGGCTCTGGATAATGTATGTAACACATGACAAATATCTGAATAGAGTGAAACTCTATGACGGTTTGGACGTAGGAGATAATTTCCGAATCACGTAAAATTTGTGTGCCTTTCTCCATGTGTGATTTCTTGTTATTCTTCCACTATCTATTTATTGATTTCTCCCAAACATCGATATCAATAATAAGTTGATATCGAGGATATTCTGCAATAACTAGTATCAAAGCTTCGGTGAAGGAGTTCGTGGGCAGTGGGAGCGATGTCGAGACGGGAAGGTGAAGATCGAGAAGTTCGATGATAGAGACTTTGACTTCTGGAAGATGCATATCGAGAATTATCTGTATCAGAAGAAATTACACGGGCCTCTCTCTGGGAAAAGTCAGAGGCGATGAGCGACGCGGACTGGAAGCTCCTCGATCGGCAGGCACTTGGTGTTATTAGACTGACGTTGGCGCGGAACGTAGCCTTTAACATCATAAATGAGAAGACCACGACGGGTTTGATGAAGGCATTACAAACATGTACGAGAAGTCGTCTGCATCAAATAAGGTGTATGTGATGAGAAGGTTGTTCAACCTGAAGATGTCTGAGGGAGCTTCGATCGCGGATCACATTAATGAATTTAACATTATCATTACACAATTGAAATCGGTGAGTATCACTTTTGACGATGAAGTGAAGACTTTGATCTTGTTGTCTTTTTTGCCAAAAAGTTGGGGTGCAACTATGATGGCGGTCAGCAATTCTTCTAGTTCAACGAAGTTGAAGCTCGATGATATTCGAGATTTGATTCTAAATGAAGATGTTCGCATGAGAGAATCAGAAGAAGCCTCAAGCTCGACGTTGAGTGTATAGGGAAGGGGAAGAATGCAATAGTGAGGACAAAATCAAGGAAGATCAAACGCAAGGCGACGAAGTCAGTCGAGATCTGATGAATTCGCATGCTGGAATTACGTGAAGAAATGTCACCTAAAGAAAAATTGTAGAGCACTTAAGAAGAAAACCAATGAGAAGACGGTGAATGCTGCTACTGAGTCTCAGATGCATTGGTTCCGAGTGTAGACAGTCCAGCAGAATCGTGGATCCTGAATTCTAGAATTTCATACCATTCCACATCTCAAAGGGAGTGTATAGAAAATTACACTACCGGTAACTTTTGCAAGGTTTATTTGGCTGATGATAAAGCCTTAGATGTTGTGGGGAAGGGAAACGTGAAGATTATCACCGACAATGGGACAACTTAGAAGCTGAAAGATGTTCGACATATTCTGGGATTGAAGAAAAATCTGATCTCGATTCGACAGCTTGACATAGAAAGTTACACTACGGTATTTGTAGGTAACACTTGGAAGGTCACCAAATGACTTGGAAGGTAACACTATGAGACAACAAAATGGGTACTTTGTACAGGTCGTCGAACGTAAGAATTATCGTGGCAACTGATTCGGATGATATGTCTGAAGTCTGGTATTCTAGACTTGGACATATGAGTAAAAAGGGGATGATGGTTCTGCACAAGATGGGTCGACTACCAGATCTGAAATCAGTCGATGGTGGACTTTGTGAAGACTGTGTGTTGGGAAAGCAGAGGAAAGTCACCTTCAGCAATGTACCAAGGATGCCGAAGAGTAGCAAGTTGGAGCTTGTGCACACAGATGTGTGGGGGCCATCTCCAGTTCCATCCCTCGGCGAGTTATTATATTATGTGACATTTATCGACGATTATTTTAGGAAGATATGAGTTTATTTTCTGAAAAATAAATCGAATGTGTTCTCTACTTTCAAGAAATTGAAGGCGCAAGTAGAGAATAAAACATGCGTCAAGATCAAGTGTTTGCGGTCTGACAATGGCCATGAGTATGTGAACCATGAGTTCAAGGAGTTTTGCGAGGAACATGGCATCAAAATGGAGATGACAGTTCCGAAGACGCCACAGCGGAATGGAGTTGCTTAATGGATGAATAGGACGCTAAATGAGCGTGTCAGGAGCATGAGGATCCATGCAGGTCTATCGAAGTCATTTTGGGCAAATGCAGTGAACACAGTGGCATATCTGATCAATCGCGAGTCATTTGTATCATTGGAGAACAAACTACCAGAGGAGGTCTGGAGTGGTAATGATGTAAATATTTCTCATTTGATAATTTTCGATTGCCTATCATATGTGCATATTGATTTTGCACGTAGAGACAAGTTAGATGCTAAGTCTCGAAGGTGTTTCTTTATTGGTTATGGTACTGATGAATTTGGATATCGTCTCTGAAATAATAAAAATAGAAAAATTATCCAGGAAAGAAACGTGGTGTTCTATGAAAAGACCATATATAAAGACAGGTGTATTGCAGAATCTGGTAATGTAGGGGTAAAAGGCAAGGCTTGAGTGGAACTTGAGGACATTTCAGATGAAGATGTGGCTAAGTCCGAGAAGATTGTTCAGCAGGAGACTGAGGTGATACAGGCTAGCCGAGTACTCCACCTTGTATCAGGAGATCTACTTGGGAAATAAGATCACATGTGAGGTATTCTCCTTCTTTGAATTTTATATTGCTAACTGATGCTAGTGAGTCGGAATGTTTCGGGGAAGCCTTGGAGGTTGATGATTCATTTAAGTGGGAGTTAGCAATGCATGATGAGATGAACTCGTTGTATAAGAATAATATTTGGGTGCTGGTGAAATTGTCTAAAGGGAAGAAGACATTGCACAATAAGTGGTTGTACAGGATTAAACATGAGGCATATGGTGGCAAGAGATATAAAGCAAGACTGGTTGTGAAAGGCTTCGGGCAGAAGGAAGGTATTGACTATACTGAGATATTTCCACCAGTTCTGAAATTAACCACTATTAGATTGATACTTACATCTTGAGAAGTTAGATGTAAAGACAGCATTCCTCCATGGTGATTTGAAAGAGGATATTTATATGAAGCAACCAGAAGACTTTCAGGTTCCTGGTAAAGAGAACGTGGTGTGCAAGTTGACTAAAAGCTTGTATGGTTTGAAGCAGGCCCATCGGCAGTGGTATATGAAGTTCGATAACTTCATGATTAGCATGGAATATGCTAAGTATTTTTTTGACCACTGTTGTTACATCAAATATTTTGATAATTACTACATCATAATATTGTTGTATGTGAATGATATGCTCATCACATGTTCATATATGATGGAAATCAAAAGGCTCAATGAACAATTATCAAGTGTGTTTGAGATGAAGAATTTGGGAGTCGCAAAAAAAATTCTTGGGATGGAGATTATTCAGGACAGGAAAGTCGATGTTGAAAAGGTGCTGGAGAGGATTTCTATGCAAGATGTCAAGACAGTGCAGACACCTTTGGTGAGTCACTTCAAACTTTCAAAGGAGCAATCACCCAAGACAGATATGGAACGTGCACACATGCAGAAGGTTCCATATGCATCAGTAGTAGACAGTCTTATGTATGCTATGGTTAGCACCAGACCAGACATTACTCATGCAGTGGGAGTTGTGAGCAGATACATATCAGATCTAGAGAAACAACACTAGCAAGCAGTGAAGTGCATCCTTCGGTATTTGAAAGGAACCAAAAGTATATGCTTGTGTTTCGGTAAAAGTAATTTGAATCTAAAGGGTTATGTTGATGCAGATTTAGGTGATGACATTGATACTGCAAGAAGCACCATCGGATATGTGTACACCTTAGGTAGCACGGCGATAAGTTGGATGTCTCAATTGCAGAAGGTTATTGCTCTCTTTACTATCGAATCAGAGTACATTGCCATGACAAAGGCATGTAAGGAGATGATTTGGATGAAGGGGTTTCTTGAAAAGCTAGGCAAGGTGCAATCGAATTCGAGTTTATATAGTGATAGTTAGAGTGTAATTCATTTGGCAAAGAATCCAGTGTATCATGCTAGGACGAAGTACATGAGGCTGAAGTACCATTTTATCAAAGATCTTCGGAAAGAGAAGACATTAGTACTTGAAAAGATTCAAGGTTCAGAGAATTCGACTGATATGTTGACCAAAGTGGTAGTCACTGAAAAATTGAGGTTATGCGCAACCTTAGTTTACCTCCAAAGTTAGTTGCAGGAAGAAGCCATCCAGAGAAAATCAGTCTCCAAATGGGAGATTGTTGGAGCTAGTTAGGTGGAGCCTAATTTTGGACCTAACTAATTTGTTGTTAGATATAGTAGGAAGAATTTGAGAGATTGTAACTTCCTTGTAATAATAATTTGAGGAGATTGAATGGTTGTCATAACTACCTTATTTGTTAGATATGGAGTTATAGAGAATCAGGATAAGATATCCAGTTATCTTGAATTATTACCCAAGGCACATATCTGGTAGCAGTTATGCACCATATATTATGGGGATCTGGGTAATGCATATAACACATGATAGATATCTGAATAGAGTGAAACTCTATGATGACCGTGGAAATAGGAGACAATCTCTGAATTACGTAAAATTTGTGTCTTTTTTTGTATGTGATTTCTTGTTACTCTTCCACTATCTGTTTATTGATTTCTCTCATACATCAGTATCAACAGTAAGTTGATATCGAGGATATTCCGCAACACATGTAATATTTTCATGCTATGCTAAAGCATATCATGGAGTTGTCTTACTTAAGTTACATCTTGGCTCATATCTTATGATAAGTGAACATTCATTTGCATCCTCATAGGTGTTATTTCATCATTAACTTTATCTTTGTATTCCAAATCATTCATCATTAATCTTTTCATCTTCCATCTTTACTTAAATAATTTCTTATCTTATCGATTGTGAAATAGTGTTGGCTCATAAGTCATAACCCTTACCTATATGTGAGGTCTTAACCCTCACCCGTAGGTAAGGTCTTAATTCTCATTCGTGAATGAGGTCTTCTCTCACCCATCGGTGGAGTCTTAGGAAGGGTATACGTTGGTCCCAAAATAAATGTTACACCTTCATTAATCTGACTTCTAATTTTTTTCATCAATGCATACAATCATTCAATACATGTTACATATTTTAATCTTATTTAAGGTGACTTCAAATCATGCTAAGTGTGGACAATCAAACATCACATAGACCTTTGGGACTGGTCACGGTTGTTCCATACTAGGTCACGGCCGTGCCCATATATGGGCACAAGCATGCCACAGTTCAGCATGGTCGGACACTTAGAAACTTTCCAATGGTAGCATGTAGTCACGGCCGTGCTCACATACGTCGCGATCGTGTCCAAGTCCTGTGCGATCACGGATTGATAATTTGCCAGCACGGCTAAATTTTCTTTGTCCTACTTGCATGCCCGTGACATAATGATGTTTTTCGATCATTCTCAGAAATTTTCTAAGCCCTAGATCATTCGAGGCGTCGTGCAACCAAAAGGTCACTACCATGACAGAATGCCCATTTTCACATTATCGACATTTTACAATAGGCGTCATGGCCGTGCCTCAATTTGTCACGGCCGTGCATGACTCGTAGACAGCATTTCCCCTATTTTTATTCATCTTTCTCTCTATTACACATATATACAAACACCTTCCAAGTTTACAATCATCCAGAATATAGTTTAAGCATTCCTTCTACTAATCATAAGAACCATATCATACAAAATAGATCATCGAAAAGTGATGAAGAACTAACATACATTCTCAATAACGGATTGGGCATTTCAATAAAATTAAACATCATCATAATGAACATTATAATATTAATGGGATTTATTAATAAAATAGTGATTCTAAAACATCCATGGAGCAAAATGGAATAATCATGCATTACCCTAATCATATCGTATAAGAAGATCCAAGTTGGTCTTCAATCCCTTAATCCATTCGCTCATGCATCATTAAGGAATATGAAATGAGATTTTGGATCCCCTCAAATATACCTTGCCTAGCTAAGCTTAAATCCCCAATTTCTTCCTCTCTTCTATATTCTTCCTCTTTCTTCTTGCTTTAGCTCCCCTCCTCTTGCTTTCCCTGGTTCGACTGCCACAATGGAGGGAGAAGTGAGGTGCTGGCCAAATGGAGGGAGGTGAGTTAAGGTACTTACTGTAGCTCAGCAATGGGGTTGTGAGCTTGAAATTTCAGCCGAATGGAAGGAGCGTGAGAGGATGATGATGAGTGTTACTGTAGGGTTTTTGGATGTGGGGAGTGTGTTGTTGGCAAAAGCAAATGAGAGGGAGTGAGGAAAAAGGGTGAGGTTGTCAAGATACTTTTAGGGCATTATTTTACCTCATATTGTAGGTGGCTTTTGGGTTAGGTGCGGCTGGGCTTTTGCAATTGTTTTTTTTCATTTAAATAAAATTTTGTCCTCAAATTTTATGAAATTTTAAATTTCTTATCGAAAAGTTTTGGAAACTTCTTTCGCATTTCCTCTTCAAGCTCCCATGTAGTTTCTTATCCACGGTGCTGCTTTCATTTTCATGCTACTTTAACCATAGGTATGGTTTTATTCTTGATATGTTTCACTTGATACTCCACAATTTTTATAGGTTGCTCCACATACGTTAGATCTTTCTTAATATTTGGCTCCACAATTCTAATCACATTTGTTTCATAATGAACATACTTCCAGAGCATTGATATATGGAAGACATTATGAAGTCTTGCATATGAGGGTGGTAGTGCTAGTTTATAAGTCGCTTCTCCAACTTTCTTGAGGATCTCAAATGGTCTAATATATCTTAGAGTCAACTTTTTTTTCTTACTAAATCTCGTAACAACCTTAGTTGCTGAAACCTTAAGCATTACATGATCACCGATTTCATAAAGTTGCTCTCTTCTTCTTAAATTCGCATAACTCTTTTGCCTACTTTCAATCATTAGCATTCTTTGTTTGATCATCTCTACTTTGTCAACATACATTTGGACCAAATCCGATCTAAGATATCTTTCTTCCCTTATTTCACTTCAACATGTCGGATAACGACAAAGCCTTCCATATAAGGCTTCAAATGGTGGCATCTTGATATTTGAGTAATAATTACTGTTATATGCAAATTCTATCAAAGGAAGATGGCCATCCCAATTTTCATACCAATCTAAGACACAAGATCAAAGCATATCTTCAAGAGTTTGAATTGTTCTTTCACTTTGACCTCGGCTTGAGGATGAAATGTCGTGCTAAAATTTAGCCTTGTTTCAAAAGCATTTTGAAGACCTTTTCAAAATTTTGAAGCGAATCTTGAATCTCTATCCGACACAATAGAAGTCGAAATTTCATGCAAATGGATAATTTTATTCACATATAGCTCAACCATACTTTTCATGGATTGATTCACTTTATAGGAATAAAATGAGCTGATTTTGTCAAACGGTCCACTACAATGCAAATTGCATCATGACCCTTCCGAGTTCAAAGTAGTCCTACTACAAAGTCCATGGAAATACTTTATCATTTCCATTCTACAATAAATAGTGATTGTAAGTGCCATAAGTCCTTCGCTGTTCAATCTTGACTTGTTGGTAAACTATGCACTTAGTCACGTACTTAGCCACTTTCTTCTTCATGTTTTTTATAAAAAATTACTTTGCAAATTCTTAAACATCTTTGTGCTCCTGGGATGAATTGAGAATTCGAACTTGTGGTACTCATCCAAAATTTTCTTTCTTAGTGCCTTGTCCTTTGGTATCCACAAACGGTTCGTGTACCTAATTGCTCCATCTTCATCATACTTGAAGTTGAAGTGATTTCTTTCTCTTTGACAAACATTGATCGTTCTTGCATATTTCAATGATTCTTCTCATTAAGCTTGACTCAATCACATGATGAGCCATACATATGATTCTTTGGTCACAAATGCTTGTAGCCCATTGTACTATATTTTTCATAAGATTCCACTCGTGAATACTTAAACATCTAAATGATCATTTTCACTTGCGATTTAGTGTATCGACAATTACATTTTCTTTCCCCGAATGGTACAATATAACGAACTCATAATCCTTAAGAAATTCAAGCCATCTTCTTTGTCGCATGTTCAACTCTTTTTGTGAAAACACATACTTCAAGCTCTTGTGATCCATATACATTTCAAAATCTTCACCATACAAATAATGATGTCATATTTTTAATGCAAACACCACCATTGCTAATTTTAAACCATGTGTTGAGTAGTTGACTGACGGTAATTTCGTGATGTTTTTTGGAAAGACATCAGAGTATTCTCTTACTACATTCAAGGATTCAAGTGACTTTGATTATGAGACCGTCTTGATGACACTTGTCAAAAAAAGTTTTGCTCCTTTTTTTTATCACCTTGTTTGCCTTAATTGTTGAAATTAGCACTTTGACTTTTTAAGAGAGAATTCTTCTAATCATCGTAGGTGTTCCATGGTGATCACCTATAATTTTTTTCTCTTTGCAATACATACGAGTGTCATTATAAGATAGTCAATCCATCCCTAAGATTACATCATAATCTATCACAGGAAGAAATATAAGATTACAAGAAAATTTTTTTCTATCTCTATAGGTACATTAGGGACATATCTTCTAGTAGCTAGCATTCCGGTATGAGTCACGACTTCTAATTGACAATTAGTAACTAGAGATCTTACTTATAACATTCTAACAAGTGCATGAGATATGAAAGAATGTGTTGCACCTGAATCAAATAGGACATTTGCATAATGTCCGACGACAAGGATATTACCTTCGATCATGTCATTTGCTTGGGTGACTTCATCAACTTCCATGGCAAACACTCTTGGCAGTGCTCTTGGTGGGTTTGCCATCATCTTTCCTTTGTCACGATTGTCTCCTCATTTTTTCGGTCAATCTCTTATGTAGTGGCTCATCTTACCACATTGTGAACACGTACCGACCTTGAAGTGGCATTCACCAGAATGAGGCTTCCCATAATTAGAGCATGTGAGTCTAGTTTGTTCCACCTTCTTTGGAGAATGGTATGTGTCGTTCTTGGTCTATTCCATTGTGCTTTCCCTTCATGCTTTTTTATGGTCTTTCCCTTGGCAATCTTTCTTTCATTGTATTTTCTTTTCTATGCGGCGACAAGTCCCACCGCCTCATTCAAGGTGGTGCAATGACCACTTATGACCCAAGATTGTAGTTCAGGATGCAAGTCATTAATGAACCTCTTAGTCCTTCTAAGTTCATTTTCATTGAGCTCACCATACTTCTCCAATTTGAAATACGTGCTCATGTATTGGTCCACCGTCATGTTGCCTTAGACGAGATTGAGAAATTCATCCCGCTTCTTTCCCTTAACATAATCCAATTTGAAGTGAGCTTCAAACACTTCTACAAAACTTTCCCAAGCAACATCTTCCTCACTTTCAGAAATGGTCTTCAAGAGAGATTTCCACCATACTTCAGCTTGCCCACAAAGGTCATGTGTAGAGTACATCACCATGCGGTCCTTGAGGCATTCCATAGCTTTTAGGATGTCCCCAACCTCTTCAAGACATGATTCAGCCAACTATAGTTCTCCCTCCCTATCAATCTTAGAGGGTCAGGCCTTAAGAACCTCTTAATGGAGTAGTTCGATTTACTATTCGTTTGGGCATTCTGTGCCACTCGGATTAGTCCATCAAGGAAAGCATTTCCTTTCATGATCCTCATTGGCGATTTCTCGTGTTGGTGGCATTTACATCCACATTCAAATAAATATAGAAACATCATTAGCATGAGGTAATCATTAAGAGAACATTTACCTTAGACTCGGTGGCACCTCATGACGACATAGACTTTACACTTAGACATTTTATATGGAGACTTTAGCCAACCAATGACTTACACATCCTAAGATTTAATACACATGAACCAAACTATGGCTCTGCTATCAACTGTAACATTCCCAAAATCTGGCTCCAATTTAGTTATCGAACCCTATGCGACATTACTTTCATAACCTAATTTCATAAAACATTGCAGCGACAACATAATAGAATAATATAAAACATCAATATTATAAATAACAAAAGACTTATAAATGCATAAAATCCCAATATAACAATACTAGCTCATGGGCCATATAGGCTCTAACATAAACCTAGCATAGGATTCTTAATACATAACGAGTTTAAGTAAAAATACATGACCCCTAAAAGTCCATAAGCCATACATAGTTCACTCTTACAAGAGTTCATCATAATGACATAACATAAAATAAAATAACATGGATCGTAGCCCAATCATCACATGTGCACATCGTCATCATGAGCCCTCCACCGCTGAGCCTAAGCCTCGTCTATACTTCCACGGATTTATGAGGTGTAGAGAATTTCTCCCGTTAGAGTATTTTGAGGCCCATGCATGTTATGATCTTATAACATACTTTCTACATGTCATGACATATGCATTTGCATCATAATGAAACATAGGTCATATGCATACTATGAACTACTTATGCACACTATATGGCATGTAAATATATCATCATGGCAAAATGAGATAAACATATAACATTTTCATACTATGCTAAAGCATATCATGAACTTGTCTTACTTATCTTACATCTTGGCACATATCATGACGTGACAAGTGGACATTCATTTGCATCCTCATAGGTGCTACTTCATTATTAACTTTATCTTTGTGCTCCAAGTCATTCATCATTCATCGTTTCATCTTTCATCTTTACTTAGATAATTTCTTATCTTGTCGATTGAAAAGTAGTGTTGGCTCATACGTTATAACCCTCACCCATAGGTGAGGTCTTAATCTTAACCCTCATTCATCAATGAGGTCTTCCCCCACTCGTCGGTGGAGTCTTAGGTATGGTACACATTGGTCCAAAAAATTTGCCACACCTTCATCAATCCGTCTTTTAATTTCCTTCATTAATGCATACAATCCAATTTAAGATCATATAAACTTCAAATTATGCTAAGTGTGAGCAATCAAACATCACATAGACCTCTGGGACTGGTCATGACCGTGTCATACTAGGTCACGGCCGTGCCCACATACGGGCATAGATGTGCCATGGTTCGACACAATTGCACACTTAGAAACTTTCCAATGGCAACATGTAGTCATGACCGTGCTCACATACGTGACGGCCATTCTCAGGTCCTGTGCGTTCACGAGTTGGCTATTTGCATTGAATTTCCCTTATCCGTACTTGCACGCCCATGACAGAACGATATTTTTTTACCGTTCTTGAAAATTTTTTAGTCCTAGGTCGTTCGGGGCGTCACGACCGTGCAACCACAAGGTCACGACCGTGACAGAATGCTCATTTTTGCATTCTCGACATTCTGTTGCTAAGGCACGAATTGCAATAGGCGTCATGGTTGTGCCTCAATTCGTCACGGCCATGCTCGACTCTCAGCAGCATTTCCCCTATTTTTATTATTTTTTCCTCTTTTACACATATATACAAACACCTTCCAAGTTTACAATCATCCAAAATATAATATAAGCATTCCTTCTACTAATCATAAGAGCCATATCGTACAAAATAGACCATCGGAAAGCGATGAAGAACTAATATACATTCTTAATAACGGATTGGGCATTTCAATAAAACTAAACATCATCAAAATGAACATTATAATATTAATGGGGTTTATCAATAAAACAGTGATTCTAAAGCATCCATGGAGCAAAATGAAATAATCATGCATCACCCTAATCATATCATCTAAGAAGATTTAAGTTGATATTCAATCCCTTAATCCATTCACTCATGCATCATTAAGGAAGATGAGTTGGAATTTTGGATCTCCTCAAACATACCTTGCTTAGCTAAGCTTAAACCGCTAGTTTCTTCCTCTCTTTTCTCTTCTTCCTCTTTCTTCTTGATCTAGCTCCCCTCCTCTTGCTTTCCTGGTTCGGCTGCCACAATGGAGGGAGAGGTGAGGTGCTGGCCGAATGGAGGGAAGTGAGTTGAGGTACTTACTGTAGATCAACAATGGGGTTGTGAGCTTGGAATCTCAGTCGAACGGAGAGAGAGTGAGAGGGTGAGGATGAGTGCTACTGTAGGATAAATGGGGTTTTTTTTGTGTGGAGTAGAGATGGACATTCGTGTGGGCTGCACGGCCCAGCCCGTGGCTCGCACGAATTTTTGTCGGGCCAGTCCGGCTTGACCTGGGCCCGGCCTGGGCACGACAATTGGGTCAGGGCCGAGCCAAACTATGCCGGGCTGCCCAGCAAGGTGCTGGGCACGGCCCGGCAAGATCCGGTGAAACACGATCTTTTATTTTTTATTTATATATATTATTGTTATGAGTGGAAAAAAAAGAATGTGACTAATTTTGATCTCTCAACCTTCTATAATTTATAAACAAAGATAACCAATAAAACCACTTTTAATTTTTGTTAAATATATTTATATTAATATATAATTATACTAAACTAAATTTGGCTTAAGCGAAAGAAGAGAGTAAAAGGACAGAGGTGGACCCATGTTGGGCTGAGTCCCTCCAAAATCTTAAAAATTTGTAATCAGGTATATTAATATAAACTTATAATTAAAAAATAAATTTGATCGTCTTTAATATATTTAATGTGGTACTTTGAACTAGTGGTTACTACACATAAAACTAACTACAAAGGTCGTGGGTTCAATGGGTAAATTATATCAAATGCCTTTCAACTTTGACGTTTGCTCAGAGATACCTTCCAACTTCACTTTATAATACGAATGTCATTCATCTTTTAACTCATTTCACCCGGTGCCCTTCTTACATGCGATTGGTCATCTCCCGATCATGGAGCTGATGTGGCGCAGACACAATGTCTTTTCTCCTCTTCACGTAGGCATTGCAATGACATGGCAATATTAAAAAATTAAAAAAATGCCATGTCGGATGGGCGACCCTCCTTCGACGCGCTAGAGCCCCCGCCGGAGCTCTCGTCCCTTTTGCTTGTGTGCGTCGTCGGCGCACGCAAAAGGGGCTGGGTCCCCCCCACCCCACCCCACCTCGCTCTCGTCGGAGCTCGCTGGGGTGGGGGGGACCCCCGCCCCGTTTGCTTGTGTGCGTCATCGGTGCACGCAAAAGGGGCTGGTTCCCCCCCCCCCCCCTTTTTTTGCTTGCGTGCGTCACCGACGCACGCACGCACACATGCAGGGCCGCCTGGATTTCGAGCCTAACCCGAGTCAAAGTGCAAAAAAAAGGTAAAAAATGGGTGCCCGGCCCGGCACGACCGGGCCCGGACAGCCCACCCGGGCCGAGTCTGAACCATGCCGGGCTGGCCTGAAGTAATTTCGACACGGCCCAGCCTGGAGCGTGGTCGAACCTAGTTTGACCGGTCCAAACCCAACCAGGCCCGACACGATTCACCGTCTCTAGTGTGGGGAGTGTGCTGTCGGCAGAAACAAATGAGAGGGAGAGAGAAAAAAGGGTAAGGTGGCATGGGGTTAGGTAAAGATATTTTTAGGGCATTATTTTACCTCATATTGGTAGGTGGGCTTTTGGGCTAGATGCCACTGGGCTTTTGCAATTGTTTCTTTCCTTTTTTTTTCACTTTCGGATGTTACACTTGTAATCTCAGAATTTGCACAGGTTGTCACTTGGCCACTAAGTTCATCTCAAAGTTTCTATAAACCAGAAATTGTTGTAAGAGATCTCCTAACAAATTCCATCATTTCAAAGATGGTTATTTTAAGAAATGAAAGGCATTTCCACATACCATAACAATATGAATTATTATGATATGCATGATGTTGTCCCAAAGGAAAATAGGATGTTCTGCTTGCAATGTACACAAGTATAGCACTACAGCATGTTTCACCGAATATATGATACTAGCTAGCACACAATTCCAAACAGAGATATGGTTCTAATGTGGATAATAATCTAGTTAGAAGAGAAGGTTTTCCTCCCAAAATATATACACGGCTGACTGCATGTGTTCTAGCTACCAAAGGTGAGCAAAATCAGGTTAGGAGAAAACCGAGGCTGGAGCACAACAATAAACATCATATCTTTTCCATATATATACTTTGTTGTAACATGTCTATGAACATTGTTCTAAACCATCAATGAATCGAATTGAATTAACGAATGAAACAACAGTTTTTCCAGATACATACAAAGTTTGTTGATACACACTTATATGCAAAACATTTGCACAACTAAGACACGGAAAGTGAAACAAGGGGATGGAGAAGTGTCTTCAAGAGGCATCACCTCCGAACGCTCGATAGAAAGCGTATATAGCCCCAAGAACAATAAGAGGTGAGGCAACTGTTAATGCCGCATAGCCTTGCAGAAGCGTCAGCGATGCCATGATAGAGGCAAGTATCAGTAGTGCGATGGCCAACAACGCCGAAGCTCTGACCAGTCGAAGGTGATCTTTGAAACGCAGGCCCTTGAAAAAAGCCATAAGCATCAAGATCACCGCAGAGACGAACGACGCCATGAGAAGCATGATGCAGAGCATGACGAGGTAACTAAGGGATCGTCCTGTCTGATCGCCAAGATGGTGGGATAAAATTGCCATGAGGGAGGCGCCGGACAACGCCGCTGCGAAGTAGGCGAGCTTAGTCGCACGCTTCATTTCATCACGCTCTTCTGGATCGATGCCATCGGCAGGTGGATTCTGCAAACATTGTTTCTCCTGGTCAGAAGATTTTAGACTCAATGCATTGTGCATGAAAGTAAAAAGGTAGCAAATAATTTAAGAAGCTATGAATTTGGAACCTTAGTGCAGTTCACCTATTTGTGACCGTTGAAGCGATACCCTAGCTTAGCTTTACCAATACAGAGAAATTAGACGAGGCATAAATATGGATTCACAACTTCATATATAATTTGTTGATGTGCATTGTTGTATTGTGTGCCAAAATTACGACTCGTGTATTTGATCAAAATCCAAGGGAATGAAGATTTCTCATGATATGGAAGACCTTAAAATAAGTAGTTTGTATATTCTTCAAAGTTCAAATGGGATCTTAATGTATGAGTATTGGAATTTTATGCCATGTATTTTATTTTTTATAGTGGGTTTTTTTAAGGATAATTTCCTTTGTTTATAAATGTTTTTTCTGATAAAAATTTTTTACAACGTTAAATATATGTCCCATAATCTTCATGGACCATCAATGTTAATATTCCCAACATAATAATTTTCTTGGAAATTGTTTGTCAGTCGGCCTTTTCTCGTCCTTTATTTATTGTATATTTCTATTGTCACTCTTAAAAAATCACTATTATCACTCAAAATATTTATGTTTAGACAACTTTACCCTTTTTTTTTACTTTCCTCTGGTACACTGCATGGCAGCCAAATAATATTTTAATTATTTTCATTTTGATCTCGTCTCTTTCCATTGGATTTCTTCCTTATATTATTGCTCTCATATGCACTACATTTGGCATAGTAGAAGGTAGAAGCATAAGATGAACTTGTTAGAAAAACTTGTTAGAATTTTTTAGAGACATTCCTTGTATTATTGCTCTCATATGCACTTCCTTGTATTATTGCTCTATTCTATAATTATGCATTCTAACAGTTGAGAGATCAACTAAGGATAAAAATAAAAAAGTACACCCATAAGAATTGATGCTCAAAGCCATAAACAAGCAAGAAAAAATAATCAACATTTTTTAGAACCTAATTAAATGGAGCAATTAAAGCAATTAAGTTAGCCACTGCAGGAACATATTAGCTCAATTTAACAAACATATAAAGTTCAAATCATCATCTTAGAAATGGACAAAATGATCTCCAAACTACAAGCACTATTGCACTAATATTTAATTAAACGAAGAGAATATGCAGGGAAACTACAATAATAAAACCTCTGTCATGCTTCATGTATCCTAAAGAAATATGTCATGGTCACCAGTGGAGAAGAGGAAAGAATAAGATAGGATGAAAGAAAAAAAAAATATTAAGTAGCATTGTGTAACAACATGATTTAAAAAAAATGAAATGATGAGTCATGATGAAAACGTAAGGCTACTCTCCCTTTTTTCCAAATTTTGTCATCTTCTGTTCATCTCCTTCTCCTTCCATTCTTCCTCTCTATCTTTTTGTACTACAACTCTTTTTCTCTCTCTCTGCTTCTCTCTCTCCTGTCGGCCGACCCAATGGCCGAGTCTGCCGCCCTGCTCCGCGACGGCCACCTGGCGAAATAAATCCGGCCGCCGGACTCACTATGGGAAGAGCAACGGTCGCCTCTCCCATTTCCTAGAAAAAGGGCGCCCGACCCTTCGTTTCTCCCCCTTTGCCCCTTCATTTTTCTTCAAGCCAAGCCGAGCTCTCACTCTGTTTTCTCTCCTCTCCGGGGTGCGAGCAGCAGTGGATGAGCGAACGTTGTCGGTGACCTTCTCCGGCGAGGGTGACTCAAGGCCGAGAGAAGATCTCCGGAATGGTGAGGCCCGCCCACGTTTCTCCTTCCCTGTTTCGTCCCGACTCAACGTGCTTCTCACTCGTCTTCTTTCTCTCCGGAGAGTGGACAGCGGCCAGGGAACTCGAGCGTCAGCGACCATCTCCGACGCCGACGACGTGAGGGAAAGAACCACGCTAGGATGAACCTCAGATTCTTTGGCCAAAAGGTGTGTGGACCTCGGGATCTATTTCATAAGTCGAGTTCTTGACAGATGTTGCATGCATGATTCGAACCCTGAACGAAATCCTTCCAAAGTTATGCATAATGCTTCTGATTGTGATGATATGATGACTTGAACGAAGAATCGTATGTATAAGAATGATTCCATGTATGACCGAATGGATTCTATGTGAAATGAACGCATGATATGTTATTGATGTTTTCATTCTTAGACGCATGTTTAGCATGTTTTCTGATATGTAATGTTGACGTTAGATTCCTGCTCAAAATGCTTTTAACTTAGTTACGTAAATGTATTGCATTGGTGATCGCCGGAGAAAACAGAACCTTAGAATCTGATTTTACGACTCGACTGGACCCGGCCCGGGTTCTCAAAAATCTGGCCCGGGCTCTGTCCGACCGCAACAGGTTCACCCCGAGCACAGCCCGGGTCTGCCATGGATGCCGAGCCTGAGCTCGGGGCGAACCAGGTGCCTGGACCGGGTCACTCATGACTCGGCCCGGGTTTCTGCGCGGAGAAGACGATCGGGAGAACCGAATTCTCCCGACTCGATCGTCCTCCAACTCGGCCCGGGTGTAAACTCAACTTGGCCCGAGTTCTTCTCAGTCTGTCAACCCGACAGACCGAATCTGATCTAGACTCAGCTCGGCCCGGGTTTCCTTTCACTCGGCTCGGGTTCTGGTCCTGTTTTCCGATAACTACGATTTTCGACTTTCTGAATGAAATGTGAAACCCCCTGATTATTTTTATGTTGATCCATAAATGGTATCCATTGATTTTATACAGACCCATAACTCATATATGAACATGATTCGAAATCTCTCTTCAAGAAAAGAACCGACTATGATTATGCTTATTATGCCATGAACTATATTGATCTTCATTGGATCATATGATTCTGACTATGATTCTAAATTAATGATGACTCCTATGAACAAGATGATGAATGAATAAGAACTCTGACATGAAGAACAAGAATGATAAGAAATGGCAACCACACTCCTTAGTCGACTAAAATATTTTGACAGATGACCGTGACCTTAGGGCATCCGTCGTGGATTGGAAGTAACAGCCCTTCACCCTAACCTTGATTTCTAAACAACTTCCATCCACCTGATTATTAACTAAAAGAAGACTAAATTAAGATGATGACATGTCTTTGCCTTGATCGGTGAATGGACCGAAAGATAGGTGCATATTACCTGTCTTTGCCTTGATCGGTGAACGAACTGAAAGACAGGCGTAGATACGATGAGGGATGATGTTCTAGTCTCGTAACAGGCCCCCTCATGAATTATCATTTGCTCTATCAAGGCGGGAGTCTCTCCCACGGATGTTAGCATCCAAACCCGATAGGGTTCGCCGTGGCACTGATCCTCCACGTGCACATGATTTCTAGATAGCTGCATCATCAATTTTATGCAATGGTATTCCCTTCAAGATGAAGAGCTCTTCAAAAAGATGAAATGTAAAAGATGTAAAGTTATGGATGAATGAAAGATGAATAAAAAGTATGGAAGTCAAGCATGGTAAATGAATGTGAAATTGTGTTCTCTATTATGATTATGATCTTCCTTACGTGATGTTGCTACTTATGATCATTTCCATGCCATGATTAATGAAGTTTTATCCATAATGACTTGATCCTTTTATTATATAGATTACATACTCTTTTCATGCTATGTCTGGATAGAACTGATTTAAGATTTATATGAACCCGCACTTAACTTTATGCTAACGGTTGAGCTTGCTCCCCTATGTGATCCTCACAGGTGCATAATGGTCATTCGGGAGGCGGTGCTGCGTGTCAGGAGGTCTCGGCGGGGTGGAGTACTTATGCATATGGTCCTCATGGAGAGGAGTAGTAGTTACCTTATGTATCATTGCATGTGTTGGGTCGTGTACGGCGACGGGTCCTATCGTGTCCTTATGGACCGTAGCCTTTTTTTATTTAGACTATTCTTGCATTTATGAGCCACTGTTTTTGGGCGGACGAGTACACATTTTTGCTTCCCGCACTGTGTCTAGTAATGGGATTGTTTCCTCATACTATGACACATTTTTTAGATGTATTTTGATCACTTTTTGGACGTATGTGGCTCATGCATTGTTGCCTTAGATGAAGGCTAGTTAAAACATTTGATATATTACGCTTCCGCATATTTCCTTTATTTTGTCGTATTCCTCTTGTCATTTAGTCTTTCACCGTGATATTCTATTTCCTTTAAGTCTTTTGCTATTATGTTCATCATGTCTTCTGATATGTCGTTAACCTTCCGCTGCATTATCATATTATATCTCTTCACGTTCTTTTGATATTGACCATCCGGTCAACAAATTGGTCAAGGAAAGAGGTCAAAGAGTCAAAGAAGGAAAGAATCATATGTGGCGTCTCTCGGGGCGCTACATATTTCATGGTATCTGAGCCTAACGTTAGGACTCTCTTGACGTCCTAGTATAGAGGTTAAGGTCTAGGTATGGTTCATATGCAAACCCCCCTAGGGAACAAGCGGAGGCTCGAAAGCCTACACGCAGTCACCGTCACGCATGCGCCACTCCCGGTAAGTATGATATGTTTATGTTTGAAGTATGAATTGTTTATTGAAATGAATTATTTTAATATGATAGATGGTCCTATGACACGCCAAGCAGCCTGACACGGCAGAGGCCGTGGGCGCGAATGGGGTGCTAACCGAGTGACGGCCATCCCGGACACTGTAATCGAGGGACCTGACTCTGTCCCTGGGAGTTAGGTCGGGGATGATTTACAGCAGGCCTTACCTCCTGTACAGCCACAAGAGCCTCCGCCACCATCCCAACAGCCCATGTATTCAGCACCAATGTACACGGTAGCGTACACTCCCCAGCACCAATTTTGGCTCTTTAGTGGGAGGACACGATCTAGGAGTTCCTGAAACTACACCCGCCATACTTTTGAGGGGCAGTGAACTACGAGAAGGCCGTACAATGGCTGACTCGAATGGAGAATCTTTTCGTCACCGGCAGATGCGATGAGGATAGCAAAGTTCGCTACGCAATTCACATGCTCATCGGTCGAGCCAGCGATTGGTGAAAAGCGGCACGTGTTACGAGATTCCCAGGACAAGAGACTATTTCTTGGGAGAGGTTTAAAGAGCTGTTCGAATCACAGTATGCTCCAAAGTATCGAAGAAAAGAGAAATCGAAGGAGTTCAAGGAGTTGTGCCAAGGCAACATGACGGTGGCAGAATATCATGCTCGTTTCATCCAGTTGGAATGTTATAGCAAGGATAAAATGGATGAAGTGGACCGCGTCGAACAATTTCTCGATGGACTTCATCACACCATCCAAGAGAGGGCGACTTACGGCACAGCGATCGACCTATATGGGGCTCTCCGAATGGCGTACCGAATTGAACACGAGATCCAGATGCAGCGTGAGGAGCTAAAGAAGGAGCCGATCCGAGCAGTAGAGTCAGCCAAGCCGAGATGGGAGGATCGCCGCCCACCTCGTAAGGATACCCGCCAGGATTGTCGCCCCTAGCCCTACCAGCGACCACGTTATGAGGCTCCTCGGCCGCCAGTATGTCGCCCGCCTCAGGTAAATTAGCATTAAGTACTATGGTGACATGATGAAAATGATGCTAACCGATGATGAGCATGAATGTAGCCTCAGCCTCCAAGGCAAGCACCGGCACAGTCACCTTCCCTACAGCTACCGGCACCGCCGCAGCAGACCAGGCCGGAATGTACCTTCTGTGGCAAGTATCATCTGGGGTAGTGTCGTCGGAAGACTGGCACATGCATCGGATGCGGAAAAGTCAGATATTACATCCGAGATTGCCCGGCCAATAACCCACGAGGCCCAGGAGGAGTACCAAGACGTCTCTATAATGTCCAAGCAGATATGGCGACACAGGATAATGAGATTATCCGAGGTATTCTTTCTATCGCTGACTTGCCTATGTTAGTCTTATTTGATTCGGTGCCTCGCACTCATTTATTTCTGAGGCATGTGCTTCCACCCTTCATGTACCTATAAAAGGGATGGAACATAGTATGAATGTAAGGACGCCAATGGGGACCCTCCGCACAGCAAAGTACCTCCCTGAGGTACCAATTGTAGTGGACGGAAAAGATTTTTCAGCTGATTTAATTGTAATCTCCATGGTGGACTATGACGTTATCTTAGGTATGGATTGGTTGTCATACCATGATGCATCGGTAATATATAAACAGAAGAAGGTCATCATCGGCACCAAAGGAAGCAAGAAGACGATGATCAGAGGCACATCGAAGCCAGATAGTAGAATCATATTATCAGCTATGAAGGCTCAAAAGCTCTTATAGAAATGTTGCAGAGGATACCTGGCCAGTGTGACGATAGCTCTACAACAGATAGATGTGGTATGAGATTTTTCGGATGTCTTTCTAGATGACATCTCCGGACCACCGCCGAAGAGGGAGATCGACTTCAAGATCGAGCTAGCACCAGGGACGGCACCGATCTCCAAGGCACCATACCGTATGGCCTCGGCGGAAATGCTAGAGCTGAAGAAACAAATCCAGGAGTTACTCGACAAGGGATTCATTCGACCCAGCGTCTCCCCTTGGGGTGCTCCGGTTCTGTTTGTAAAGAAGAAGAATGGATCTTTATGCCTCTACATCGACTACCGGATGTTGAACAAGGTTACGATCAAGAATAAGTACCCATTGCCTAGGATCGACGACATGTTCGACCAATTGTCTAAGGCTTCAATTTTTTCAAAGATTGATCTGAAGAGCGGTTATCACCAGCTAAGGATAGCCGAAGAGGATGTGCCGAAGACCGCTTTTCGATCGCGTTATGGCCACTATGAGTTCACGGTCATGCTTTTCGGACTGACGAATACCCCAGCAACGTTCATGGATCTGATGAAAAGGGTATTCAAGCAGCATCTAGATCAATTCGTGATCGTCTTTGTAGACAACATCTTGATATACTCCTCCAGCCCGGAGCAACATCGGGAACATTTACGAATCGTCTTGGAGACTTTGCGGCAACACCACCTTTACGCAAAGTTTTCCAAGTGCGAGTTCTGAATGGAGAAGATGATGTTCTTATGACATATTGTATCTCGATGAGGCATCGCAGTGGACCCAGCGAAGGTTGAGGCAGTGTCCAACTGGGTCAAGCCGAAGAATGCGACGGAGATTCGTAGCTTCCTCGGTTTAGCAGGCTATTACCGACGTTTTATCCGAGATTTCTCGAAGATAGCATCCCCGCTCACACATCTGACGAAGAAGAATGAAAAATTTATACGGACAGAAAAATGTGAAAATAGCTTCCAGGAATTGAAGAACAGGTTGACATCTGCTCCGATTCTCACCTTGCCATCGGGAAGCGGAGGATACACTGTTTATAGTGATACTTGTGGCACTGGTCTTGGATGTGTCCTAATGCAGCATGGAAAGGTAGTCGTCTACACCTCGAGACAGCTAAAGAAGCATGAGGGGAATTATCCGACACATGATTTGGAACTGGCAACGATTGTATTCACACTTAAGATTTGGAGGCACTACTTATACGGTGAAGAATTTTAGGTGTTCACTGACCATAAGAGCCTGAAATACGTCTTCACCCAAAAGGAACTCAACATGCGACAATGAAGATGGATGGAGTTCCTCAAGGACTACGATTTTGCGATTAACTATCATCCCGGTAAAGCAAACTCGGTAGCCGACGCTCTTAGTCGGAAATGGGAGGCTTCTCTGGCATTCCTCCAGTTGTGCCGTTATGAGATGATCGAGGAGCTAAATTAGTGGAACCCTCAAGCCACAGGACACAGAGCTATCTTGATGACGCATCAGTTATAACCGAGTCTTATTAGCAGGATTGTGATGGCACAGATGGCAAACGAAGAGTACACGAAAATGATCAAGCGAAGCCAGAATGAGCCAAAAGACTTTAAGATCAGCAACAATGGAGAAATCAGATATCGGAACTGCTTCTGGGTTCCGAGTGATGCCATTGTCCGACGAGAAGTGCTCGACGAATGACACAAGTCTAAGTTCGCCATCCACCCAGGAAGTACGAAGATGTACAATGACATTAAGCGCAGAAACTGGTGGAATGACATGAAGAGAGAGATCGCCGACTACGTGTCCAGATGCCTGGTATGTTAGCAGGTAAAGACCGAGCACCAACGACTATACTGACTTATGAAGTCGCTAGGAGTACCGGAATGGAAGTGGGAGAACATCACTATGATTTTATATCAGAACTACCCAGGACACAGAAGGGTCACGACGCCATTTGGGTCATGGTCGATAGATTAACGAAGGCAGTCGACTTCATTCCGATCAAGTGGAAGCAGTCCGTGGAAAGTTTGCTAGAGATATATGTACGAGAAATCATCCGACTGCATGGAATTCCAGTCTCGATTTATCCGATCGTGATCCCTGGTTTACATCTAGGTTCTGGAAGAGTCTTCAGAAGGCTTTTGGCACCAGATTGAGTTATAGCACCGCCTTCCACTTTCAGACGGACGGACAGTCGGAGAGGATGATTCGGACATTAGAGGACATGCTCCGAGCTTGTGCGCTGCATTGGCACGGTAGTTGGGACGAGCATCTTCCCTTGATTTAGTTCTCGTACAATAATAGTTTCCACTCCAACATCGGCATGGCGTCTTGTGAGGCGATGTACGGGAGACTTTGCCGTTCACCCGCTCACTGGGGCGAAGTCGGCGAGAGGATAGCCATGAGCGAGGAACTAGCGATCCAAGCTCAGGAGTATGCAGACGCAGTGGATGTTATACGGAAGTGAATGAAAGTGGCACAGTCACGACAGAAGAGCTACGCCGATAAGAAGTGCCAAGAACAGATTTTCATAGCTAGAGACCAAGTCCTACTGAAGGTGTCTCCGATGAAAGGCGTAATGCGATTTAGCAAATGAGGGAAGCTCAGCCCTCGCTTTGTTGGACCCTTTGAGATACTTGATTTGATTGGTGACGCAGCTTGCAGGTTGGCTTTACCACCCTCGTACGGAAGAGTTCATAATGTGTTTCACATATCCATGCTCCGGAAGTACAAGCACGACGATGCCAACGTCGCAAGGATCGAAGAGCCCAGCCTGAAGGAAGATCTGACTTATGCCGAGTACCCGACTAAGATTTTGGAGCATAAGATCCAATATCGAAAAGACAAGGAAGTACCATTGGTTAAGGTCGCATGGAAGTACCATCACGAGAGAGAAGTGACGTGGGAACTCGAGTCCGAGATGCACAAAGAGTTTTCGCACCTATTTGGTAAGCCCTATACTTTACCGGATTCGGGGACGAATCCTTTTTCTATGGGTATTATAATGTAACAACACGGTTTTAAAAAAATGAAATGATGAGTCATGATGAAAACATAACTCTCCCCTTTTTTCAAATTTTGTCATCTTATGTTCATCTCCTTCTCCTTCCATTCTTCCTCTCTGTCCTTTTCTACTGCAACTCTTTTTCTCTCTCTCTCTGCTTCTCTCTCTCTCTTGTCGGCCGACCCAATGGCCGAGTCTGCCGCCCTGCTCCGCGACGGCCACCTGGCGAAACAAATTCGGCCGCCGAACTCACTGTGGGAAGAGCAACTGTCGCCCCTCCCATTTCCTATAAAAAGGGCGCCCGACCCTTCATTTTTTCCCCTCTGTCCCTTTGTTTTTCTCCAAGCCAAGCCGAGCTCTCACTTTGTTTTCTCTCCTCTCCGGTGCGCGAGCAGTAGTGGACGAGCGGACGTTGCCAGTGACCTTCTCTGGCGAGGGCGACTCAAGGCCCAGAGAAGATCTCCGGAACGGTGAGGCCCGCCCACATTTCTCCTTCCCTATTTCGTCCCGACTCAACATGCTTCTCACTCGTCTTCTTTCTCTCCGGCAAGTGGATAGCAGCCAGGGAACTCGAGCGTCAGTGACCATCTCCGACGCCGACGACGCGAGGGACAGAACCACGCTACGATGAACCTCAGATTCTTAGTCCAAAAGGTGTGTGGACCTCAGGATCTATTTCATAAGTCGAGTTCTTGAAAGATGTTGCATGCCTGACTCGAACCCTGAACGAAATCCTTCCAAAGTTATGCATAATGCTTTTGATTGTGATGATATGATGACTTGAACGAAGAATCGTATGTATAAGAATGATTCCATGTATGACCGAACTGATTCTATGTGAAATGAACGCACGACATATTATTGATGTTTTCATTCTTAGACGCATGCTTAGCACAATTTCTGATATGTAATGTTGACGTTAGATTCCTGCTCAAAATGCTTTTAACTTAGTTACGTAAATGTATTGCGCTGGCGATCGCCGGAGAAAACGGAACCTTAGAATATGATTTTATGACTCGACTGGACCCGGCCCGGGTTCTCAAAAATCCAGCCCGGGCTCTGACCGACCGCACTGGGTTCACCCCGAGCACGGCCCGGGTCCTCCATGGATGCCGAACTCGAGCTCGGAGCAAACTAGGTGCCCGGACCAGGTCACCCACGACTCGGCCCGGGTTTCTGCGCGGAGAAGACGATCGGGAGAACCGAATTCTCCCGACTCGATCGTCCTCCAACTCGGCCCGGGTGTAAACTCAACTCGGCCCAGGTTCTTCTTAGTCTGTCAACCCGACAGAGTCTGATCTAGACCCAGCTCGGCTCGGGTTTCCTTCCACTCGGCCCGGGTTCTGGTCCTGCTTTCCGATAACTACGATTTCTGACTTTCTGAATGAAATGTGAAACCCCCTGACTATGTTTATGTTGATCCATAGATGCTATCCATTGATTCTATACAGACCCATAACTCATATATGAACATGATTCGAAATCTCTCTTCAAGAAAAGAACCGACTATGATTATGCTTGTTATGCCATGAACTATATTGATCTTCATTGGATCATATGATTTTGACAATGATTCTAAATTAATGACGATGCCTATGAACAAGATGATGAATGAATAAGAACTCTGACATGAAGAACAAGAATGATAAGAAATGGCGACCACACTCCTTGGTCGACTAAAATATTTCAACAGATGACTGTGACCTTAGGGCATCCGTCGTGTGGATTGGAAGTAACGACCCTTCACTCTAACCCTAATTTCTAAACAACTTCCGTCCACCTGATTATTAACTAAAATAATACTACATTAAGATGATGACCTGTCTTTGCCTTGATCGGTGAACGGACCGAAAGATAAGTGCAGGTTACCTATCTTTGCCTTGATCGGTGAACGAATCGAAAGATAGGCGTAGGTACGATGAGGGATGATGTTCTAGGCTCGTAACAGGCTCCCTCATGGATTATCATTTGCTTTATCAAGGCGGGAGTCTCTCCCACGGATATTTCATCTCGCTAGTGGCGGGGGCATCCAAACCCGACGGGGTTCGCCGTGGCATTGATCCCCCACGTGCACATGATGTCTAGATAGTTGTATCATCAGTTTTATGCAATGGTATTCCCTTCTAGATGAAGAGCTCTTAAAAAAGATGAAATGTAAAAGATGCAAAGAATGTAAAGATGTAAAGTTATGGATGAATGAAAGATGAATGAAAAGTATGGAAGTCAAGCATGGTAAATGAATGTGAAATTGTATTCTCTATTATGATTATGATGTTCCTTACGTGATGTTGCGACTTATGATCATTTCCATGTCATGATTAATGAAGTTGTATCCATAATGACTTGATCCTTTTATTATATTGATTACATACTCTTTTCATGCTATGTTTGGATAGAACTAATTTATGATTTATATGAACCCGCACTTACTTTATGCTAATGGTTGAGCTTGCTCTCCTGTATGATCTCCATAGGTGTATAATAGGGAGAGACGGTGCTGCGTGTCAGGAGGTCTCGACGGGGTGGAGTACTTATGCATATGATCATCATGGAGAGGAGTAGTAGTTACCTTATGTATCGTTGCATGTGTTGGATCGTGTACGACGACGGGTCCTATCGTGTCCTTATGGACTGTAATCGTTATTTTATTTAGACTAGTCTTGCATTTATGAGCCATTATTTTTGGGTGGACGAGTACACATTTTTGCTTCTCGCACCGTGTCTAGTAATGGAATTTGATGCATGCAAAATATAACATATTTTAGATTATTATTTTAATTAATAATTTTGTAAATTGATCATAGCATGCATTATTTTTAGTCACTTTTAATTATTAATAGAATTCCGGATTTATCAATTTTAATTATTAATTTTAATTCCGGATTTATCAATTTTAATTATTAATTCTCTGAATATTTTAATTGTGGATGGATTAACTAAATTTTGATAATTATTTTGCAGGAAAAATCGAGATTTAGATGGATTGTGCCGTATCGGCCGAAATTCCGAAGAATTTATCATTACGGTCGAGATTAGGATAAAAGATTATTATTTTGGCCGAGATATGAAGGGGTAAAAATAAAAAGATGTTTATCTTTTTGGGGGTAATGGCATGAAGACTTTTCGTTTTGGCCGAGATTTGGAGGGGGTAATGACAATGAAATCATCATTTTGGGCGAGATTACAAAGGGGTAACAATTAAATGATTTTATCTTTTGGGCGTAACAAGATTAAATTCTTTATTACGACCGAGAATTGAAGGGAGTAAAGATAAAAGAATTTTGTTTTGGCCGAGATTCAAAGGGAGTAAAGATAAGAAGGATTTATCTTTGGGCGTAATGATAAAAAGGATTTATCGTGTTGGCCGAGTTTATCTCATAATTTTAAAGTCAACCGTACGATGTTACGGCCGAGATCAAATTGAAGGCCGTTCACACCCTATAAATACGTGAGAAAACCATCATCCCAATGTGTGCTCTGAAGTTCAGGTTTTCTTCCACGACGAGTCGTGAGTCTGCAGGCTACGATCACGAGGAGAGAGGTGCGATGGCTGGAAGTTGATCGCGACCCTGATCAAGTCCGAGAGGCTGTCCGACTGTCTGCCCGTGATCCGAAGCTTCGACTTTTATCTATTTGGGTGTAATTCTTCCAATTATTATTATTTTGTTATTATCTCTTCAAAATTTCTAGGATGAACTTCATATTTTTATTTATTTCATATTAGGAGATTATTATTGAAGGAAAACTATTTGGACCCTATATTATTTGTTTTAATCTTTTCTGATCAATTAGTTAATTGTGCTTAATGCTTTTAATTTAATTACTTGGATTTCTGAGTTGAGTAATTACCAGTTTGTGGACTATTTAATTTTAGAATTCATTAATTAAATTAATTGATTTTATGTGAAATTAATAATTGACATAAATTTGATAATTAGTGTGTGGAGAATCAAGTTTATGTGGTCTGTTAATCTATACCAGTTTGTGGAGTGATTAATAATAGTATAGGATTTTCATATTAATGCATCTTAATTTTAATCTTATCTGACGAATACCAGTTTGTGAGACTTTAGGTTTGATTAAATTTAAGGTAGTTTGATTTACCGGATTAAATAGCAGAATTATCAGTTTGTGGACTCAGTGATGTTAATCTTGTAAATTAATAACTTGGGAAAATTTTTAATCCATCTTTAAAGATTAAATTTATCTTTTATGGTTCAAATATTTATCCTGATCTATTTTCATCTTAAGGCCTAACTTCAACACCATTATCTTATCTTTATCTTATTTTCTTTATTTTATTTCATAAAACTTCTTTCCAAAAATCCATGTTTTTCCTCTTTTATTAATTTATAAATTCAGATATTGAATTAATAATATTCCTCGTGGGTTCGACACTCTTACTCTTTTTTACTATATTACTTGAGCGACTAGTGCACTTGCTAGCAAATTTTATTGTTACAAATTCAACGCATCAGATTGTTTCCTCATACTAGGATATCTTTTTGAGATGTATTTTGATCACTTTTTGGACGTATTGGCTCATGCATTGTTGCCTTAGATGAAGGCTAGTTAAAACATTTGATATATTACGCTTTCGCATATTTTTTTATTTTATCATATTCCTCTTATCATTTAATCTTCCGCTGTGATATTCTATTTTCTTTAAGTCTTCCGCTATTATGTTCATCATGTCTTCCATTATGTCGTTATCCTTCCGCTGCATCGTCATATTATATCTTTTGAGTCTTCTGCTTCGCGTTCTTTTGATATTGATCATCCAGTCAACAAATTGGTCGAGAAAAGAGGTCAAAGAGTGAAAGAAGGAAAGAATCATATGTGGCGTCCCTCAGGGCACTACACATTGTGTACGAGGAAGAAGAGAGGAAACGCGACACATTAGGGGAAAAAAGACTTACATCAGCCAAAAAGAGCTAGGAAGGAGGAAAGCCTCCGAAGAGCGGACAAGAAGATAGAGGAAATAACATAACAATAGAAAAAAAAAGTAAATGGGAAAATTAAAGGTCAGGGGTAAAGTTGTCCAGAAATAAACATTTGGAGTGATAATAGTAATTTTGGGAGCGGCAATAGAGGCATTTTTATTTAGTTTAATTGAGTTCATCATACCGATGTCATAGACAAAGGAATCACCAGCCTCCCTTGAGCTGACTGAGGTGGATCAACTCCATGTCCTACGGATGCCTACATATATATACCATAAAGAAGAAAACAATCTCAAAACCTTCAAAGTTTTTTGTATATACGAGGCCAAAAGAAGATAATGAGTTGTAATAAGTGATTAAAAAAATAAAATTAGCATCTACTAAGATTTCTGTATAGGAGAAATTATGAAACGAACGAATGGAGAATTTAATATCAGGCAGAATTTTATTACATGTAAATAAACAAAAAATTATAATTTAGATTATTTTCTATTCTGACTTTTTAAAAAAAGGGATGATAGAAATATACCTGCTGAGGAGTACGGCGTGCGTCCATTGGTCGTTGGCTTGCACTACGATTCAAGACGAGGAAGCAGCAACGTCTGCAAGGACGTTCGTTGTTGATCCACGGATCAGATCGGCGAAAACACAAAAGAGGAAAGAATCATGCAAAAGCGGTGACTTGATCAAACGAACGTTAACACTTTCGTAGAAGCATTAATTAATGTACGTATATAAAAAAAATTAGAGCTCGATCTCTTCGGGAGCCAGTCAATTAAATCTATCTAATACATATGGACTTTGGAGCTAGGGATGAATCCGCAGATTAATTAGTACGTACGTACGTACCTTGATTCTTCTTACTCTCACTCTTACTCTCGCCGGAGATGATCCTTTCCCCCTTGCCGATCAGAATTAACGCCGGGGAGATGCAAATCTCAAAGTCAATATGGCATCACGTATAGATAGGAGGTCAACAGGTCAACGTTCGAGCGCGTTTGGAGGTGATCTCGTCGAAGCAGCATGATGAACATCTATGGGGGTTCTTCCACTTAGACATAATCACGTTTGCCAAAAATCATACTCCGATTTCATTTTGAGATGTTCTAATCCACGAAAGAATTCTTATATGTGTATTGTGTATATATATATATATATATATATATATATATATATATATATATATATATATATATAAAGTTGTGCACATAGGAAGAAGCTCCTCTTTTAGAAAACATCAAATGTATTTTTTTTATTTTCTATTTTAACGTATTTTTATTTTAAATGCTATCAAATTTTAAAGTAATTATTTTGGGCTTTGGATAAGTAATTTTCTATTTTATTTAATTAAAACATATATATAATAGAGCTGTACGAAGAAACTAGAAAAACAAACAAACAAAGAAACAAAAAGAAATTTGTCGGCTAACATAAGTCGTCGACGACCTCTTATAAAAAAGAAACAAAGGTTGCGTTTGATACAGGAATATTGAAAGAATTTTTATTCTCGATAACTAATTGATGTGATAGAAAAGTTTGGATTGGTGTTTGGATGAAAAAGTGTAATGACGGGGATTTAAAAAGTTGATGTGATTGATAAGTTTTAGTGGGTGTTTGGATAAAAAGTAAGAACTAAGAATATAATTTATTATTTTATGAGGTATAAAATTATAATAAATAAGAATATATTATTAATATTATAATTTACGTAAATCATTATATTATTAATATTATTTTTATTTATTTTGATTAAATATTTAAATATTATTAATACTACAATTTATGTATATTTTAAGATCCAAATATAATATATTTTTTAAAAATAAATGTATAGTTATTAGAACTAATAATTTTATAGTTTTTATTTAATAACATTTAATAAATTATTTTATAATATCCCTAATAATGTATTAATATAAAAATTATATATACATGCATTATAAAATAATTAAAAAATAGATGAAATAAAAAAAGTCAAAGATTGCGATTGGAAAAAAAAGCAAATGTTCTTGCCTTCGGAATGTTCTTACCAAAGGTAAGAACATTTGACGACAAAATATTTTCGTTAAACTCACGTGATGAAAATATTTTTTATTCTCATCATGTAAGCTGTTTGGAAACATTTCGCGATGTTCCGCAAAATGTTCCCAAACCAAACGCACCAAAAAAAATCTTTCTTTTCGTCCTTTTCCTAGACACCATAATGGGCCGGACATAAGTCGTCCTGTCTGGATTCTGATCTGTGAAATAGCCCGGTAATTGGCGTATTATAGCCCATGTACTTAAAGCCTAATGGGCAATGGCTATTCTAACTGAAAGTCCAGAACAGTCAGATTTTTAAAATCCGATCACATAAATCAACAAAAATTTGAGTAGAATGCATACCAATTTCTCATCGCCTTTATCGAAGTCTCGTCCGTCATAATCAAACATATTATTCGGGATGATATTAAAATAATCGAATCTTAAAATCACATGGATTGAACGATGGGATTCAAATTGCTATTATTGTTTTTCTCCCTTAAGAGATTGTATGATTTGCCATCTAATAAAATAGCTGAAAAGTATTGGTGTGAATAAGTACTTTTGATAGCTCAAGCTTATTTTAACTTTATTAAATATAAAATTCAAATCATAAATGCATCTCACGTAGTTTGCAACGTGCAATGGACTTTTCTTTCCACTATAGTTTGCAATGGATTTTGGGTCCGTTTCAAATTCCAATTATGACGACTTCGTATTTTCGACCCAACCCTTTTCACTATAAATGTTCTACAAATGTCATCTCTCATGCATAATGCATTGACACCAATTTGAAATATTTTTATACCGTGTTACATCCTTCTTTTCTATTATATTAATTTATGGACAATTATAATTCTTTTTTTACATCTCAAAGTCTCGAGCTATAAATCTACAAAATTTAGTTTTTAAACTTGTGCAAATTTGATACTTAAATCGTTAAATTTCATTCAAGATTCTATTAAAAATTTAAAGAAAAATATAACTATTGACATGAAGATAATATTTACATAAAATGTGATTATTAAATAATAATTTTATACATGTTAATTATTTTTAAAATGTTTTTATCGTGATAATGAAGTAGGGGCAAATGATATTCCATAATTATTAAAAAGTTACAAAATTTTGAATTAAGTTTAACAAAATAATTTAAGTTTAGTCTCAAATTTGCCGATTTAGATAGATTAAATTTCATAAATTTACAATCTAGAATTGGACGTAAAAGTTACATTTCAAGAGTTAACGAAAATAGACCTGTTTCTTTTTATTAATTAGTTATGTGTTTTATTTTATATACGTCAAAAGCGGACACCATCTTATAATTAATTTATTTCGCAGGACAGATGAAGTAAGATCCGCAATTTGGAAAAGAAAAAGAAAAGTTAAGGTTAAAGAAGGTGTCGGAGAGATGAGACCTTGGCGTGGTAGAAGTGAGGGAGACTTATTATAATTAATAAGATTATTTTCATAAACCACTCCTAAATTATCAAATTTTTTATATTTAATTTGAATTTATTTTTTATTTCTAAATTATCATAACTTTTTTATTTTAATCCATTCGTTCACTTCAGTTATATTTTTAAATTTTACTTTTTCTCGTTTATGAAAAAATTAAATTATCATTCACTTCATAATACATCAAATAATAAACATAAAAAAGAAAAAAATCGCTGATCGCCTTTCCTCAAATTCGACTCTAAAAATTAAGTGTTTCAATATTTTTTTTATGTTTATTATTTGATGTGTTATGAAGGAAGAAGTAATTTTTTTATAAATGAGAAAAAGTAAAATTAATAGAAAATATAACAGAAATAAACTGAACATTAAAATTAAAAAATCGTGATAGTTTTAAAAAAATAAGTTCATAATTTAGAATTAAATGTTAAAAATTATGATAATTTAAGAATAATTTATGAAAATAACCCTTATTATTAAGTATTAACTAAGCAATTTGTCCATTGACTTGACCCAATGCGCGGTGAGACATGTTATGATTGACATATTATTAACTTCAATGATATGAGGGTGCTTGGACTTTAAAAAGAACGTTCACATCCAACTCGCATATAATAAATATAACAACAAACAACAACAATAACAAAATCTTATTTCACTAGGTGGGGTTAACTACATGGATCAAACAACGCTACATGGATCGCATATAATAAATATATGGGATTATATTCTCATAGGTGTTGACGTTTAGTTGTATAATATAATAAAAATAGAAAAAAAATGAACTGCAACAAATATTCTTTGTACATGTTTTTTTTTAAAAAGTTACGATATTTTTATTCTATATTTAAAGAGGCCGCCTGCACTTGAATCCTGAAGGATAGTCCATGTCCCCAGCCATGTGCCCGTCGCCTTACTTTGAAAGGCAAGGAACTGACGTGTCACAATATCTTACTATGTTGATTCGTCAGCTAATTCTACTCTCATGAAGAAAAAAAAATATTTATATGAATCACATAACTTATATAAACTTTACTAAATAATTTAAATTCAATATTGAATATTATGTTCAATTTAAATTTCAATTTAATAGACGACCACTCCATTAAAATGCGATGGCCGCTCCTTCCTATTTTGATTTAAGCAGCACAATAGACAATGGTTCAGCTATTGACAAGCGTGGTTTAGGCAGTACAAAACAGCGGCCACTTGGATGATCTCGCAAGGCGACTGGTCAACGAGCTATGATGATGAGGATGAACATCGACGATGACGAGGGCAAGGATCCACAGTGGCGAGGGTGAGAATCAGTAGAGTTGAAAGCGCGACGACTGACGAGGGCGAGGATTGACTACGACGAAGGCACTCCGACGATGTCCCTGCTTGCTTCCCTCACTTCTCATCGTTTCGGACGTCCCCCACCGTTGCTCCCTTGGAGGCGATAGCACCGCGCAACAATAGACGCGAACGAACTTGCCGTCAACGGGAACCCTCTACACCGCCAACCTCCTCCCTCTTCATGCCAACCTTCTCCCTTTTCGCCGCTGACCTCCTCCCTCTTCGCTCCCAACCTCCTCGCTCTATGTCACCACCGACCTCCTCGTTCTATATCGCTGTCGACTTGGTGCCTCGCTCTACGCCACAGTCGACCTACCTCGGCGAGATCTAGGTGTCGTTTGGTTAAAGATTACTTTTAGATAGAATATAATAACGGAATAGTGTACTCTTGAAAATGTAAGTTTATTCTTATTCTCGCTTGAGTTTGATTGCTAGAGAATATAATTTGAAAGTATAATATTTTATAAATAAAAATTTATTATACATAATCAAATTTTATAATAATAATAATAATAATAAATATAATACATGAATAAATTATAAAAAAATAAAATACTATTGAAATGGTTAAAAAGATGATAATAGAGATATTATGATGTTTTGAAGGAATATATATATTCTTATTGTGAGACTAAAATGACGATTTTACGAATTTTAAGATGAATTTTTTATTTTTAATGTTTGATCAAAATATTCCTATTTCATTTTGTGTTTGGATATATTTTTAAAATATGATGTTATTTTGTTATTCTTAAAACAAATGCCCCCTAGTGATGAAGGTGTTGGTTTTGGCACTGTAGGACACGATAGAGGGAAAGAGAAAGAGCGAACTAGGCGGAGCAAAACATGAATCGGCCGAGTTTTTCTTTGAGTCGTTGACGTGAATCACGCCACTTTTCATTTGGCCATCCGTCCATCGTACACGATGCCATCCTTTTATTTTTCGTTTGAATCTTTTTTAAAGAGTTGAAATTTTAATTCATTACAAGATTGAACTATGATAGTGTCTTTACTAATTAGAATAACACTTGTCGATCTCTCTCCCTGGTTGAATAGAAGGCAAGGCTTTTCAGCCGTAACTTTTCACTTTTTTTTTTCTTTTTTTTAACTCCCTAAGCTTCTTCTACTTTTTTTAATTATTTTATAATATAATTATATTATTTAGTTATTTATTAATACATTATTAATCATCTTATAAAATATTTTATTAAATGTATTAATTAAAAATTATAAAATAATTAGTTCTAATAATTAATACATATTTTGTTAATTAAACTATTTAATTATTTTTAAAAATTATATTATATTTAGATCTTAAGATGTACGTAAATTATAATCATAATAATATTTAAAATATTTAATCAAAATAAATAAAAATAATATTCATAATATAATGATTTACGTAAATTATAATATTAATAATATATTCTTATTTACTATAATTTTATACCTTATAAAATAATAAATTATATTCTTAGTTCTTATTTTTTATCAAAACACCCACTAAAACTTATTTATCAAATCAACTTTTTAAATTTTCATCATTACACTTTTTCATTCAAACATCAATCCAAACTTTTTTATCAAACCGATTAGTTCTCGAGAATTAACTTTCTCTTAAAATTCTCATATCAAACACAACCTCGATGAAATCATCTCCAATACCAGCCCTATGCACATTTAATCAGGGCCCATTCTTGCTCCTAAAACTTCTTGTTTTGTGGATTGACAAGTTTCTTCACTGTTTTAAATCGTGAATACAACGGGAAAAAACTATTATTACTAATTAATTAGCCTTTTTTTTCTCTCGTCCTTGTTATGGATGATTCTTATCAAGTGTGCTTACTTTTTCTGTCAATAAACTAAAGAATAATTGAAACTAAAATCAGTAAAGATATATATGTCATTGTCACCTTTTGGGTTTTTTTCTGTGCCAAGAAGTTGAAAAGCATAACGAAAAGGAAAGAAGTTGCCATCCTTACACCAACAGCAACACACACGAAAAGGAAAGAAGTGCCACTATCCAATAATAATTAATTAACAAGTACAAAATAGAAAAGAAAGGAAGTATAATAAATTATTTTTTTTATATCATATGCTCATTAGAAGTGTCTTTTAATCTAACGTACAAGCAATTAATTTCTGATAAAATGTAATCGAGCAAAGTTCATATTTTTGGCATGTAGAATTGGAGATACAAAAAGGAAAAAAAGGAGAAAGATACCAATTATCCTCAATTATGTTAAAGAAGGAATAATTCAAACATACTCTAGACCTCTGCATACATAGAAGTGCTATTATCTATTATAATCTTTGTTTTATACCCTGACTAGCGGGCCTTTCACTAAGCAAAAAGTTAGAAGGGAAACAAAAAAAAGGAGTGAAGCAAAGAAGAAAAGGGAATAAATATTTAATAATATTTTTTATAGATAATTATGCCCCTTCATGTACATGTAATTGTATTTAAATTGAAATATATGATCATTAATTATTTCTCCTCTTTTTCGTCGAAAAAAAAGAAAGAAAAAATTCATTTCTTTTATTTTTTTTCTTTCAACTTAAATTCAATCAAATAAGAATCATTTGGCTTCTCTTTTTTACCATCCTTCGCCCTAAACAAACATGCCTAGTTGGTTACGGTTAGAATCTTTAGAACTAATACTTCGGATCCCACTGGCACTACCCAAAAATAATAAGATAATAAAAACAAAAAGGAAAACGGCAGCTCTTCAAATGCCATTACAGTTTCCTGTGACTAGATAAAGTACTTGCCATTGTGTATCATATCATTTGTCCCCTTCTCTGCAATCAACCAGCATTGATATTACTAATTATGCAGCAAAGAATAATAATGTGTATGGGTTATAGCCTTATAGGGAAGTACATATATTGCTAAAAGATGTGTTACATTATAATTATTTTTAAAGTTTTGCATTACAGTTGTGCAATATTTTATTCTTTGACTGAATTAATCATTTTTTAAAAAAATGGAATTAAAATTATTAGTCAAGTTGATTCCGAAATAAAATTTAAAATATAAAGCCAACGAGTTGTGCTAATAATTTTTTATTTTATACAATACATTTCTTTTGGGCTCCATTTTTGGTACCGGATCCAAGCAAAAGCGCTGCGCAGCATTTAGCCGCTGTACTCATCCGTCTGCTCTGTCCAGCTCTCCAAGTTGGCGCATTGCCACGGGCATGCAACTTGACGAATCCTAAGACAAAGAGACGAGAGCATAGACGTCTTCCGATGCCATGCATGCATTATAACAAACACATGGAAGGCACAGGCCCTCCAAGAACCAGTGGAAGCTGCTGCCTCCTCCAAGTACACAACAACATGGGACGGCTCCTCCCTACCTTATGACTAGTGCCTCCCCTCATCCCTCTTCTTTCCACGGAGGCCTAATAACTCAAAACGTTCTTGTTCCTATTCAACGTGCGTTTCCTTCGGCTTCATCTTTCGCCAAGAATCGAACTCAGGTTTCACTTTCCTGTGTAGTTTACTTCTGAGTAATTGAGTTTATTAGTGTCCTTAATTTAGTTTTAGTTACATTATTTTTGTTTAAAATTTAAATCTGCTGTGCTTGCCTCTCAAATACACACTCTATACGCTAACTATAAATACAGAGAGAGAGAGAGAGAGAGAGAGAGAGAGAGAGAGAGAGAGAGAGAGCATTGTTGTAGTAGTACTGGGGTCTGTGAGGTGGTGGATGTGCTGTCTGGCTGTCTATTTGTCTGGATGGCGTAAACTGAACAAGCAGCCAACACAAACAGCACAAAACCTCCTCCTCCGCCACCACCGTCGTCGTTGCTACCAGCGGCTTCCGGTGGAGGAGAGGAAGAGGAAAGTAACCGAGGAGACGGAAAAATCAAAATCTTGCCATTATCGACAAGTTGCACATATTTGGTATTACCTTGTCTACGAGGGAAAACATAGAGAGATAACGACATATTATTTAGGAAGTGAGAGGAAAGGGTATAAAGAAAGAAGGGAGAAGGGTGGCGGGAGATCGCCGGAAGCCGGCGTGGTCTTGATCGACCGCTGCAGCTGGTAGTGCGGGTTTTTAGGGATCTTCTCGTCTCCTCACCTCTCCAACCTTTTATTTTTCTTTTTGTTTCTCTTGCCCCAGTTGGAATCCGGGGGTGGAGTCAAGGTGTTGCGGAATGAGGGATGCAGCGTACTATTGTTCCAAGAAGACGGATGACATCTGCGATGGCGTCTGTGGCGAGGTAAATGACCGACGACATATCTTCCCTGCTACTGATTTCTTCTTGCATCTTTTTTTTTTCAGATCTGTTTCAGATTAATGAAAAAGTTAATTTTCTCAATCAAAGTTTTCTCTGTCGCGTTGTTGGTAAAAAAGTGCACTTTTGTGTTCTTCCTGACTGAATTTGGACAATGTCGATGTTAATTCTTAGTTAGTTTCGTGGATTTTCCTGAAATTGGGTTGACTTTTGCGAAATGAACAAAAAATCTTATCTTTATGGTGTCGTGGGGTCTTATTGCAGCAGGCTGCTTCCAGGGCGGGGCTGATGAGCATGTCTAGGCTGCGTTGTGTCCTCCGAGGATTCGACCTCAAGGCATTGCTGCTGCTCTTCGTTGCCCTCCCTTGTCTGGTGTTCTTTATCTACGCCCATGGTCAGAAGATCACCTACTTCCTCCGTCCCCTCTGGGAGTCTCCACCGAAACCCTTCAGAATAATCCCGCATTACTACCATCCCAATGTATCCATGGAACACCTCTGTAGGCTCCACCGCTGGGGCATCCGGGACACTCCCAGGCGCGTCTTTGATGCTGTCCTCTTCAATAATGAGCTCGACATTCTTGAGATCCGCTGGAATGAGTTGAGTCCCTATGTCTCCGAATTCGTCCTCCTCGAATCCAATTCCACCTTCACAGGATTGAAAAAGCCCCTTTACTTTGCTGGGAGCAGGGGTCGTTTCCGGTTTGCGGAGTCACGGTTGACGTATGGAACTGTAGGAGGTCGATTTGTGAAGGGTGAGAATCCTTTTGTGGAAGAGTCCTATCAGCGAGTGGCTTTGGATCAGCTCATCAGGATTGCTGGGATTGGGGACGATGATTTGCTGATCATGTCTGATGTGGACGAAATCCCAAGTGCCCACACCATCAATCTACTCAGATGGTGTGCGGACATCCCAGAGAAGCTTCACCTGCAGCTGAGGAACTACCTATATTCCTTTGAGTTCTATCTGGATGATGAGAGCTGGAGGGCCTCCGTGCACAGGTACCAAACTGGGAAGACCAGATATGCTCACTTTCGTCAAACTGATGATTTATTGGCTGATTCAGGGTGGCACTGCAGCTTCTGTTTCCGTTACATCAGTGAATTTATATTTAAAATGAAAGCATACAGCCATGTTGATCGTGTGAGATTCTCATACTATTTGAATCCAGCACGGATTCAGGATGTAATCTGCCGAGGAGCAGACCTTTTTGACATGCTGCCAGAAGAGCACACGTTCAAAGAAATCATTGCTAAGATGGGGCCAATTCCTCATTCATATTCTGCAGTCCATCTTCCAGGTTTCTTGCTTCAGAAAGTTGATCAATACAGATACCTCCTACCAGGAAATTGCAAGAGAGAGCGTGGCTAATTTTGCCACTGGCAAAGTGGAAAACTGCTGCTAATGCTATAGAGGTGTTATTGCGAAAGCTAACCACTAGCATATTACATGTGATGTGATGTCCCTTCTCACAGGGCACTCATGGATGAACTTGTCTTTTATGTGATATAGTAAGACACAAAGCTGAATGGTACCAAGCCATGGTTGCCTAAGGCTCATTTATTTGCCAAAGGAGCTGACTTCATTGTACTTATCATAGGAGGCTGTTGATCTCTCCTTCCAGCTTCGGTATGCCATTATACTGGTTGTAGAATGAAAGAGCGACATTTTGAAAAGAAAATATGGAATACTTTTTCCTTCTTTCAAACTGAGTTATTCATGTACTATTCTTCAATCTTCATCTCTCCTAATGAACTTCGTTGCTGTAACATCTCAATCATTTGATTTCTCCATTCAAATTTTTTCTTCCATCCATCAACTACTTGCTCATTAAAATTCTACAGTTTTACTTTGGAAAGCATTGGATACTTCACAGTGATATCAGGTAATTTTGTCAGATGATCTCGTCCACCGAATGGGGCATCTTAGATGCTGGTCTCTATTTAAAACTATATCTATTTATTTCATGTGTTCTATCATGAAGTCGTGGTTGCTGTATCACAGTCCTTTACATTTCATCTTTAACGCTGGATTTTCATCTATTTCTTTTTTCAAGAATGTATCAAGTGGCAAACTTCTTTGTTAATGTTCACTATTTTTTGCCAGAGACGATACGTGATTGGAGTAAAGAAGTGATGAAAATTGTCTTTGATTGATCTTATCTTCAGACACCATTCAGGCATTCATACTTCATTGCAACTTTGAGCTGACTATTGTCAGCAGAAGTCTATTCGGAACATGTTCTTTTTCTTGAATTACTGCTGCTGTTCTGGTTGTTTTCAGTTCATTGATATATTACAGCTAGTATGGGTATATTGTTGCTTCCCCAAAGGGTTGGCTGATGGTGCTGTACTCGGTCAACTTGTCATGATAACAGTTGAAGCGTATCTTTCAACTTACTGCTATGCTTATTTAAAGTCCGGCAGGATCTGACCTGGTGCTGGAAGCAATTTTTCTTGCTCTTGATAATCTAGGTACATTGATGCCAACAGTCTTTTCCTTTCCTATTATGATGTTCTATGCATTGTGTTGGGGATAAAAGGTATGCAAATTGATTCCAAGATCACATGCTTTACGTAGAAGTATCATATTCCATCTTTGAGAAAATTAGCTTCTCTGCATGTGGAAATTCTGACCAGGCGAACTTATTCAGCGGTAAGTTAATTCATTATTTATGATGTCATGTGGCCCTGATCAAAATTTCTAAGGTTTGCATTTTATTGTTTTGAACTTTTATTTGATCGACGAAAGTAAATGCAAATGAATACTTGTAGCAAACTTTGGCTTTTCCTCTGATATGTCTAAGAGGCTTATTTCTTCTTTTTACTTTCTTATAACAATTATTACTCTTCAGTCGTATCATCAATTTGGTATCCATGTAATGTTAAATCCTGATGAAATTGGGTATTATGCAAATTGTTTTTTTATTACAGCAGTAAGGGCTATGTTGGGTACTAGCTAAAACGTTTTAACATAAATTTTCATGGATAAATCATGTTATGGAGAAAGTTAATTTGGAATTTTGATGCATGTTTCACTTAGATTATGCTACAAACTGTGTCTATTATCTTTTCTAGTCATTCATAAAATTGTAATTTTATTTTCTGAATTTTCGGTGTTACAATGTATTATTTGAAATACACGGCTCATATAATTCATGAACATTCACTATTATTATTTATTTATTTATTTTTTAGTGGCAGTTGTGGTTTATTTTGTTAATTATATCTAGGCATTTGCCTGAAAGATGCCATGAATAGGAGGAAAACCTATTTAGTTCGGTATTGTCAAGAAATGTGTGGATTTCTGGATGAATGCATGCAGAGGTTCACATAGTCTTAATTATCTTTGCCTTTTGTCACAAAGATCGCCATTTTAAGCAGAACCTATTTTAGTTAGGTGTTGTTCACAAAGGAGAGAATCTCTGCATTAGTACCTACAAAGTTCACATAAACCTGTCTTTGGATACACTTGTTGATTGAACATGGTTGGCACAAAGCTCATGTTGCAGCCATCTTCTGGGATACAACATAAAAGGGCAACGTAGTTTAGCATTTTTTATGACAAATTTATATTTGAGAATGAATTGCTAATATGACTGATTTGCATGAAATTCTTTGGCATTTGAACGTAAGTTATTATCATTTTTATGTGAGAATTTGAACCCACATTTGCGCTGTTGATTGGTAAAATTAAATGCATAAAGTGTGACTTGTTCTGTGGTTCTGTTGAAAGATCTTCTGTGCATAATATATGATTTCTTGAGATGGGCTTGCACATGGTAAAGGCTCTAAATATAGTCTTTGGCAAAAAAGAAGTTATAGCTTTCAAACTTCGAACCTTTACTGAGATTGGAATTTCATGCTTCCATTGGTTCTGAAGTTTCAGGTCTAATGATACGAAAGACTTACTTTCCAAGTCTTGCACTAGGAAGCCTCCGACATAGTAAGTTATCAATTGATCACAAATTACTCTGAGGTGATCTGGTCGCCAACATATAAAGATTATCTTCCCAAGTCTTGAGAGTTGAGAAAGTATCTATGTTCTTGCTTCCTTTTTTAACTGTTTTCTTTCGGATGATAAGGCAGGAAAAAAGAACTGCCTAGCCAAGCGATGCTATTTGGTTATCACTTATCATTGAGAAAAAAAATAGAGGGGAAAAAGGCACGGATTCCCACTGTCTTCTCTGATGTATGTTTTATCTGCTGCAATGTGTTTTAGTTTTGGGTGTTCCTGGTGGTGGACAGACGCAAATCGACTCTAATCAATAATCATAGATAAGTGAAGCCAGCGTTTCTTTTCTTTTTTAATGCTCTGGTTGCAAATAATTTGCATCAGCACTAAAATTATATATGCTTTGATACTTTTGCAGCTTGTCCAATGTGTGTTCTAATTTGATATTGGATCTTGGAGTCGACTCAGACTATGAAGGAGGGGCGCACAATAATACTTTTGAGAAGAAAAGGTATCCATGGCCTGGTCCACGCAGTTTGATAAAACTTAGTTGGTACGTGCGTGTGTATTTTTACTTATAGGACCTACACTCGGCATATGCTTTTGAGTTTGGGCACTAAACGTGTCTGGATTTCACATGGGATGTCCGCGGCCATGACATGGTGGACCACATGGGGCATGGATGGAGTGACAAGGAAAGAGAGTTTGGTTATAGTGTTATACTATTAATACCTGCTCAAGACCCCGCCTCCTCTGCACACAAATATGCAATGAATCCACTAAATTGATATAGTTAGTTGATTAGGGTGACTATATTACAGGATTGATGAATATTAATAATCTCAATTTTAATTTCTGGAGACAATCAGTTTGGTCAGAAAAATGCTGTTATGCTTTTTATCCGATTTGGATCTATTTTTTTTTATCAACATGACTATACTTGGAATGGGTACTCAAAGAGCATCAATCAATTTTTTATGATTGCTGATTGCAATTCCAAAAGATCCCGAGCATTTGTATCTATCTTTGAGGGCAGATCCAAGCTGTTCTTATTCTTTCATTCTTCGTCGAAGTCTCTTGGCCTTCATGGAAGACGATCTCAACAACTAATTCATGGGCTTTATATTTCATTGGCTTATGTTAGTGTGGTGTGGCCATTGTGTGGTAGGTACTGTGTAGGCCGCCATCCCTGATCTTTGTTCATGGAGATGTATGCTCGCGACACAAAATCCAAATTAAGATCCCTCCAGCTTGAGAAACTTAAAGGGGGCACAAATGATGTCAAAATTTGAGCTCCGCTGTGCTTCGCTGGTTGTGATCTCTTGGAAATGGAGAAGACGAAGTAGAAAGAGAAAACCAAGAGGAAATCCCGAGGTCGGAAAGGAAGAAGATTACTTTCTATTCAATTGGAGAAACATTACTACATCAAGCTTAACCGTTGGACACCTATTTATATTAATCAGCGACCGACATACAAAGTTTAAAATGGCACTAGAACTAACGTAACAACATTGCTACATAAAAAGTAACCAATTGTGAATTGAAGTTGAAGATGTTGACGATTGGACATTTCAACACGTCCCCTCAAGTCATTGGCGTGAAGGAACTGAATGGCAGCGACTTGAACTCATTATCTGCGGCAGAAGAAAGGATCCGTCTGTCGAGTATGAGGAGCAAATATTGAAAAAACATTTCGTCAAACACTTGGGTTGTGATGATTCTGATTGCAGCAGCCGTCTAATAATTCAAATACTATGCAGCGACAGTACAATTACAATAAAGGAACATCACACGGTTTGCCAGAGATGCATGCCAACACACGGAAATAGAACTGAAACGCGATCCATGTGTCGAACACTTCATCCTGCAAAGGAAAAAATGCGCCACAATTCGTTTGGACTTGAAACAAAGTAAGTAGCTTTTTGTGAAGAGAGCATAAACTCAAGACCCGGCTGAGCACATGACATGAGGTAACATAAAAGACAGAGAGACAAAGGAGAATAGATCGGATGAATGGACGAAAATGCGGAACGTGATAGTTAGGCACAAGCAGAGCCGATGATTGCCGAGGAAGAAGATCAAACCAACAAAGATGATCAGAGTCCACGAGCTAGAAATAAGAAGCGTGATTTGAGGTGGACACTGCAAGTTACGGAGAAGACAAAAAATGAAGGCGAGAACCAGAGAAGAACAAGATCCGAACATTGACAACAACGCCGATACAAGAAAGCGTTAGAAGACGATGGGAGAAAAATAATATTCTATTCAAATGTAAAAGTTACTACCCCATATTACACGACATCACTAACACCTACTTTTATACTAATCCATAACCGATACAAGAAAAGTAAAAGTGCTACAAAGTTTATAACTCTTTGTAGGTATCTGTTCGATGATGTGATTTGAGATCATGCCCCCTCAAGTTGATGACGGGAAGAAGTTGAACGGTAGCAACTTGAAGAACTAGAACATCGGCGGAAGAACAACTCATGTACACTACATAAAGGGAGAGCCTTTTGTCGAACATCTGTAAGCCACATCACTGATTCGTACAGTTGCAAATAAGGATTGTGCGGCAGCTAGGAATGAAGACGTTGTGATGACCAATAATGTCCCCTTAAGTGACAATCGGAGGAAGCCAGAGACACGCCAACTTAAGCTAGGAACTCTGCTGCTTTGTTGCTTGAACTCGTCGATGCTTCGAACTAGTGAGATAATTCATCGAACACTTAGAAGCCATGCATGAAATCAGAAATGCACAAGAACCAGAAAGGAAACACAAAGAGAAGATACAATCGGAGAATCAAGAAAATGGTGAAAACAAAAAGATGTGTGAGAGAAGAAGCACTTAACCAAGGAAAATGTATTCAAACTTCAAAGTACTAAGAAGAATTATAGAGGATTAAGAAAGGGAAACTAGTGGATAGACTTTGACACGAAGAGATCGGAGGCAACACATCTCTTGACCTCATCAACCCAAGAAACATCGAGAAGGCCGGAAGAAAACATCGACGAATCGGGAAATTTTTTCAACTCAAGGATGCCAGAAAAACATCGATGAACCAAGGACAACCGATTTTTTCAACTCAACAACGCCAGAGAAATGCCGTAATGGCAACACGAACGGAAGGCTCCAACCCCTCCGACGATAACGTCGGGAAATCAACTAGTGATCTCCACCGAGAAATGGAGACGGAGCTCCCAATCCGACGAGACAACTCGTTCGGCGAAAGAAATAGAGGAAATCAGTGATCAAGGAACTAATGAAAATGAGGCAAAATAATAGAGAGAAAAGAGAAACTGGAAGCTCAAATCGATGGAGAAGAAAACTGAGGAAGAGGACGAGGTGAACAACGGAAACGAAGAACATGACGCAATCAACAAAAAAGAATAGATTGGATCGGAGACTCAATCGCATGAAGAGGATGAAGACGAACAAAGAACAAAGGAAATTATTAGAAACGAAGAAGAAAGTCGCCAATAATTTGGAGGGCTACGAAGCATGATCTTGATGTCGACAGAGAACATACGAGCTCGGTGACGATCTACATCATCGGCCACGCTGCCTGGGCTCAAAGGTGCCATGAGCTTGAAGATGACTGGCTACTAGCAGTAGGGGATCGGCTAGGAACGAAGAACTCGGTGTCGTCGGTGATCAGATCTAGTAGATCGGCGACGAGGTCGATCAGATCCATGATCCATGATATCTCCAGGGCTTTTAGGCGCCATTGTAGCTCGGACATAGGAGATCGACGAAACTTTCGACGGTTGACGATGGCGATACAGATGCAGCAAGTAGGAGGGAGCTCATGAGGATCAACAGTGCCTGAGCTCTGATACCATGTCAAGATTTGAGCTCCGATGTGCTTCGCTGATTGTGGTCTGTCGAAAATGGAGAAGACAAAGTAGAAAGAGAACCAAGAGGAAATACAGAGTTCACGAAAGGAAGAAGAAACTACTTTTTATTCAATTGAAAGAAACATTACTACATCAAGCTTAACCATTGGACACCTATTTATACTAATCAACGACCGATGTACAAAGTTTAAAACGACACTAGAACTAACGTAACAACACTGCTACATAAAAGAGTAACCCGATAATTTGTTCTCGGCAAACTCTGCAACCGTGAATTGAAGCTGAAGATGCTGACGATTGGACATTTCAACAAATGGTTTTCACTTTTGAATAAAAAAGTTGAGAAATACATCTCGAACTTGTTGCTGGTGTTGCTGATTGTGAACAGTATCTAACGTTTCTCCTAGTACAATCTCATAATGGAAAACATGAGAAAAGAAAAATAAAATGTGTCATGCCGCTAGTCAATAATGGTACCAAAGGATTTGCCACTACTGAGTTCATGCATAATTCAGTTTTAATCATAAGATGTTTCATTCCCATTTTTCTTAGAAGTCGTGCTTGAAAGAGAGGGTTAACATTTTGATTATAGAGATCATATTGTTTCTAACGATTTGACCTTTTGAAACTTGTGTGAACAAGTTCTAACTTTCTTTATAATCAAATATATTAACATATGTGGATGATATAATATAATCCAAATTTTTTTATAAAAAAAACTCAAAAATTAAGAATGGAATTAGACCTTAGGGTAGCTTCTTAATGAATTCAAATGAGCACGCTCATATTTTTGACAACACTTAACGTTAAAATTAGCATTTAACGGTTCAATCGTAATTTTTTTTCAAAAGAATTTAATGTGTCTGGATGAAAATATTAGAAAGTTTTATTAGCGTCTAACATTTAGGGGGCGTTTACTACATCATCTTATCACATTATCTAGTAATGTGCATTGCCTATCTGAAAGATGATCACCAATTAAATTATCAACAATATGCATTACCTTGTTTACTATGTACAAATAAACTTTTCAACAATTTAGATGATATTACACAACTTTTACTAAAATACCCTTTATCACTAATATTAAGTTAAATATTATATAATCCAACTAAAAACTCAAATAAAATTAATAAATTAAATAAATATATTTATAAATATTTAAATCTTTTTTAAATGAAAATAATGGTAATGTATATAATATTTAAAATAATAATATGAAATTCATGTTAATAACAATAATAAAATGAATTTTAGATAAATTAATACTATTAATTATGATGATAATAATATTATTTATTATTGTTATATGAATTTTTATATTATTTTTATGTTTTATTTGTCTAAGATTGGAAAGGGCATGAATGGAAAGAAAATAAAAATAGATTACCATTTGAGTGGCAATCTGGATGAACATCTCCTTCCTAATCAATGTGAATTATCACTTCATAGACAATCTGCATTGCTAGACAATATACATTACTTGCAAATTAAAATAAAGTAAACAAGGTAATGTGGTGGGCCCAGATAATTTAACTTTAGATTACCAGTAATTTAGAAAGATTACTTCTAAGAAACCACCCCATTAGGGTTTAGAAGTTTTTTTTCTGATTTTGCTCTTATTCGAATGTATTATCTTTTTCAACTTATCTTATTATATTCTCATTGTTATTTTATCATTATTCAACTATATTTCTTTTTATATTCATGCTTACTTAATTACAAATTATTTATTTGTTTAAAATGAATAAAAAATAATTTAACAATTAATATATTCATATCATGTATGCACTATATAAAATGTATTGTCAATATAATTATATATACATATATATTAATAAAATCTTAGTTATTAAATTTTATTTGATTTGATTGAGATATAATAATGTATGTATTGTATTATAATAAATTTATATAGTGCTTGAATTGAATATTTATTTTACTTCTAATTATGTTATTTTATATTTATTCGCTAATTCTATCGCTAAACTATCAAACACTTAGTCATTAATATACTAAATAAAATTTTAATCACTAATGGTCATCCTCTATCCTTTAATTAAACCTAAGTCATCACATTGCTATTCACTTATCAAATGTTGACAATGCCACACAACTACACAAGGTCTTAAAAAAATCTTTGGGCCTGATTTATAAGTCCTATCACCGGTTCACGAGTCATTATCTTTTATTATGTTTGGTCCAGACACATTGATGTCCAAGGCTAGCGTCAAACTCAGTGAGTTAACAAATATAAAGATCAAGAGTTCGTGGAATTGAAGAAATTAGAGAAATATATTGTGAATGCTTAAAATGAGTGTCAAATTTTGTATAATAATAGAAAAATATAAATACGAATCAAGCCATTAAAAACTAATTACCAATTTATAATATTTAATAGAACAAAAATATTTTAACATTGTTATATAATACAATTTGAGGTTAAAATGACCATAGATGAATATGATAACTTGATTTTTTTTTTACCTTTTCATGATCAACCAAAAGAGTAATTAGACCCTTATTTTTATATATAATGAAATTATTGAGAGCATTTTCACTATTAATTTTATTTTATTGTTGATCTAAGTTGATATAGTTCTCAAATTTTTTTATAGTTATCTGCAAAATATTATTGTATATGTATTTACTATCTAGTTGACCAGCTATAAAAATAACAAATTGAAAGCTAAGCATGGAAGCGTCTTAAAAGTTCTGTAGAATGTATAATGAAAAAAGTTTAAATTTTTTAACAAATTTTAAAAAAATATATTGTATTTCATAAAAAAAGAAAATAAAATGCGGAACTAATACAGATAAAATATAACACCCATTGGAAGATATATAAATAATTGAATACAAAAAACAAAGGGAAAAATATATAATGTCAAATAACCAATAATATCTACCACGTGAATAAAGTGAATTTTAATTGAAGAAAAAATTAGGGCACAAATTTTATGCACAAATAAGTGATATCAATGTTTTTAACCAATTATTAATACACTATAATTAAAAACTGTATATAAAAAAGTAATACGTTTAATAAGTTAGATAGCAAGTTTAGAAAAATCAAGAAGAAGAAAAATGCTGAAGAGAAAAAAATGATATTTGATATAATGTTTTTTTACTGTTGATCGACCAGAACATATAGGATTTCAGTCATATATCATTTAACAGTTCAAATTTATTGATTGTAAAATATTAGCTGCATGTTACTTAAATATAACATTATTATTATTGTTGTCGTCGTCCTCTATCAGTCTACCTTCGTTGGTAAGAGCAAAATGAAAAATTCAAATAAAATAATTAAATTTATTTCATTATCTTTTATCATTGATGTAAAGTTAGTAATATTTTTATATAAATTGATATTCTTGTATTTGTGGAAATTCTGTATGAAATTCGAAGACTTGTTTTGGACAACAACAACAATAACAACAACAACAACAAAGCCTTATCCCACTAGGTGGGGTCGGCTACATGGATCATACGACGCCATTCCGCTCTATTAGTAACTAAACCTTTCGGTATATTATTCAACTTGTTTTGGACAAAAATAAAAAAATCTGATCCACCCCCCAAGAACAAACAATTTAGGGTCGAGCACAAGGCAATTTTGGAGAAGAGGCCTCGGCCCAATAGATGCAGACCCAAAGCTAGAGTCTCCGACCTCGCTGTTTCATCTCGTTTCGTGTATTTATTTTATTTATTTACTTTCGGTATTATTCCGTTCAGGAGATATTTCTCTACAAATATTTTTTTATAAATTATAAAATAATATTATATTAAATTATCTGAGTCGATCATATTATCTTGTTCGCTTTTAACATATAATATGTAATCTGAATTGTTCCAAACATTCCATATTACTATGAATTGACAATGTATATTACCTATGGTAATTGTTATAATTAAAAGTATTACTTGAGTTACAAATTTTCTAATTTCACTTTTTCACATTCATCATTTGAAATTTTATTTAAATAAATTATAAAATAATTAAGTAAATTATGAAACTAATTAAAGGAACTAAAAAAATCAAATAAATGTTAGTTAATTATTCTAAATATATTATTAGCATAATATAAAAATATATTAATTATTTTCTAACTTTTTAATTTGATGTATAAACATATGTGTTTGTGATTTAAGTTTACGAAATTTAAAACAAATTATCTGTATTTAAATATAATTACTTTGATTGGGAGTACATTAGTAAAAATTATATATTAACTCAAAAGTATTTGATTTATTGTAAATAACTAATATAAATTGTTATGCAGGTTGGATGCATAATGTCTAGAATTTTAATCCTCAACAAATTGGCATGGCGAAATTGTTCGCCCCACTTAGGGTTGAGCACGGACCCGGACCGCACCGACCCAGGCAACCGCGAAAAATGCCCGGTCCGGGTCCAGTAACCTGAAGACCCGACAGGTTTCGGGCCGGGACCGGGTTCAATGCTCAGAAACTCGACCCGGGTAATATATCTATTTTATAAGTTTTAACCCGTTAACGCCGACTGCCGACCCGTGACCCACTAACCCGTGAAAATTGAAGTCCAAATATCCAATACTCGGAGCGAGTCGACGCCCCTTACCCTAAATCCCTAGATCGTTGTCGCCGCCGCTAGAGTCGATCGCCGCTGCTTGAGTCGATCGCCGCTGCTAGAGTCGACATCGGCCGCCGCTACTAGAGTCGACACAGGACACGCTGCTGGCGGATTATTGCTGTTGCCGACAGCCCATCGCCGGTGTGTTGCCGCTGCAAGGTTATCCTCTTCTATCTCACTTTTCCTCTCTTACCTTTTCTGATTCTCTTTCTCTTCTTCTCCCTCTCTTCCTCTCTCTATGACTCCGTGAGCAAGCTTCTCTACCTCTATGGCGTCGGACTACTTGTCGAACAACGGCTCAAACCCCTCCTGGACAGCCTTGCGGGCTCTCTTGACTTTTTCTCTTTGAGGTGCGCTACTTGTTTATTTCTTAAAAAATGATGCTGGTGTCTTCAAAGTAAAAATTCTAGTCCAAACTCAGTCCAATTCCCAATTTGCTGGGTCAGACCCGGACCCGGTACTAGCCGGGTCCGGGACCGGTACCGGGTCCAAAGTTTCCCGACCCCAGTAGAAATTGGGTTGGGACTAGGTCCGTCCAAACTCGGACCTGGTCCTGGTTCTACTCAGCCCTAGCCTCGCTGGGAGTCTCTATTTCTTATTTTATATTGGAGTCCCTATATAATTTTATGATGGTCGAGTTATTTTTATTCTTGTAATCATTAATATTTTATAATAAAAATTTGTCATTAAAAGAGCATAGTTCGATTTATTATAAATATCGTATTTTTTTATGTGTGTGATTTTCTCTGTATCTCTTTTTGTAACAAATAAAGTAATATACCTTATTGATAATTTAATATCATATTCATTTAGTCAAATCTTACTATTGAATTTAATTTCGATTGAATTATTGGATAATCAATTCAACCCAATTGGTTATTTATTGTTTTCCTCCTTTCCGTTTTTTTATTTCTCCCTTGGCAGCCACAGTAACAACATTATTCCACCTGGACAAATCAGTCTATTACTTCGAATTAAATTATTCAATTTGATTTTTATTCAGTTAGATAAGTAGAACAATATTATATGAGATAATTTTTGTCTCTTTAATATTTGTTTAATATTTTTACTTAATTTATATTTAAATAATTTTTATATGCATCCATGTGCTATAAATGTCCAAAGAAGGAATTTCGGAGGCCGCACGACCCGCTCGCCCAAAAGTTGTGCCAGCACGGACACGGTCCCACATGAGAAAACGGGCATGTCGTATCATTCCGTGTCGGACCAATCATCCGCACTGTGGGCACGACATGGCCCGGGCACGATGAACACGAACTCGACACGGCAAGTTTTGGCATGGGTTATTTTTTTTTGCACGGCAACACCGACCATGCATGGCGCACAATACATGGCATGCACAAAGATCAACGGCCTACGTTATTTCGATTGAACAACATGTACATGAGTGAGTTTATGGACGCGCCGTTGAAGGAGGACAACGCGAGTTGTGTTAAAAGGAACATGGATCATGTCGATTTTTTTATTACTCTCCGCCGTCTATAAAACGCGGCCCAACCCCTCCCCCTTCTTCACACTTCTTCCCTTCCCCACTTGGTCACATCCCTCACTTTCTCTTTCAATTAGGAGTGGCATCCAACCTTGTGCGAGGCGGGGGACACTCCTCCCTCCCCCAACCCCACCGACTGGCCCCGCCCTCGACCTCGAATCATCGGTCTAGAGGGAATTTTATCCCCCCCATTCCCCGCGGAGCCTCGAACCCCGCGGGAACCGAATCCCCAATTTTTTTATTGAAAAGTGTAAAAAGTAGAAAATATTTAATATTTATATAATATGTCCAATATTCATACAATAATTATAATATATCTAATTAAACATTAATATCAATATTAGCAATTTATGCCATATTATAAATATATCATCAATATGGGCAATTTAATAAAATTACCATAACATAAAGTCACAAATAAAATAATTAGGATGTTAAAACCATTAGAATCATCCTCTCATTTTATTTATGCACAAAAATAAGATATTTAGGATGTTAAAAATAATAATTATCTTATTAAATAAAAAATAGGAAAATAATTGTGTGGCACCATATTCCCCAAAACTTTCCTCCTCTGTCGGTTACTCTTCCCCCATCACAATGACGACATCACGATCTCTGACGCCTCCAAGCATTTGTCCTCTTCCTTGTCCTCCGCACCAGGTCCTCCTCCCCTAGTTCTGCAACCTCTTCCGACGGTTGCGGGACCTCCTCCTCCTCCAATCCTCCTCCAACGAGCACCAAGTCTTCCGTGACCTCCTCTTCCTCCCGTCCTCCGGTAAGGACTAGGTCTTCCTCTGAGCTCCGCAGCCTTTTCCGTCATCCGCGTGACCTCCTCCTCCTCTTGTCCCCCTCTGGCGAACTACGACTTCTTGCTCCTCCCCGCGCCGTCGTTGTGGTCTGACGAGAGTTCTCCACCATCAGATCGGTTGATTGGGGCCCTCTTCATCGCCTCTACCATGCCTGATTCCTCCTCTGTCACCGCCCTCCGTGCCTACGCCTTTGACGTCGTCGTCCGCATCGGCAAAGGCTGCGCAGGGCAACGAATGTAGTCGTGCTGGACGTGTAAGGGGTGGGCGCCGTCGATGATGCTCTTCAGCATATCGGAGGCACCCCTGATGACGCCGCCGGTGACGGGCTAAACGATGGGGTTGTTGGGCCAGCATCAAAGCCTCTGCATCGGGTTCAGGGAGAAAGGTTGTGCTATGACCGTTCGAACTTGAAGGAGGGGTTCTTCCCGACGGCTGAGAGATGCGAGATCGTGAGTGAGAAAGATTGAGAAAAAAATTAGGGTTTTTATCTTATATATATATATATATATATGGAATGGAGGGTTGAGATGTAGAATTTTTTATCCGATGGTTGATAATTATAATGATTTATTAATAAATAATAAGGAGCGAGGATTCGGGCCCCGACGGGACTAGGACAATTTATCCTGCCCCGATCCTCGAAAGAGGGTGAGGGGGCACTTTGCCTCCATCCCTGACCTGGGAGGAGGGATTTCCCGAAGTCGAGGCTCCGATTGGCTTTATAGGAGGCAGAGAATATTAACATCTATCCCTACTCTCTTCCTACTCTCAATCTTCTCTCCTTTCACGTTCTCTCTTTTGATCTCATCTCCTTTCATTAAATAATTAAGGCAGCATACTCTCAATAGTCGTTCTTAGACCTATTTTGAGTAATGTTATCTTTTCACTTGAAATTGATTTAAATAACGGTTGTTGTGAGTATGTTATCGTGATTAATGAGAGTTTGCAAATTTTAATTTCTACGGATCGAAGCAAAGCGGGAAAGTTCAAATTAAAAATAAAAAAGAAAGAAAGAAATGAGTCGTCCGAATCAGCACGATCCCACCTGGTCCGATGCGGACCACGCCCGGGTGAAAAATGGACTGTGTGGCTGACACATTTTGAAAATTTTTAATTTGACATGTACTTTATTTTATGTATATATATATATATTTTAAAAAATAGAACTCTTTTTTAAAAAAACTATCATTTTTTTTGGATAATTCCAAGAACAAACAAAATTTTCATGAATCAATTGAAAATTTTCGAATGGGATCTGTTCCGTTAATTCAATTGTCCGAATCGACCCGAACACACAAAATTGGGGAGCCGGCGAGCACCGAGCGGTTTCGGACGAAAGCCGCTGCCTCACTCGAGTCCCATCGCTCCGAGGTCGTCCGCCGATGCTCCTCCTCCCGGAACTCTCCACCGTATCCGACCTCGCCAACGCATTTGCCGCCTTTTGGGTCGACCCGGGCATGTTCAGGGCGATAGCATTGTCAGGTGAATGTTACGCTGTGCTTCTTGGCATTTACAAAGAGATCATATAGTTTTTTTTAGAATCAATGTTTGAGCGTTTTGCGCATTTTAACATGGATGGAGTAGTAGAGACGCAGAATGGTTCTTTTTACTGCCTTGCCATGTCCATGGTTTGTGGACCAAATACGAATTGATAATTACTTGAGAAGTGCCCCCTTTGCGACTGCGAGGACGATTACAAGTCATGAGCGATTAGAATTCTTAATTGATAATCTGGAACTTGTATATGCCAAATTTGAACCTTTCCCTGTTATTATGATCCTTGCAATCTACATTTCTTCTGTATATTCCCCGTTTCAGGCAGCGAGTAGCATATGCCAAAATTTCTTAAATCTGTTTCATTGAATGCACTTTTAGCAGTTCTTTTAGAAGGGGGTTTAAGCTGGCTTTGGAAGTTTCGTGTAGGATATAGCACTAGCATGTGGGTGAAGATCATGCTATGCAACTAATAATTTCGACGTCCTTGGTAGAAAACTGGAACTAGCATGACTTCTGTGATCATAAATCACATTCGTCTATCTCACCAAGTTTGACATAACACATTTCTATTGGGATATTCATCTTTTCAATCCCATGTGAAAAAAGGAGGTTTCAGAAACGAAGCATCTTCTTTGTTTGTCCGCTGTGCCTAATTACCTTCAAGAGTGTTTGTTCGTAGAGGGCATGTTCTGTCCAAGCAGACAATAACCACAAGTAGGGATTCTCAAAAGGATTTGACTCCTGACAGAAACAAGATCAGCGAAGTTGAGGAAGATGAAACTAACATGCAAGCCCCGGGAGACGAGGTTTGAAGCTTGAAGAGAGAAAGAGGAGACTCAGATATGCATATCGAGGCAGAGGCCTTGTCTCTTTTTGTGCAGACATTTTGTCAGCCATCCATTTTATTGATAAGAAAATCTTTATACAATTAGAATGTAGATGCATATATCACTACAAGGCAGGTCACTGATAATTTCCCCATTCTTTAATCAATTCATTTGTCATCCCCACTATATTTTTTTGTATAAATTCTCTTATTTCGAAATATATGTGCATTTTTCTGTCTCCATATGGCCCATTGTACAGTAATTCTAGCTAACTTTGAGCCCTCAAGTTTCTTCAAAGTATAATGTAACTTATTTCTCTAATGAACCTGACCAACTGAATCTGGGGAATTGAATTTTGTCTTCCATGATTTTCTATATTGATGTATTATGCTAAATACTCGATTGCCAGGCATCTCTGGCCCCTTTGAGTCACCCTTTTACCCTTGAAATAAAGGCCCAGGCACCATATGTTAATTGCTGAAATTCGAAGGTAGGTTGTCAACTATATTGATCACAGAATCTTGAATGAAGACTAAAGATTTAGACTCTTGACCTTCTGTCTTGTACCATCTTCAAAATTTTGGATTATTCAATCCATCTAGAAGCTCAAGCTAATATTAATCAAAGGCTCAAAGACTTTTGTTTAAATTAACTTTTATGTGACTCATACTCCACAGTGTTCTGAGTTGTTGCAGCTACTACTAATCTATTTCTTCCCCTGTACATGATTCTTTGGTATCTAATTTTTGGTGATACTTTCTGCTCCTTTGACTAAGGAAGAAGAAAGAAAAGCAAACATAACATATTTATGCTAATAACAAATTAGGATGTTGCATAAACTGGCAGACATCCTTTTCCTCAAAAAAATTAAATAGATAAAGAACCAAGAAAAGCTGACCATTCCTGAAAGAAATTGAATAAAATTATCAATTCGAGGAAAACGAAAATGACTCATGAAATGAGCAGCTTGAGACCTTGAGAATACACACACACACACTCTTGTAACACAAAGGTTTATTTTGATGTCAATAGGCTTGGAAAATCAATGAGTGGTAAATTTGGTAATCGGATTTTAGCTTTTCTAGGACAGAGAGTAATAGATTATTTCATTTTCTCTCATTTTGTGTGTTCTAGATTATGGTCTCGGTTATCCTTAAGTTGTTTGAATAATTCAAACATGCATCTTTTCTCTGATATCTATTTTTTGTTCACATAAAAAAGGGTAAAAGAGTTTGACAATTTACCGTTCATGTCATGATATGTTTGATGAGGTTCAAAATGGGTCTTAAGGAGCTTTCTAACTTGTTTATTTCTTGCTGTGTAGTTCTCTGTGGGCAATGTAGTTCATGGTGGAATCACATGCCTGAATAATTATTTGCTAGCTTGAGACAAGAAACTGATAATTCATGTAGGTTAGTAAAAGGGCAAGAAGTGTATAAGCTATTCTTACCCTCTTTGTTAAAATTTGCTTTGTTGTATAATTGGTTGATTTGCAGTCCTTTAGCTTTATCAGACTTGATTTATATGCAATTCTATCAAATGACATCTCTGTTCTTGGTCCGATATCTGACTTGTTCTCTAGGGAGCCAGTTCACATGGAAGAGTTCGACTATTGGTTGTTGAGAGTTGAAGTCGACACTTTTTCTCATTCCTCCTGCTGTAAAACACTTTTATTGAATTAGTTTATTAGGACATGTAATTGTCTGCATGTACAGTTCAAAATCTGCAGGACAGGTCCTTATCATTCTGTGCCTGCAAGTCGTTTCTAATTGGATTCTGATTCATTTCTATGCATCTCCTACACAAGGACTTCTGTTTTGCCACTTTTTTCTCTGTTCAAATGTATAGTCGCATATTTCATGTTGCAGACATGGCAACAATTTTCTGTTTCGAAATTTCTTCTAAGCCTCATCTTACTAGTGGCAATAAAAAGTTTGAACTTTTTCTTAATTTTCATGTTTTTGTATTGAGTAGGTATACTTGGTAGGCTTCTGTCTGATGTGATTGCTTATATTCATTCCAATGGAGAGACCAAAATAAATGGAAACTAATTGCAGTGAGTACCAGGCCTAAACGACCTGCTCTCACTCTATCAAGTATCATCCCATTTTGAATGATCCAGTATCCGTTTGGTTGTTTACTGAATTTCCACAAACAAAACCTTGTGCCACCTTTCTTTGTAGAAGAAAGTTCAGTGATTGGTTGTTAGTAGATTGACCAGCCTTTAAAAGCAAAAAAGGCCCAACTTGAGAAGAGACACAGCTAGAGTAATCAGACACCAAGTAAGAGCACCGTAGCTTGAGCTTATTCTTGCATTCTTATGAAGAAATTATTGTAATCATTCTGATTCTTCAGCCTAGTGCACTATTCCTGGCAAGAATGCTGCACTAGGAAGCTATAAGTATTTTCAAAGGCGATTTCTGTGGAGCAGGCCGAACAAATAGCAAACTTTGGAAGCCTGCTGAATTTGGTAAGGCAACGTCATGGATCTAATTTGCTCGTTTGACGATTTCTGCTGAACTATTAAAACTTTCAAACAAATTGTTATTACAGCAGCATTTAGCTCGCGACTGTTGACCAAGGCAGCTGAAGGAACAGGCAACCCTACATTATATATTCTATCCGGTTTCTGTCTGCAGGCTATATTGACCAAGTTGCAGTGATTTTTCCTTTTTTTTTTCAGCTTTGATTCGCTAGCTGTTGTTTCAGGACCAGTTTGAACCGGCTTTTGTTAAATATTCTGAGGCTAACGCCATGAAAAAAATGATGTCGTGTGCGTAGTTTGAACCCTGGTTCTTCGGTTCATCGGGATCAGTTAATGCACGTCATTTATACTTCTTCTCACTGGTACAGATCAATTCTGAGGTAATTTAATGGAGCAAGCAAAACCTCACGGGGAGCAGAAGTATGCAGGTGACATTATTGAAGCATCACGAGTGGACTGAAAAAAAAAAGAAAAAAAAAGAAGTAAAGTTGCTTCCACTCTTCTATTTTGTAGTGTCATTTGCCATGTGTCTTATGAGATCACTAGCTTTTCATGAGGTCATCCGCTTTACCTAATCTCCTTTTTTACTTGCTCAACGAATGTGACCTTGTCTTTATAGATGCTTCCATTTGTTTTTTTTTTCTTTTATAAATGGTATTGCGTGCAGGGTGCACTGCTCGCCTGTAGTTGATTCATCGTGGACAATTCTCGTGAACTCCTGTGGATAGAAATTAGAATCATAGAAGTATTGCCATTTGCCAGCCGTGTGGCCAGACGCCCCCAAGTTGAACCTCTGGAAAGCCAATGGTTCGGTTCTTGGTACCAACCCGTCTACTTTTGAGCTTTGCAAGCTCTCTAGGCCCCCTACAATCGTCCACATGCCGAGTGCCTAGAGGTGAGACCGTATCGACCCGGCTTTTCAGATAATATTCTTGGTCCGGCGTATAATTGGTTTAGGATAGATTTTAAGTTACAAAAAAATATCGATCTGTTTTGGGTCAAAATTAGTTCCAACATTAAAAGATCGGACTCGAGATCCCATTTGGTTTAAAATAAAATATAAATACAATATATATTATTATCTAGTTTTAAAATATCCTAATACGATTAATCTAAACTCTGGTTCCATTCCCAATTCTGTTTTGTGCTACCACATCTCTGTGGTAGCGCAATGCGTTTGATCTGAGGTGGACAAACAAGATGAAAGTGCACCACTTCGAGCGTTCGATTCGCAGAGGTCGTTCAGTTTGTGAGCGCCATGCGTATCCTCCCCTTTACGCGATAATGGAGGGAGCAGGTTTGAGCAGGGGTTCGACGTTAGCGATCGATGTCGGTCATCGCAAATCAGTCGGCAACGTCGCTCCTCCATCATATCCTCTCTCCTCCCTCCTCTCAATCACCAACAAGGGAGACTGACAACCAGTCGCATCTCCTCCCTCCTCTCACCGAAGCTGGGTTCAAGCAAGGTTTGACGTTAGCTATCGATGCTGATCATTGCGTATCAATCGGCAATGTTGCTCCTCCCTCATCTCCTCCTTCCTCTTGATCGTCCGGCGACCGTTTGCATCTCGTCCCTCCTCTCGTCGAAGCTAGGTCGACAGGAGTTCTCCATTTGCTCCCTCTCATTTGTGATCGTCGTTCATGCCTCCTCCCTCGCCAAATATCATGTTGCCGCTTGTGAACCCTCGGCAAAATATAGCACTACGACCTTTGTTGATGCCGCCGAGCGCTACTCCATCTACAAAATTCAGTCGCTGCGCTTGATCCCTCAGCAAGATCTAGGTTCGTTGTTTGTTGTTGCTTGATCATGGGGGCTTGTCATGGGGGAGCAATTGTCTCTCGATCACCCGATGTCGTTGCCTGGAGGAGAGAAAAATCGCTGGAATGTGTCACTACCACTGTCATGCAGAAATTTTTTGGAAGGGACGAGTGAACCGGCATGCCTTTATTTCGTCCGCCCATCTCAGACGAACGATCCTGGAGGCATGGGTGCATAGTACTATCACAAAGATGTGGTACCACACAAATAGGATAAAACACGAATCATCCCTTTGGGTGCAGTAACTAGAGTGTCATTCATTTTTCTGGCATGCTTAGTCGTCCTAACTGTCAATAGCCAACTCCTCGATTACCTAGCTAATGTACCTCAAGAAAATAATAATAAAATAATATAAAGCACGCTCCTCAGTGTGCACAAGAGAGCCGACATCTCTCACGTGCTCTCGGGCGCGCGCGCGAGAGAAAGGGGGCATTGCCCTCCCCACTCCTCTACCGCGCCGGGGGGACACCCTTTTCCTCTCTTGTGCATCGGCTAGCGCACGAGAGAAGAAAGGGGCCATCGGCCCCCCTCTACAACTTGCCTGCTGGCGAGTTATAGACTATAGAGGGGGCCAACAACCCCCCCTCCCTTTCTCTCTCTCTCTCACGCGCAAGAGAGAAGTGCCGACAAGTATAGCTGGGGGCCGATGTCCCCTATCTCTCTTGTGTGCGCTTGTCGGTGTCCACGAGAGAGAAAAGGGACGTCAACCCTAAACCCTAAACCCTCTCTACTAGTGAGGATGGGGTGTGGAGGACCCTCACCCACGACAACACCCTCCCGCTTCTTTTTTTATCTTTTTATTAATTTTTAATGTTATTATATTATATTATACTTTTTTTTGTTTCACGTCAATAATGTAATTGGGGACTGAATATTGACGAAACTAAGCATATAAGAAAAATAAAGTTGGAGGATAATTTAGTTATAAATTAAAATTGGAGGATAATCTAATTATAAATTAAAGTTGGGGACTGTTAAGATATTAACCCTAAGTTGAGAAACGATTCACGTAATTTACCCCCACATTAATAGTCCTCTATTTATATACTACCCAAAGTCTAACTTAATTATAATATTATATTAAATAACCTAGTTTAATTTTTTTCCTGATTTTTTTTGTTTTCTAGTCCAAACCAGTCCTGATACTTATCAAGACCACTTTCAAAAATCTCAAACTCGATAGAAATTTAGTCAGGATTACCGGATTTGACTCGTTCAAATCCGATTTTGCTCTAACCTAGGCCATGAGTACTAATACAACTGGGTATTTCTTTTATAATAACATTTGGATCCCTATTTTTATTAGGGAATTATTATTGTCACTGCTGAATATTTTTATCCTTATGAAATAAAATATTTTTACCCTTGTAAAATAAAATAGATCGACCATAATATATTTTAGAGTGATAAAATGTCACCCATTTATTATTGCATATGAATTAAGAGCTTGAATACTGAAAAAAAAAATTCTAATAGCAGCCGCTTTGAGATTTGATTCTGAGACCATCCATGGAGTTCAACTCCTTTACATATACAACTCGTTAGAATGTTGATGACTAACTAATTGATATACTTTTCAGTGTAAACTCTTTTACCATTCTGCTCTCAAACGTGCAGGGCGTTTGGGGATCAAAACGCATTGGTGGATCTATTACATGGTGATCCTCCTGTAGTCATCGTTGCGTGCCCAATTTGTCCGAGAGAACTCTGATGGGGACGAGGGCTTGTTTGCTTGTGAGATGCAAGTGCTTGGTGTTAAAATGGTGGCCTGTGGGAGTTGTCGAGTGGTTTCACGATCTTTGGGGCTGACCACCATGTTCTTAATCAAAAGAGAGAATCCATCACGTCTTTGCAACTACCGACAGTTTTTCCATAATCTGCTGTATGGCATCAAATTTATCAAGTCTCTCTCTCTATATAAATATGCGTTTTCTTTTTCTTTCATGTAGTCTCATGAGTTGCTTGCTATTACGCACGTCTTTTCTTGTCAAAATTAGGTCAAATCTCCGATTTGTCGTGGTTTGAGATGATATGACATCCACTGATCGATTACCCAACCGAGTAAACTCATTAATATTTTTTTTTAAAAAATAATTTATCCCTTTAATATTCCTTTTGAATTCGATTAGCGATCAATAATTAAAACCATCAATTTTTTTCTTTTAGTTTTTCTTAATATTTATTTTTTTTCATTATTTGTTCACATTAATAGTTGAATATACAAACTACTTATATTTTATTATTAAGTAATGATTGATTATATTTAAATACTCAATGGATTAACGTTCGAGTTATCGGATGATTTACTTAATGGATGGATATTGAACGAATATCGAACTTTTGGATGTAGAACAAACGATTTGAAACTCATATTCGATTTATGATTTTATCCCAGCCCGACAATTTGTCGAATGTACTCGGATCCCTTATCGGATCCAAACATGCTTGTTACCATGTTGAGTGGAACAGCTTTATAAACATCACTAGTTGAAGGTTCTAATTTCGGTGGCAGCATGGAGCTAGAGGAAGAGTAAAAGTTTGTGTTATGATGAATATATTTCTGATTCATTTTTATATATTCAAGATGTATGTTTACAATAATGTTGATGGGTACGTACAATGGTAAGCAACTTATATGTTTAGACGTTGGTTGGAAGGAATACGTCAATATATTCCGGCGATTTAACTTTATTGTTTGGATGACCAGAGAATAAGGCTGTGCAAAATGGTATCCAAACCCCTCACACTTGATTAAGATTCGACCCATTTGTGTTCTCTTCACATAAATAATTAAATGACAGCTATATTTTCCATGCGATAGTAGAATATAATATATTCTATCATTTTCGATGAATATGACAACTCGAAAAATAAACAAATCGATCGAACTAAACACACCTTGAATTTTATGAGGCTCTTGTCGAAAATTATTCCTATTCATCACAGTTTGATAATTTTCCACTGAATAATGTTTCATTCGCTCGCATAACTTGGTTTCAAACGACGCCTATAAGGTGAAATATTTACTTATTTCGTAGAATAAATCTAAACATCCATGGAATAGAACCAAACATCATAAAAAATGATAGAAATAACATAATATGATCATGTAACACCTGGTCCGCTGCATTGTTGTTAAATCATATTATTATGATTAAATAATGGCGAATAGATTAACACTGCCAAAATGATCTAATCGTCCTCTAATTTTAAGATGAAATTTTGAAGTGTTACAACATCTCAAAGTTATAAAATTATCTAAGAAATTGTAAAAACCACTATACATATTCTTCCAAATGAACTTATGTTCTTTTAAACCGCGTTTGATTGAGGATTGACTAGCGGAATAGATGAATATTTTTCGAATTATAACCAAACACACATTTTACTCTATAAAAAGTATAAAGGTCAAATTTATCATATTTTTTTAAAAACAGTTAACCTTATAAATAGTAAAAATATGTGAGCTAACTTATTTTTTATAAAAAGTAGAATACACTTAATTCGATGCAAACTTAAAAAACTGATTAATTCGTTGGAATATATGTCTCGAGTCTTGACCCATGCATTTTTAACCTTCAACCAAATGATGCCTAGAGTTTGAGATTTGCATAATATTTCGTGGGAGCTCAATCTCAGTAGGAGTGACATGTAGTGACAATAGGTATTACAATTTACGATGAATAAATCACGATTTTATAATAATGACACGGACTCCTAAACTCTCCAGTGTGCAGTTAAATGGATAAGGTCAAAGTTTATTTACAAAACAACATCACTATTGTCATTTCATGTCATTTCAAAATATATGATTATCACTTTATTTTATCTTACAAGCATAAACATATCTAACATTTTCAGCACTCATACAATAAAACGATAATAATGTGTTTGCCCACACAAAATACACTCGGGTCACAAAAATATAGAATTAGTAGAGCACATATATACCTGGTGTTGTACTTGATCGGTGGGGCCTCCCAAATGATATAGCTTTGATATCATTTCCTTGGGATGATAGAATTAATAATTCTAAAATTGAATTGGAATCGTAAGAAAGTTCGAAAATTTTTTTATAGACGTTTGATATAATTTAATAAGTACAAGATAAAGAATCCGAAATCAACAAAACTCTTCCTAAAAAAATAATATTTATGCATCATCTCTAGCAATAATTAATACTCATCTAAATTTGTAAAATAATAAACATATTAATAATCCTAGCCACATGCTTGAGCATGATGGCAAGTTATTTATCATTATAATACACTATCAATAAAAGCCGAGTCGCAAGTAGGAGTAGAATGTAGCGCTGTAGGCCTACAGGCTGCAGTCATCGCACACGTTTATTATTGCTATTATTATTATTGCCATTTATTACTAGTATTATTATTATTACGATTAGCTCATATCTTTTTCGCCACCCTCCCCCGCCGCCGACGTTGCCCGTTGACCATCCCACCTTCAGTCTCTCTCTCTCTCTCCCACAGTTGTTGTGGACCAGTGGTAGCAATTGCACCACCACCAGTCCATGATCCATCCATCCTCTCTCTCTCTCTCTCTCTCTCCTTACCTACTCTCTGCTCTGTTCTCCTGCCTTCTCTTCTTGGATCATTTTGATTCCCGCACACTTCTCACAGCCAAACCTCTTCGCTACGCTTCTCTTTCCTCCCAAATCCAGTGCTCTTCCTGCATCTCCACCATCAATCACTATCATCTCACGTCGCCTCCGAGCATGGACAGCGAAGATCCTTCCACCTCCTCCCCCAGTGGCGGCGGCGGCAATCACCGCAAGTCCGTCCTCCTCCGGTCCGCCACCTGGACCGCTCGCTCCTCCCCTCGCGCCCATAACCCCAACCCCCAGCCGGCCCACGCCGCCTCCGCCAACCGTCCGCCCAAACCGGGACGGCTCTCTATCCCCGCCCTCGGTCCCCGCTCCGGCTGGCCCCGCCCCGCCTCCGACGACTCCGGCGTCCTCCGCCCCAACCACCAGCCCCCGTCCACCCCATCCGCCTCCCACCGCACCGTCAACGCCGACGGCAACATCTCCCTCGTCGACGACCACCTCTACATCGGGAGCGACGCCGCCGCGCGCGACCGCGCCGCCCTACGCCGCCACTGCATCACCCACGTCCTCAACTGCGTGGGGGCAGTCTGCCCGGAGTACTTCCGCGGCGAGGGCATCGCCTACATGACGCTGTGGCTCCACGACTCGCCCGCCGAGGACATCACCTCCGTCCTCTATGACGCCTTCGACTACATCGAGGCCGCCCGTGAGGCATCCGGCCGCGTCCTCGTGCACTGCGTCCGCGGCGCCTCCCGCTCGGCCACCATCGCCACCGCCTACATGATGTGGCGCCACGGGCTGGGCTACGAGGACGCGTTGCGAACGGTGCAGGCAGCGCGCTCCATCGCTGATCCCAACCTCGGGTTCGCCGCGCAGCTGCTCCAGTGCCAGCGCCGCGTTCTCGCTCGGTCTCCCTCAGACTCCACCGCCGCCACCACGCCGGGCGGCTCCAGTTTGCGCGTCTACCGCATGACGCCGCACTCCCCTTACGACCCCCTCCACCTCGTTCCAAAATCTGTAGAACTCAAAGCAATCCCCGATGGCTTCCTCGACTCCCGCGGCGCATTCATCCTCCAGCATGTGCCTTCCACCATCTACATCTGGCTCGGTCTCGCCTGCGATCCCACCATGGCCGCTGCAGCCAAATCCGCCGCCGACCAAGTCATGCGTTACGAGCGCGCTGAGGGTCCCATAGTCACCATCCGCGAGGGATCCGAGCCCGCCGAGTTTTGGGAGGCTATCCGTGGTGATGAGCCAGAGGAATCCAATGACCTTCGAGGTGTCGCGGGGAAGAGAAGATTAGAACTCTATGACCTCGACTACGAGATCTTCCGGAGGGCGCTCAAAGGAGGGGTGGTGCCGCCCGTATCGGCAGTTGACACTGAGACGCGCGTGCCGGCGAGGGAGACCGGTTGGTGCCGTCTGAGGAGCAGGTTCGTTAGCACTGGGGTCAAAGAGCTTGTGAGAGCTGTGGTGGAGTGCGGGAAACTGGAGGAGGAGGATCCTTCAATGGAGGCAAATGAGACCTTCCTATCTCCGGGGTCGTTGTCGCCTGAGACGAGCAGGACCCCGTCACCATCGTCTACCACCGATTGCGCGTCCACTCTGTCTACGTTCTCGCCGAATTCATCGTCGTCGTCAGATTGGTATAATTTGTCACCTCCGAGAACGGAGCTGTACATGGACGGGAAGGCAGAGGACGTTCTGCTTTCTGCTGCTAAGATGAGAACGATAGCTGAACGTAGGGGAAGCAACGCGCCACCTCTGATTTCGTTGCCGCCAATTGATGACGAGAGTGATAAGCTCTCGCCAGAGGACATAGTGAGGGATTGGTGCCTCTCACCTCCATTCATTCCAGATGTGGAAGATGAGCATGAAACAATTAATTTGGAACATCGGCTTTCATTAGAGGATCCTACTGAGCCGGAGGATGTCGAAGAAAATGAGAATTGGGATGGTAACGAACTCAGTAATTTGATTTATCCCACTCTTTTCAGGTTGCCTAGTATGGATGAAGTGGAAGACATTAATTCGAGGGTCCTAGAATCGAATTCAATTTTTCTGTTGCTAGCACCGGATTCAAGATGGGGCATCAGAAGGCCTAAAGCAAGCACTGTTTATATTTGGGTAGGAAGGGATAGCAGGCACAATACGATTGGGGGGAAGGAGGTAGATTCTTATCTTGATACAGTTGGAACCGAGTTTTTCGAGCGCATGCAACTTCCAACCAATATTCCTGTACAGGTATCAGTTACTACTTCAAGATGATAATTGAGACATCATAAATTGTTCATATGATTGTGATTTTGAGATCAGTTAGTTGTTACAATTCATAGAGTTTTTGTTCTTCTTAGTCATCAGCTAAAAAACTTATGTGTACGCTTTTTAAATTTAGATCTGCCTTTCGGCTGTTAGGAATCTGCTTGTTTTTCCAGAAAACCGTGTTCCCACAAATGTTATCTCTTTTTGTGAAAATCTATATCCATTTTGTTGAGAGATATAGCAGAAATTCTTTGCAAAAATATTTTCCTAGTAAAACTAATGTAATGCTCTACAAACCAGTCAGCAATAAATCCGTTACAGGAATGACAAGAAATTATTGGAATATTTTTTTTACCAGTCTCAAAGTTCTATTGACATGTTATGCCATATGGTATTGTTTTAAATGTTGGATAGTAGATAAATTCCTTTATTACGATCGGTCAACTTAGTAATATTCATTCTCTCTCTTCTTACACTAGTGTATTAAATTTGTTAGTGTACTGTTGTAATGACAGAGTGACAATTGATGATTGGAAGTTGAAGTTGAGAAGTATAAAATAGGACTCCTTGATTACACTGAAAAGAGGACGCTTCTTGGTGCAATATATATTTTTGCACTGTGATGTTTTAAATAAATCTCTTATATAGCTTCTTGAACCAGATGGCTGATAGAACTTTCTCGATATTGTCTTGGCTTTTCCTTATTTATCAGTAGATCAATTTTTGGGTTAAAATGGAATTGTTGAACTGACAATGCATGCAGTTTGGAATCAGGACATATGAGCTTGATAGTATAAAACAAGGTGAGAATTGTAATACAGGCTGTTAATGCTTGACAGCTTCTATTGGTGAAATTTTATGCTAAAACATATTATCAATGATGATTTGTTTAATCGATATAATTTGTGATCCAGACCTTACAGATATTTCAATTTCAGCCAATTATTGGTTCTTAACAAATTAGTACCCGTGATTTGTGAGGGTCGTTCTGGCTATATAAGAAATCATTGATTATTGTTAAGAATAATAAGATCAGTCAATTTCTATTGGACTCCATAGATTTATCGGATTACTAGAGCAATAAAAGGGGACCCAGCAGAAAGAACAGTAAAGATAACAAGTGCTCCGCCCGCCCAAGCAAACAGAAGAAGCAGTGGGCAACTCTTATTGTGCAAAGAGTTTTTACTATATAATTGACAGGTAGAGACAAAATGTGTGAGCTATATGAGTCCTCAATAACATTTGATTAAAAGAAAGAAGAATCTCTGGTGTATAGAGACGACCTCACTGTTTAAGCAGTAAATCATAAAAACGATGGAACCTAGCCGGCCGATAGGAGTGAGATGTATGGGATATGTCTGGTGCTTCTTCCATCAATCATCTAGATTTACACCCTATATCAACAGATTATGTTTCGAAGCTCAATCTCTGGTTTGACATTTTACAGTACACTACGAGAGGAATGCAATTGGATGGATGATAGAGGGCTGCCTGCGCCCAAGAGCGATAATTCACTTGTCCCCTTGTCTATAGGGACCTCATGGCATACAACTGCAATGATCCTCTATTATACCCGCCTCTTTTCTCTTTCTTTTGATTGCTTTGTGGACATACGAGTGAAGGAAAGTTATAGAACGAGACTAGAGGTATCTAATCAACTGAAACCAGCTCCAATATTTTCTTCTTCCTAAAAGGATTGGACGCTCATATTCTAGGACCATAAGTACATAGCCAAATTCCAATATGTTCCCATATGGAATGAACCTATAATCATATGATCGAGTTGATTCTTAAGTTCATAACTCCAGCTTTCCTGTTTTGAGTGGAACAGGTATACTAATTATTTTTTTCCAGTTGGCAAATCAAATAGACCTTGACGTCAAAAATGGTCTATTCTTTTATTTCTTTCATCCTTATAAATCAGTTTATTGACAATTCTTTTGCTGAAGGACCAGGAGCCAATTTGAATTTGGATCTTGACATGGTTGGTTATTTCTAACCGTATGCTTCTCGTCAGGAAGTTGGTGGGCTCATCATGAGTTTCCAAAATAAAATAGGGCAGGGTGGCTGGTGGTTTCGAATCTCATAGAAAATGTGTCTTTTATGTCTCGGGTATTAGCCACAGCTTGTTCTGGTTTTGATGGGTTGGTGAAAAAAAAGGGAATAGTTTCTATAGAAAAACATTTTGTGAACTGTCTACTGGAACAAGCATCCTGGGGCTGAGTTGTTGGAAGAAATTTAATAACGACTTAATTTTCCTCCATAAGAGAAACTTTTGGAAATAAAAAGATGCAGTGGAATCCCAACTGGCATACTATTTTCAATGAATACCATCTAGACTGATTGGATAATCTCACCAGGAATTATTCATTGAGTTTTCTACCAACCTTGTGAGTTGGATCAAATACAGGTAGAACAGTAGATTTTTTTTTTTCCATGAAGAGCCATCATGGATGATGTTGCAATGCCTTATGTTAGCTGACTTAAAGAGGCTTTTTCACTTTGTTCTCCACTGAGGACGTAGTAGAGTTGATGCAGCTCTGAAATGTCATCTGATATGAAGGCAATTTTTTTAGTGTTCCATTCAATTCAGTGCCATTTGCATTTTGGTTAAATAAGAACAACCACTTACTATTGTGTGGTTCCATGTGACATTTGTTTGTAGCAATCAAAGGGAACATACTGGCAAGGTTTTACATGGGCATACTTCCCAAAATAAGAAAGTAATTAGGAACAACCAAAAAAGGGCTGATTCAAATCTTCTCAGCTGTCGTGCTTTCCATTTTATGCCTTATCATCTTCACATACTTTGAAGTTCTCGGAAGTAGTCGTATGGTTTCTATTATTGAATTGGTTCACCTTCCTGAAAGTTCAAGTTCTATTCATTACTAAAAACTTGAAACCATGGTCCTAAGACTGTAACATGGCTTAAAGTCATGGATGTAAATTGTTGACACATTTAAATGATATAACTTGTCAACATTGAGTCAGATGTCTCTAATTCCTAACATGTTATCAAATCTGTCATCCGAATTTTTTCAATATGTAACCAGTATTAGAAGTATGAAGTATCCGACCATTTGCCTTTCCCATTACAGTTTCCGTTGAACCAAAGTATATATAGGATCCGGCACTCATGGGAGTAAATAAATTGTTTTGTTGCCCTATTTACTGATTCTTAGCAAGCAAGATATTCTAAGCTGATACTGGCAGTATCTTACAGATCATACTAGTTCACCACTGTTTGTTTCTCCCGTCTTTTTTTGGTTCAGATTTTAGGTATCTGTCTGAACTGGTAGCTATTCATGGAGATGGATTACCTACTTGAGGCTGCCCATTGGTTGTCGTAAATTTGCCTATTAGTGCCTGTGGATGAAATGTTGCAGTCCGTTTCTGTGAGAGTTTGCCCGGGAACAGTACTAATGCAATGGTGTCTATCAACATTGTAATGAATTTTGTCTTATCTATTAGAAGTATCCTATTATGCTAAATATTTTGGAAATGCATTAGAAGTACCCTACTATGCCGTTCGAAAATGTATTTCTTTTTCATTGTTTTTGCTTCTCTGGAAAATGAGATTTCATTGACTTTCTCATCTTTTTTTTGGGTGTATTCAATAGATAATCAGAGAGGGCCAGGAGCCAGAAGAATTCTTGAATCACCTCTTCTCATTCCATCAAGTAAAGAAGGGCAGCAACTGAGGAGAGTGAGTAGCACATTTTTCACTTCTTTTTGGTCCTTTCAATCAGGTTGGAGGCCATGAAGGATATAACTTGTTTTCGTTCCTTTTAACATGGCTAAAGTTATTTACAGAGCTGTAACATACAAAAGTGAGATAGTTCAATAATATTAAGCAGATGTAGATCAGCAGCCGTCACAAAATGTGAAATGTATGTGCTGACATTTTAGGTTAATGTGATACTTCATATTTCATACTGTGTGTGTGTTTCATCTCATGGCACTATCGAAGTTGCAGGTTGCGCGTCACCTGACCATTGGGTCCCATCCCCAATCTACGCGATATCCGGATCCGCACGAGGTTTAGAAACTTCATATTTAACTTAATATATTAATAAATAATATTAAATGTCAATGAATACAGAATTACAGAGTACATCCTTTAATTTTTTTATTATAAATTGTATATGAAGTAATATAACTTAATGGATTAATTTGATAATAAAAAAATCATAGAAAAATTAAACAAATCACGACAGTTGAGTTAGTCATATATATTAAATTTGTTTGATCACGAAGATCAAATAATCGACTGTTTTAATTTGATCAAATATATTATTTATTAATCTAATATGAATAATTAGCATTTTACATTCCTTCTATGTTCAAAGTTATATATATACACATTATTTTTGTGTAATATTCCCATTTTAATTTTTATGAATAAAAGAGGTGGTAAGTATGATAAAGTAACTATCTATTTATGGTCTGACAACGTGAAAGAAAACAATGATCCAAGATTTCTACTTGTGCTTGAAGTGACTAAACTGGTACTTTTGCGAATATGGGCCTAAGGAACTGAATCAGATGGTTTTTGTTAGAAGTATTCTTCTACTGACACTTCATCCGAGGTGGGAGATTAGCTGTGAAGGATTTTAGCTATTCTTGTCCAGCGATCAAGAACACCTTACTACACTTTCAGCAGCATCTTGAATACCAAATTATGTATCCATACTACTACCTGCCTGTGCCTCACAGGTCGTGTAAATTTTACCGAGCTGATGCGAGACATGTATGATTTCGATAACAATATCTGGCTGTGCCATTCCGATGTTGGCAAATGCTGCAACTTCAGCTTTTTGGAAGTTGTTCAACAAAAGCAATTGTGAAAAATAACTGCATAAATAACAGAGATGTAAAAGCAAAAACAATCCTGAGCATCATTAACTGAAGATACTTGCGGCAATCAAGAGAAGCCAAAGCGCAATATGTTACATACAAAAATGGCAGCATGCATGCGTAATACAAGAGTCGAATATGAAATTAGACCGCACAAATATTAAGCATGATAATTGTGTTTGGTTATCCGAACTTGGGTAAGAACTTATTCAAGTTCTGATTAGTTCTGCCAGACAGCTGAACTGATCGTCAATTCCTATCACGTGACATAAATGGAGAACAAAAGTTCTCGCTAGAACTCGCAAGTTCTCGTTGGAAGCAGCTGATTTTTTTTACTTTTCTTTATTCTTTTGTTTTGTTTTACTTTTATTCTTTTTTGCTTTCAATTTTTTATTATATTTTAAATAATAGAATATTATTAATTACTATTCAATGTTAATTACTGTTTATTAAACAATTTTTTATATTATCTAAAATAATAATCAATTATAATATTTTATTTATCAATATATTATCATTCATCTTATAAAATAAATTCTTGAACTTAATATAAATATTTTTCGTAAATTGTAATATTAATAACATATGTAAATGATAAATTATATTATCATTTTTCATAAAATATAAATTATAATATTAATATAAATGTTTTTTTGTAAATTATAATATTAATATGAATATTTTCATAAATTATTATTTTAACTAATAAATATATAATATTCTAATTTATTATAATTTTATATCTCATAAAATAATAAATTATATTTTTAGTTCTTACTTTTTATCCAAATACATATTAAAACTTGTCTATCAAATTAACATTTCAAATTCTCATCATTATTTTTTTTCTCTAAACACCGAACCTAAACTTTTTTTATCAAATAGATTCATTCTCGGAAACTAACTTGTAACGACCTGACATTTAAAAAAAAAGAAAAGAAAAGAAAAGGTGTAAATACATTTAAAAGAGAGGGCAATTTGATCCTTTGGCAAGAAAAAAAAAATTAAAAAAAAGTAGTATATACCTGGAAAGGTGGAGAGAGAAGGCAGCATCTCTCCCCACCTCCACTATTCACCCAACGGGCTGCTACAGTGCCCATGCGAACCAACAGCTGCCGCCCACTTTCAGCCACTGGATCTTCATCATCCAGCCATCATTTTTCGCACGAGAGGTACCGATAGAAAGATGACCATGAGACAAACGTTTTGACATAAAGTACCAGATGATCGGTCCACCATGCGCGACGCAGTGAGCGAAAACCGTGAGGCTAAAAATTCGTCGGCGATGATTTCGGCTCCGATTTGCACCGATTCTTCTTCCGGTGAGTTGTACATCATTCTCAGGCCGATTAGGATTCTTTGGAGAGGTTTTAACCATGTTTTTATTACAAATCACATAGGAGGCCGAAATTAGGGCTTTTCGACGAACTTTTTCAACGAGCCGATGGGGGGCTCCGACTGACCTTACCATGACATCCCGGTAGGTGTACACACGAGAGAGAAACATATTGGGTTGCTGCCCGTCAAAATTCTAATCACAAATTACTTGTAGGTTCGTCGATTTCGGGTTCCGATCGTTTAGCGATATTTTCAACAACTTGTCATCAATGTGTATTGGTAAGCGAATGAAAATGCACAATAAATTTTCAGAGTTAGTTTATTTTTGAAACATTGGTTTATTTTTTAAATTTCCAGAGTTAATTTATTTTTGAAACATTGGTTTCCGTTGAAGATTTGAATTTGAATTTAAACGATTGAATTTCTGATTTCACCCCTTGTAGCGCCAAAAAGAAGTCGAAGAGTGTCACAAGTTATGGTATCAGAGTTTAGGGACAAGATCCAATTCACGGAGTGTGGGTAGGAATGGGTAGTTGCATGCTACATTTGTGCATGTTCCATTGCATGTGAAATTGTTGTTATAAAATTGTAATTTGAAATTAGTGCTACGTGCATATATATGAACTAGTACCTAAGAGTCAAATTGTGGTTATGCTAAATGGTTTTATGTTATGCTGATGTGGCAAAAAAAATAGTATTTACATCCATACGGGATGATATGCTAGATGCATAGTTGGGTGGAAGAATGTTGTTGAGCAATTGAAGGTCTTGTAAGATATTTTGATGGGTATCATAAAATGATTGCAAACTTACTTGATATTTAAATGCCTCATGATACTAATTGGATGCCCTGTGATATATTATGGTTAGAATAAAAAAAATCATTTTTTACCTTATTGATTAAAATAAGCAATGAGGTGCTTAAATGCACATCTATGGTTATTATCATTGTCGCATGATAGTGTCTTGATATATGGTAAAGTACAAATTATTATATGCTAATGTTGTAATCTTGGAGAACATTTAATCTGGGAAGTATGTTGTGTAGAAAATGTTGATTCCATTCGATGAGGATTAGAGAGTAAGACAATAAGTTTAAATCAATAAATTCTCATCTAGTTAACTCTTAGAAATTTCGAGGACTAAATTATGTTTATGGATGTTATAATTGTAACGACCTGGCATTTAAAAAGAAAAAGAAAAGAAAAGAAAAGGTGTAAATACATTTAAAAGAGAGGGAAGTTTGGTCCTTTGACAAGAAAAAAAAATTAAAAAAAAGTAGTATATACGTGGAAAGGTGGAGAGAGAAGGCAGCATCTCTCCCCACCTCCACTATTCACCCGACGGGCTGCTCCAGTGCCCATGCGAACCAACAGCCGCCGCCCACTTTCGGCCATCAGATCTTCGTCATCCGGCCATCGTTTTTTGCACGAGAGGCACCAATAGAAAGATGATGACGAGACGAACGTTTTGACATAAAGTACGAGATGATCTGTAATATCCCTAAGTTAATCATGCATGATTAGTTGTATGAATGTGATGTTATATTATCTTATTGATAATCTCTATGAATGTGATGTTAAGACTTACACTTCAATATCAACTAAAGTGCGAAAGCGATGGGAATTTACTTAAGGCATGAAAATGTGATTTTCAGAAAAGTGAAAATTTGAAAAATTAAAGTCCCGGTAATTGTTGCTATATATGAAAGAATTCTAAATGTGATTTTTAAGAATTTTTAGGAGGTGTATGAGTTAGGTAAAACGTAGACACAAAATCGAAAAATCTGTGAAATCGCGATTTTTGTTCTTCGGACAAAAAATTAGATTTCGATTCCTTAGTTATTTATTTTTCTAAATATTTTATTTGAATCCAAATGGGGGGTAATTTCTTATTTACATGTAATATTTTAAGTAAATAAATAAATAAATGCAAAATGCAAAAGGCATTTACATGTAATGTCTTAAGTAAATGGCATTACATGTGAATAAGCCATATAAACAAGGGTATTTTTGGAAAACTGGTTTCCACCACTTGAAGTCAGTTTCCCCCTTCCTTTTAATACTTATCCTTTCACCCTTTACTACCTTCCTCTGCCCTATTCACCACCCTTGGCCGAAAATTAGAAAAAGAGAAGGTAGAAGACACCATACTACATGATTGAAGCAAATTAGAAAAAAAAGAAGGGGCAACTAGGATTTTAAAGTTTGGTAAGTTCCTACTTCATTTTCTTTGGATTTTAACTACATAATTCTTAATTAAGGTGACTCTGAACCTTTCTTATTCATCTATTTTCGGATTTTACTTGAACATGGGGCAAAACTCATGTTGTTCATGGGTAAGATTAATCCTAGCCATGTTCAATTGATTCACGAATTTTTAGCTACATAATTTCATATCTTCGAGTGATCCAAAAATTATGAAATTTATTCTGATTGATCCCCTATGAGTCTACTTTCATTTAGCTTTGGAATCAAGTTAGTAGACAAAGTTATGCTCGTATCTTTAAGGTACTATCACTCTGTCCGCCGAAGTTGCTACCAGAATTTGTAAATTATGTATTAAATTAAATATGTCATGAAATTATTTGATAATTTAGGGTGTTATAGATATTGATGTTAGGTTTCATTGACAATTGGAATCACTAGAAAATTATTTGTGTAGAGAAAGTTATAAATATTTTATCGAGCCTTACTCAGTCTGTCAGAATGGAGCTTAGGACAGATTATGCTAGTATTGGTTAATTTTATTTTGCTCAGTACAAATAGAGAGAAATTCAAGTAATTTTATGACTTGCACCCTAGGATGTCTACAATTTGGGAAAATTAAAATTACTAGAAAATGGAATGTTTATTATTTTATATAAATCATAAAAGTAAGGTTACTCAATCTGTCAGGACATAGAAATAACATAAAAGTTAGGCTGAATGTTGATTTTCATGAGAGAAAACCATAATGAAATAGGAAATGAAACTTTTACAGATGAATGTATATGTAATATGAAACTAAAAAAAATTTGAATGCTGTCATTTGGTCATGTATATAAGAAGATATGTATTTTTTTTACTATGTGTGCAATCTGTCATATTATTAGGTCAATCCTTATGCTAAATAGTTACTTAAATTATGAGTAAATACTTAAGATTCATATACCCTTTGCAATTAATGATGTTTCATGTGTTATAGGCTTGTGCTCATATCATAGTAGTAATGTGTTCCTTACTATTATTGTTATAGAAGTAGAAGAGTAAAGTACTGAAAGGGAAAAGAAAACATTTTGTTAGCACTTATAGGTAAGTTGGTTTTTCCTACTCTATGTTTTCACCTCTATTGAGTTTGGTGTGACATCGATTGTTATATGTATTAAATATATTTTGGTTAGGTTATGAATTGATTTCAACAAATGCAACTATGAAAAATATATATGATTGATTGTATGATTGCACATTTGAAATGCATATGTGATATGATATGAATGGATTACGAGAAGTGCAATCTTGTTCCGTTTGAAATGATTGATCGAGTGATGGTATAATTGAAAAGCATATGTGGTATGTTAATGATTGATTTAATAAAATGCAATTCTATTCCGTTTGAATTGGTGTTCGACATGATTCATCTTCTGATATTTGAGTTACAAGATATGATTAATCCTTTGATCTTTGATATGAAATTGTTATATGATGAATTATGCATCTGCATCTGCATATGTGATAGTTGGAGCTAAGTGCTACATCGCTGATCACGATGGGAGCCACCTCTAGAATCCAATGCATCATTTTTGTTCACCAAATATGGGATGAGATAGACAGGAGCTAAGTGTCATACGGAGCTAAGTGCTACATCGTAGGGAGTCACGATGAGAGCCACCTCTAGAATCCGTAGGGGCCACCTCTAGAATCCACCTATCGCTATATGATTGTTCTCCGAAAGGGATGAGGTAGAATGGAGCTAAGTGCTACATCGCCGATCACGATGGGAGCCACCTCTAGAATTCATCTATCGACCACTGGTCAGTTGGTGATTCGTGTATACATATGAGAGTGTTGCATTGCATACACATGTTTGATATATTTAAGTGACAATGAATGTAAATTGAGTGTAATGATTATGATTGGGATGTTATATATGTATGTAGTAAATGTATGAAGATATGGACCCTGATATTGTGATTATTGCATGCTTTTCTATGTCCCTTCAAATTGATTAGTTGGTAACACACAGGTTATGAGTTATCAACTTACTGAGCTATTTTAGCTCATTTTGTTATTTCTAATATTTTTCAGATAATTCTTGGGAATCATGCGAGATGATATTATTTGAAAGGTTCGTGGTAAGATGGAAAAATTTGAGTCATTCGTATCCTTCTATTGGGATGTCGAAGGGTTTAGTTATGTACAATTCATATGTATTATTTTGTAAGAAGGCAAAAGCATTTTGTGAAATGTAAAACTTAAGGATTATTAGTTTGCTCTGAAGGATCATCATAAATTGTGTAGTTTATTTTTATAATATTTTCATTCTTATGTATGTTGTAAAAGGAAAGAGTAAATTACATCACGTTTCCGCATTTCTTCATAATTTTATTTGATCGTCCGTAATGAGTCGCGAACTCTACTTTAACTCGCGGGTTAAATTGGGGTCGTGACATGATCGGTCCACCGTGCGCGACGTAGTGAGTGAAAACCGTGAGGCCGAAAATTTGCCGACGATGATTTTGGCTCTGATTTGCACCGATCCTTCTCCCGGTGAGTTGTACATCATTCTCAGGTCGATTAGAATTCTTTGGAGAGGTTTTAACCAGGTTTTTGTAACAAATCGCATGGGAGATCGAAATTAGGGCTTTCCAACGAACTTTTTCGGCGAACTTTTTCAGTGAGCCGATAGGGGGCTCCGACTGACCTTACCATGACGTCCCGGTAGGTGTACACACGAGAGAGAAACATATTGGGTTGTTGTCCGTCAAAATTCTAATCACAAATTACTTGTAGGTTCGTCGTTTTCGGATTTCGATCGTCGGGCGATATTTTCAACGACTTGTCCTCAATGTGTATTGGTAAGCGAATGAAAATGCACAATAAATTTGATTTTAGATATGAAAGTGATTTTTAATTAATTTTATTATGCTACTAATGAAGAAGGCGACGTTCGACGTTCGGCGGGTATGATTTCGATTTAGAGAGCGGGATGGCCCCGTTTATTGTGGTAAGGATATGATTTGTGACCGAAACTATTTATATGATTTAATTTCATAATTGATTAGAATTAGTTATAGGGTCTAATCCGAATTATTATATGTTTAATTGGACATGATAGGTAGTTGTCCGATGAGCTTTGAGTAGGGTGCTATTAGTTGGCGATTTATTTTTCCCTATCGGTAAGAATGTTGAAAATCTATAGTGATGATTGATTTATGAAAATTAATTTATTTGATAGTTATAGTTCATTAATTATGAACTTAGGCAAGAAAATTATAAATTATAATTCTAGATACTAAGATGTCGTTAGAAAGGATTATTATGAAGTGATTAATGAATTAATAGATAAATGATATCTAGAAGTTATAAATGTCTTAAATGATAAAATTATGTTCTTAAATAAAGTTTAAATGGATGTAATAAGTATTTATCCCCTTTGAACAGATTCGAATGAAAGTTAGTTGAGACTTAAGGAATCAAAGGTGAGGAAACTTATCTCAAATGATATATATTACTTAACTCTTCGGAGTGGTAACATGTCCCATCCGATGTGGGGCGAAATTTCGAGATCATTTTTATTCATGCATAATCATACTTATTTGTGTGCTTCATATGTGTGTCATCATATGAATTGTGATGTTTAATTATGAATTTTAGAAGCCTCGATTTTGATAAAAGTTTCTATTGTTTTCTTGAATAAAATATTCGGTTTTAAAATGAAATGTTTTAGCGTGATGACTTCGATTCCAAACCTTCGCTTTGAATATGCATTCATGCATCATGTGCACTTCATGTAAAAACTTGCATAAGGGGGAATATTTTCACCTCGAAGAATTGGCCAATCCCGAGTAGATCGGTTGGAGTCCGGTTTGCTCTGTGTCGATATAGTGATACGAGGAGTAGGTTCAACACCCTGTGTCGATATAGTGACACGATATGTTTTTTATGAACATTCGATATGTTTTGTTTGTGTAATAGTTTTATGATGAAACTCGTATGTTGTTATAGTTAGGAAATTTTGGGTTTGAGTCCCATATTATTTGGTAATCATAAACTGTCAGTGGTGTACATATTAAATTTTATAAATTGCCTGTGATGTGAATAATTATGGATAAATGTTGTATTTGACGCATGAACAAATTTACGCATATGTCATATCGAAATTTTTGAAAATTTTTAAAATTTATTTTTGAAACGTTGGTTTTCATTGAAAATTTGAATTTAAACTATTGAATTTCTGATCTCACCCTTTAACACCAAAAAGAAGTCGAAGAGTGTCACGTAACTGAACCAAAAGTTCCCTATCCAAAGGATACCACGAACTGAACACTTGCATATGCACAGTTGACAGCATGTCATTACCCGAACCTCCCATCCAGCTGAAGTGTAAACCTGTGCATCATATCATATGCTACTAGGACATGGTTCTTTGGGCTTCTGGTAAAGAGCGGGTGCATGAGAGCCTCGCGAGCCAGAAGTCTATGTGCAGCATCGTACTTAAAGAAGACCTCGAACAAGATCAATAAGATCCCCAGCTGAATTGTCCACATGGCCCATTACCAAATTCTGTCTCAGTTCCATATTTTCTTTAAAGCACGCACAACAAGATCAAGAAAGCATGATTATCTGCAGGCGTGGTAGCTTGCTGACAGCTTCAAAACTCTTCCTTGATGCAGCACCCTCTGGCCAGTTCAGACGGCCCTTTCTAATATATTTCTCGGCATGCCAACTAAAACATTAACCAGACAGAATATAAGTTCCAATGCAGCAATAGATGGTCGGTTCAGGAGAGAAAAACAACAGATTTTGCACTTTCTCCGCCTTTCTCAACATGTGATATGGTATTGTCCCCAACACCCTCTCCACCATTGCCAAGTGTTCCAAATTCTCACGAGTCTGAAATAATGCCTCGCCCTACAAGAAGACACCAGGAACTCCCAACTGAGCTAGAGGCCACACATCATCGAGATGAAAAATATGTCGTGCTCCCAAAATCAATTACCTTAATTGCACTTGATTTTGGCAACCTTTTGAAATAGGAACCCTCTTTCAAAGATCGTGATGGAACCTGTCCATAGAATACCAGTTGAAAATTAATTTACAGATATCTGAACAGAGACATTTCAAAATAGAAAAAAAAAACATAGTATACAGCATAAGTACGTTCAGTGGCAAGTATAAAACAGATAATCAAGGCATAAAGTTAATACTTTGTAGTCAGGTACTTTAATGTCCTCTGAGGAAACAAGGAGAACATTCTCAGGCTTTAGATCAGTGTGAACGAACTGCAAGTCATGCATAACTGCAAGCAGGCGAATTAAAATGGAGACAAACTTTAGGGAGTATGCACATAGAGAGTAGACTGTATTAGCAAATCCACCCACCACAGCTAACAACAAAGCTCTATAACACTATACTCCAGAAAACTTTTTCCGACATAAACGAAGCCAACATTAAACAAAATTTATGAAAAAGAAGTTATTTGTATAATGTTCATGCCAACAGATGACTAATGGGAAAAACGTGAAAGTAATGTTCACACACATGCTACAGAAGTCAATAGTTGCCTGGCAAGCTCTCGAACTAGGTCAATTGGAAATGGACGTTAACCATTTTTGCGTAGATAATCGTATAAACTTGGTCCAAGCTTCTCAAATAACTGCTAGAATCATTTAGTTCTATACATTTTATCCCCAGTGATACTTGAGAAAGCTGGGGAAATATCACAGATGAACTATATACTTACAATACAGATATGATTACGATAGTCAAAACCAGTCCCGGATTTGCACACAACTGCAAAAATCTCCCCACTTCACATATATTTATAATCTTAAACCTACTAGGTGACGAATCTAAAAAAGCAACAAGATAAACAACTGATATAAAGACATACCCACTAGCATTTTTCATCGTATTGCCCAAGTTGCTGAAGCACATCAATCTCGATCATAGTAGCATCACGATACTTCTTAATACCACGGACAATCTTTATTGCTACCATTTCACTTCTCTCCTTATCCAAAAAATAAAAAAGTTGACACTGGTACATGCATATCTATGTCTTGTACTATTACGTTTACAATTCATCCAATAAAACACACATGCTCATGGGGTCTGCTACTCTGCTACACAGAAAATATTAAATGCTAGTGAAACCGGAGTTCGACAACCAAACAAAACAAAAGCACAGGGGAAAAGGTCATATTTAGCGGATCAAGTGGTTAAAATTTGATTTTTCACGTTACGTGTGTTCTTTTATGTTTTGATTGATCTCACTTCTTAATTAAGGTCGTAAATTAAAAGAGGTCGAATTTAATTTTCACATAACTATTTTTTTTATGTTCAACTGATCTTTTATTTTTCTTTATATTATTATGTCCATGGGCATCCATTTTGATTTTATAAGAAACACTCCACCCAAGCCATCGTTTCATATTTCCTTTTAGGTATTACAAATTCATAATTTTTCCCGTGGTATTATTTTATTTCACAAATTAATACGAGGAGTTGTGGAACGCTGCATCAACTGTACCCTCGCACCAATGACCATAACTTGCTCAACAGCTCACGCTACAAGAAAACTGCCTTTTACCGATGATCCTAACCGTCGATAAATTTGTCAGATCCGTCGGAAATCACAATTTTCGACGGTTCTTTCGACGGACAATGATCGTGTGAAAAAGGGGCGTCACAAATATTTTGCGACGGTTTCATCTGAACCGTCGGCATTACAGACGATCTAGCTGGCGGGCGCGGCAGTCGAACGTTAAATATCGACGGTGCGAACCGTCAATATTATCGACGGTCAGGACCGCCGATATATATCGACGATTTGAACCGACAATAGTATCGACGGTTCTAGCCGTCAATATTTATCGGCGGCTTAAACCGTCAATAGTATCGGCGGTTCGAACCGTCGATAGTATCGGCGGTTTGTGCCGTCGATATCTATCGGCGGCTTGAACCGTGAAAACTATCGACGGTTTTAACCGTCGATATATATCGGCGGCTTGAACCGTCGATATTATCGATGGTTAAAACCGTCGACAATCTTGTATCGACGGCTTTTACTCGTGGGCTACGACCGTCGATAATTGTGTACCGACGGATATAACCGTCGGTAAGTATCAGAAAAATCCGCTGAAAATTGCAATATTTCAGCAGTTTCCGACGGTCAGGACCGTCGGAAACATAAAAAAATTTAAAAAAAAATAGTGAATTCACAGATAATTCCCAGATAATATAACACATTTGATAGTTCAATTATAAAGCACATCACATATTGAAATATCGTAATTCACATATAAAGCACATCACATCACAGATTCAATTACATCACATCACAGATAGTTCAATTCGGCATAAGGGTATCCAAACATGAAACGTAATCCATAATGTGATCCATAATTCACAGATTCAATAACGTCATCCATAATGGAATGAGATAATGGAACGGCGTGCTTAATTCACATAATCCAAACAGCAAACAAATTTAACATCACATGAATTCACAAATTGAACGGAATAACGTCTTCGTCACGACGAAGAGCTGAAGTTCAATTCGCATATCATCTTCGTCGCAAAACATCACTGCACAAAATTGAAATAGAGTAAAAGTTATAACATATAAAATGCAAAAAAAACATGAATTCAGTTTTGAAGATGCGTAATCACAATCTAATTGAATCTAAAATCTAAAATATAAAAATATTATTTGAATTTAACATCAACATAATTTGATAAATTCAATAGAAGATGCGTAAACTAACAAGCTAACGCCGAATCTCAAAATTGAAGCAAAATCGAGCATAATCATCCAAAATAATAGAAAGAGGCATATGACTTTTAATCATCATTACCATTAAAATCCAACATGCCAAAGTTATCATTAAAATAAGGTTGCTAAGTTTTTTTCCTATGATTTCATGCGGTGATCATTAATGTATGTTGAAGTTTATACTAAGTACTGACATTTACATGATCTAGCTGTCTGCACTCCATTTTCGATGAAAACTTTGAAAGTCTACAGATCTAACTGAAAGGGATGAAGAGTAAAATCTAAGTTAGTGTCAAAGTGCATATGAATCTAATGAGTACAATGATGCATCAGATTAAAGCAAATTCCAAAAATAATTATGTATTATATTTGAATCTACCTCGACGTCGTCGTCATTCAATTCGCCACGCATGAAGGCACGCATCATTTTCTTCATTTCATCCCTGTTACGACGTTCACGTTCTTCGAATTCCTGTCTGACCTCTTCCCTAATCTTGATGGTCACCTGATCCACAATTTCTTGCATAGTAGAAGGAGATGAACCTGAAGTACTTCGTCGACCATATCCAATATCTGTGTCACTCACAGAAGATCCAAGTCCGTAAATGCGACCCTTCTTCACGCCGACGTGGTCCGTCCAAAGTTGTCTTGGGGTCAACGGTGTGGTCCCCTCCTGCGTGGCTTGCGTAATATGATCAACTTCTTTTGTTTTATAAGACTCCTGAAATATAAAGAAAATAATTAACTACAAACGACGATTAGGTGATCGACTTCAAAGTTTTGTTAATTAATTATTAACTTGCAATTTAGAAAAAAGTAAAGGCACAAAAATTTACATACATATGCCTCCCGGGCATAATTCGAGACCCATTCTTTGTTCTTCTTCTAATGGGTTCGGAGAAATATTTCATCCTGAGTCGGTGGTCTACCCGTCTCTTTCTCCTGCAATGAGATAATATTTTAAAATTTGCAAATTACTTACCATTTTCTTAAAGTATAATATTTCGTCCTGAGTTCGGAGAAAGACCTTACCATTTTCTTAGCAATCGTGCTCGTGGATAGACATCTGCCCGAATGCAAGCACGCTCCCTGGTCGGACTCTCGACTGGTTTTTGCTTTTTTGCATTTCACTTTGTACTCCTCGGTGGACCACTTTCCTAGCAAATCGATTCAAACGGTCTCGGGGATCCAATTGGGTCATTCTCCGTCAACTCGAGCTTCAGAAAACATCGTGGACAATCTCTTTGAGCACCGAGAGTTAAAAGCCTTCCACATTTTTTCCGTATGCTCGGGCTCCCACCACACATCAGCCTATAAGTGTTTAAAAATAATTAATGTGCATGACGAAGAAAAATATTAATGATGATGTTGGCTTCTAATGATACCTGAAATTCATTAAATAACATCTGTCTCGTGGCATAAGGAACTTCCCTCCATGTAAGCCACGCTTCAGTATACCTATGTCGCAATACTTTAGTAACTGCTGCAGCCGCTGATTTCGACGGTACAAATCTTGAAGGACACATAATTATAAAATGTCATGGCTGAATCAAAGCATGAATAAGGATTCGATATACATAAAATAACACTTACCCTAAATTCCCATCTGGTTGCACGTATGCTTTGTAAACACGATTTGACGAAGCTTGGTCCGAGTCTTCCACGGAACAATGAGCTCTGACGGGTTGTTGTGGCAATTGTGTATCCAAGTCCGCAATATCAGCGTGAGAGGAAGGACCCGGCGGAGAAGAACGTTCTATTATGTGAATGCCTGTGGCTGATCGAGGAGCTGACGGAGGAGAAGAACGCTCTGTTATGCGAATGCCCGTGGCTGACGGAGGAGCACACGGAGTACTGAGAGCTCTAGGGACGATCGGCTCATTTCCTTTGTTTTTACTTTTAACAAATCGATACATCTGCATAGTACAAAATTTATTACAAGTCAAATTCACAATTGACAAAAAATTCAAATGTCACAACGTCTCGACCTGACTATGTTCGGCTACGTCTTGTGTTGCATCTTGAGGAACGGAATTGTACGTATAACTCGAGAACCAATTCCTAATATCTGGAGGCGCTTATAAAAAATAAACAAATTAATTCGAATAAGCTTTTGCGAATGACTTCTTCTGATCATTATTTCAAACACTTACGAGATGGTAGCAAATATAAGAATGCATCATCCGCGTCAGGCATTTGTTGATCCGATTGTTTGTCCACATGTATCGCTAACGCCTCAAACAAACTATTGCCTCAAACAAAATGAATATGAGTCGTAAATGAACAACACATAAGATGACAATATTCGTAATAAAATATCCTAGTTGTAAGGTAAAAAAAATTGATAATTCGTGACGACAAGTAAAGACACATTTACTCATCATCTGAATTTCCACATGACTGGTACCCGTAATCATCATTATCATCAGAAGTCATCGTAGTTTCAAATTCATCTTCGTCCGAATTCTTTTCATCATTTTGTATGTCGACGTTATCGAAGTCTTCAAATACGTGTTCCGAATCATGTAGATCGTCGACTAATTCGGTGTCGACAATAGGGGCCACAGACCTCTGCGAGTCATCTTGAAAGGCACATTGCAATGCACCATCAACTTCTATCATGCTTCTTGTCTTCTTCTTTATTGCAACCCACCATTGTGATTTGTCCCTAGTCTTCTCCGGATATAGCACATAATATACTTGTCTTGTAGAAGACGGAATAATGAAAGGATCAAAACGATCATAACACCTATTGTGACGTATTTCAACTATTTTGAAATCTTTGTGAACTCGCATCCCTCTCCTTTGCTTTGGATCAAACCAATTACACTCAAATAATGTGACTTTATTACCTCCAGTATATTGCAGCTGAATAATGTCTTTGAGAACACCGTAGTAGTCACGCTCATTTTCTCCGTTCGTGGATCCCACGACACATACTCCACTGTTCACGGTTTTCTTCCCGATCGACCAAGTTTCATTGTGAAATTTATAACCATTCACAAAATACACTGGCCAACTTTTCACCTCTCGAGCCGGTCCCCATGCCAAATTATGGAGACCAGACGCAGTGCCGGTATTGAGAACCTAATATGAAAATAAATGAGTATAGTAGACGCTGAAGACATCAAATTGTTTAGAATATTTTGATAATTACATGTTCCTTAAACCACGGTGCGAAATCATTCTCGATTCTATCTTGTACATGTTCTTCAGGGACAATGTAGTATTGCAAGAAAGCACTACATACGAAGTGATGGCTAAATCAAAATGGTGTTTGGGAAGACGTTAAACAAAAGAACGCATGGATATTAAACTTACTTAATGTAGCCTTGCACCTCCGGCGTGTTTAGAAGGACATGATTCGTGGCAGACTTGAATTCTGCATCACTGAGTCATCTACTCCTTGGCTTCCCAAAATGTCGTCCTAATTGATTGAAAGCGACAAAGATGCCACATCGGACTATTCTTCTGGAACTTCATCATTTCGACGGACTTTGGTCCTCGCACACTTAACATGTTACTCGAAGTAGTAAGAACAGAAGTATGAAATCTCCTGAATCATATACGCTTCACAAATGGATCCTTCGACACGCATCTTCTATTGAATTTATCAAATTATGTTGATGTTAAATTCAAATAATATTTTTATATTTTAGATTTTAGATTCAATTAGATTGTGATTACGCATCTTCAAAACTGAATTCATGTTTTTTTTACATTTCATATGTTATAACTTTTACTCTATTTCAATTTTGTGCAGTGATGTTTTGCGACGAAGATGATATGCGAATTGAACTTCAGCTCTTCGTCGTGATGAAGACGTTATGCCGTTCAATTTGTGAATTCATGTGATGTTAAATTTGTTTGCTGTTTGGATTATGTGAATTAAGCACGCCGTTCCATTATCTCATTCCATTATGGATGACGTTATTGAATCTGTGAATTATGGATCACATTATGGATTATGTTTCATGTTTGGATACTCTTATGCCGAATTGAACTATCTGTGATGTGATGTAATTGAATCTGTGATGTGATGTGCTTTATATGTGAATTACGATATTTCAATCTGTGATGTGCTTTATAATTGAACTATCAAATGTGTTGTATTATCTGGGAATTATCTGTGAATTCACTATTTTTTTTAAAATTTTTTTATGTTTCCGACGATCACTGTCGGAAACAGCTGAAATATTGCAATTTTCAGCGGATTTTTCTAATACTTACCGACGGTTATATCCGTCGGTACACAATTATCGATGGTTGTAGCCCACGAGTAAAAGCCGTCGATACAAGATTGTCGACGGTTTTAACCGTCGATAATATCGACGGTTCAAGCCGTCGATATATATCGACGGTTAAAACCGTCGATAGTTTCCACGGTTCAAGCCGCCGATAGATATCGACGGCACGAACCGCCGATACTATCGACGGTTTAAGCCGCCGATAAATACCGACGGCTAGAACCGTCGATACTATTGTCGGTTCAAACCGTCGATATATATTGGCGGTCCTGACCGTCGATAATATTGACGGTTCGCACCGTCGATATTTAACGTTCGACTACCGCGCCCGCCAGCTAGACCGTCTGTAATACCGACGGTTCAGATGAAACCGTCGCAAAATATTTGCGACGCCCCTTTTTTACACGATCATTGTCCGTCGAAAGAACCATCAAAAATCGTGATTTCCGACAGATCTGACAAATTTATCGACGGTTAGGATCGTCGGTAAAAGACAATTTTCTTGTAGTGGTACGATATATATATATAATGCATGCACGTAGCAGCTAACCACCTTGCACTTATGGCTCCTGCTCTTGTCATGACTTCTTTCTTCTTACAAAGAGTAAACGTACGCCCATCAAATTTATGACCACCCAAAAATAGATGAGGTACTATATATCTTTAACATCTTAAAACAGAAAAAAAATTCTGGGACACGTTTATCCAACTACAATTTGTCACTTTAATTACTATCATTTCGAAAACTCTAATTAAATGCATCAACCGGATTGAGATCAACCGGTCAACAATATCTGATGCTTGCTTAAACAAGTTCAAAATTATGTTAAGAGTATCATCTGGTCATAGACTTCACTCGATCGAGCTCATGCAGATTAATTGAAACGATAGTGATTTAATTTTTTAATTACTTAATAACTCTTAGAGTCTTTAATAACTCTGAGTACTTAATTAGAAACGATAAGTACTAGTTGATAATTCGAAAATTAAGTAGAAGAAAATAGAGAATATAATGTTTTTATCTTTACGTGGTTTTTGCTTATTTCTTTTGACTGCTTAATTGGCAGTAAATAAAAGATAGCAGGAAAATTGATGAAGGGTTTAAAATGGACAATATTTATTAGTTCGTAGGATTTAAATGATTTTTCCAAGTACTGTGAAAGTGAAAATAGATTATGTTCAAAGCAATAAAAAACTATTGAAAATGATTGTTGAAATCGGCTACTAATTCAACAACCCAAACTCGACTGTTGGCTAACATGGTGTGTTTTGTTTGCAATTAAAATGGACGACGTCAACTACCTCAATTTTCATTCTCCATTGAAAAGTTACCTAAAAATGTCGTCGTTTTATCGTTTAAAGGCACGTTCATGATGGATTTCCCTCACGCGGTACTCACGGATGTGAATCAGATCGAGGAACACGTAAACGATTATAATATTTTACCACGCTGGCACACATCTACTTTATAGATTAATCAAGAGCTCAAGTGATATTACAAAACATAGTATTTGTGCCCAAATTTTTGACAAAAAATATTCTGTCATAATATTTAATAAATTTGTGAAAAATTTATGATCTATATAAATTTGATATTTTAATAATCGATATGAGATAATAATATTTGTCACAAAATAATTCATAAAAAATTCATACATTTTTATGATCATTATTTTAATTAAAATATTTAATGACCTAAAAGTAATAAAGGATTGAGAAAATCACTCATCGAAGAATCATTTTTTACTCAATTCTATATTCTCGACTGAATACGTCGCATGTTAATAGTTTTACATTTCGGTCATGAAACATCTATAATATCTATATAATAATAGGTTTTCAAATTTTAACGCATCCAGGGACGGAGCCAGAGTAACCCTATGTATATTTATATACAAGTAGTATGAAGAAAATTAAAATTATAATGTTTATATAACCCCACCACCCCCCACTCCCCCCCCCCCCCCCCCCCCCCCCCCTCCCCGGATTTAACCCTAGCTCCGTTACTGAACGCATCCTTCTGAAAGTGTTTTATTTTATCGTATGTGCATCGTTTAGCCCGACGATGAATAGAATCGATTCGGCTATCGAGCATTAATTGTTATATATAGGTAATGTGCAAGATTAATCAGTTTGCTCAGTCTCCAATGATTTACTCGTAATTTGTTCTTGCTATTGATGGATGATGATACATCGAGTAGGTCGTTAGTCAATTGCAGGTGTCATCGTCATTTTCGTACATGCCTACTATTTTACAATAAATTCTGACTACGCATAAAATATTCAGAATTCTATGAACCTTCTGAAGACTTTATTCCAGGAGTTAGAAATATAATGTACAATGTTTTTGCTCACTTCTCATTATATCTCAATTCATCCAATTAATTTTGATCTTGTTAAACTTGGTTGTGTCATATAGTAAAAAGGGAATAATGTTGGTTTGCACTCACCAAATGCCAGGTATAGAATTTTAACCTAAAGAATGACAAACAAACTGTTCAGAACACTTATTTTCCTTCTTTTTTATTCTCTCCTACCTTTTCTCTTTCTTTCTTTTTTTTTCTTTCTCTTTTTACCTTCTCTCCCACTTTGGTGCCCTGGCTAGCATTTGTTTGCATGCTGACTCCCGAGTCCCAACCAACTGCTTCTATTCAACTAGGAGATGAACATCATGTTGCCAACTCTTCTTCCTCCGTCTCTTCCGGTGCCAATAATTTTCTTAACCTCAAAGTTCATCGGTAGTGGATCAAATCTCCCTTACAATTAGCACAAAGGGCATCTTCCCACAACAAGGTAATTTTTTTTATCTACAATATTATTTTCTCTATTTTGATTTTATTTTTTCATATTAATCAATTATTGTTCCCTTCCTACATGGAATGAGGGATTGGATTAAGAAAGGTTGTGACCTCGAGGATCCTATCTCTCGCTCTAAGCTTCTTACTCTTTTTCTCTATCTTTATGGAAAATTTGGAAAATGAGGAATGATGCCCATTTTTTGCTCCACTCCGATAATCGTTGTCGCAGTAGGGTTGCGAGTTAAAGCCTCATAGTATGAGTTATAAATATCCTATTTTTTTAGGGGACTTCCCCCACGAACCATCCCTTGGTTCGTTGGGAGCCTACACCCCAATCCTATTTCAAACTGAACTTAGATTGCTCATTTTTTAGCAACCCTGTGGTGAGAGGAGCAGGCTACATTGTCAGATCTTCTAACACTGAGTTTGTATGCACAGGGGCGATGTACAATCGTTTTCATTTAGCTTTGGAGGCAGAAGCTTGGGCCATCCGTTGCGCACTACTACACTATCATCATTGTGGCATCACACATATTTTCTTGGAGTCGATATTATCAACAACAAATTCCTTTATCCATGGCGCCTCAAAAGCATTTTCAATGACATTACGATATGTCTCTCTATGATTTCACAATTTAAATGTAGGCATGTATCTCGTTTAGCAAATATTGAGAGTGATTCACTAGCATCTTTTGATAGAAGATCGCTTATCAATCAATTTTGGGAGGAATGTCCCCCCTCCAGGCTTCCTCCATTTTTTATGTAATGACACTATTGGCTAATCTATTCCTATCTTTCCTTTTAAAAAAAAATTATTGTTCCCTACTTCCCTCATCCAGGAGGTAAAATGAACCATATTATAGGTGAAATTTATTTATTTTTTGCCTTGAACACATTGTTTAGAATTTAGATAGATATTCCACATTCTTATAAAAATAGAAAGTATTAAGTTAAAAGCAAATGCATTTGAATTTCTGTTATTTGTCTCAAACTTCATTCCATTTTATTGCCACTAAATTCTGTTTTATATTTTTATATTTTAATTTTCTTATAGTAAGAATAGATCTAAGAGTATGTAAAATATTTTGAACAATATTGTAGTATGAATACACGGAATCAGATGCTGATTTCATGGAACAATTTGGGAACTCAAATCAGTAGAATTTACTCATTTATTTGTCTATTAAACAGAACCAACATGACCAGACCAGGACAGACCAAGCCATCAGGAATGAAGAAATAGAACAAAGAGTTCTGGAAAAGGAATCTGGATTTGCATACTTTATGGCATCATGGAATTGTCTCCCTCCCACAAGATGACAAACCAACATTATAGTAACATCCTAGGATTGTTTCTTTATGTCCAAGTTTACATTATATCTTAAGAATCTAAAAAACATCGATGCTCATAATTTTATATATTAATTTAAAATTTTCTCTTATTTTTTTGGTTAATAGAATAATAACTTGATTTTAGTTGTGGTCGCTAGACTTAAATTTAGCGATATCAATGATGTCTCTCACGTTCATGAAATTGTCTAATAATTTTCATTTGATGCCATGTTGACACATGAAGAATATAGGATTTTTTGTTGTAGGAATTTTAGTAACTTCACTTCCCAGTAGAAAGTTTTAGATATGATTAGTGAGAGTAATGTTGACTTATTGTCATTCAGCTTAATTGTTGCTCATAGTTTGAAAAAAAAAAGTAGTGACATGGCATCTCTTATGGTAATATGATAAAATGAAAGTGCTTTGTATACGTCGACATATAAATTTTTTTTTACATGTATTTCGAGAGCAGGGGATTGCCCCTAAGATATGATATGAGTAGTCTTCCATTGAAATTTTATCACTAGGTTTGTTATATTTATTTTCCCTTTGACATATTAAAATTAATGTTCAACAATTGTTTTAATGTTAATTTACACTTTCATTTTCAAAACAAATTGAAATTGACAAAAGACAAGAGACATTTTTTTGTGTAGACACTCTTGATGCGTGGGAAGCGATGCCGAATTATATTATTTAAAATATTAAATGCAGAATTTACTTTTTTTAACATGTAAGTATATATTATGCCAACGTCAAGAAATTATATTTCTTCTTTCATTAATTGAATTTTGGAGTGCAAATTAATTAGACCTATGGCCTCTTTTTGTAATGGTTAGTGATGGCTACCATTATGAAAATGAAGAAAAAGAAGAGAAAAAAAAAACGGATGGCTTTGTGCCATTCTTACTAGCACTGATATTTATAAAGGTTATGCAAACAAATCCTAGGACACGAAGGAGAGAAATGACCAATGGAGAAAAAGTCAAAAACAAAACAAAGAAAGAAGGTGGGAGAGAAAATAAGAACAAGGTGGTTTTTCAATCTTTAGATCAAATTCTATGATTGATATTTGGTGAGATGAGTGTTATTCCCTTTATATTTTGTGCTTCGTTGTAATAAGAACTATTTCACCTCAATTATCAAACTATGCCAAATATAACAGATTTTTTTTCATTGAAACAAAGTTTAGGATTTTTTTTTGTGCGTAAACGAATAAGTAAAGATTTAATACTTACTTGATTCTCAAATAAATATCATGTTTAAATTAATTTATATACAATGATATTTATGAACATGTTTATGACCAAGATTTGTTTATTGCTAACTATGAGAAAAAAACACAATTTTCTTTTCTTCTTTGTCCACTAAGAAATAAAATGCAATCTGAGAAATAACTAGAATAAAAAATTTCACGGCTCAGATAAATATAAAAGGATAAAGAATATAAAGTATACATTTTTTCTAAGAAGTTAAATTTTTAAACCTAATTTTAGCGATTTCTCGCTCCTAATGCATAAACTTGCACCATCTTAAATTATGTTGTGATTTCTATTTAGTCCATCTATCTAGTTTTGTTCAGTTTTTTTATTTTTTATTTTTTTTCTTCTATTTATTAAAAAACTAAAATACTCTTCTCATATCTTTTAATATTTAAAAATCTAAATAATATATAATAATAAATATTAAAAAAATATCGTTGATGCACACGAGACTGGGGGCGTGCCCTGCAATCTCTTCAATGGTGAGATCACAATGGGGGCGACCCGTCCCCCTCTTTTTTCCAATATTATAAGACTCGACTCGGCCATCGACCCGGATTGATCAACGGGTCAGGTCGGATCGGTTGGACCGGATCGAATCGGATGGTCGGACCGAATAATATAAATTAATAAAAGAATAAAATAAGTTAAAATTTTTTGTTATAATCTTATGAATATATAATATCTTATTTAACAAAAATATAAAATATAATATAATAAAGTAAAATAAAATAATTCAGATTAAATAATATAATAAAGTAACATAAATTAAGTCATCAACATAAATAAAAAAATATTGTGAGGTAATTATAAATAAAAAAATAGTGAAAAAATTATACATGTGACAAGAGGACATTAAAATATAAATTTTAAGAATATATATATAATATGTTTAAATGTTTTAATAATTTTGTTTATGTTTCATTTTTTTTCATTTCAACAATTGACCCGGTCGGGTCGATAAACCCGTTGGGTCAGCGGATTGAACCCGGGTTTAACCGGGTCAAAACGGGTCAAACCCTTCCCCGAATTTCAATCGACCCGCAGACCGTTTTAGATCCCGAACACCGATCCGACCGGTCGGGCTGGGCCGGGGTCTAACAACATTGCTTTTTTCTTGCCCCACGTCATCGTGACACGGAGTGAAACGACCCTCACGGAGTACAATGCAACATCGCCGACGTGGAGCAAAATGGGGGGCAATATCCCCCCCTCCCCCCTTGTTTCGTTCCGACGACACGAAGCAGAAAAGAGGAGCATGCGAACTCGTTGGCGGCGAGATCGCAAAGGGGACGAAGACGCCCCTCCCCCCCCCCCCTCCCCCAACCATGCGGCACGATGTTTCCTTTAATATTTATTATTATATATTATTTTAAACTTTTAAATATTAAAATATACAAGAGAATAGTAGTTTAATCTTTTAATAAAAAATAAAAACTTAATATAATTAAGCAGATTGATTAAAGCGAAAATTATAATATAGTTTAGAGGATGTTAAGTTCATAAATTAAGTGCGAACACGAAAAATCAGAGAAATTTAATAAATTATTTTTTTTATAAATATATAAGGAATTTAAAAAATAAATTTTAATATATATATATAATGTTAAAAATGGAAAAATAGCTAGTGAGGTGGAAATGGGGCCCAATATGCGTCGACGCGCATCCCGAGTCACAAGCTAGTAACCACTATAACAATTATATATAGAAAATTGAGAACAAAATGTTTTCTGAAATTTCGGTATTTGGAAAAAGTTATTCCAAAATATATTTCTTATGAAAAAAATAACTTAAAGTGCCTTTTTTGCCCCTTAAAAAGGGTATTTTCTTCTCAAAATCGTATACAACTTTTTTACGCACCTAAAGAGGTTTGTGGAATAGAAAACTCGCCGGTATCGGGTCGGGACCGACTCTACAATGCAGATACCCGATCCGGACCCGATCCGATATCACTTACTATATAAACCCTCTTTCTCTCTTTTCCCCTCTCATTTCAATCTTTTTCTTTCTCTCTCCCACCTCTCTCTCTTGCCCTCTCCTTCTCTCTCACTACAAGAAAATCGCGAATTTTCGACGGATTTTTCGACGGTTCCGTTTCCAACAGATTTTTCGACGGTTATGACCATCGGAAATAAAAAATTAAATTATATATTTTTAATATTATTGTTAAATTTTTTCGACGGCGTGACCGTCTGAAATAAAAAAATTAATTATATAATTTATTATATTATTATTTAATTTTTCGACGATTAGGAACGTCGATATTTTCGACGGATATCCATCCGTCGCAAAATCCGCCGTAATTTCCGAAAGTCGTAACCGTCGGTAAATGTATAATAATATCATATATAAGAGTATTTTATTAATATAACTAGCGACGGTCCAAACCGTCGCAATTACTGACGGTTTTGACCGTCGGTAAAGATTACTGACGGTTTTGACCGTCGGTAAAGATTACCGACGATTCAAACCGTCGGTAAAATAAAAAATAAATATTATATATAACTAAATAAAATAAAAATATTTATTATTTATGTTTTCGACGATCGAAATCATCGGTAATTAAAATTTCGTTATCCCGCTTTTTTTTCCCTTTTTCCGCTTTCTTTCCACTTTTTTCCTTTATATATTTTCCCTCCTCCCTCTTCTCTCTCCCTCCTCCCTCCACTCCTCTCTCTCTCCCTCCTCTCCTCTCTCCCTCTCCCGACCGCGAGCACCGGATCGGCCTCTCCTGCGCGCCGGACGCCGACGACCCTCTCACGCCGGACGCCGGCGACCCTCTCCCGCACTGGCGACCCTCTCCCGCGCCGGCGTATCTCTCTCTCTCCCGCTCCGCGCCGGCATCTCTCTCTCTGCTGTCGGCCGGATCCGGCCGTGGCCGTTCGGATCCGGCTGCCAGGCTGCCGGATCCGGCCTCGAGCGGTCGGATCGGCCGCCAGGCGTCAGATTCGAACGCCTGGCGGTCGGATCCGGCTGCTAATTTTTTTATATTTAAAAAATTATTTGCGACGGTTGCGACCGTCAAAAGATCGACGGTTGCGACGCCCATCTAAAGTTTCGACAGTTGGGACCATCGAAAAGTTGTGACGGCTCGGACCGCCGGCCTTTTCTGGCGGTTGCAACCATCGGAAATTTCGACGGCTCGGACCTCCGGCCTTTTTCGACGGTTGCAACCGTCGGAAATATCGACGGTTCGAATCGTCGGGGACTTTTTCGGCGGTTGCAACCGTCGGAAAATTTCGACGGGTCGAACCGTCGGGGACTGTTCCGACGGTCAGAACCGTCGATATTTTCGACGAATTTTTTTCAACCGTCGTAAATCCGTTTGCGACGAGCGTTTTTCCGACGGATCGATTCCGACTGAAAAATCGTCGATAATTGCGTTACCGACGATTTTCGGGCTGATTACCGACGGTTCGGACCGTCGGTAATCCGCGTTTTTCTAGTAGTGTCTCTCCCCTCTCTTTCGCCCTCTCTCTCTCTCTCCCACGACGGCAGCGGCAACGATGGCGGCGACCATCGACTCCGGCCGTCCTCTCCTCCCCTCTCCTCTCTCTCTACTCCGGTCGCCTGACGGTCGGATCCGGTCGCCTGGCGGCCAGATCCCGTCGCCTGGCGACTGGATCGGTCGGATATGGCCGCCAGACGGTCGATCGGCCGACAGCTGCTAGATCCGGCCGGATCTAGCAGCTGTCGGCCGATCCGGTCGCCTGACTGCCGGATCGGCCGCCTGCGGCCAGATCCGGTTGCTTGACGGCCGGATCAGTTGCCTGGCGGCCGGATCGGTCGCCTGGCGGCCGGATCAGCCGCGCGGTTGGATCAGGCGATGCGGATCGGCCAAATCCGACCGCTGGATCCGCCAGGCAACCGGATCTGGCCGCGTCAGTGCCCGATCCGGCCGCTCATCGACAGCTGGTGGCCAAATTTGGCTGTCTGGCGCCGGATCTGACAGCCAGTGATCGGATCGGCCGTCAGCGATCGGATCTGATCGGCCGCCACCTGCCAGCATTTTGAATTCTCAGACGCAAACCCGATTTGATTCCCAGTCCATCGGGTCTGACCCCGGGTCGAAAAATTTCCGACCCGGCAAAAGTCGGGCCAGGACCGAGTCCGCCTAGACCCGGACCCGGTCCAGGGTTTGTTGTGCCCTAGTTGCCTTAGACCCTTTCTTTTATATGTGAACATATCCCCGGTTGCCTTAGACCATTTCCTGTGTATGAATATGTCTTTTGGGATCACACTTTTTAATATACGAAAATATGTAATTTTCATTTTTTCTTTCATTCAAACAATCATCTTATAAACTTTTCATTATTGGTGCATCATTTCGTTGAAACAATTGACTGTGAACTGTGTAGACTTTTAATTCTAAAATTTAAAATCTACAAATTTTATCAAATTGTCTACAATAGAGAACAATTTCATTTTCTAATCGAAAAAAAAAATATTTGGGCTTGTTAGAGTACTGAAGACTGAGGGGACACATCAAAGACGACCTTGACTTAACTGTGCTTGACTTTACGGTTGACCTGGATTGCATCAAATCGTCCACAAGAACCAAGACCAACAAAAGTCTGTCATTCCCATGCCACCGCCATCTCTCTACAGACTACAGTGACTCATGCATGCATGGCCTTAGAACTCTTCCTACCGCTCTGGCTGGCCACCGTCATCTCCTTCTTCGTGGGCTTTGCCATCGGCAGCTTCGTCCTCTTCATTTATTGGCTCCTCGTCCTCCGGCGCCGCACGGTCAGGGTTGTTCCTGTCGAAGGCAGCGGCACCGCAAACGGCGCCACCGTGTTCAGCCCCATGTTCTGGGGCCGCGGAGACGTCCACCCGTTCATCCGGCGGCTCCGGCTCCAAGGCCTCCCCTCCCAGGTCCAAGTCATCGGTCGTGGCGCGTGCGGCGAGGTCTACAAAGTAGACGTCCTCGTCGCCCGCCGAGTGGTCTCAGTCGCTGTGAAGAAGATAGCGAAGCCCACGGTGGAGGGAGACCACGCGGTGAACCTTGACGTCGAGGAGAGCAGGTTTCTGCACTCCCGACTGCGGCAGATCCGCGCGGAGATGGCCACCGTGGGCAGAATGCGCCATCCCAACCTGGTCCGGTTGCTCGCGCACGTGTCCGAGCCCAGTTGCCACTATCTCGTGTACGAGTTCATGCATCACGGGTCGCTGCACGATGCGCTCAAGCGCGGGCGCTTGGATTGGCCGACGCGGTATAGAATCGCCCTCGGCGTGGCCGCAGGGCTCGAGTACCTTCACATGGTGCATCAGCCGCGAGTCATCCACCGAGATTTGAAGCCCGCGAACATATTGCTCGACCGTGAACACAACGCTCGGATCGCCGACTTCGGACTCCCAAAGGTGGTGGACGGGGCGCTGAACGGGGTTCCGGAGACGGTGACGGCAGCGACGAACAACGTTGCCGGGACCGTGGGTTACATTGCTCCTGAGTACTACCAAACGCTAGCGTGCACCGATAAGTGCGACGTGTACAGCTTCGGGGTGATCCTGGCTGTGCTGGTGACGGGAAGGTTTCCGACCGACGGGTACTTCGAGACGACGAACGAGGCGGGGATCGTCCAGTGGGTGCGTAGCGCGCTGCAGTCAGCGGACCCGAAGGCGGCGATGGACGGGAGGTTGGCCGGGAATGGGTTGGTGGAGCAGATGCTGCTGGTGCTGAAGGTTGCATGCTTCTGCACCGCTAATGACCCGAACGAGAGGCCTAATAGCAGGGACGTCAGACGCATGCTTTCGCTATAACGTCCCCAAAATTCGTCCTTCCGCCACATTGACGGTCAGACTGACTCTGGGAGTGCTACTCACTGCCTACGACTACTTTGACTTTGACTTGGACTTTGACTAGTCAACAAATGACCCACGTGGCAAAAAATGATAAAGAATAATAATGATATAAAAATGCGAAAGAATTATCATTACGAAATGACAAATGCCAAAAGTGATGAGGTAATTCAAAAGAAATAGGGAACAAGAATAGTTCAAAAGGGTTACGATAATATCAACAAAAGCGCTAAAAGAGAAATTCAAGGGTTTCATATTTACAATGTTTGATAATTCAATGTAGAATATAAATGGCGGAAAGCTGTAGTAATATTGCAAGTCATGTGCTGCCACCCTGAAGCTCTGCATTATCCATCTCCTCCCTAAGCAGGGTTCTCACCTGTAAAATCCCAAAGCAGGGGCATGAAATGCCCGTGAGCTAACGCCCAGTACTCATAGAGTCATAGACGATGAAATGATAATCAATGATCAAATACTGTGTTCATTACTTTAACAATGTTCTATACAATGCTATGCTCTGTGATTCATTACTATGCTCTGATGTTCATTGCTTTGTTCTACTGACACTTACCATGCTCTGTTGTTCATTACCATTCTCTGTTATACTTTGTGTGGAACTACATATTTTACAATACTATATGATCCTTGATGTTCGTTGTCCTATGTGAGCTCAACTTTAGTTAATTGGGAAGCTAGATGTGTCTTTGCCTTGAATATTGCCAGGGAGGCCATAACAGGGAAGATGTACACGTTGGCACAACCTTTTCGAAATGCAGGTGGGAGAAGGTCTACATTCCAGGAACAGTGGTCGTTACGGACCCCGTAGGTTCACTGTCTCCTCAGCTAGCTACCTGTCCCTCTGGCATAACAATAAAATTCACATATGCCTCCGTGGGGGAAGAGTGTGTTCCTTGCGTCACTCTTATTCGGAGCACAGGTGGGAGAGGGCCTGTGGTCCAGGAGCAGTGGTATTTAAACTCAGTAGATACACTGTCTCCTTAGTGCAGTTACCTGCCCTTCCAATGCCTTAACCTTGACCTTGACCTTGAATAACACATAGCTATCTCATTCATTGATCTTTGCTTTGCTTATCTTCTTTACCAATATGGATTTTAAATCATGATTCAGAGAAGGGGGTGAAGTCTGATCCCCTTCCTGCGGACGAAGGTCCATCACTTGTATAATCATAATGGAAATAGCCAATAATGGCTAATCGAAGGTTCAGCATTGATTTCCTTTGCTCTGGCCTCTCAAGGGCATTTTAGTCATTTTACACATGCTTTGGCCCTTCAAGGGCAATTAGGTCATTTCACAATTGCTCTGGCCCTCAAGGGCATTTTGGTCATTTCACTTATATATATGTGATATATATATATCTACATATGTCGAGAGTAGTAGACCTACTACATACTAGTTATTATTATTATTATTATTATTATATATATATATATATATATATTTATATCTGTATTCCGAGAGCAACATGCGCTTAAGTATTTATTATTCAGTAGTAATTATGAGAGTAACATTCCGAGAGCACTTGTGCACTAAATAATAATAATTATTATTATCATATATACATAGTGATATAAAAATTCCGAGAGCAACCTTCCACCTCCTAAGTAATTAATATCATTATCACTATTATATATCTATTTATGTACATATAATCCGAGAGTTTTAATTAAATAATTATTTCCATACAAAGCATAATATCTATTCTAGCCGAGAGTTATAGACCTACTATGTAATATAATTATTACTCTTACATATATATATATATATATTGCTTATATATGTGTACATACATATATGCCGAGAGCAGTAGAATTAATGCATAATATAATTATTACTCTTATATATATAACCAAGCCGAGAGCAACCTACCTAATGATTAATTATCTTTATTACTCTATGTACATGTAATCCGAGAGCAACATGCCTAATAATTAATTAATTAGTTGGCATTACAATCATAGTATAAATTAAGACAAGTCTATTATATCTCGGACTCATAATATATCCTAAAGGACAAGGACACCATAATACGGAAAGAGTAATATATAATGTTAAACGATAAAATGAATGGGAATCGAATTTCACGATCATTGATCTATATTTCTTCATCTAGAGATTTTATACGTCTACGGTACCTCTTTTGATCGTCCTACATTTGCTCGTGTGCTCTACGTCTGCTGGTTCTTGCGCTAGTCACTATTCTCTGTCGGTCGTAGTTCGTCGGAGACGGAGGAGAAGAAGAGAAGATGGAGGCAGTCGCTTGAAGAGTCCAAAGGGGTGAGTGTCCACGACCTTCCCTTTTTATAATTACTGCTGCTTCTCTTCTACTGTGAAGGAGACGTGAGAGGGGAGGTGAAGGAGGAGTGAGGAAAGAGTGGGAGAGAGGGTCTCGTGGGAAGTGGGAGAGAATGGGGGAGAGAAGTGGGAGAGAAGAGTGGGGGGAGGGAGAATTGGTCACTCGACCGATTCTCTCGTCCCCTCTTCTTTTTTTTCTACATTTTGAATTTCAAATAAAAGGAGTAAATGGCCGGGCATTACATTACTACCCCCTTAAAAAGAAATTCGTCCTCGAATTTAGAATAAAGTTAAGGCTTACCGAATAGTCTGGAAAATTTCTCTCGCATTTCTGACTCTAATTCTTACGTGGCCTCTTTGCCTTGATGGTGCTTCAACGTCATCTTGACCAACGTCACTGTCTTCTTGCCCTTCTGGACCTCTTGGCGTTCCAATATCTCTGTGGGCTGCTCCTCGTATGTTAAATCCTCCTTGAGGTTCGGCTCCTCAATTTGGATGACGTTGGCGTAGTCATGTTTGTATTTTTGGAGCAGCGAGACGTGGAAGACATTATGCACTCTGGCGTATGCCGGGGGTAACGCCAACCTGCATGCGGAGTCACCAACCATATCCAAAATTTCAAAGGGACCCACATACCTTGGGCTCAATTTTTCTTTCTTGCTAAATCTCATTACGCCCTTGGTTGGTGAGACTTTGAGCAAGACTTGTTCACCGGCCTTGAATGTATACTCTCGTCTTTTCTTGTCGGCGTAGGCCTTCTGTCGGTCTTGTGCAGACTTCATCCTTTTTTTATGAGCTCAATTCGATTAGTGTACTCCTGTGTCTGCTTGCGAAGCTCAGTACTCAATAGCTTTCTTTCGCCGACTTCTCCCCAGCATGCTGGGGAACGACATGGTCTGCCATACAGAGCTTCAAATGGGGACATCTCTATGCTTGTATGGTAACTGTTATTATATGCGAACACGATAAGTGGTAGATGATTGTCCCAATTACCATGCCAGTCCAAGGCACATGCTCGAAGCATGTCTTCCACTGTTTGGATAGTTCGTTCTGATTGGCCATCCGTCTGCGGGTGGAACGCCGTGCTATAACGCAGCCTCGTGTCAAAAGCATTCTGTAAACTTTTCCAAAATCTGGTGGTGAACCTTGGATCTCGATCGGACACGATGACAGAGGGAATTCCATGGAGTCTGACTATCTCTTGCACATATAGATCCATCAGACTATCTAATGACTATTTCACTTTGATGGGTAGGAAGTGAGCCGATTTGGTGAGTCGATCCACCACTACCCAAATAGCGTCGTGTCCCTTCTGAGTTCGAGGGAGGCCTGTGATGAAATCCATAGTGATTTTCTCCCACTTTCATTGCGGTATTCCGAGGCTCTTAAGCGTACCCTGAGGCTTTTGATGCTCTATCTTCACCTGTTGGCAAACTATACACTTAGACACGTATTCTGCTATTTCTTTCTTCATATCTGGCCACCAAAAGCTTCTCTACACATCCTTGTACATCTTCGTGCTTTCAGGATGGATTGCGAATTCGGACATGTGGCATTCGTCCAAAACTTCCCGTCTCAAAGCTGAGTTGTTGGGTACCCATAATCGTTCTCGATACCGAATGCCTCCATCTGACGAAACTTTGAAATCATTTCCTTCCATACTTGTCTTGATCATCATGGTCTGGTAGTCAGAGTCTTCGACTTGCACTGCGATGATTCTTCCAATAAGGTCTGGCTCGATCCGCTAGATCATCATGAGCGAGCCATTAGATGTTATCTGTGGAGTCCACTTGAAGAGTTCCTCCATCATCTCGTATTGCCGGAGGCGCATGAAGGCCACTGAGCCTTTCCATTTCCGACTAAGGGCATCGGCTACTGAGTTCGTCTTCCCTGGATGATAGTTGATGGCGAATTCGTAGTCCTTCAGGAACTCCATCCATCGCCTCTGACACATGTTCAAGTCTCTCTCAGTGAACACATACTTCAAGCTTTTGTGATCCGTATACACTGTGAACTGTTCCCCGTACAAGTAGTGTCGCCAGAGCTTGAGAGCAAAGACTACAGCTGCTAGCTCGAGGTCATGAGTAGGATAATTGACTTCATGTTTCTTCAATTGTCTTGATGCATAAGCTACCACATTTCCATGTTGCATTAAAACACAACCCAGCCCTGTGTCGCTAGTGTCACTGTAGATCACATACCCACCACTGCTTGAGGGTAAGGTGAGTATGGGTGCGGAAGTCAATCATCTCTTCAGCTCCTGAAGGCTTTCTTCGCACTTTGTGGACCAAATAAACTTTTCGCCTTTTCTGGTGAGCTTGGTCAATGGTAGTGCCAGTCTGGAGATATCTTTGATGAATCTTCTATAATATCCTGCTAGTCCGAGGAAGCTTCTGATCTCCGAGACATTCTTTGGCTGAGTCCAATTTGACACTGCCTCGACCTTAGCCGGGTCCACTGATATTCCATCTTTGGAAATGATGTGCCCAAGGAACATCATTTGGTCCATCCAAAATTCACATTTGAAAAATTTTGCATACAACTTTTTGGCTCTCAACATTTCCAAAATAATCGTTAGGTGCTCCTTATGTTGTTCCATGCTGGGAGAATAGATGAGAATATCATCCACGAAGACGATCACGGACTTGTCGAGATGTTCGTTGAGCATTAGTCAATCCAAATGGCATGACAAGAAATTCGTAATGTCCATATCGTGACCTAAAGGCCGTTTTCGGGATATCTTCCTCCGCTACCCTGAGTTGATGTTAGCCGCTCCGCAGATCAATTTTGGAGAGCACTTTGGCATTGGCGAGCTGATCGAACAAGTCGTCAATGCAAGGAAGGGGGTACTTGTTCTTTACCGTGACCTTGTTGAGCATCCGGTAATCTATGCATAGCCTCATTGATCCGTCCTTCTTCTTGACGAACAGGACTGGAGCGTCCCATGGTGAGACACTGGGCCTGATGAATTCCTTATCTAGTAACTCTTGAATCTGAATTTTTAGCTCCTTCATTTCCGCTGGGGCCATGTGATACGGAGCCTTAGAAATTGGTGCTGTGCCTGGTACTAGCTCAATGTGGAAATCGATGTCTCTCTTCGGCGGTAGACCACTGACATCTTCAGGGAACACGTCCAGAAACTCCTTTACGACGTCTATGTCTTGAGGGGTTTTGGTAGGAGCTTCCACCTTGGTCACACTTGCCAGAAATCCTCTGCAACCTTGCTTGAGCAGTTTCTGAGCCTTCATTGCTGACACTATGATTTTGGGTTCCTTCCGGTGTATACCTCTGACTGTGACCTTCTCCTTAATGTTTGCTCCAGTCACCACCTTTTTCTGTCTTGCACATGATGGTAGCGTCATGGCGAGCTAGCCAGTCCATGCCCAATATGACGTCATAATCCCTCATGGGTATTATGATTAAGTTAGCAGGAAAATTCTTTTTATCAATTTCTACTGATACCTCAGCTAAGTATTTAGTAGTCCGTAATGTTCCTTGTGGAGTAAGAATAGTCATGCTAGGTTCTAGATTCATAGGAGATAATCCCAAAGTGATAGCACACTCTTCTGATATGAAAGAATGAGTGGCTCCAGAATCAAATAAGACAGTAGTAAGTAGCTTGGCAATACAAAGCGTACCTCGAATGGCATCAGCGTCATTCTGCTGAGTGTCCTCTTCCAGGTTGAAGAGTCGTCCTTGCACCAGAGGCTTGCGCTATGGACACTCCCGGGAAAAGTGGCCCATCGTGCCACAATGATAGCAGACGCCGGTATTCATGCGGCACACTCCAGCATGAGTCCTGCCACAAGTGTTGCATAAGACATTCTCACCTTGTGCTGGTTGAGCCTGAGGAGCTCTGGGTTGTTGAGGCCTCTGTTGTGTCGGTCGTCTTGCCGGCTGTTGGGGTTGCCTCTGCTGAGATTGCTGCTGCACTGGAGCTTGCTGAGGCTAACGAGGTGGTAGTAGAGGTGGTCGAGGCTGCTGCTCATAATGATGCCGTTCAGTTTGTTGTGGGACAGGGTACGGTCGGGGACGGTTATCCCGTCGCTGGTCTCGTCGTTGGTGGTGATTGTTCCTCCTGAATTATTGGGGTTGGGACCCCTGTCCCACTTCTTGTTGCCCTCTTCTGGCCTGTTGCAGTGCTTGCTGATCTCTTTCCATCAGAGTAGCCAGTTGGACTGCATTTGCAAAAGTTTTACAGTTGCCGGGTAGGGTTTGAGCTCTCAAATCCGGACGCAATCCTTCGACGAAAGTTTTGGCCTTTTCCAGCTCGTCCATGGGCAGCTTAGTGTACTTCTGAAGACTGACAAACTTGGCTTGGTACTGGGCCACCATCATTGCCCCTTGGGTCAGGCTGAGAAACTCGCGTTGCTTCAACCGCTTCTGGAAGGCAGGGAAGAAGTGGACTTCAAACAACAATCGGAAGTCAGCCCATGAAACCACCTTGACGCCCGTGAATTCGGTCGTCTTGGTCACCTTCCACCAATCTTTCGCGGCCTTGGTGAGGGTGTCGGCGACGAATATCACTTGTTTATTTTCCGGGCATTCTAAGAGTTCAAATTTATCCTCCATGGTGTCAATCCACTCTTCTGCCACATCGATGTCCCCTTCGCCGCTGTAGGTAGGTGGCTTCAACTTCCAGAACTCTTGTATGGTGCACTTGGGAGGTGGTTGTCGTTCCTGACGTTCTGGTCGAGATGGAGGATTCTGGATTCTATAAAGAACAATGTGACTATAGGGATAATATGACTGAATAAATAAAACATCATTCAAGACGTGGGGAGGCATCTATAGGGATAATATGACTGAATAAATAAAAATCTCTTATAAAGAATTTATTTGGTACTTACTTGAGGAGTGGAGTTGCAGTTGCTCAGGAGGCTTGCACATGACTTTGCTCTGACTATGAGACCAATGAACAATGAGGACAATGCAATGACTTATACTCTGCTATGAATGACAATGACACCGGTCTATACTCTACTATGAACAATGTGAGCCAAGAACTTATGCTCTGATACCAAACTGTAACGCCCCCAAAATTCGTCCTTCCGCCACGCTGGCGGTCAGACTGACTCTGGGAGCGCTACTCACTACCTATGACTACTTTGATTTTGACTGGTCAACAAATGACTCACGTGGCAAAAAAATGATAAAGAATAATAATGATATAAAAATGCGAAAGAATTATCATTACGAAATGACAAATGCCAAAAGTGATGAGATAATTCAAAAGAAATAGGGAACAAAAATAGTTCAAAAGGGTTATGAGAATATCAACAAAAGCAAGGCTAAAAGGGAAATTCAAGGGTTTCATATTTACAATGTTTGATAATTCAATGCAGAATATAAATGGCGGAAAGCTGTAGTAATATTGCAAGTCATGTGTTGCCACCCTGAAGCTCTGCATTATCCATCTCCTCCCTAAGCAGGGTTCTCACCTGCAAAACCCCAAAGCAGGGGCATGGAATGTCCGTGAGCTAACGCCCAGTACTCATAGAGTCATAGACGATGAAATGATAATCAATGATCAAATACTGTGTTCATTATTTTAACAATGTTCTATACAATGCTATGCTCTGTGATTCATTACTATGCTCTGATGTTCATTGCTTTGTTCTACTGACACTTACCATGCTCTTTTGTTCATTACCATGCTCTCTTATACTTAGTGTGGAACTACGTATTTTACAATACTATATGATCCTTGATGTTCGTTGTCCTATGTGAGCTCAACTTTAGTTAATTGGGAAGCTAGAGGTGTCTTTGCCTTGAATATTGCCCGGGTGTCCATAACAGGGAAGGTGTACACGTTGGCACAATCTTTTCGGAATGCAGGTGGGAGAAGGTCTACATTCCAGGAACAGTGGTCGTTACGGACCCCGTAGGTTCACTGTCTCCTCAGCTAGCTACCTGTCCCTCTGGCATAACAATAAAATTCACATATGCCCCCGTGGGGGAAGAGTGCGTTCCTTGCGTCACTCTTATTCGGAGCACAGGTGGGAGAGGGCCTGTGGTCCAGGAGCAGTGGTATTTAAACTCAGTAGATACACTGTCTCCTCAGTGCAGTTACCTGCCCCTCCAATGCCTTAACCTTGACCTTGACCTTGAATAGCACATAGCTATCTCATTCATTGATCTTTGCTTTGCTTATCTTCTTTACCAATATGGATTTTAAATCATGATTCAGAGAAGGGGGTGAAGTCTGATCCCCTTCCTGCGGACGAAGGTCCGTCACTTGTATAATCATAATGGAAATAGCCAATAATGGCTAATCGAAGGTTCAGCATTGATTTCCTTTGCTCTGGCCTCTCAAGGGCATTTTAGTCATTTTACACATGCTCTGGTCCTTCAAGGGCAATTAGGTCATTTCACAATTGCTCTGGCCCTCAAGGGCATTTTAGTCATTTCACTTATATATATGTGATATATATATATCTACATATGTCGAGAGTAGTAGACCTACTACATACTAGTTATTATATATATATATATATCTGTATTCCGAGAGCAACATGCGCTTAAGTATTTATTATTCAGTAGTAATTATGAGAGTAACATTCCGAGAGCACTTGTGCACTAAATAATAATTATTATTATTATCATATATACATAGTGATATAAAAATTCCGAGAGCAACCTTCCACCTCCTAAGTAATTAATATCATTATCACTATTATATATCTATTTATGTACATATAATCCGAGAGTTTTAATTAAATAATTATTTCCATACAAAGCATAATCTCCATTCTAGCCGAGAGTTATAGACCTACTATGTAATATAATTATTACTCTTACATACATATATATATATATATATATTGCTTATATATGTGTACATACATATATGCCGAGAGCAGTAGAATTAATGCATAATATAATTATTACTCTTATATATATAACCAAGCCGAGAGCAACCTACCTAATGATTAATTATCATTATTACTCTATGTACATGTAATCCGAGAGCAACGTGCCTAATAATTAATTAATTAGTTGGCATTACAATCATAGTATAAATTAAGACAAGTCTATTATATCTCGGACTCATAATATATCCTAAAGGACAAGGACACCATAATACGGAAAGAGTAATATATAATGTTAAACGATAAAATGAATGGGAATCGAATTTCACGATCATTGATCTACATTTCTTCATCTAGAGATTTTATACGTCTACGGTACCTCTTTTGATCGTCCTACGTTTGCTCATGTGCTCTACGTCTGCTGGTTCTTGCGCTGGTCACTATTCGTCTGTCGATCGTAATTCGTCGGAGACGGAGGAGAAGAAGAGAAGATGGAGGCAGTCGCTTGAAGAATCCAAAGGGGTGAGTGTCCACGACCTTCCCCCTTTTATAATTACTGCTGCTTCTCTTCTACTGTGAAGGAGACGTGAGAGGGGAGGTGAAGGAGGAGTGAGGAAAGAGTGGAAGAGAGGATCTCGTGGGAAGTGGGAGAGAATGAGGGAGAGAAGTGGGAGAGAAGAGTGGGGGAGGGATAATTGGTCACTTGACCGATTCTCTCGTCCCCTCTTCCTTTTTTTTTACATTTTGAATTTCAAATAAAAAGAGTAAATGGCCGGGCATTACATTCGCAGTTAAGCGATTGCGTCGCACACTCTTCTCCATAATCTCAACCTCAAAAGAAGTTTCACGGTCTCACTCCAACGAGATGTATGATAAATTAATAATCACAATTTTGTTTCATGTTATAATTAAGCACGATGAATATTTTTCTTATAAAGTAAAAGACTGCGATAAACTGAAGTAAGAACAAGAAACATAAAGCAGGAACATTTTACATTTTCTCTGAGAGATAATACAAGGATCATTTTAATATTAAGTAACGATACTACACCAAAATGAAGTTACGAAGCATGCTTGGAAATGTTGTAATTTTGATCAATACCCTTGTGGCTTGTATGCAAAGTACAGTGTCGTAAAATCCACCCCAGCCGGTCAGATATTAAAATGGTTCATGGGTTTGATCCATTTTGATGCACTCAAACTCTGATTAAAATTCGAATTCAATCAAATTGTAAAACACAAATAAATTAAAATATTAACATAAACATATTATATATATATATATTTACTTGAAATTTATATTTCAATGACTTCCATGATCATATATACAAAATTTCATCGATATTTTTATTTATTTATAATATATTTTCTTATTTAGCAAATATTATATTGATAATTGAATTTATTGTTATATTATTTGATCTGAATTTTATCTGACTTTATTATATTATATTTTATATTTTTGCTAAATAGGATATTACATATTACTAATATTACAATAATCTTTTTTATTTACTCATTTTTATTAATTAATTTATATTATTTGATCCGACCATTTGGTACAATCAAGTCTAATCGATCTGACCTAACTCATTAAATAATTCGAGTTGATACAATCAAGTCTAATCGATCTGACCTAACTCATTAAATAATTCGAGTTGATGGCCGGATTGAATATTATAGGTAAAGTATTGCCTACATCTCTCTCTCATATGTAGATTTTGAGTTTGTAACGAAAGTTTTAGAATTGAGACGATTATGCCGAGAGTCTTTCTTATAAGCATTCAATAATGGAGATGACGAGAGTGTTCAATGACTCATCATGAGATCATGGCATTAACGCGTTGAGACTAATGTAGACACTTTAACACTTAATGTCTGAAAGGGCAGCTAAGGAACCACGAGAGCATTGATAAAGATTACTGATGTGAGTTGCCGCTCCACACTCAAGACTAAATACTAGAATTATAAAAGCTTCTTTGTATTATAGATGATGAAATATAGAATACATATGGGTCAGGACGGCACTAGTGAACTCTTCCCTAATGTACTATAGGTAAAGGGTCACAATATAAAACAGAAAATGTAAAAGACATATTGTAACGTCCTCAAATCGCCCTTGCAACGTGGCAATATCCAACATGAGAGTCGCTACTAACAATGCTATATCTTAACCAAAATATTGACTTTGACCGGTCCTTTGATCAGAATAAAGTGGAAGATTTAAAAATAACACCAATAAAATAGAAATAAAAATATATATCCAAATAATAATATTTAATATAAGTCAAAACTAGCTATGACATCACTGAACATAAAAATACAGCGGAAGTCTAATAACGTGGACTCAAAGTATTTATCACAATGGAAATAGCTAAAAGAAATAACACTAAGGCACTACATGTGCACTGGACCATCACGAACGTCGTCAATCGTAGTTCATCCTTAATTATTATCATTACCTATAAAATTAATGCAGGAAAAATAATAACACGTGAGTTTCGCAACCCAATAGGTGGGTAATGTATCAATAGATAACCATTAACAATATCTATGCATGAAACAAATAGACATAGGAAGCAATTGGATAATCACATGAAATATGATCCATGCTATATCAGAAGCAATATGATAGATCAATGTGATGCTTTGAGTAAGATCAATGTACCATGAAAGACGAATCAATGAGCATTTTGGTTACAATGAGATGTCATGGACTTCATGAGCCAATGATTGTGCACATCACGACAAGTAATCCTCGCTATAGGGGAGGATATCATCTTTCGTCGCACGATGGGAAGAAATTGTGAACGGGGACAAGATTAAGCCAATGCCCCAACAATGCGATGAACACAATGTCATGAGTTCCCATCAATCCGTAACATGGGAACCAAGATTTTATCTTTATTAATTAATTAAGTTATTGTCTTTGCCCAGATAGAGACTTTGGATCATGCAATGTAATACCATGCTATATATCGATATCTCAGATGAATCAAACATAACAGATATAATGAAGTAGCACTAAAATAATAAAAAAAATCACATCATATTAAATCATCTCGGCAGAATCCGAGATGGGTTGGATTTGACCCGGGCCCGATTCTTCATTGGGTCGAGTTTAAATCAGACTCGGTTCGGGTTGAATACTGGGCACACGAAGAGAAATTGGGCTAAGTTTTGATATTTGTGTACACGTCGACGACGGCGCAAGTCAGGCGACAGGGAGCTTGGGTCGGGCTCGACGTTGGGTCCATTCGATGGGGTCATACTAGAGTCAGGTTCTATGGAATCCGGCCTAATTTTTGTGATTCTGACGAAATTGTGGTCGCAATTTCACTATCTTCCGTGTGATTTCGTCGAAATAAATCTCTTAAGCACAAAGTAAATACATGGATCAATGTAGGGTAGATAGAAGACGATGCTAGGACTCTAAGTGAGTCCTTAAACATGTAAATCTATTATTAAAATCGATCTAAAGGTTGATCCAACGATCCACCTACCTCTATTCGCTTTTTTTTGCGGTCTGATCTCTTTCCTCTCGTTCTTCTCTCTCTCTGGCCATCCCTGAAGGTTTTCCGACATCGAGAGCGCGACATCCACATTCTTGGGTGTCTGCCGTCCGTGGGGGAAGAAGAACAAGCCGCTAGGATGTCAATAACGAATAGTAGCAATCGAAAATAATGCACTAGAGGACTAGGGTGGCTAGTGCTCATTACCTGACATCTTAGCTCGTCTCTAGCAATCTCTCCGGCATCGTCTTAATTCCTAGCTTTCTTAGAATTTTTTCATTTGGATAAAGTCTAGCATCTTTCAAAAGAATCAATGGAGGAAAAATGGATTAGTATGGACATATAATAATCTACTATTTTAGTATCTATGATTATACTATAACTAACTATATAAATAACTATAAAATATAAATAACCATAAAAAATAAAAAAAGATAAAAAAAAAATGAAACTAAAGAATCTTTTTCTTTTTTAGATGTATCTTCCCAAGAAGTCATCGCATTGTTTGAACTATTAACAAATGATTTGTGAAGTTCTATAAGAACTTCTTGAGATTTTGAAAAAGTATATTAGTAAAGCGGACCCCCCCCCCCCCCCCCCCCATTTTTTTGTTTAAATAAGATATGAGATGACGGGCCCTTGGAATCCCGAACGTGGGTGTACGAGAGGGGTGATAGACGATGGATAGGGTAAAAAGTTGTTTAATGTAGATAGGGGTAATTTACATAAAGAGAGAAAAATTTTGTTATTTATTTTTAAATTGGATAAATTTACAACTCCAATATAGGAATCTGATTTGTTATTTCATTTTACACGAGGATTCTGGTCTAAAATCCTGAACTTAAAAGAAAAATAAAATAAAATAAAATAAAAAGCAATGCAGAATTTAATGTCGTACGCGATTACTTGGCAGGACATAAATGAAGAAGAGAGTGACTAAACTTATAAGTCACTTATAAGTTAGTTTAAAAAAATATCAGCGTTTGGTAACTTAAAAATCTGATTGATAAGGAGATATCAAATCTACTTATAAGTAAAAAAAAATAAGTAGAGGGAGAGGTGCTTATTTTCTTTCTAAAAAATAAGTCAGATAATTGTCTCATAACTAATTAGTTGTTATTAATATAAGTAATTTTTATCCAAACGTGTAACTATTTATTTTTAAAAATAAGTTTCAATCAATAAAATACTTATCAACACTTCAACTTATTAATTATTCTATATCAGCTAAGCCAAACTGAAACTTAGAGATCGAGTCATTGCTGACTTTTTCTTCTATATTTCATCGAAATGAGCAAATGTGTGCAGAGCCAATAGGGAGAAACTAATTTGAGTGGGCTCAGTTTTTTTGTTCAAAAAATTTAATCGTTATTGTTAGAATCAAATTTTAAAATAAAAAAATCGCTCAAATTATTTTAAAAAAATAAAAAATCACTCACTAGCCAATCAATTTTTTTGGAGTCATACTTTTATATAATTATATTTTAAATATATGTAATAAATTAAAATTAATAAATAAATATTTAATTTCGTATTAAATATAAAATATATTATTAAAATTTTAAAATTATTAACTTAGAGTTTAATAATGTGATAGAAAAGTATGAAATTTTTATAGAAAAATTATTATATCTATAATAAAAAGAATTGATAAGATATGAATTAATTATATAAATATAAAAAGGACTCCACGGGCTCTATGACTTTTCGTGTAGGCCTTAATTTTAGTGATTGGATTTTATTTTATTAAAAATCATCTAAATCATATTCCGACTCCTAATCTATAACCTTTTAGATTCAATTTTTTTGGATATGTTTTACAAGTTGGTAAGATTTTACGCCTCATAATAAGAAAATGTATTTTGGGAGAGTATTATAATAGATAAAAAATAAAATTAAAAGAATCAAAAAATTAATAATTGTTAAAATTATTTAAATTTTTAAAACGATTCATTTGAAAGGATCAAACCAGAATAAGTGAAATGCAACCCTGCTACTGCTATATTAATAATTTGATTGCTCATATTTAGTCAACAGTGTTTTGGTCGTCACTTACGCTATATAATATTGAAATATTTAATTAAGTCATCATTAATTTCTTTTTTTCTTGCTTATAACTTTACTTTTACATTTATATAGGGAGAACAATGTATTATAGTTAAATTTTTTTATAATCATTGTTACTTAAAATAATGAAGTATTTATCTAATTCTCACTTTTATTCAATTGCCTATTAGAAATTATTTATCAAATTATTTTCAATTCTTCAGCGTTATATTTTTTAATTTAAATGCAAATCTATAATTTATCTTCCCAATTGATTAGTTTCCAAGAATTAATAGAATTTTAATTAATCTGATATGTATTTCAACATTAACTTTCTTTTGTTAATTTTTTTGTTATCATAATATCTTATACATTTTTTTCGCACTAGATTTTTTTATTGAAAACACATAGTTATTAATTCATTTGATATTACACTATATAATATTGAAATATTTAATTAAGTCATCATTATCATACGTGTATTAAGGTCCACGACGGACATAAGTACTCTAGTGCATTTTTCCTCTTAATTCGTAGTAAATATATTTTCAGATTTTCTGTTTAAAATAAAAAGTGAATGTTCCGGCACAAATTCCAGCAATCTCTTATTCAGATTCTAGATATTTGATCATTTTCAACTAAAATCAAACTTTTTGAGAATAAATTTTACTAAATACTTTTCAACTTTGCACGTTTTTTTTTTCTATAATCCAACTTTAATTTGTTAAAACCGTCTTCCAACTATTAACTTGTTTCATCAAATATCCTTTGTACTGAGTATAGATAAAATATAGGTCATTTTACTTACTTCATAAATAATTTAAAAAAAATAAAGATAAAATGTTAAAATAATATTAAAACAAATAATACAATAATTTACAAAAAAAGGAAAAGGGGGTGGCGCCCTCTCCTCTCTCTTCGGCCATTGGCGACCTCGCCAGCAAGGGGAGGCACCGACGACGCCCTTCTCCCTCTTGCCGACGAGCAGTTCTCCATCATTCCCCGCCATCGAAGCAACTCCCCCTCATTCATGACTCACCCAGCAGTGCCCGAACCTCCCCCCGCACCGCCCCCATTGCCCCTAGCTCCTTCGCCCACTAGCACCCCTCTTCCCCCGTGGCTGTCGCCGGCCAGCAGCCCTCGCCCAACCCCCCTATTGCGCGAACTCACACCCACTCCACCGACCAACTCCCCCTCCCCGCCCAGCTCCTTCGCCAGTGAGCAGCCTTCGCCCCGCTCTGTCCCTAGCTCCTTCGCTAGCAAGCAGCCGTCGCGACCGCACACCCCCTCACTCACGATTGATGCCAGCCAACAGCCCTCCCCCAACCCCCCCTCTCCTATTGCGCGAACCCGCACCCACTCCGCCGGCCAGCTCCCCTCCTCGCATGGTCCCCATCCTTCGCCAGCGGACAGCCTTCACGATCGCACCCCCCTCCGTTGCCGCTGTCACTCCCACCCACTGTCGGTGAGTAGCCAAGCCTTCGCGCTGTCGTTGATTGCTGCCGACCGACCACAGGGCTCCCTCCCGCTCGTTGGCGCACCCCCCTCTCACGACCCCAACCCCCGTTGTCGACATTTGTACTTGCTGGCGAGGTCGCTAGTGATCGGAGAGAGGGGAGGTGTGCGATGCACCTTCTCTTTTTTATTTTTAATTATTATATTATTACATTTACATTTACATTTATATTTTAATTTAAAATAGTGCCACATAAGAAAATGATCGATGAAGTGCCTATACTTGATAAAAAGAGTAGTTAGTGAAATAACTTAATTGTTGGAGGGTAGTCCAATTATAAAATAAAATTGGAGGATAGAGTTAGTAAAGCGCTAAAGTTAAAGGGCATTTAGAGACAGTTTGGTATGAGGTAATCTAGATAAATTATTAGTTATTTTATTTAAATTTTTCAAGGCCAACACATTACTTCGTTTGGTTATGACAGATTATCGATAATTTTAATTATATTGGTAATCTTAATTATCACCTCATTGATAATTCAAATAGCAGGCAGGAAAGGTGACAAAAATATTCATTCAATCAAAATTTTTTATTTTAAATATTTTATTAATGAATAAATATCATTCAATCTCATCTTCTCTATTATTTAAAATTTGTTACAAATAGCTCTTAGTTTTGCCTCATCTTATTTTACTATATTCATTTTTCTATTTCTTTTTGCTTTTTTTATTATAATACCATGTGATGAAAATCAAAAATATTTTTTTAGGATATTTTGGTAATTTGCTTTCTAGCTATTTTAATCATAACTTATATTACCAATAGTTGACAAACACTATAAGATATTATCGATAATTTAAATAATGATAATCTATCTAATTGGTGATTTAAGTTATTGATTAATTAAATTGGTAAAGTGACAAACTTCCCATGGTGAAAATTACTATTAACATTATGTATAACATCTCAACTCCATACAAATCCATACAAATCCATAGTTACATACAAATCCATAGAACATAGAAAAGTAGAATACCTATAACAGATGCATGTGGCATGAACCAAATACTCATCGAATTTTATTTTTCCGTTAGAACTCCTTGCTTAATTCATTGTCCAGTTAAAATCTGGTTATTAAAAGACTAAAAATGATAGAAATTTTCATTTTTTTTCAATAATTCGAATAAGGTAGGAATCCCTCTCCCCCTCATCACATGATTCAAGAAAAAAAAAATCCTTTGAATCTAAGTGTATATCGGATTGGTATATGTATCAATCAAATAAATCTAGTTTTTTTTTCCTGGTTGTACCTTTACTTTTACATTTATATAGAGAGAACAATATATTATAGTTAAATAATGTTTATAATAAAGATTACTTAAAATAGCAAAGTATTTATCTAATTCTCACTTTTAATCTATTATAACTTAGTTATATTTTTTAATTCTTCATCATTATATTTTTAATTTAAAGGTCAAACTACAATTTATCTTCCTAATTAATTAATTTCCAAGAATGAATAAAATTTAAGTCTATATTCTATGTATTTCAACATTAATTTTCTTTTGTTAATTTTATTTTTTATTATTCATATTATTTTTCACACTCATTTTTTATTGAAAAAAAAATTATTAGTTCATAACTTCATATAATATTACACCATATGACATTGAAATATTTAATTAACTCATCATTGACTTCTTTTTTCTTGGTTACACATTTTCTTTTACATTTATATAGGAACAACATTAAATTATAGTTAAATATTTTTTTATAAACAATGTTACTTAAAATAAAGAAGTATTTACGTAATTTTCTCTTTTATTTTATTGCCTATTAGAACTTATTTATCAAATTATTTTTTAATTATTCATAATTATATATTTTTTAATTTAAATGTCAAACTAATTTTTCTTCCAAGATTAGTTTCCAAGAATTAACATAATTTAAATTAGTATTCTATGTATTTCAAAATTAATTTTCTTTTGTTAAATTTATTATTTTTTTATTTTATATTATTCAAAATTATTTTTCACACAAGTTTTTTATTCAAAACAAAAAGTTATTAATTAATGCCATATTACACTGTATAACATTGACATATTTAATTAAGTCGCCATTAACTTCTTTTTTATTGATTAGACCTTTACTTTGACATTTGTAGAGGAACAACAATATATTATAGTTGAATAATTTTTATAAACAGTGTTACTTAAAATAATAAAGTATTTATCTAATTCTCACTTTTATTAGATTGCCTATTAGAATTTATTTATCTATTCTTTTAAATTTCTTCATCATTATATCTTCTTAATTTAAATATCAAATAAAAATTTATCTTCCTAATTGATTAGTTTCCAACGATTAGCATAATTTAAAATTTTAGATCCTAAGGCCTGTTTGGAAGATAAATAAATAGGAGAATAAGTAGAATAATTGGGGATATAATCAAACATTTATTAGAATAGGGTTAACTCCACTTTTTTTTAACCATCTAGAATTCTACAATACCACTATCTTTTATTAACATGGAATATCAAGAATAACTTTATTCCACTTCTTTTTTTCCATAATATGTCACTCTTTTTCTTTTTCTAACCACATGTTAATATAATTTAATCTTTATTATTATTACTTATATTTAAATTTTTATATTTATTTTATATAGTATGAGTAATATAAATAAGTGTTATATACTAATTAATCAATAAATAATATTATTGTAATGGATAAAAAGTTATAGTTAGAAGTTAGTTATACATTACGTAGAATTGAAGTAAAGGAGCACTTATTTATTTGTAAAAACTATAAATTTAATGTAATTAAACTTATTTATTTGTAACATTACTTATAATCAAAATATAATTTTTTAAATTGTATTCATTTTCAATCCAAATACAATAAAAACTAGAATAACTTATTATTGGAATAAACAAGATATAAAATATTATCCCACAACGAAACCCAAGAAAGCGTGGGGGTGACATTTCAAATTGTACTGGCAAATTTCTTGCTTTTATGCATCATACAAAAACCATCAAAATTATTAGGTAGGATGAGATAAATCGGTAAATTGTGGGTTTTTTTTCTCTCTCTTTCGAGCTTGTCATGATCGTTTCCAGCTAATGAAATAGGCTGACAAAGGAAGTACACTGCATTGTCAATAAAAGCTTAAAGTAACAAGTGTCGAGCGTTCCAACTCGTTTAACTATTTTTTTTATCACATGGTCTGAAATTCATCGGTGACCAGGGTTATTAGTCTGGTTATTAGTCTCGACGTTTAACTACAATTTTAAATTTAACTCATTACGAATGCATAGCATTTATGTCGAATATGTGACACAAAATGATCTAATCAAATTAATTAAGGTCGATTCAAAGTATAAATAATGCGCTCTTTCGAATTAGACGACCTATATTTGAAGTAACAGTTTCTTGCGATATATCCTTGTTAAAGCAATTATATACATAAACTTTGTTACTACTTGAGAAATACTTGATATGTCAACTTTTTATTATTATTTTCTTGAGGTTAAAATAAATACTAATTTCCTTTTCCTTAGGTTCATCTTTTACTAAATTGTATTCTGATTTTTCAAGAGGGACATAAAATCGAGCTAGTTGCTAATGTTTTTATAGTCGAATTCATGATAGACGATTAATTGGATCGTGATTGTAGTAATTTGAACGAATTGAAGCTAATTTTATTAAAATATTATTATTTATAATTATTTTAAATATATATAACTAATAACATTAATATTAATATATTATTTATTCCATTTTAAAATATTATTATCGATAAGAAAATAATTCTCAACTTGTTACTGTTGATTAATTATTGTAAATATTTTATCATTTAGTGCTATTAATAATATATTAATTTATCTTTATCGAAGTCATCCTCCCTCAGCCGAGAGAGGCATGGATAAGGGAGCGCCACCCAACTCCCAAAGTATGGATATAACAATATATATAAAGACACATAAATAAATGTTTATGAAAATATTATTAATCGTTAATATTGACTTGAATTCTACGCCACTTAGAATCCGTATGGACCACACTAAAAAATAAAAAACATCCTCGCACTAGGAGGTCTTGCAGCTCGGACATCGTGCCTATGGGGGGACAAGAGGGATCCCCCTCTCGGAGGTGCGGGGCAAAGTACCTTGAGTGAAAATTTTATTGGATATTTTGTATGTAATTCAGAATTAATTTATTTTCTTATTACGAAATATGTGTCCTAATTTTGAGAAATTAATTTAAAGTCTCAATCGATATAAAATTTCTATTATGTATAAATGAAGTGTCTATATAAACCTCATAAAAGTCTAAATACAAGGTAATATAAATTGTAACATTCTTTTATTCTCATATAATAAAATTCTACGTCGCCTTAAATTTTTTTTATTTTTTGTGCATAAGCTCTCTCACGAAATCCTAATTTTTTTTATCCTTATTCATAATGGGAATGTGTTGTAATTGATTATGTTTTATCCTATAATCTGTTATATCTAATTTTCTTAATGTCTTGATTTTTCCTTTTCCTACAATAAAATTTTGAGAGGGGTCCATATTGTCAATAGCCTAGTAGTGAGCCAAGAGATTAGCTACCTTCCTCGGGGTTAATCAATCATTAAGATAAATTACACGAATGGTTCATCAACTTTGAGTCAATTTTTAATTGGTCCTCCAACTTCAATTTGTAACCAGAATGTCCTTCATCTTTTATTTTCTTACACGATTAGTCCTCTTGATCGGTGATAGTGGTTTTCCCTATTGCCTTGCATATGTGACCGACACGTCAGCCGTTTCTCTCTCATCCACGTCATTTAAGTCATCAACGTCATTTAACGCTTCAAACTAGGTAAATTACACGAATCGTCCCTCAATTTTGAATCGATTTCTAAATAGTCCCCCAACTTTGATATTATTACACGATTCATTTACTTGACCGGTAAAAAAATAATTTTCTGATTATCTTGCAACGTGGTATAATAAAATATAATAAAAAATATTAACTAGCTGATATCATACAATAAAAAATATTATAAAAATTTCAAAGCGCGGACGAGCTGGCAGATGAGGGGTGTCGGCTCCTCTCTCCAAGCTCGCCCTTTGGCAAGCTAGCATAGGGGCGTCGGCCCCCCTCTTCAAGCTCGCCCACTGGCGAACTTTGCACAAGGGGCGCTAACGCTCCCTCGCGAGTTCATCGGCGCTCCTATCATTTTTATTTTTTATAATCTCTTAAATTTGAATCGTTTAGGATCGCCGACGAGCTCGCGAGAGACATTGGCGCCCATTCTGTGAAGCTCACTAGTGGACGAGCTTGGAGAGGAGGTCGGCGCCCCCTATACCAACTCGCCAAAGGGAGAGCTTAGAGAGAGGGGCCGACACTCCCCCTCTGTCGGCTCTTCCGCGTCCTTAAATTTTTATAATATTTTTTATTGTGTGGTGTTAGCTAGTTAAAATTTTTTTATTATATTTTATTATGCAACATCGCAAGATAATCGGACGACTATTTCTTATCGGTCATGGATGAATCGTGCAATAATATCAAAGTTGGAGGACTGTTTAGAAATCGAGTTGGGGGACAATCCGTGTAATTTACCTAGTTTGAAGCGTTAAATGACATGGATGAGAGAGAAACGACTGACGTATGCAAGGCAACCGAGAAACCCACTATCATCAGTCAAGATGACTAATCGTGTAAGAAAATAAAAAATGAGAGACGTTCTGATTACAAATTGAAGTTGAGAGACTAATTAAAAATCGATTCAAAGTTAAGGGACAATTAATATAATTTACCAAGGAATGGTTCAGGAGACGGTATCAGAAGTTAGACCGAAGAGACTATAGTAACCTCCAACACGAGAGTGCGAAGGTTCATTTTTATGTTTTATTGAACATCAGACTGAACCATTAATGTTGATTGACGTTTATATTTGAAAAGGATTCATATGCCTTGATGCTCAACATCATTCAAAATTTATCTTTATTTTTCTAATATCGCTCTCGTTTGCTTAAATTTCTATTACACAGGTAAACAAAAAGATAAAAAAAATATATAAAATAAAAATCATAAAATTGTTATATTACTATATTAATATTAATTGCAACAATTTTAGTTTAAAGTCTTTACCTATTAGATCGGATTCATTTCTTTCATAGTCATAAAATATAGAAACAAACAATCTCTCCATGCTTCGACTCCATCTGTACTTTGATGAAAGTTGTGTGCTTTTGGTCTGAGAGATATATGTTGAAATTTTTAAAATTTTTAAAACTTGCTCGAGGGGCATTATATGCTTGAGTATTTCTATTGAAAAGTCAAGTACCCCATGAGCGTATATGTGTGAGGTTTTGTCGAGTTAGAACCTAATCCATATTTTCTATCATATTTGACGACATTTCTGATTCCCATCTCAATTCTTCTTGACTGCACATAAGAATCGAGAAACTAAAATGAACAAAAGAGACAACAACAACAACAACAAAGCCTTATCCCACTAGGTGGGGTCGGCTACATGAATCATACGACGCTATTCCGCTCGACTAGTAACCAAACCTTTCGGTATATTATTCACCAATAGAATTCGTTGATCCATGTTCTAAGATTCGACATGATTTTATGTTGGCTGTCGGGGCCTAACACAACCCTCCTCCTTTATCCGGGCTTGGGACCGACTATAAAATATAGGCGGAGTTTAAAATGAACAAAAGAGAATATAAATAAAATAATGGTGCAAAGGGCATTTTTCAAACATGCCACAATTGTTATTTTGTCTTTTCATATGAATAACTATCCAAGATTAGTACAAGTTTTGAGGTGTTGACTGAATTGTTAACCGTGATTAAAATTTTAAGTTGCTTGGCGTTATTAGGAATTAGATGTTTATTCGTGATTAAAATTGTAAGTTGCTTGGTGTACACCTTTGTGTTGCTTATTTTTTTTCTCCCTTCAAGGTGATACCATTTAATATATCTCACAGTTATTTTAAATAGAAACTCAAACTATAATTAAAAATAAAGAAATAATATGTAGATGATAGATTTCTATATTATATCTTTATTAAAAGATACGTTTCTTCCAGCTCACCAATTTTGACCATCACCTTCTAGTATTATTGAGAGACAATGACTCAGTGAGGTGGATGATGATGGCCCACACGCCACCACATTGCTCTCTTAATAATTATTTGTTTTTCCACTACTCGTGTAAGAAAATATTAAGTTATCGCCCGTTTGTTTCCATTTGATTAATAAAGAACTCGTATTACAAAAATAAAAATTATCAAATAATAATATTTTCTTTTTATTAGGGCAAGAGAACTTAATTATTCTGACTTCTTATTTTGTCAAATATGTAATTATCAATATACATGCGAAAACAAATTAGCCTTGATTGGACAATAATTTACTGTATTCTCGTGATTTCAATATATCGATATGAATTAGTTTAATAATAAAGGAGAAATTTATTACAGATTTTTTTTTCAATAATAAAGGTTAAATGTATTTTATTCCATACTTTATTACTCGACCAAACGAGTTAAAGCAGATCCATCAACAGCCGTTTTCATTTGCAGAAAATAACAAATGCAATGGTTCCAGGAATCCGCTTTGTGAACTCCTCCTCGTTGGCCACTTTTATTATTTCCGTGTTAAAATACAAAAAAAAAATTAATGTTTGATTCGAGTTGAGATCAACAGAGTTCTCTCCAATGCCGCCGCCTCCAATTCCATCCCTCTGCCCATTAACTTGACTCCATCAAGCACATGCATGGCTGTCAGGCCCTTCAAGATTCTCTGGTTGCCCACGATCATCGCCTTCCTCGTCGGTACATTCGCCATCGGCTCCTTCCTCTACTTCTTGTATTGGCTCCTCGTCGTCCGCCGTCGACGCACCGCCGAAGGCCATCACGACCATGGTCCATGGACCGGCAGTGGCGCCGCAAACAGCGCCACCGTCTTCAGCCCCATGTTCTGGGGCCGTGGCGGCATCCACCCTTTCATCAGGCAGCTCCGGCTCCGAGGTCTCCCCTCCCATGTCGAAGTCGTCGGTCGTGGCGCCTGCGGCGAGGTCTGCAAGGTCGACGTCCTCGTCGCCAGCCAAGTGCTCTCGCTGGCCGTGAAGAAGATAGAGAAGCCCGCGACGGAGGGGGACGACGCAGTGGACCTGGACGCCGAGGGGAGAAGGCTTCTGCACTTCCGGTTGCGGCAGGTCGGCGCGGAGATCGCCACCGTGGGCAGGATGCGCCACCCGAACCTGGTCCGGTTGCTCGCGCACGTGCAGAAGCCAGAGTGCCACTACCTCGTGTACGAATTCATGAACCACGGGTCGCTACACGACGCGCTCAGGCGCGGGCACTTGGAATGGCCGGCGCGCTACAAGGTCGCGCTCGGGGTGGCCGCCGGGCTCGAGTACCTCCACATGGTGCACCGGCCGCGAGTCATCCACCGGGACCTGAAGCCCGCGAACATACTGCTCGACCACGAACTCAACGCTCGAATCACCGACTTCGGGCTCGCGAAGGTGGTGCACGGGGTGCTGAGCGGGAGTCTGGAGACGGTGACGGCGGCGACGAGCAACGTCGCCGGGACCGTGGGCTACATCGCTCCCGAGTACTACCAGAGGCTGGCGTGCACAGATAAGTGCGACGTGTACAGCTTCGGGGTGATCCTGGCCGTGCTAGTGACGGGGAGGTTTCCGACCGACGGGTATTTCGGGACGATGAACGAGGCGGACGGGATCGTCCAGTGGGTGCGCCGCGTGCTGCAGTCGGCGGACCCGAAGACGGCGGTGGACGAGAAGTTGGCCGGGAATGGGTGGGAGGAGCAGATGCTGCTGGTGCTGAAGGTTGCATGCTTCTGCACCGCTAATGACCCAAACGAGAGGCCTAATAGCAGGGACGTCAGATGCATGCTCTCACAGTTAGGCGATTACGATGTGTAGCATCATCTCCTTTGTCTCCCTGAAATCGATTTCAGAAGCAGTTCCATGCATCGTGCCTCTCCAAAAAGATATATTGTAACTTGTCCAAAAAAAGATATATTGTAAATCAATAATAGTCACGAATTCATTTTTTAAAAAAATATTTTGTTCTTCTCAATCTTTAAAGTCATCAAGTTAAATATGTGCTACTCTATATTTTCGACTTTAAATTAATCGAACCGAGGCCTCCCATAAATTTCATAAAATCGGATCGGCATCTAAAAAAATATTTTATTTTATTTATTTACTGGAAATTATGTTTAACAAAAAATCTGTTTTTTTTAATCCATTAGAGGATCGGTTTTTCGATTATAAGTAAAAATGCTAGATGAAAACAAAAGAAAGAAAGAAAAAAAAAACACTGCAGAATTTATGACTACGCGTTTAGTTGGCAAACCAAAGAAGATTGACTCATTTATGGGTCAAGTCATCCTTGACTTTGCTGTCAATTGTTTTTTCTAATAAGCAACCCCATTTTTCCGGAGATCCATATTGGTTAAAAATTATTAATATACATAATAATATTTTATTAATTTGTCGCTTCAATAATCAAATTGGATGTCTTTTTAATTATAAATGTCTAGAACATAAGACTTATCCTAATAAATAAAGGGAGCACAGGAGTAAAATTAAGCTGAGCTCTTTTCTAGAATTTGAATTTAATGGTAGCTATCCACTTGTTATCTCGTCCCTATCTTTAACTCTATTCAGTTGCTTATAACGTCCTCCTTAAGCATCGTAGTTCTTGACAAGGGAAAAAAAAACTAAGCAATCAAGTCAATCTTTGGCGACGATAAAGCGAGTCTGTGGTATGCAAAATTGTACGGAAAATATATCTTGTTCCTTTGGACTCTATACATTTCAATTTTAATACATGATAAAAAAAAACTACAGCTAGGAGTACCAGGCAGGTTGAGATAAATTGGTACACTTGTATGCTCGAATTATCAACGATGTTAAACATTAATCATTTTACCACATATTCTTTGGTATATTTTTTTTAGTGATTTTTATCAAGCATTCATCATTTTTATATTAACAAAGAAATAAGAAAAGAATGGTAAAAACTAATCATATAACAGCAAGGATCGGGTCAATCCCCAAAGACCCCCAAAAAGGTTGATGAACAAAAGAGATAATACTATTTAACTAAAATCTAAAACAATAATTCGTTTTTTTTTACATCAACATCCAATGAGAACACGAGGAAAAAACGATCTTGGGTCTCTTAACTCCTTCATATTGACAGTCAACAAAGTTTACTCCTAAACATGATCAGGAAAAAAAAAACCAATACGACTATTATCATAGAAGAAACACATAACAAAATGGTGTCAGAATATATTTTTTAATTAAATTTCTGACAATGATCGATCTTTGCTCACAATATATTCTGAGAAATGGCATCCGAGAAATGGCGCGTCAAGAATCGATAGGAGACCGTGACTTCACCTTACAGTTGACTTTTATAATTTCCAAATTCTGTACCTTCGGGCACGCACCGAAAGGAATAAAAATTGCAGAATTATTATTGTTTTTTCCTACATTTGTTTGTTTGTTTCTTCCCTCTCTCTCTCTCTCTTCAATGTCACCGCCTCCATTTCCATCTCTGTAACAATTTTGCTCATGCGTGCATGCAGCATGGCCCAGAAGCTCATCTACCTTTTCTTGTTGGCCACCATAATCTCCTTCGTCATCGGCTTTGCCGTCGGTTTCTTCCTCCACCCCTTGTGGTTAGCTATTATCATCTCCTTCCTCGTCGGGTGTGACGTCGGCTTCGTCCTCGTCACATTCTATTGGCTCCTTGATGTCTTGGTCCTCCGGCGTCACGCCGTAAGAATCGTTGCAATCGAAGGCAGCCACGACCATGGTCCTCCACTAGACGGAGCCACCGCGAAATGCACCACCACTTTCAGCCCAATGTTCTGGGGCCGTGAAGAAGTCCACCCCTTCATCAACGGGCTCCTGCTCCACGACCTCCCCTCCATGGCCGAAGTCATTGGTCGTGGCGCCTGCGGCGAGGTGTACAAGGTTGACGTCCACGTCGGAAGGCTTGTGTTGCCGGTGGCCGTAAAGAAGATAACGCAGTCATCTACGCCCGTGGACGACTCCGGTCACATCGGGGTCGACACTGTCGAGGAAAGCAGGATTGTGCACTTCCGGCGGCGGCAGGTCCACTCAGAGATCGCCACTGTGGGCAGGATGCGCCACCCGAACCTTGTCAGGCTGCTCGCGCACGTGCAGAAGCCCGAGTGCCACTACCTCGTGTACGACTTCATGCGCCACGGGTCGCTGCATGACGCGCTCAGGCGCGGGCGCTTGGACTGGCCGGCGCGCTACAAGGTCGCGCTCGGGGTGGCCGCCGGGCTCGAGTACCTCCACATGGTGCACCAGCCGCGAGTCATCCACCGGGACCTGAAGCCCGCGAACATACTGATCGACCATGAACTCAACGCTAGAATATCCGACTTCGGGCTCGCGAAGGTGGTGCGGGGGGTTCTGGGCGGAACTTCGGATGTGGCCGCGACGACGACGAACAACGTTGCCGGGACGGTGGGTTACATCGCTCCCGAATACTACCAGACATTGGTATGCACCGATAAGTGCGACGTGTACAGCTTCGGGGTGATCCTGGCGGTGCTGGTGACGGGGAGGTTTCCGACCGACCAATACTTCGAGACGACGGGCGAGCCGGGGATCGTGCCGTGGATGCTTAGCGTGCTGCGGTCGGAGGATCCGACGGCGGCCTTTGATGGGAGGTTGGCCGGGAATCGGCTGGAGGAGCAGATGCTGCTGGTGCTGAAGGTTGCATGCTTCTGCACCTGTGATGATCCGAATGGGAGGCCTAATAGCAGAGACGTTAGAAGCATGCTCTCTCAGTTGGGCGACTACATGGTGTAGCATCTCCTCCAGGGATGGATGACTGTAGATAATAATAATTTGTATATTATTTTTCTTCAGTGATTAATAATTAGTAGTATCTTATATACGTGTGTGTATATATATTGGTACTGAAAATGAGAAGAATTAATGAAGATATGTTGCATAGGCATAGATTTACTGAACGCGGAGAGAGAGAGAGCGAGAGCGAGAGAGAGAGAGAGAAGAAAAAGGACGGAGAAGAAAAGAAAAGGGCGGACGTGAGTGGAATCTTATGACATAGTAAAGAAAAGAAGATGAAGATCAGTCATTGGACCTTCGTTATGGATGATGTTTTCATCCGTGCATTATTGCATCAATAAAATATGGGTAATAGAGTTAATTGAACTTTTGAAATGACAGCTGTCAAGATTATTAACATCCCAATTTAGATTCATCGATCTAGGTCCTATTTTGAAAATCTTATGCATAAGAAAACGATTTTAATTTTGGTAATACAATCTTAAGATCATATATTATTAATATGATATTTTAAATATCAATAAAAAATATATTCATTATCATGATAATTAATTTAGATGAAATTTGATACTTATTTGTTTTTATTATGTCTTAATACAATTTGACTTAAGCATTTATAGAAATATGACTTAAATAGGTGTAATTTAATATTTGAGTGCAGCATATTTATAAAAAAATATTATATTTTAAGTATATTTATTTAGATCTTGACAATCTTGTTTGTGATAATATAGTGAAAGTAGATAAAGGAGAAGTTACACATGAAGTTAGAGAAAAAAAATCATCTCAAATATTTGAAAACACAATTTGACAAATGCTTTGATTTGTTCAAGAATGAGATGATGAATTTTCTTGAAATTCTTCCATAAACATGTGGACTATTGAACCCAAAGTATGTGATGAGTTGGTTGAGGTTAGTATGTTTAATTGTAGCATTAAATATTTGTATTTATAGTCTATTATGACTTAATTTTATTGTGTTTGTCATTTCATAGTCTCATTCTCATATTGAAGAATGGCGTACAAAGAAAATGTGCAACCATGAATACAAATGATAACATTAGTCACAACAAAAATAATTTAGATGAAAATAGTGTACCACATCTAATGAGAATTTACTTAATTTCACAGAAGGTTTTCATATGATACCTTTAATGTAAATTTTTTCTGATGATGCTGAAACACATAATCGAATGATGTGAGCTCATAGACTTGAAATTCAGGGGACTCGAATGATATTTCCTCAGGCTCAAAAAGCAAAATCATTCAAGATTAGAATTGAAGATAAAGGAGTTGAACTTAATGATGGGAAAATTCGAGAACAAGGAGAGAAGATCGCAGAGAGATTGCAAGAAAAATAGAGGAGACACACGAATTTACTCAGGTTCATCCTTGAGATTAGGGCTACGTCCTGCAAAGAAGTTCCACTATATCGTTTAGATTTTCAGCCGCCGCACCGATTACATCAGAAAATTAGGCTATTAATAGCCTCTCCAAACCGGGTTTAAAACCCAAACAAACAGAGAAAAAACCTAATCCGAACCACACGGGCCGGCTAAACAAAAGTCCAAAATCCGTCTAGGTTTCGGGACCGCCGTCGGGGGGCGGGGCCCCCCGAACCCCCCCCCCCCCCTTTCATTCGTACGCCAGCAATACTATTAATTGGGTAATACTCAGATTCCCCTAAGCTCACTTGAACGAATCCGGTGTGAGAAACAAGGGGCCCTGAAGTATTCACCAACTCTAACACTTAAAAATGCAATGGAGATTATAGTTGTAGCACACAGAGAGGGTAATGAATATATAAATATATCAACATTGTTTTTTGAAAGTATTGCAAGGGAAATTAATAGAGCTCCAATAAAAGAGCATGTTTTTTTTTTTAATTCTGGTGGATTTAGGATCACGTCATATGCAACTATTAACAACATGTCTTCTTTTCGTTAAATAGACAAATGCATTAAGGGATCGTTTGGTGTGAGACAGTCTAGATAAATTATTAGTTATTTTATTTAAATCTTTTAGGACTCATCATATTATCTCGTTTGATTATGATTGATTATCAATAATTGTAATTACTCTTATAAATTTGATTACTATCTTACTAATAATCTTGATAGCATGTATGAGGGATGTCTTTTTATATTACTAGTTCATTGAAATTCATTTTGACGAAAATATTCATTCAATCAAAAATTTAATTTTAAATATTATATTATAAATAAATATTATTCACCTTCATATTCTTTATTATTTGAAATCTTTTACAAATAACTTTTAATTTTACCTCATATTATTTTATCAATATTCACTTTTATTTTTTTTCCTTTGTTTATTTATGATAATATGTGATCAAAATCTAGAACAATCTACTAAACTACTCCTAAGAACTATTGTTGGTTGTGTTGGAATCTATGCATGTAAAAAAATATATTAATATAATATGTTTGAAAATCTTTGTTGTACTTAGATTATCATATATAAGATTCCAATGATTAAAATTAACTAGGAGATTAGATACAACTTGTGATCTCCTGAAAAGATCATCTTTTCCATTGCCACCCATGAGAAGGCTAGGAAAGGTCTCCCTCCAACATTGATTCATACAATCATGGACAGCAAGCCAAACCCACCTGATGAATCAACAATAGAGGAAGACAATATTAGATGTGAAAATCCATGAAAATCACTAAAAAAATCATGACTCCCTCATTCACTATTTATAGAGACAACTTCAAAATAAACTCTTTTTTTATTTTGGATAATCCTAGTGATTATTATTATCATAATTTGATCTCATATCAATTAAACTAATAAAATATCAGTTTATCATTAGAAAATCTACCATACATGTAGCAAATCACATTTTGTATGATCCAAACTGAATGAGCTTGGTTTGGTTCAATCCAAATTGATCTAACTTATGAGAGTGGCACCTAGCATCGAGTCAAGTTCTTTATAATATTATGAATGTGAACCTTAAGATGTTACAAATAGTCAAATGTATTTTATCCTTCTCATATATAAGATAATTAAATTCTCATATAATTAAATATATGAATCACATTCTCATGTTGTGATCACAAACTTAAGTTAATTATAATACCATCATAAATTTTTTAGATTTACTTTACATCCTCTTTATGTTCCAATGTAAACTATTTGATTTGACTTAAAGAAGTTTTATGATTAACATCAAAAGTACTGAATTTATGTGCAAATTTATCTCAAGATTTATAATCAATGGATTGCATATGATTGTGATGATGAGATTTGCACTAGTGGTAAAATTATACATAAAGACCTTATAATATTATGTTAATCATATTTTGCAATTACCTATTGAGGATTAAAGTTGTCCAATCTCTTAACTCTATTCAGGAGTCAACAAATGTGATTTATAATATGATCACGTCATACATCACTTATTAAATCTCTCATAAACTATAACGATTTTCAGCGCTTGCTCCTAATATATGAACTTATGATAGCGCCCTCCTAAATTACAATGAGATTTTCACTTTAGTTCATTCATCTTATTTTTGTTACTTTTTACTTTTTATTTTTTTCTATTTATCAAATGACTAAAGTGCCCTCCTCCTTTCATTTAATTTTAAAAGTTTAAAATAATATATAATAAAAAAATAAAAGGAAGCAATTTTCTCTTCCGACGATTCACCTAACCCTGCCCCTCCAGCAACCCCCCCCCCCCCCCCCATTTGCAAGCGCCTCCCTCCCTTGTGAACCCCCTGTCCGCCCACTTGCGTTCATATCCCTCTAGCCCGCGAGCTCACCCCCCTCTCCCCCGAGCAAAGTCACCAATGAGTCCCTCCCATGCACCCGGTGCGCCCGCGAGTTCGTCTCTACCCTCCCCTGACTTGTCACCCATCTGAGCTCCCAACCCCACATGCGAGCGAGCGAGCATCTCCTCCTCACCAAAAAGGTCGCGGGAAGAGGGAGGGACTAGGGAGCTCATACGAGTGACCTCCTCTCCTCCTCGTGCGGTGAGCTCCCCACCCCCTCACTTCTCACCGATGAATCGACCCCTGTCCCTGCGCCTACATGTCAATTTTCTTATTTGTTATTATATACATTTTAAAAAAAATATAAAATATTAAAAGATATAAGAAAATGGTAGCTTATTATTTGTTACAAAATAAAAAAAATTAACAGTGAAAATCACAACATAGTTAGGGAGCGCTATGGTAAGTTCATATATTAAAAACAAATGCAAAAAATCGTTATAGTTCAAGGAAGGTTTAAGAAATTAATTCTTAATAAAATAACTTAAAGTATTAAGTTATGTAATATAATCACTAACTTATCATTCTATTTATTAGATTGGTTTTAGGACATACCACTTGATTTTTTATACTCCTAGTTGCACTAAAGCCAACTAGAGTTTATAGGACTTAGAGCATGTCATACGAACTTTCATATTGTCCATTACATATGAGGAAGGATGTTATATAAGTTGTTTTTTTCTACAATATTAATTTAAAATCTCAATTGATTATATATCATACAAATGTGATTGGTGTTGTTAAGTTTTATCTTCTATTGACCATATGTTTTCAAAAGACAGTCTAGTTGTTTTCTTCTAAACTTAGTAAAACCATGAATTCTATTGACCATATGGTTGATCTATGAATGCTATTCTTTTTTTACCAATGTTATTAGTGCGCTTGAATTCAACACATATGTATCTGATGAAACTATCCTTAAAATTATTCTTCCCTTGTTGATTTATCGTATGTACTTTATATCATTATTAGCTATGTCTTTGATTTGATTTTTCGTTTAAAAAATAAAAAATACAATAATTATATATTCCATTTAGTTTTCTTTGCCTTCCATTAACTAGCAAATCATACGTAGTTTAGAATATTTTAACTTTTCTTTAAGTGTTACAATCAATGTACCATGCATTTGTAGGGTTAGAAATTGTAAAATTCTGAATTATATTATTCTAACTACAACTAATCGTATACTTCACACTCCTAAACATATATTTTCACGCCCAACATAGTGTACAAATGAAAAAAAAATCTCAATAATTATCAATTGTTTGCTTTTTTTACTTAACATGATAGTTATCATTAGTTCATACATAGAAAACTCAATCACCTACCTTTGCAGCTGCTTGTTTCCACAAACATATAAAATGTCATCTGTTAGTTTTTTTCCTATCAGTTCTTTGGCTCCAAGTATGTATAATTTGAATATGTTTGGAACAAATGTATCTAATGTCAACAGTATTTTTAAGCCACTGAAGAGTAAAGCCAGATGGGTTAATATTTGAATTACCAATATTATTAATGTTTTTTTTGTCAACACAAAAATTATGGCTGACAAAAAAAACTTGCACAAAAAATTCATCCATTTCCTATTGGCTAACTTGGGTATAATAAAAAATTCCAACCTAGTTAACTCTAAAAAAAAAAGCAAATATTAGACTACTAAAAGATGAGAGTATATAAAAAAAATACATATAATATATGACTGTAATGGTCTATCTAAATCTAGCCTTCTTCCCCTCCTTTTTTCCTCATCGTTTATAAACAGAGAATATTTATTCTGATTCTCCTTTCTTACCTTTATTTATTTTTATCCAAACAACTTAAATAGTTCTCCTTAATTTTATTCTCCTTTTTTCTCCTCACCTTCTTTCTCTTTCATTGTCCTAAGATTTGAGAAGTGAAATGTTGATTTTTTTTAGTTCTCAATGAAGAGTTGAATTAATAAAGTAATTATGTATGTATTTAGATGGAATTAAATATAATTGGTTTGATATATTAATTCATTGGTCGTTTGGAAAAAATAAAAAGTATAAATCTAAAATATAATTTTTAAAAGATAAATGTTAATTTGAATTAAAAAAATGTTAGATGGTTTCTAATACTTTAAAATATAATAAATTCTTTTAGAAAAAACATAAGATAGTAGTAAATATTATTAAATTAATCTTTTTTAACATACATATTGTATTTAATAATAAATTTTAAATACTTCTTGTAAAGTTATGCACATGATAATTAACAAATATTTTTCATTTTCAACCGAGTTTCCGTTAAAGGAAGGTCTAGATCCACATTTTGATCATTTGACGTTGTTAAAGAAATACTTAGATCGGCATGATCATTCTTTAATTATGAACATTACGATGAATAATTTTCTTTAAATACATATTTAAACAAATACTATGATTACAAATATATGATAAAAAGTATTAAATTGAAAAAATATTGAATAAATATTAAAGATTTCAATTAATTCATCAGAATATATTACTATTTTAATTTAAATAAAGCGTTAATTTAGCATGTAAATTATTTTTTAAAATAAATAATAAATAAATAAACCTAAACAGTGCTTGTTGGTTAGTAATTACATAATTTAGCTTTTATCCTTTGCATGCACAAAGAATTATATCTTAATTAAGAACGGATTACTTGGAGGGTGAACAGAGTAATGACGTGTTAAGTTTAACAAAAAAAAAGTATGATAAGTATTTTTATAAGATAATTTATTTACAAAATATAATAAAATATTTTTTTAGAAAACCATAATATGACAAATAAGATAAAGTCAAATTTATTTATAAGTTATAAAAATATGTAATAAGTAAAATATTGAATGCATATTATCTATACAATTTGTAACTGAAAGTTAATATTTTTTATAATAGATTAGGAGAGTTAACAAAAAAAATTAACATTATTATGATTGTGCTAATTATGAAATAAAAACTGAAATAAAAATAAGATAATAACCCAAATAAGAAAAGGGAAAAAATAATGTGCGAGAGAGAAGAGATGAGACAAGTAAAAATAATTGAAGAAAAGAATGGTGTAATGAAAGGTAAAAAGGTTGCATCGATTGGAAAAAAAGAGGACGTCGACAGTTTCTGTTCTGGAATGCATATTATTAAAATTTAATGACGCCACCAGTACGTGCCACTACAAAGAAAAACCTAATTAATATATCGAATCAATTTAGCTAACAGCGTCGCATGGATGCACGAAGTGGCGATCCCTCTCATATGATCCTCTCGTCCAACTTGTCCGACTTCACCACCGGATTCGCCTCGGAGATCGCCGCCCGTCCAGACTTCTTGAAGTCGAAGGCACAGTCGTGCTCCTCCGGGTAGCGGTGTGCGCCGCAGAACGTAACGCCGCACCGACACTTGAACCCGGCGGCCAGCCCGACCTTCTTGTTGCACTTCCCGCACCTGTTAGGACGCGTCGCCGTCGATACTTCGACCGCAGGCAACGCTAACGGCACCGACGCCGCGTCGGGAATCTGCTCGGCCGGCTCCTTTTTCTCGGCGGCGGCGGCGACGGCCTTCTTCTGGACGTTCAAGAGGTAGTCCCGGTAGCATTTAGAACACAGATCGCCGGTGGCGGCGCTGCCGAAGAATCCGCAGCCGTTGGCGCAGGGCCGGGGGATTCGGCATCCGTCCGGCGTCTCCATGGTTCGCTTCTTGGTGCTCGAGGAGGAGGAGGAGGAAGGCGAGAGAAGCTTTGCTTAGGGTTTCACAGGCGTATGTGAGAAAGAGACGGCTTACGAGCCAAGTGCGCGTATATATAACATACCAAGGCATGCGTTTTGAGTCGGAAGAGGAATTAACGGCCATATTATTAATTAGAGTAGGAGAAGGATCTGGAATATTAATTAGTGATTTTTAATTTATTGATTAATTAAGAACAGTTTATTAGACGTACGATAATTGACTCTTAATGCATTCCTTAAAAAAATTATTAAGGTCATGTGACTAACCTAATTCTCCCTAAATTGGGCACCAAATGAAGTAAGAAACTCGCAAAATATTTTTTTTTTTTGGTTTTTGAACCAATTACAAAAGTTTTAAATTTCTTCATGGGATATTAGGATTGCTAATGTTATTAAAATCAAATCGGACGATCGATTCAACGGGTCAATCACGAATATGAGACTTGTCCAATTCGATTTATGTGCAAAATAGAAAAAGGTATTGACCGGTTCAATTGGTAAATTGGAAAAAAATCGATTCAACTTCAAATGCCTTTGAAAAAATAAAAGTAAAGGTAAAAATAGAAAGTTAGAAAGGAAAGTTGAAAAGTGAAAAGTATTTAAATTAAGAATAGGTGAAACCTAAAAAGGAAATAAATATGAAAAATTAATAGGGAGAGAGGAATTAATGAAAATAGAAAAAAAGGAAGATATCAAGATGAAAGTAAAGAAAAAAAATAATGGAAATAAGCTTGATATATGACAAATAAATTAATATATTATCATAAAATAGTATTGCAGAATAATTAAAAAATAATGCAATATATCAATACTAAGTTTTTTATTGAATATTTTACTATGAATTATAAGTTATGATTAACTTGTTTATTCATTATATAATATTAATTATTATTTATATCTTTAAAATTATTATAAGTAATATTATTTTAATAAAATTTAATTGAATTCGATCGAATTCGATTCAACTGCGACCCAATTAGTTATTCGACCGGATCTCCGATCAGATTATTAAAATATTGGCTTGTCCACGTTCCTATGCAAACATTCATTATATATATATATATATATATATATATATATATATATGAGTCAATTATCGTTCAGTAATTTTTTATGTTACGGTGGGGAAACAATCTAATATCAGTTTCTTTTCTATAATCTAATTAAGATGGTTAACTTAAAATTTGATTTATTTTAGTTTCCAACAAAGTTATTTACTTATTTTCGTCAAGTGTTTCAAGTTATTTTCCGAATTATTTGGGCTACATTTATTCGGATGAAAGATATTACCATTGTACAAGTTTCAAAAACTAAATTTTGAGTAAATTACACGAATAGTTCCTCAACTTTAAGTCGATTTTCAATTGATCCTCCAACTTCAATTTATAATCAGAACGTCCATCATCTTTTATTTTCTTGCGTGATTAGTCCTCTTGACCATTTGAAAATCGGCTCAAAGTTGAAGGACTATTCATGTAATTTACCCCAAATTTTAAAGTTCCAACTTTCTAATTTTCAATTTACTTTTTATATAATATAATTAGTATTATTCTATAATATATAATATATGACTTTAGTGACTAGTTTAGTTATCATATTATTATATAATAATTAATTCATTAATTTACCATTATTAAGTAAATAAATTTGTAAAATGAATAATTGAGTAAAGTTATAAGAATATATAGAGTAATAAATCCCTCTCTCCTCTCTCTCTCCCTCTCCTATTTTGCCGGCGACACGACCTCCCGGACGGATCTCCCCGCTGGCGACACGACTCGGCCGGGCCGGGTTGGACGGCCTTTTTTTCTCCTTTAGGTTACTGTTGAAACATAGTAGCAATAAGTCAATAACCCACGTTTTACCCATAAATAAATTATAAGACGAAAGACCCGAGTCTTGATACTTAATTAGGTCCTCTCCTCTAGACCAATGTTATAAGACCCGGCCCGGATTGATCAACGGGTCAGATCGGACCGATTGGACCAAGTCGAACCGGATGGTCAGACCGGATAATATAAATTAATAAAAAAAATAAGTTCAAGATATTGTTATAATCTTATTAACATATAATATCTTATTTAACAAAAAATATAAAATATAGTATAATAAAGTAAAATAAAATAATTCAGATTAAATAATATAATAAAGTAACATAAATTAAGTCATCAACATAAATAAAAAAAATTCTTGTGTGGTAATTATAAATTAAAAAATAGTGAAAAATGTGGCAAGAGGACATTAAAATATAAATTTCAATATATATATAATATGTCTAAATGTTTTAATAATTTTGTTTATGTTCCATTTTCTTCATTTTAATAATTGATCCGGCCGGGTTGGTTAAACCTGTCGGGTCGCCCGGTTGAACTCGGGTTTTGACCGAGTTTGATCCTTCCTAGGGTTTCAATCGACCCGCGGGCCGTTTTAGGTCCCGGACACCGGTCCGACCGGCCGGGGCAGGCCGAGTCTGACAATCATGCTCTAGACTTTAACACAACGGAGGCGTGAAGCACACTTTGCTTTACACCCTGGGAAGCAGCATTTGAGACGTCTGGATGGTTCATATGATCATGCACGAGATTTAATCTAGATTGAATAAAAAGGTGAAATTTGATAAATATATGCTGAGAGAATTTAAATTAAAAATGTTAACAATTTTTTGTTCACACAATTTTTTATAACTATGCTAACTTCAAATTTTAGTTTAAGCATGTCATTCCAGTGCCTTTTCTTGTTCCTGTAATTTAGTGTGTTCCATTCTTTGTCGAACAAATCCTTTTGGATGAGGTTGCTCACCTGCTGCCATCATAAAAGAAAACATATGTAAAAGGACAACAAAAGAAGGAAAATGTGAAATCTCAAAAGGGTTTAATGGATATCCTCCAGGGGGAGGATGGTCCCCCCCATCCCCATCCCCATCCGACGATCATGGATGATGCGCGTGGTTCAGTGCACACTTCAGGTATTGCAACCCGATTTGGCCGCGCAGTTCATCGGCGAAAAAACCAAAGAGAGGGAGAGACGGTGATCACGATCATGCAGGTCGCGATCTCGCAGGCGGCGACCTCATGGCGGCGACGAAGATCGTGTGGCAATGGCGACCTCTTCACCTTCGATCCAGCCTTCTTCGCCCCATCCGACGATGACAGCGACCTCTTCGCCATTATTCGTGCTGCCAAGTCCCGCCGCATCCTCTTCGCCTCTGATCCGATCTTCTTCGCCCCATCTGACGCCGCAGATGACTTTGACTCTGCCGCGTACGTCGTCCTCATCGAGTCTGACGCTTGGAAGTCGAGGGTCCTCAACGTGGTTGCGAAGTCCAACTGGATGAACTTGTCGGACAGGATCGACACATGGGATTTGACGCTGCCGCCATGTGACTTCGCCGCCATCGCAATTCCTCAGGGCGACGACCTCACAACGATGAAGGAGCACCTCAAGATGACAGCGACCGCACGGTGAGATCACGCTGATTGAGTCCTCAAGGCAACCTCGCGATGATCTCCCGAGCGACGACCTCGCGAGCGACGCAATCTCACGGCGGCAAAGATTTTGCGGCGACGATGGCCTCTTCGCCTCCGATCCGCCCTTCTTTGACCCATCTGACATCAAGGTCGCCGCCGACCTCTTGGTCATTGTCCGTGCTGCATCTTCTCTTCGATTTTTTCACCACGAACCATGACCTCATTTGCCCTGAGCCACACTCCCTACGCATGAACCACACACATAATTTGCAATGGGGGAGAGGGGGAGGATATCCATTAAACGCATCTAAAAAACATGCGGGATTACATTTTTCCTCTTGTCTTATCATTTCTTGGTTGCTTGATCGAATGGATTTAGTGCTGAATTAATAAATTCTATGATGAGATAATGATTACACCTTTGACCAATCAACTTGGTACAATAGTGTTGTTGGAGCAAAATTTTAATATCATATAAAATTATATTTTGGTGATACAAATCTCGAAAGATTAAAGTTACATGCTAAAATTTTTTAATAAAAATGGATAACTTTTATACACTAAATTTTGATTAAATAATTGACTATGGTCTCATTAGATTCTGAATGAATAATCAAAGTTATAGAGAATCATGTTAGCTATCCATAGAATCCAAGATTATCTCATTTGGATAACTGTGCAAAAATTTTTGTTCAAAATAGTGTAGAACGGTCAACTTGTCAATCGAAGCAATGAAGGCCGGTCTAGACTATACAGGTCGACCGATCGGAGATACTGATCGACTGATCAATGCATGAGTTGTCCAAATCAACGTCGAGACTACATCGGTCGACAAATCGGTCGATGCACTGGTCGACCGACCAATTCAACGGGCAAAAATCAAAATGTCGAGACTATACCGATCGACCGATCAAGTACTGTCACTGAAGAAACTATGCAACGGTCATATAGACCAATCGACCAGTCCATTAGTCATGTCAACCGGTCCCCGATTGAGATGATGGTAATGGCTATTTTTTAAAGAGAAAAATGTGAAAAAAAATTTGGATGAAATATTCACACATGAAAGTTTACAAAATGAGTGTTAAAGTCAGAAGCAAATGCATCCATCCAACCATTGAAGAAAAACTTCAAGTTATAAATATCATTCTCTTGAAGTTATTGTTTCTTTTCTTTCTCTCTTCTCTTATTGTGAGCATGATATTGTAAAAGAGAAACCGTTATTCAGAAAAATTGATAGAGTTCTTGTGTAAAAGATATTTCATATCTTACCTCTTGAGCGAGAGAAAATATAAACTTCTTAGGATGAGATGTGTGCCCTACCTCTCGAAGCGGAGAAAATATGATTGATGTAAAGAATTTTTCCTTACCCCATTTGGAACTAAAGAAGAGTTTAATAAAATCTTCAGCGATCTCGAGATCGAAAAGTCGAAGCGAAGATGTAGACTAAAGTGTGACTAAACCTCGCCAACAACCACCTTATGTTCTTGTATTTGCATTCTCTCTTCCTCTCCTTCTCATATTATATTTGTGACATGATTTGATTTGTTTTGGTTTAAAAATTATTGAATTAATTTTAAATTTTTATAAAATCGATATTTTAAATTTTTAACCTCAATTCATCATTCCCTCTTTATTCGCAAATTAGTCAATCTATTAGTCAGATCCACTTAATATGACCTTTCATGGCAACTGTTGTTTATATATGCTTTTATGGCAAGTCATTAGACGATTATGCATGCATGCTGTTGGAAAGGAAATGACATCTAATTCGGATGGAATATATCATTTACAAAAGCATTTCAATTTCTGGATGTGCTAATGCAGATGGAAAACAACTAAAAAAGTAAAGATAACACAGGCACATTTCGTAATAATCAAAGTCAGTGATAAGAAAAGTAAATAAAAAGTACAGAAAACTGAAGTAGAAAGCTATCAAGAATAACGCGACGCCCTTGTTATGCATCATTTTTAAAATAATATTATGGTCTTCATTATATGTATGTGTTAAAAGAGAATTATTGAATAGAAACCATGCCACATAATGCCATATATATATATATATATATTATAAAGAGTTCACAGGTCATATACTGCAAGTCTGCAAGATGGTGTGACACCATCCACCTTATCCAGTTATCCTAGTTAGATGGCTATTGTAATTAATGAGCTCCACTGAAAACGACTTGTCCCCTCAGTAATATGACATTAGACAAAAAAAAAAACAGTTGTATTTTTGCACATTTACACTTAATGCAATAAAGAATTTACAATTTTAAATTGGAGAACAAATCCTATTTATTTCCGTTAAGCTAAAAAATAATGTTTGATAGTAGAATGAGGCCAAACCCGTTAACGAACACCAATAAATTATACCTACGGGAAACTGGTAAGCAAGCACACGTCTGCAGTTGAAAAAAATCTGTGCAGGTGGCAATAGCATGGACAAAATGCGTTGTCCTGATCTTGGTTAGTTTACTCCAACTAAGAGCAGACATTGCGCAGGTGTTGAAAGGTCCAAAGGGATCGATTGAACAAGAACAAATCAATGAGACAAGACAAGAAGGCAGCTCGGTAATCTCCTCACTCATTGGCTCTTAGTCAAAGTAGTGGTTTTGTTTCCTCATAATGCGGAGAGTCACACGAGATAATGATAGGATTGGTCTAATTCAGTCCACCACATAGACAATTTAAAGAAATGAACAAAATTTGACAACATATGAATGCAAGATCTCATCTCTTACACTAATATCATACTAAATTGAATATATTGATTAACTGTCCTAAAAACGTTAGTTGACATAGACAATAACATTTTTTATATTTATTATCTTAACACATTATGCATACCAGATGGAACAATATCCCGTCTCGCCAACATGCATTATGCGTATATATACACACACTTTGGACTGACTCAAAAGTTAGAATTATATAAGACTAATTTGCAAGCAGACAGATGAATGCGTTGGCTTAACGAGGGCTGATACAAACAAACTCGTTAGCACTGGACACTTGAACAACTGATGAATGCACAAGCATGAAATTAACTTAAGAAATGTCGACTGTACCTTGTGCATGCTGCATGTGTGACATCGATCCACAGTACTGATGCCAATCTTCTTCCTAGATGATTTCCTATGATGCACGGGTACTCCAATTTCCTCGACGTATCCGTATCGGGGACGTACCCGGTACCGGTACTTCATGGGTACTCGTACTTATACGTACCCAATAGAAAAATAATTTTTAAAAAATGAGTACTTCAATGGATACTCGTACCTATGTTATTGGGTACTCCATATCAAAATTTTGTCAAATAAAATTATAAAAAAATAATAAATGATTGATGATCATGGAAGCACTAATACTAGAGAATATGATAAACATATATTTTGCTATATTTTTGTCAAATGTGAATAAATAAAAAAATGATAAAAATGAGAAGTCATAAGGAGAAAGAAAACTACTTATAACTCCTCTTTAGACATAATCAGTAAAATGAATAACTAATTACTTATTTTGAAAACTTAAACAATATGACGATATTATAAATCTTATGAAAAATTATTTTATGTATATATTATATATTTAATATATTGGCGTACCCGTACTCTAATTTTTTAAAATTTGACATATTCCGTACCCGCACTCGTACCCGATACCGATACCGTACCCGTACCCTTGCAACATAGATGATTTCAGCATGTGAGGAAGGAACATTAGGGGTCAGTTTTACCAGCATTTGGCGAGCACAATGAGTTGCTTGTGCAGTCCCAAGTGGTCCACAGATCGATCAATTAACCTTGCTTTTTGGCTGTAATGAATCACCGAGGGAAGCAAAAAGTGCATAGGCATGTGAGAGCATCTGATCATCATCACGCAACCCAGCAGGTAGCTAAAATCAGATGCCTGATCTGCAGATTCCTTTTCCTATCCAGATAGAAAGGTTTCTGTGGACCTCTTGAGCAAGATTAGGCATTGAATGCACAAACATATATATTAGAAAATTTCTGCTCATTCTTGGAATGCAAATAATTATCCAAGCTTTACCTTTCTCCAGGATGATTGATCTCTTGCTTGGCTTGTTACAGGAGTGGAACAGTCAAGTAAAGTAATAATCCTCACAACATAAACGACTTAGTATGATGTCAAGTAAGAATTATTTATCTTGCAGCATGTGCATGCAATCTATGAATGAGATTAAATAAACTGCACGCATGAGTCTATTTTATCTTCACTGCTTCCTTTTGTTTTATTTTCCCCTCATCTTTTTTTTCCTTTCTCTTTCATTTCAGATCCTAGTGGGATAAGGCTTTGTTGTTGTTGTTTCATTTCAGATCTGGCAGAACAGTTAAAATGGCCATGCCGGTTGCATCACCGTGGAGAAAGATACCATGGTGGCGTACATGGGAAGAAAGAAACATGTACCAGATTCTGCTTGCACATATAGGAGCAGGAAGAAGAAGAGAAGCCCTCATATTTAGATAAATAGAAACATTCAGGAAAGCTGCCTACTTGCTTGATGTCACGGTCTTTCTCACCTCCGAAAGCATGCAAATTCCAAAATTAAACCAGGTGCCCATCACTTCCATCCATGACTTTTTTCCATCCTCAACCAATTAAGCTGTCTTCACATCTTTTTGATGACCTCCTGAAAGAATATGTTAAATTAGCTTCATCCATCGGCAAGTCCAGAATGCTCATAGATACTTGTGTAGCTCATTGAACTCAACAGTTTGAGCTACCAAAAGTAATTGTTTGTACTCTAAGAAAGGAAAAAAACAAAAGAAACAGCAAATTCCAACCAATGCAACAGAAATAATGAAAAAAAAAAAGAATTCTATTGGCTTCCTAGTTTTTTATGGCAACAGAAAGTTCATAGCATTTCAGCTCAGGAGAAATCTAATTTGAAATTTTGCCATGCAACTTTAATGTATACTTCTTTAGCATCCTCTACAGCTTTCTGCTCTACAAATTTCGTGAATCTTCAACCTTAGAACGAGGAAAAAAATAAAGGGGAGGGGGAAGATATTAACAATAATGAATTTTTTTCCTTCATTCGATATTAATGGATGCTATTGGGTCCGAAACCCGCACCTCCCAGATCCTAATTTCGCCATCCAAACCCGCAGTGCAGATCCGATACACCTCTCCGTCCTCCGCCGTCTCCCCGGTGGCCGTCGTGGTCCGCAACCGAAACGCTGTGGCCGACCGCACCCCCGTTGCATGCCCCTCCAAAACCCCCAGGCATCGGGACCCCTCATCTCCGCCGCGCCTCCAAATCCTGACCGTCAGATCGACGCTGCCACTGACGACTAAGTCGCCGGCGCACGCGAGGCAGAGCACCGCCTTCGCGTGCCCCCTGAAAGCGCCGGCGATCGCCGCGTGTCTCGCCGATTCTTCCCGCTCCCACGCCAGGATTGTTCCGTCCCCACCGCCGGAGTAAAGAATGCTCCCGTCGCCGCTTACTGCAAGCGCGTTCACCGCCGCCGACCTGTGACCCTCCAGCGTCGCCAGCAGTGCGTGCCTTCGCCGCGGCTGCCTGAACCGGCTCTCGGAAGGCGCCGCTGGCCTGGACCACGCACGTATGCTCCCGTTCGCGGAGCCCGTGTACACGGTGCCGTCCACAGCGATGGCGACGGCGTTGACGGCATCATCGTGGGCGTGGAGGGATTCTATGCAGCGGTGGTCGCCGGAGGACTGCCAGACCTTAAGTGTCTTGTCCCAGGAGGCGGAGTAGAGGTATCCGTCACCGGAAACAGCAAGGGATGAGACGACGTCGGCATGCTCGATCCAGAGGCGACGGTGGTGTCGGCGGACGGACACGTAGTTGGCGGGGAGGGGGAAGCGGAGGAGTCGATCGGATTGCGTGGGGAGGGTGGCGTCGAGGCGGAGGCAGCCGGAACGCCGCGAGCGGCCCCAGACGCGTATACGGCCGTCCTGGTGGGCCGTGAAGAAGGCTGGGGAACGGCCGCCATCGTCGGCGTAGTTAGAACGGGGAAGGACGACGGATTTGACGGCGCCGGCGGAAGGAATGCCGGGGATAGTCTCGACCGGGCAGAGGGCCGCGAGGTCGAATACCGCTATCTCGGACTCGGAGGCGGCGTAAAGGAGCGGTTGGACGGTGTTGGAGACGGCGAGCGCAGGGGCGGCCGTGGAGGGCGAACGAAAGAGGGGTCTGAAGGAGACGAGGCAGCGGTGGAGTTGAGCAATGAGCGGGGCGGACGGGTTGCGGGAGATGGCAGCGGCGCCACCAACGAAGGCAGAGGAGGAGGTGGAGGACGGGGAGTCGGAAACGGTGGCGCGCTCGACGGCGGTGGCGGGAGCGTCAGTGGCGGTATGGTGCTCCGGGGAGGAGCAGGGGAGGAGGCAAAACGGCGGCATGGGGCTTGAGGGGCAGCTCTTATCGAGCGGGGGGCAGGGTATTTATAGGTTGGAGAAATGACACGTGGTATAAGGTGATAGGGTGATCAAGGGAGAGCGCGAGTAGTTTGATTGGTCCGAGGTTGGATGGACATTTTAGACTCGAGAAAAAATGAATAGAATTCTGGAATAAGTTCTAATAATGAATGTTCTATCTTTATAATATATTTTTCAGGCCATATATTGAAAAGGATGAATGACTGAAATTTTTTACACTTCTCAGTATTCACAATGCATTGTGTTACTTGTGGGATGTAGTGACAACTTTTCAAAAGATCTCGAGTTTAATTTTTGTGTATAAAAAAATTCAATTGGAAATCTCATCTTAATAGTGGGTGGATACTTCAATTCATGATAATTTTTTAGGGCAATTGGGATTAAAGGATCAACGCCACTTTCCCAATATTGTGGTAAAAAAATACATTGTCATTTTCCATATGGAAATTCAACTCATTTACTAGTTGAACTAACTAATTGTTGACAACATACCTTTTATATGTTGATCCATAATACAAGATTTATTCTATAGGGTTACAATTCGTCCATTGTTCATATGTTAATTAGATTTAGACCGTATTTGGATCTTATGAAAAAACCCAAAAAGTTTTAAAATAATATAAGTTATATTTTAATAAAAATGGCTATATAAAAAATAATAATTTACGATGCCTTTAACTCCAGTAACTTACATTTTAAATCATTCAAGTCTTTTATCACATATTACAAATAAACTTATCCATTAGCAAAAAAATTGACGTAATACTTTGTATTTGAAAAGCTTGGTGAGACAAACTTGCTTTTGGATCTATTATAAGTTTCTAAAAAAAAACAACTTAACTGTTAAAAACAACCGTAAATAAAAAGCTGTCAAATATTCCAAATAAGAACAACTGACACTTTAAACTAATAAAAAAAAGTATAGAAAATACTCTCTTCCAAGCGCAAACTTAATCATTAAGGGCTACCAAACTTTTACTGAGGAAGTTTGGAAAAAAATTGTTGTTCGATAGTTCAATCGACGAAAAATAACTTGAGTAATAATTTACATTAAATTATGAGCATATAATAGTTTAATTACTGGATGAATATAAAATAACATAATAAATGGATATAATGTGTTCGCACTTCCAATATGCATAAATGGTTTTCTTTGTAATCACGTAATTTTCAAAAGAAATTAAAATATTAAATATTTATTATTTTTCATAAAGAAAAAAAGCAGTTTAATCAAACTAAGTCTAATCAAACTAAAACAACAAAATAAAAAACTTCTTTGTGGATGAAAAAATAATGTGGTGAATAATAGATCATCACCGCTTAATTAAGTGATTTCGAGTTGTGAACATAAAAAAATTTTCTCACCTCATCAGTCATAATCACACATGGTGAAGACATCAAAATAGTTGAGCTCATCGACATGATTAACATGCATAATTCTTAGCGATCGACACCACTTCTGAATAGTCGGGTGGCAAAAAAGAAAACAACATTGAACAAAAAAAAGATTAAGGGAGGAAAAGTACCATGACCTTTGTTTAAGATTCTCCAAATAAATAATCAAGAGATAATAACGTGGATAATACAATATATGGAAACAATATAAGCTCTCCCTAATATTTGTTAGAAGTGTTGGGTATTAAGATTTAAAAAAAAAAATGAGAGACATTTGGACAGTTTAAATACAGATAAAAGGAAGTCACTCTTCGTGCTAAGTGCACCACGCCCATGTTCCATTTTCTGTTTTTTTCTTTTGACAATGGGGATAGATGACATGTGATAGCCTTCCAGAAGACAAGAGCAGACATTATTCACTATTAATAGCACAAATCCAGCACACGATCCATGTTAGCAACCAAATCCAGGAGGGTCTTCTCCACATTTCTTGATTCCCGGTGCTCCCCTGACCTTTTTTTGGAATGATCTTAATAATGCATAGGTGGATAACAATTTGCATCTCTGGGCCACACTGACCTTTATTCTCTCGTTAGTCAGCAGCAGCAAAGTCTTCACATGAGACTTCGTCTTCTGAAGTCTGAACACAGAACTGAGATCTTGACCATACATTTTTTTCCTGCATCTTCCTGAAGAGGAATTGATAAGGCCAGGAGACCTTGCAGACGGTAGGGCATGCCATAATGCATGCATGCATGCATGGAGGATGTCAACTGCATGATTCTGGCCCCTCCATTATCCAAGGAAAGGGGGCTTGTTCATCACGCTTTGCACAACTGGAAACCCCTTGAAATGGACCTCCTGAAGAGTAGAGGTCTGATCGGTATTTCAGAATGTTCAGCTCCGCAAGGTTCCATCAGAGTTGATCCAAGAATTTTTGGGAATTTTCTGCAGACTTCATCTTCTTCTTGTCCCTACGCCGATTGATGAGTCAGATGATGATTCAGTTCGTCATGGAGCCAAATTTGGGAATAAAAAACGATTTGATGCGTTCTACGAGTTAAGCAAATTTCTTACATATATATTATCTCATACCATTTTTTTCTCATATAATTTTCTGGTTCTGTGAATCCACTTAATCGGTAAAACAAAATAGCTATAATTTGCTGATATAATTGCGGATGCATACTCAGGAAAGAGTTAATTTGGATAAGTGTCATTTGAATAGATTCCACAGGAACAGGATATAAAATTATTAATGTTATTCTTGTTTAAGCTTTTAGTAAAATTGATCATCACATGAGAGGTCAAAAGTTCAAACTTGATTAAACTATTATTAAGAAAAAATATTTCATCTTTTTATTGTTCACGTGGTGGCTGGATTATACCAAAGTTATCAACAACCTACACATGAAAGGGAGTATTAAGAATATAAAGTTATTGATATTGTTCTTGACTTAAATTTTTAGGAACAGGACTATCACGTATACATCTTAGCTCAATTAATCGAGATATCAAATGAACTTTTATTTTGACCTATTACAAACTTAATTTTTATTCCTCAATATCTTAATCCATCTACTATAATATGTGCATCCATAGGGCTGCTCATCGGGTCGGGTCGACCCGACCCGACCCAACCTCGTTTAGATCTAGTCGGGCGGTGGTAAGGTCAGACCCGACTCGACCCAAACCCAATCGGATGAGGGTTCGGGTCGGGTACGGGTTGGAAAATCTCAACCCGAGTCGACACGATGACCAGAGCTTTTTATTATTTTTTAAATATATTTTTTACTTTTTTACTTAATTTTAGTTCTATACTTGATTTAAAATGGAAAAAATATTAAAATAAAGCATTTTAATTATGAAAATAATGCTCAAATATTCAAAAAACATACTTTATATTTTATAATAGTTATTAACTAATTTGTTATATTAAAATAAATATAAAAAGTAAGAAAAATTAAAAAAAAAGGTGGTCAGGTCGACATGACCCAACCCGACCCAAATCGGATTCGGATCGAATTTTCTGACCACCCGACCCGACCCGACCAACGGGTCGGGTCAAATTTGTTCACGAGTCGGGTTGGATCCGACCTGACCCGACCAATTGGTCGGGTCGGGTCAAATTTATTCACGGGTCAGATTGGACCCAACCCGTGAACACCACACATCCATTTCTATACACCCCTCGTGAAATTTATCTAGAGTTCATTATGCTTTTAACTATTTGGTATGTGTAGACACATATCTTATAACAAAAGAATATTATACATAGACCGACAGTCAAATCAATTAATATTTGATCTAAATATTTTCATGACATCAACAACATAAACTTTCCTCCTAGGGGTGCCCGACCTGTGAACAAACCCGATCCGATGCAATCAAATTTGATTGAGTCGGGTCGGGTCAAGTCAAAGGGATTTGAGGGGCCAAATCCGACCGACCATCTAATTTTTTAAAAAAATTCTTACTATTTTTATATTTATTCAATATAAAAATATTATTTAATATTTATTTTAAAGTATAAAATAAATTTCTAACTATTTAGTGTTATTTTTGTACTTAAAATATTTCATTTCAATTTATTAAATTAAATATAAGCTTAAGTTTAAATAAAAAAGGAAAAAATGGGTCGGGTTGGGTCGACTCGGGTGAAAAACTCCAACTCGTACCTCATCCGACCCATGGTCGAGTCAAATTCGGATCGGATCATCGAGTTTACGAGTCGATCCGACTCGATGAACACCCCTTGTTCCTCCTACCCAACAAAGTGGATAGCAAGATGCCCCCTATTTAACATGTAGGATGAAGAATCAACGATCCACACATTATCACGCAATTCAAGTGCTTCTTCTATCAGTTCACGTGCATCTTCGGCTGGTTCATGCTCATCTTGAGCTGATTCAAATTTAGGTGTCCCATTGAGGTAGAGGAGAATGGGGAGTCGAGAATTGCCATAGAGTGATGTGGAAAGGCGACCGTACGACTCTTCTCTATCGTCGGGCACTTTCCTTTTCCTATGCAAGCTTCGTCATGCTCGCAACGCCACCATTCAAATCTCGCCAATCGATCTTTCTTCTTTGATTCCAATTGTTCAACATCACCACCCTGTTCACACACAATCGTAGACCCCATGTCGTTGTCCGCTCTCCTCTTATCCAATGTGCGGGCCCTTCTGCACCTTTTCACCTCGCCGCCTCGCCATGTGCTCGCCTCACATGCACTCACCTTATCACCTCCCCTCGCGCTCACCTTGTCACCTCGCCTGAACGACGTTGACCGAAGTCACCATCATCTCTCTGAACGTCTGTCATTCAGAATTCATCTGTCGACCTATCTTCTTCGACATCGTCTATTCAATGTCGCCACATTATTCACGTGCAACCGCAGACCCCATGCGTTGGCTGCTCTCCACTTCTCCAATGCGTCGACCCTTCTGCAACTCATTACTTCGTCATCACACTACGTGCTCACCTCACCGCACTTTTGCCTCATCGTCTCCACTGAATGACATTGGTCGAAGTCATCACCATCAGTCTAAATGCCTTGCCTGAATGCCTCGTCGGAACGTGACGCAATGGGGGAATAATAAAGTGGAGGAGATTATAACTTCCGGACGAATTCCAAAAGAGGTTGATGGTTCAAAGCACCATCAATAGCTCAATAAATGCAAAATTCATCGAAAAATAAAATCACACAGGTTTATAAAATAATTGGATAATAATTGAATTGTCAATGACAAAAGAGTACATGCCTATTTATAGACATTTTACAAGCAAATCTAAACTAATTTAGAATCTAAAAAGATAAAATAATAATAAATAAGAATGCTAGCTAAGAGAATCTAAGTAATCTAAAAGGATAAAGATAACAATAACAACTAATAAATTATATCTTATTTCCTACATCAGTCTCCTTTTCTTCAAAAGAGTTCGACATTGAACTCCAAAAAATTGAATCTCGAGGTTCACGCTTGATATTCCGAAACGGTCTAATTTTCTTTCTCAACTCATCAAATAAATCATTTAAGCCAAGTATACTATATAGTAGTACCAAATATATTATTCTCAAAACTTAGCATGAAAACGCTATCTGCAAAAATTTAAAATACGCATCTTATATCAACTTGAAGAATTTGAAGCAAATATTTCTTGTTAGTGAATTTAGTTCCAACTTTTCATCCACCCTCTGAATAAATTTTATCTTTTTTGCCTCAGAAGGAAATTTCAAAATAATAACTCTTCATTATTTGAATAGATGCTGATATTTTGAGTAGTTTTTTGTAATTCTTCAATTGGATTAGACACAACTTTCATAGATAATTGATCTTTACAAGATTGCACAGATTTTGTAAGAAAATTCAAAATAACCAACTCTTCGATATTTGAATGGATTTTAATATCTTGAATAGTTTCTTGTGATTCTTCAATTAGAGTAAATATGACTTCAAAAGATAATTGATTTTCACAAGATTGCATTGAATTTGATGGAGTCGCACTTTATTGATAATGTTATCCAATCGTTATTGAAGTTTCTCAATTGAATTCTTGATATTCTTCAAATGAATTTGAACTTCTTGCATTAAATTTTACTTATCTTGTTGAGAATTACTTGACTGTTGAAAATTAAGATAATGATATGACGAAGAAAAAAGTGTTGGATGAGTATTTTTTTTTTAACTTTTGCCATGTCTGAATAGGTGATTTTTCATGATAAGCTCGAAGACGCTTATTATCTTTCCATCATGATAAAGCTCTATTTAAAAATTTATTGACTACTAATTTGACTTGTTGAGATTCTGGAATATCCCAATAATCAAAGAAGTGATCACTTTATAAATCTAATATAAAAATTCATCAACATGAAAAAAATCATTAAATGATGGTGGTTCTATCATCATGTTGTTAGTTAAAATAACAAAATAAAATAAGATAAGATAAAAAGAATATAAACTAACAAATCATGAGAGGAAAATAAAAAGAATGATAAAGATGTAATGAACTAGAGATAGCAAAACGAAGAAAATAAAAAATAAAGGATGAATAAGTTATGAATGATAAGAAAAAAATAAAATAAGAAAAATAAAATAATAAATGGATGATGAGAGAAAAAATAATCATCAAAATGAAGAGGTGAATCATACCACGTGACGTAGCGAGATCGTAAAATGGAGAAGATTATAATTTTCGGACGAATCTCAAAAGAAATTGACAGTTCAAAGCAACATCAATAACTTGATAACCTCATAATTTATCGAAAAATAAAATCACACAAATTTAATGAATAATTGAATAATAATTTACAATCAAATATAAACTAATTTAAAATCTAAAAAAATAAATAAAAATGATAACTAAGAGAATCTAAGTAATTTAAAAATTAATAATAATAACTAATAAATTATATCTTATCTCGTGAACATCATTGTTGGCTAGAGTAAACTGCGCCTTTTTAATATGCCATAAATCTTACATCAGATGTAGGAAGTGGATAGAATGTCCATTAAATCCATTTAAATCAATTTAATGATTAAATAATGTGTATTCTTTATTTACCCTCAAATTTAGCTTTGGGTTAATTATTATTATTATTATTATTATTATTATTATTATTATTATTATTATTATTATTATTATTATTATTATTATTATTATTATTATTATTATTATTATTATTTTGCTTTTTTTTACTACTTCCACGTTATTTACCCCTCTAAACTTTGGTACACACACTTATCTAGGTTTGCACATTTCAAACTGTCGTGCTATACTTTCTTGTTATATTGTTTTTTGCAGTTATCTTTTTCAAGATTGTCATCATAATTGATGTGATGGGATAAAAATTCAATCCACTGTCATCTAATTAATCTGTCTCACTTGGGATTATATGCTATCTATAGAATGCGACTCTCACGAAAATATTTTATATATGACAAATTTGTAAAAACAATTATAAGTAAATGGAAGAGCAAGTGTAGTTGGGCCTCATTTGATGATTTAAATTTTTTAAAAAAATATTTTTATGTTTTAATTAGATGTATAAAAGTAAAAAAAAAATAACCAGGTTTAGTGAAATCTTTTGGAAAATTGAAGGAAAATGGATAATATAAAATTATAAGGGGGTGCAATAAAAACAGATTACACTGTAGAAAAATGAGAATTAGCTCTCGTCTTCTGTTACCTTCATTAATACGACGAGATCAATTGCATGCTCATTGTTTATAAAGAAAGGCACAATACATATCAAGTATCTATGTAGAAAAAAGAAGTACCAGATGTCTGACATACTACTAATTGATGTATGCATACCATGATCTGCATATCAATTAAGACTGCAGGAACGTGGCCGACAGCCAAGCCAAGCAATGAATAGAGAGGCATCCTTAATCATGGTGGCAAGGTCAAAGGGTTAGCTGCGAGTTGTTCTTTCATGTCTTTTGTACTATTTGAGGAAAAGCTCCAACATCATATTCCATGTCATTCTCCAACTATAGTTTTATGTCCATAGTCTCTGCATGTGTTATGTGCCCTGGTATATATATTTGACCGGTGCAACATCAATAGAGCACACACATAATTATTCTTTTGATGTCATTCTCAAACTCTAGTATATTATTCTTTTCCTGTTTTACCGGGATTTAGGAGGAATAATATTCCTTTAATAGCTGTCTGAATTATCCATTCAGTAAAGCCAAAATTTTTAATCAGAACAGTACTCTTGAAGTATTCTCTGCGGGAGAGAGAGAAAGATGATAGATTGCAAGGAGCCACTGCAAAATGCATGCATACGAGGAAATTCTCAAGTATCATAAAAAGCATAAAACAATTTGCAGAAAGTGAATGAACGGAACGAAATCTCCTGTCTTTCTTCATGGTGTCTGCAGTCAATAATTCAAAGCAATATCATCTTCTTTCTTTCGGTGCCAAGGCAATAACTTTACATGCATGAAGAGATATCGATTCCTCCCTTGAGGCCCAAGAACTTGAACGTGCTTATCAGATCTTATCATACTAATTCAGCTTTCTGTTTCATGGGATTGCCTTGAGTTTTGATTTCTGAAAGTATACTTCCTCTAGAAAGAAATGTGAACAGAAAAAAGGGGGGTAGAAAAAGGTGATCTTGAACCACCAAATCCTCTTTTATGTAAGGATAAATCTGCACGAGCAAAATTAATGTAGAACGATTATGTCTCACATCAAGAATTGACAACTTTTCTTTAGGCCAACAAATTCAGCATTCAAAAAAATGTTCTTCCAAGGCTGAAAACGAAATGAATTCCCTTGTGATTTCTACAGGACGAGGACAATCACTTTGGAATTATGGTTGAAGAAAGCTCGAGTTTTTTTTTCATCGCCATAATCCCCCCATTTTATAGTTCTCACAAAAGCAGACACGGTTCAATCCATGATAAAATTTTATTCATTATGCGTGAAGAAAACCAGATGTTAATACTTTTCGGAAATTTCAATTGGTTTTAGAAATATTTCCTGTTTCCATTTTATAAAAAAAGTTATTTTATTTTTCAGAATTTCAATTTTCTTTCATAGAATTAGGAAGGCGTGTTTGATTTTAGTGTTTCTATTTCCTGTTTACTGAAGAAACTGCATAGACATCATAAATCAGCTCAGATCATCCGAGTGGCAAAGAGAAGAAAAAATTGTGAAGCGTTTCTTTTAATTGTTTATTTAGAACAAAGAACGAATAACACTTTTTTTTCTTCTTTTCTGGCCATAAACGACTTGACTAAAATTAGAATTTTTAGAACGTAGATAGAGTAGCATTTTTTTCCTGTCCATAAACGGCTTAACTAAAATTGGAACCCAAACCGTTCATTCTAATTTTATAAGGAAATAGAAAATCAAAACAGAAAGCATGCAAATCAAATGGACAATAATTAATGGAAGAAAAATATGGTGTAAACAAATTAAAAATAAAATTGTAATAATTGATTTAAGTTTATGCATTAGGGATGCTTACAGTGAAATTGGACTGACTCGATTTAATCTGACTAATTTTAATTGGGTTGAAAGCATTTTGAACATAGAATCTAATCCGCCTCAACTTAAGTCTGATTAGATGATACCGCTCTATTCCTTTTTAAAAAAAATTTAAACATTTTTAGTATAAAAGTATATTTAATATTTTATTTTGAATCATAAAAATAATATTTTATTTGTTTAATATTATTTTCTATATTTAAGGATTTTTCATATTTGTAATTTTTTATTAACATAAAATTTCTAAAGAAAATAAAAGTAAATTAATTTAAATAAAATAAATCGAATGATCGGATCCGATCACTATCACTAGATCGGATAAGTATCAAGTTGTGAGGAGTTTGATTTTAGAAGCCTTTTTTATTTTCAATTTGTCCAAAACTTATCTCAAATTTTAATTCTTTTACTTTTTAGGAAATACGAACCTTTTTCTTTGAAATTTTTATTTTATTTTATTCTTTTAAAAAAGTATAATCTTTTCCTTTTTGGAAATATGGATGTTTTGTTTGGTTTGCCATTTCATTAATTTTCTGTCAGAAAGAGAGAGAGAGAGAGAGAGAGAGAGAGAGAATACTCAGGTTAGCACATGGATTGCATGTTCATGGCCCGAAGGTTGCAGAGAGACGAAAAGATTGATTGAATAGCTCCTAAAACGTATATTATCATTTTTTGTGTTGAAAAAAAATTTAAAAGGTTATTTTCTCTAGGATTCCACGCTTGTAGCTATAATTTTTTCGCATCTAGTATTAAATTGTAAACCTGTACATTTTAATCCTTGAGCTTATCGGTTTTGACAATAAGTTCAAAGTTCAAACCGAAATTTTGTTAAGCGTCTTTTTAATAGAAATATTTGGATGAACTTAATGAAAAAAAATATAAATACTAAATTTAGATAAGTTTAAAAATTAAAATACATAAGTTTATAATTTAATATTAGTTGGGTACAAGTTATAATAGAGAAAGAATATTAGTTGAAAACAACTCGAAATTTTGTTGAGAATGTCATTAGTGTATTTTTCAAGTTTGACTTGAGAACTTTTTTTTTTTTTGCCCTTTTTTCATATTTTCAGGTCATAAAAGTAAACCTCTCTTTTACGTCCGAAACATTCAAATTTTAAAAGCTCCATGGCAGTGTCATAAAAAGCAACTCTTTTTGTGGCTCTGATGATGCCCCATGACAGCCAATGTTTGTTAAATAGACAGGAAATGAAAAAAGAGAGAGAGAGAGAGAGACAAGAAACATGGATGAATAATAATTAATAAATAATGCTAACACTCATTTTTCTTTTTTTTTTAACAAAAACTAAAAGAAAAATCATGTAAACTACTATTAAAATACGAATGTTTTCGGCCTTATGTCACAAGTTGAGCTTATTTAATTTTTTAGAGTTAATATTATTCTTAAAAATTATTAACTTAATTATGTATTTTTTTATTTAGTTCGATCGTGTCTAGAACTATTAGACCAATTGACAACTGTGGCCTATGAATGCAAGAGGGAAGTTTTCGGCTCTTGTTGGGCTCCCATGACACCTCATTCCAGCCCATAATTTTCCATGAAGTAAAAAAATACATTTAAGGATCATAAAATATTGGCTCGTACTTGAATATTAAAATATTTCAGAAATTACTGAACCTTAGCTTTTTTTTGCCGGAAAACGGTGCCGACTATTTAATTTAGGGGTGTTCACTGGGTCGGGTCGACTCGTGAACTTGATGATTCGACCTGAATTGGCGATGATCGGGTCGGACCCGATCCGATCCGAACCGAACTCGACCTAACCATGCGGGTACGAGTTGAAAAAATTCAAACCGAGTTGACCCGATCGGACCCGATTGACCCGACTTTTATTTTTTTTATTTTTATTTAAACTTAGGACTTATATTTGATTTAAAAACTTTAAAAAAATTGAAATAAAATATTTTAAACACAGAAATAATATTAAATAGTTAGAAAATATGTTTTATACTTTTAAAATAATATTAAATAGTTTTTTTATATTAAATAAAATATAAAATAGTAAGAAAAATTTTTTTTTTAAAAAAAATTTTTCCCGACCCGATTGAATCGGATCCAGCCCCCTTGACCGACTCGACCTAAAAAAAATTGGGTGGTCAGGTAATCCGACCCAACTTGAATCAGGCCAGATTTGGTCGGATCCAGCCCCCAACCCCCTTGACCGACCGGACGCGACCAATCGGGTCAGATTTATTCACGGGTCGGGTCCAGCCCAACTCGTGAACACTCTGATTCAACTTGTACATTGTTAAAAAATTTATGCGATGCTAAATAGCACACTATCATAAGTTAAAGTTGGCACATCATCGAGTTCAACTAATTCGATTAGGTTCGTCCCGTGTTATGTAATTCACATTGACATGTGAGGCTCCCCACATAAGTATTCTGCATTCGTAAAAATTCGAACTCGAAACCTAGAATAGTAGCTTACCACTTCACTCGACTCCCTCTGCTATTCCTTTTATGAGATCACAATTTTCAGTGGAATATTTCTTTTACAAAGCAAATTAAGGAAAAGAATATTTCGAAATTGAAAGGAAGCCTCCTCATTGGCTCGTACTTGGGGCATTTGTTTTTGTTTGTGGCTTCCATTGATCGTCATAACATAGACAAACATCTGGTGGATGATGACTGTGGTTTCTTGTGGCTTCATCAAGTATATTGTGGAGGTGCTCAAATGCGCCTTAATTGCCTTTTTGTTTTCTTCTCTTCCATCAAAAGTTTATGCACTATTCATTCATTAATTGCACAGCATTTTTCTATGCAGAGAAAAAAAAGGAATGTGAAACCTGTGCATTGTGGAAACTCTAATTATGAATGCAAGCAAATTCTCTTATTTAACAATGTTTATTAGCTAAATTTTGCTGGGGTGTTGCTCACATGCCACTCTGCATGGTTGCTGTATTCTGTCCAAATAGGGCACCAATTGATGGGGGGACATGGGGCTGCAGGATTTATGGCCACTTTGTATGGTACTAAAAGAACCTTCCTTGAATTGATGGGAACCCATACATTTGTGCCAAATATTATTAACTTTTATGTTTAAATTTATTAATACAATAAACAGAGAAATAAAAAATATATTTTTTAATTGAAAAGAATTTTTACGGATGGAAATTGAGTTCAAATTTTTTTAATCTAAAAATCAAAGGTGTATATCATAAATATTTTATGATAAAGAGTTAGATATTTTTTTATTTACAAATTACGATGTGCCCTATCCTACCTACCAAGCTTGTTCCCTACATCAATCAACTATTACTTAATTATATAATGTTCAAACGTAATCATTAAGGAAGTCGCAGTTGACCACCCCACCCATGTTCCAATTCCTTAATTCAAGGACTTGGAGGAAAAAAGTTTATTATTGCTGTCATTGTTTTTTTATTTTATTTTAATTTTTAAGAGCTTCTTTTCATAGTTGATTGAGAGCTTTATTTCTTCATAAATTACACGCTTTACAATTAAAAAGAGTATTAATAATGTCAGAAAATAAGTGTAGTAACTTTTATGTGTAATGGAGGTACCAATATTTACGAAGTTTTTCTTATGTGCATAAGTTTTCAGAAAATCGAAATAGATGAATAATAATGTCAATGTCGTAGAATTATAATTTCCGAAAATAAGCTAATTTTTTTATTGAGATTATTTCAAATAATATTAGTATAAATGTTTATTTGAGCTATTTTTGACAAAATTTAAATAATTTAATTTAGTATACACGCGTATAAATGTAACTAGTATTAATACTAGTCTTTTTTTGGGTGCTAACACAAAAACGTGCTTTGCTTACAATAACAGGAATACATTATCTTTGAATATCAACCATAAGAAAAAAATGATAACTTGATTTAATTTAATTACTATAAAAGTCTTTCACACGGGTTTAAGTAATATTCCTCGTATATTAGTTAAATACATTCAGAGCCGAAATCAATAAGACAAACATAGAACTTTAACTATTTATTGTTTGTGATTTGAACGATTATTGCATTACTTTTTCTTTTTCTCAATATTAATCTTTTGGTAGCTTTAATTTTGTCTTTATTATAGTTTTTAAAAATGTCAATATATAGCGAATGAGGCAGCCTTGCATTACTTGACTGGTAACAAAAAGATCTCAAATGACCCCTTTTATTTTTATTTTTCTTTATTGAATCTTCCAGCCTCCTTTTGTCGTTGAAATAATAAATGCATTTACAATACTCATTAATAATCCTTGTGGAACAAAAATATATTTTTTTTTCTTATATGATGATGAAAATTTTGATAGTTTATTCATATTTTAATACTATAAAAAATATTAACAAGATTGGACACAAATGATAAATTGTTTTTTAAATGAGCTTGTTTTTTTATTTATTTTTTAAAAAAATTAAAATGAAAAGGAGAAGCTACGAGTAGGATGGAAGTGTGAAAAGATGAGGGAGGCAGAGCACGTGGTGGTGATCCAAAGCAGAAGTGCTGTGGGATCTCCCCCCCAACCCCCTGCTTTCCCGGCTTCTTCTTTTTTTCTCCCATTTTGTGCAAATCAATAATAAATAATAAATCAATAAGCTTTTATTAAACTTTTGATTAATAAAGACACCAACTTTTTAAATCAGCCACATTGATAGAAGTATGATCATTAACTCTACCGTTTTTACACGTGCAAGTTATATCTAAATATAATTATTTCAATTGCTATATCCTCCTAACAATCCTTTTAACATCTCATAATAACATAAATTATAATTTGCATAGAGTCGGAATCATTTTTCTTATATGGATTCAAGTTTTATTAATTCCAAACAACGTCAAGCTTGCATAGAATTTTTAATTTTTTTTCTTAAATTAAAACTTGGTGATGTCATTCTCTTATCAATATGATGATTACTGACTTTTTTAAACACAAAAATATTAAGTTTAATTTTATGAGTTTTAAAATAAATATAAAAGCATATGCTATATCTCAAATAAATACGAAAGACCTATTTTTCTTAGACTACATATTTATTTTAGTTAAGCAACCTCCACTTGTATTTTTCTTCTTGAAGCAAGATAACCATTAAAAAAAATGTGATTATAGATGAACTGGAAAAAAATATTAATAAAAACTCCATAATCAGTAAAATTAAACTATTGACATGGATCAACTAAGAACGTACTATGCTCATTTTGGAACATATATTTTTTTTATTTAAATGATCTATTTGTCATTTTTTTTACTTACCATGTAACCATAAAAAATGATTTCAACGTGTAATTATTTGATCTCAGTCGTTGGATCAGTGATCGACAGCTGAGATATGAGCGCTGATGAACAAATAAAAAAAATGATTGATTCCAAATTTGGACAGTTGATCGTCAATCCAAAAACTGGGATGGAATAGTTACAAGTTATAATTGTGTGATTACAAAGTACTTAACATCATTAAAATATTAAGAGAACATTAATATTAAGAGCTATCAATGCGACTGCTAGCATTAAATATTCCAACATGAGTACATAACGGTAAACTTCGGCCAAATTAAAATTTTAAATAATACAATTCTAAGACCATGCATCAAATTGATTAATTAAATATCAGATCCAATCAATTTGGAACTAAAAAGAAAACCATAATTTGTTTTGTATGTTAATCTTTATCCATATCAAGTCAAAGCTTTAGTCGGAACAGAAACTAATGGTGAGAAGAAGCCCCCTCATGTCACTCAATCCAGCTCAACTCTTGCCATTTGCATGTAAACAATGCAATGCTTCTTTGAGAGGAGTAATGTTTTGGGGGGAAAAATATTCCAAACGAAATAATGCTATATCTATGTCAAAAAAAATATTTTACCCAATTTCTCTTCCATTATAAACAAATTCTAAAAAGGAATTTAATATTAATAATATTTCTTTTTTTTTCTTCCCCTCCTGCATCCTCATCCTAGACATAGAGGGGACTACTATTTTATGACGGTAGGATGACTAGGGTTTGGGTGGTGGTGGTAGGTGCCAAGTAGAACCACATGCATCATTGCACATACATTCCCCTTCATTTTTTTTCTTCTTCTAACTCAAATAATTTTCATACTTTTTTCCCTGCAAATAATATTTTGGATTAAATTCACATCAATAAAGTTTATATATCACTTTATTTTTTGACTTTATCTTGTCTTGTACATCACCTTTTTTTTCTTTTAGCCAGGTACTTCTCATATTTAAAACTCCTAGTATTTGACTATTTTGAAGTTATATGTCCTAGCGATTTTGATGTCCTCCTATTGTACCATTAAAATTTGAATTATTTTCCTTTGTACAGTCTTTCACCACCTTTCCAAACGTTGTTATTTCTCTTATTTTCCATCAATAAATAAATTAAAAATAATATTGAAGCAGTTTTTTTGTTCCCTGACCATATCTTCTATTTTTTCTAATATTTTTTTTTCAAATCTTATATAAACAATATTATCAAAATTTGTCCAAATTAATCGGTTGAATTGTGAACTAACTTCGTACCGAAATCCAAAAACAATTGAATTGGAAAAGAACTAGTTTAACTCAATTGCGCTTGACGCAATTTAAATATATTTTAATAAATAAGTTTAAATACATAAATAATATATAACTTTATATTTTTATTATAATTTAAATTATATAAATATTATTTTTGTAGCACACATTATATTTATAAATATCTTACAATTTGAATTAAAATAAATATTAATTGAATTTATGTCTTTCATAAATGAATGTGGAGCAACCAAAATTAACTATTAATGAAGGGGATGCAAGAAATGAAAACAAAGAAGGAAAATATTTTAAAAAGAAAGTAAAATAAAAATATACATAAGAATGACTTATGGTAAAAATAAATTACATATTATTAATAACATTAAATGATAAATTAAAAAAATAATAATAATAAATGAATATTAACAAGTTGGGAATCTTATCAATAGCCATATTTTAAAATAGAATAAGTAACATATTAGGTTTCAAATATTGTTTTACATTATGTAATATTGATTATGTATTTATCTTTAAAATTAGTATAAATAATATTATTTTAATAAAATTTGATTGAATCCGATAGACCTTAGTTGAGAATTATGAAAATATTACATATTGCCACTCTAAAGATGTGTGTGTTAGGACAAGCGAACTTTTTGAAGGACAATTTTCTCCCGGCATAATTTTATTATTATTCTCATCCTTTTCCATTCACAAATAAATAATTCAACACCTATTGGCTCATTTAGTAATAAAAATACACATAATTGTACAAAAAGATCTAATTGAGATCCAAATGATAGCAAAAATACCTTGCTAGTGTTTTCCTTTTGGCAAAATCGATGCCCCTTGATTAAATCACATCATATCCCCTCCTGATGATGCTAATCATCACGCCTATCAACTTTTCTCTCTCTCTCTCTCCACATAAAAAAAATATTAGTACATATAAATAAAGAACTCAATGCCTTGCATCCTCCTCCACAACCAAGTCTCCAAGCAGAGTTGTAGTAGAACAAGGGAAGCGAGAGAGGAGAAGAAAAAAAGGAGGCATTTTTATTGGTGGCGGAGCGCGGAGAGATGGGAGGGGTGACTTCGTCCGTGGCGGCGAAATTGGCCTTCTTTCCTCCGACGCCGCCGTCATACGATGTGGTGGAGGAGGCAGGGAGCGGGCTGGTGACGCTCAGCCGCTTCCCGCACCGGGAGAACGTGGAAGTGCTGCGGCTGCCGACGCGCCGGGGGAACGAGATCGTTGCCGTCTACGTGCGCAACCCCATGGCAGTCTCCACGCTGCTCTACTCCCACGGGAACGCCGCCGACCTCGGCCAGATGTACGAGCTCTTTCTCGAACTCAGCATCCACCTCCGCGTCAACCTCCTCGGGTACTCGATCCATTTTCCACTCCTTGCTGACTTCTTTTATTTCTCTGTTCCTTTCGGTTCAGTTTCGAAGCTGAAATGTTGAATCTTCTTTTGCGGGATTATGAGTTCGTTTTGCAGTAGACTTTAGATATTGCCGATTTTGGGATGACTTTGGAGTGTGGGATTTGTTTTCGAGTAGTAGAATTGCTTCAATTTATATCTATTTGAGATTTGAGATGGTTTTGAGATCATAGTTTGAGAGCTTAATTAAAGATGTGGTGGATATGATATGAAGTTTCGAATGGACGACGGGATTTTGAGTCCTAAGCAAAAGAGAAAAAAATTGGATGGATTTGTAATGATTTGGAGAAAAAATATTAGATTTCATTAGATTCGGATGGATTGCAATAGTGGATAAAAGAAAGAAGAGTAAGCAAAGTTGAGTTTATTAGATTTAGTGTGAATTTAGGATTAAATTTGTTTAATGAAGTTTTATTAGGTAATATCAAATTGGAAATCATGTTTCACTGTGTCATCGCTAATCATCTTACATAATGTCGTCAAATAGTTTCCTTTTCTACCAGACAAGAGAAAGATATACTTTCTGTAATCCAGGGAATAAGATTATCCCCTTTCCTCTTATTGTAGCTCTGTAAGTAGAAGTAATAAAAGCGAACTGATTGTATATGACTTCGGAAAAAAATAAAGACTCTTTGGAGGAAATTTCTAAGGCAGAAAATTTGATTCCTTTTATTTTCTCCACATTTTCCACCATGACATTGCTAAGCAACATTGTTTGTTGAAAGGTGAATGGATGATTGAACTATGGAGTTCTTGTGAGTGAAGTGCGTTTTAGCCCTATGGGGGAGCACCTCTATTGACTGGTCCAAGAAATATTTTGTTGGTTTTTTTCATTGTCTAAAGATCTATCATGTCTCATGTCTAGTCCTACTGAAATTGAATCGAATGTTCGATTGTGTGGAGCTCCATCTATTTTTGTGGATTTCCTTCAATTTTCATGGGGAGCAACTTTAACTGACAATGTTTCTCAAACGGAAGTGCCATATGTTGGTGGAAGATCCAATGCATGACAATGCACCTTCATTGTAATTTGACAATATGTTTCTTAATTATGGCAGTTGGAAACTGGCAAGAAGTTGACCTTTCATGTGCTCTATGCTTTCTGTGGAGCTGATTCCACAAGGCAGCAGCATTTACCTGACCCAATCAAGGGAACTCAAATGAGGAAGAGAACCTCATTTCAATGTTACTTTGTGCCGAATATACTCCTTTGTGCACGAATTTATTTTTCTAGCTTAAATGCATATGTTTAATATCTTGCCCTTGAAGTGGGATACGTCAAAGCATTGAACAGGCAAGTGTTTGAATTGCAGAATTTCTGCTTCAAGTTCTTACCTAGAAGAGATGGAGATATCGCTTTAAGACATACATTTTACAATACAGTCAAGTAGCTTGCGTAAATGTGTTGTTTTTGTGCCATTTTTGTGCTCATTCTTCCGATTATGCAATTTGACTAAAGTTTCATGCTTATGTAGGTATGATTATTCTGGATATGGACGATCAACTGGAAAGGTTTTGTTTTTGTTCTCTTAAATAGTTTATGGTTTGAAACAGATACTGTAATATGTGGTAGTAAATAGCAGAGATGAAAATTTCCTATTGTTTCTATTTCTCACAGCCAACTGAGAACAACACATTTGCTGATATAGAGGCTGCTTATAAGTGCCTTATAGAGAACTATGGTGCTAAGGAGGAAGAGATTATCCTTTATGGTCAATCTGTTGGAAGTGGACCCACTGTTGATTTGGCTACTCGACTACCTCGCTTACGAGCTGTTGTTTTGCATAGTCCTATACTTTCAGGTTTGAGAGTAATGTATCCTGTTAAGCGCACATATTGGTTTGACATTTACAAGGTAAATACTCCATGGAACTGTATATATTTTTACTGTTTATAACAAAGTACTATTTCTTTTAGTTGATACATTTAACTTGTGACCCCTCTCATACCACATTTTGATCTCTTCAATTATGTCTGCAGAACATTGACAAGATTCCATTGGTTGAATGCCCTGTACTAATAATCCATGTAAGTTGGGAGTGTTCACTTTCTGTCCTCATAATCGGGGTTCTTGTCGAAACTCTCCTGAACATTTTCACTTTTCCTAGTGGAAGGTAGAAGCATATTTCTAGCATTGCTTTGTTTAGAGGAACTTGTCTTGCTTTCTACAAATGCTTCAGGTGCATGTAGTTTATGGCATAAACCATTAAACCAACATGTGTAAAATGTTTGTTGCTCTCTAATGTGTCTTATCAGTTTTGTATTAGGAAATATGCTGCAATTCAAGAGCCTAAACAATTGTGATGCCCATCTGTTTGGTGACATAGAGAATGAGAGCTATGTTGGAACATAATTGTTATGCTGTTACATTGTATCCACATTGTATTTCCAACCATCTAGAACGTGATATTGTAAAGATATAGGTTCATAGAAGATTATTGCCCAACTATCTACAACATAATATTGAAGAGATTTAGGTTCCAAGAAGATTATTGTTCAAATGATCTCCTGGAAGCATGTTTTCAAGGGAGAAGTATGTTTATTTAGGTCTGCTTTTTCACATTGCCCCAATCTTAGGTTTTTAAAAAAGCCATAATAACCATTTGTACTGTTATATTATGAGAAAGTATTAATTTGGAAATATCTTATTTTTAAGTAATAGGGAAAATATGTTTTTGCATGATTGCAAAAGATGGTTAGTCTTCGATGATAATCTGGCTGACCGATCATCTGGATGGCTATGAAAACCTTCAAATAACAAGATTTTGGTCCTCGTTTGCTTGGGGATTTATAACTAATCTTGCGATGTGCACTTGTTTTATTAAAGGAGGGACCTATCAGATAAAGAAATTTATCTATTATATCAGAAGTCCTTAATGAAAATTAATCAAATATCATCCAAATGTTTAATCCTTTAAATAGGACACTTCCATTTTATCCGTTATTAAATTGTAAGTACTTAGAGTTTATCTGTGAGATGATTGAAACCAGATCTGTTGGATTTTCATGTCAGTTCACGGATTACTAATTTTCCAAAGTTGATACTTAAAAAAAAATCTTTAAAATTCTTGTTCTAAAAGTATAATGATTTCAGGAGTCTACTCTTGTATATGCTTCCACAGAAGGTTCATTTTCCTTTTATAGTACCCTCCCCATATGTTTAAGTTCTATGGCTTATTTATGCCTTCACTTGCAGGGAACATCAGATGAAGTTGTAGCTTGTTCTCATGGAAAGCAACTGTGGGAGTTATGTAAGGAAAAATATGAGCCACTTTGGATAAAAGGAGGAAAACATTGTGACTTGGAGCTTTTCCCAGAATATGTTAAGCACTTGAAGAAATTTATATCAACAGTTGAGAAACCACCTTCTCAGAGAGGCAATTGGAGGAAAAGCATAGACCAATTCGAGCCTTCAAGGAAGAGCACTGATTGTTTTCAACTGTCAAGGAAAAGCACTGATCGCCGCGAGAATCCTAGGCCTAGTACAGATAAGTCGAGATCCAAGGATCAGAGACTCAGCAACATTGATAAGTTGGATAAGTTTAAAGTCTCATTTGAACATATGGAGAAGTCCCGAAGAAGCGTAGATTGCCTCGAAAAGTCGAGAAAAAACATGGAACAGCTGGATAGAGGAAGGAAGAGTTTTGACAGATTGGATAGAATATGGGCAGACTAACCTCTTTGCCATTATGTAAAATGTATACGAGCACGTCATCGTCATGTGTTTCTCATTTTTATTTATTTTAACAACCATGTAGTTTGTTTGTTTTATGTAACGATGTGTGGTAATGGAAAAGGAAAGGTTGGTGATAAATTTGCAGGTCCTGCTTACATAATGTAACTTTTCTGGAATGTGGGTACTTATGTACAATACAGTCAGACTACTTGGGCACTATTAGGGCTGTGACTCTTTGACAGTAGGAAACAATGCAAGCTACTTCTATCTTTCTGTACTTTGTTGCTGAGTGATCTTAGTATTTTCAGTGGTTTAATCAGTCACGGTTAACAAATTTGGAAAGAAAACTAGTTTGTTCATGCATTTTGATCTGATGTTAAAATTTTAGTGCTAATAGCATTAAGAAAACTTAAATCTCAATAGTTTCCCAGAAGTTTTGGTGGTTGTTGATGCAAAGACATCCAAAATATTTTACATTTTGATGCTATCTTGCATTATATCCGAAGGCATAATGTGCAATGAGGTCAATTCACCCCATTGAATTTTAGGATAATATATATTAAGTATATAGTAATTAATATGACATATTAGTTTACTAAGATAATTCAATAATTTCATTCCATTTGAAACTCCTCTATAATTATTATAAAATAACTCGACTTCTTTTCACCAATCTTAGAGAATCAAGAGCCAAACACTAAATTTTATTTTCCTTCCAAGCCTGGCGTTGTTGAGACCCTTTCTTCTTCACGGTTCCTCTGTGTCCAAATCATGGTCTCTACTCTCTCATAGTTTCTTCACCTTTAAATATTTTTCTCCTAAAAAGAAAACCCCTCTTGCAAAAATCATTTGCCTTCATCTTATAAAAAAGATGCTATTAATAGAATCTAATAATCTTATTTTATATTTTTTCATTTAATCTCTATCACGACACTTTAATATTCTGAATATAGTATAATTATTTATATATGATATCAAATATTGATATAATTAATTATCTAGCGCATCTAATTTAACTATTTATCACGTAATGAGTTGAAGTAGATTTAAATTATAAATAACTGACACGCGGAAGAGAATGCTTAAGCTTTTAAGGTTATATTGGTAATACATCTCTAATTTATAAACTTTTGAAGTCTTAGCTAATGATAAAATTCTAATTTATAAACTTCTACATATTTATCTTGTTCTTTTTATGTTGAAAATTAATGTGTTTGATAACAACCACAATGCAAACATTAATTCATGACATGGAATTTCGAAAAGGGAAATTATAATATATTTCGGTTTGTCGAAAAAAATAATATTTTAGTATTTTTGAAATTTTGGCGTCAGCAAATTATTTAATTAAAAAAATAATAATTTACACCCATATATGTTTCTGCTAAAAAAAATCCTTTTAAGTTGTTATCCCCTGTCGGAGTTTGCTAACAACTAATTTGATTTATCTCAGACCATTTTTTAAATTATGCTTGGAACAAAACTCCCATACAAATATTTTATACCTACTTACATTTTGGACAAAAGCCTATTATCCTTTATCACACATATATTAAAATTTTAACATCATGATTAGATTTTTATTCATAACACATATATAATTTTAACATCATGATTAAATTTTTATTCATAATAATAAAATAATAATAATATATTTTTAATAATGCTTACGATAAATATATGTTATACATAAAGAAAGATCAAATTTAAAATCTTACCTAAGCAAAAAAAAACTCTGTTTTATATGATATTTAAGAAAAAAAACACATTTTTGAGAATTTATTAGCTTCTCCATTCTATTTTTTTCACAGTAGAAAAAAAATAGCACTAGGCAGAGGGTAACCTTGTAAACATTGAACTTTCATGGCCGACGCAACTAAAAAAAAAAGGTCAAATACGTCTGAGAAGAAGTTGAAATCCCTCCCTCTTTCCTACATCGTTTCGCGGCGGATGTGGTTCTCTCGATTCGACGGCCCCCTTGCCGCCACCGCCGCCGCCGCTTCGGAGGAGAGCCACAAATGTCGGAGAAGTGCTCGCCACCTGTTTGATCTTCCGAACCTCCTCGTTGTTGTGGTTTTCGATTGGTTTGATTTATGTTCTTGGTCGTCGTTTCAGGAGTCCCGAGGAGGCTGGCAAGGCCGCCATCCAGCGCGCGATCAAGGCGCTTCGGCAGCGGCACTTGGTGGAGGAAGGCGCCCACGCGCCCGCCATCAACGCCCTCGCCAGACCCTTCCTTGCCCAGGTATCACTCTATTTTGAATGATTTCAGTTGTGGTGTGTATAGAATTTACAATGTTTTGATTTGCTGTTTCTTTCGTGTCATGTGCATCTGTTTTTAGTTTTTGAGCTTTCGAGAGTACGTGAACGTTTCATTAGGGCATCATATTAATCCTAACCTGATAAGAGGGATTGGTAGCATTGTTTCCACATGATAAGAGGGAATGTAAGAAAAGGATAGCTAGGAGAATATGCATTAAAATTAGCACAAATTTGATTGCAATTCTGTAGAATCCAAAAAAAAAAAAGTTCCTCATAAGACTAGCACTTGATCCTTAGCTTTGTTCAATCTGAAACACTTTAATTATGGAAATTTTATTTAACTTTTCATCAAGTTTATTTAGTTGACGAGGTTACCTCAAGTTTATTAACCATGAGAAACTAGTGATATACTTGTCTTTCCATTTTGGCAATCTCACATTAGGCATTTTAGCTTTATATGTGAAGAAACATACTCAGTTGTTCTTTATATGGCTAGCACTTGAAGTTTAGCTTTGTTCAATCTGAAAACACTTTAATTATGGAAACTTCAGTTAATCTTTCCTCAAATTTCTTTTTCAGCGAGGTTTCCTCAAGTTTTTTAATCATGAGAAGCTAGTGATGTGCTCATTTTTTCATGTTGGTGTGTCTTAAGTTCTTTTAATCCAATATGTGAAGAAATATGTGCTGCTTTCTTATATGTCTAGAGGTATGAAGTTGTGTTTTTTCTTATTCCACTTATCTGAATGATTAAGCTAATAAGACATAGAGAACTGTGTAGACCAAAAAAGAATTTATATGTGTCAACTCATGGTTGGATCAATATAAGGTAGATGATAATTTGAATTATTTGATGATGTCATCATGACATCAATCATATAAAGTCATTTTAAATTTCTAGATTGAGATCCATCATCAAATTTTAATCCAACCTTTGGTTTACATGCGTAAATATTTTATGAGCTTACACATGCATTTTTATCAGAGAATTCATGGAATTCGATGTCTTCTTATCAATCAAGTTTAAAATCTTATGGAAAGAATCATGTGAAAATGGGAGAGGACACTTTGAAATAACTATACTGTACCAATCTGCCTATTTAGTGGCTTAGTACTATAATAACTAAAACTTTGGTGAGTTGATTTGTATGTTTTTCCTTTAGAGTTTCTTCAGTGTTTTAACATCTCTGTAGGGGTCAGAGTGGAAGGAAAAAGCTGAAAAACTTGATCTGGAATTACAACAATGTTACAAAGCTCAATCCCGATTATCTGAACAACTAGTGGTAGAAGTTGCAGAATGCAGAGCATTAAAGGCTTCTGTGCAAGAGAAGGATGAAGCCAACGCTAATCTACAGCGTGAAGCCACAGAATCAAGGTTGTGTTATTACATTTTTGTCCAATTCTTGTTTTCCTTCTCACAGCTTATCTTAATTTATCTTTGAAATTAATTTTGTTATATCTGGCTGGTGTATCTACTTATTGATCTAAGGTAAATATTTTAGGGAAGAGAATTCACGACTTAAAGAGGAAGTAAATGAAAAAACCAAGACAATTCATTTGTTGACAAATGAAAACCATTCACTGAAAGCACAATTGGAGGAAGTGACATTAAAACTCAAAAAAGCAGAGGCTGACAACAAGGAATTAACTGACCGTTGGATGTTAGAGAAGATGAAGGATGCAGAAAAGCTTAACGAGGTATTCTCATTCTTTCTAGAATATAATTTATGTTATACTGCTATTTGTTCTGGAGTTAAAATGTTGTGTACTTATGTAAACTCTGTATTTCTTATTTACTAGTCATTATGAGCTCTCACTGATCTGGTAGCTGTGGTAAAAAATGAATGTTAATGCTGTCTAAGTCATTTTAAGATGGCTGTCTTCATTTATTAGCATTTTGTTGTTTTAAGTCACATTTGTTGGCATCATAAGAAGTTTCATTTTGTTTCCGTGATGCTCTATTTACACTTCTGCTAGTAAGTAACAATTACTACCAGTTCTGAACAAATTGGTATTGGATCTTTTATCCTTTATTCCATTTTGTTCTATTTTGTGTCACAATTTTTTTTTCAATTCTATTTTTTTGAAGAAGCATTTCTGCCCATTTTGTACTACATTTAGAACAACTTTTATAATTCTCAAGTTATGTGGTTTGCATCTGTTTCATGGAACTTAGCATAATCTTGCTTATGGCTGCTGGCTGCTTGGGTGTGCATCAATATGTTTCATTTCCTAGTTATAATTGTTAGTTGATTTCAATATGTAAAATGTTTCTCTTCACGATATCATTCCATAACTACGGCATTTAACTTTTGTCGTTGAATTCATCAGATGGTATGCATATTGGATAAGCAATATTTAATGTCGTCATGATAGAAGCAAAGCATCAACCAAAAAGAAGTGTCACAAGCAATCCATTCTTTTAGAGTCAAGTTTCACTTTTAAATTTTCCTTTTCCTTCCTTTTTCGGTTAAAGGGGAAATGAAACTAGAAATAAAGGGACACAAAAAGTCCCATGTTAAAAATTGAAATCAAGACCTCTTGGTCTGTGATGGATTGTTTGCCACTGCACTCTGTCCTTGTTCTCTACCTTTTTGGCTTGTTTTTTTGAGAGGGAATAGTTAGCTTTGTTATCTTGGTGTTCTTTACTCATATTATCATGTCTATATAGCAATATTTTAATGGGTGCATTTTAGTTTCATACTTGGTTTATCATCACATTTGCAGGCCAATGCAATGTATGAGGAAATGATGAAACAACTGAAAGTATCCAGCATTGAACAACTTGCAAGACAGCAGGTTGATGGTGTAGTACGCCAGAGAGAATCCGGATTTGTTGCGTCTTTGGAATCCGCGGTTCCATCTGTGTGCAAGCATACCATCCCTGCTCATGAAGGCGGGTGTGGTTCTTTAATTTTCCAACACAACTCTGATAAACTGATCACTGGAGGTCAGGACAGACTGGTGAAGATATGGGATACTAAAACTGGAACTTTAAGCTCGTCTCTTCATGGTTGTCTGGGTTCAGTACTCGATCTTGCTATCACACAGGACAACAAAGCAGTAATTGCTGCTAGCAGTTCTAACAACCTCTATGTATGGGAAACAAGTAGTGGTCGGATACGTCACACACTTACCGGCCATACTGACAAAGTATGTGCTGTCGATGCAAGTAAAATATCCAGCCGCAATCTCGTCAGTGCGGCCTATGATCGCACAATGAAAGTCTGGGATCTTATGAAAGGATACTGCACAAACACTATTATGTTTCAGAGCAACTGTAATGCACTTGCATATAGCATGGATGGGCTTACGTTTTGCTCAGGTCATGTTGATGGCAATCTCCGGATGTGGGATACCAGATTGGGGAGGCCTATCAGTGAAGTAGTTGCTCATGCACAAGCAATTACATCTATTTGTGTATCACGGAATGGGAATTTGGTACTGACTAGTGGAAGGGACAATGTGCATAATCTTTTTGATCTTAGGACATTGGAAATCTGTGGAACTTTCAGGGCGAGTGGGAACAGGGTTGCATCTAACTGGAGCCGGTCATGCATAAGTGCTGATGAGAACTTTATTGCAGCTGGGTCAGCCGATGGATCCATCTACATATGGTCAAGATTAAAGGACAACATGCTCAGTGTTCTGGAGGGAAATTCTTCACCTGTCTATTCATGTGCATGGAGTGGTTTGGGCAAACCATTGGCCTCTGCTGACAGGAATGGACATGTATCTATATGGTTGTGAATGATGAATAATGTTGTTGTCAAATAGGAACTATCATGATGATTGTTTTAGTGCTTGGAAATGTAAATATCTTCACAGACGTTTCGATTCTTTTATAATCACGTAATATTGTTACCTCATAACTAGTTTCAGAGTATCTTCACCTTGTAATAGCAAGTTGCTCTTTGTCAAACGTTATTGAAGCATTACAAGGATTCTAACTTGTGTTGCTGTTTTTTTTCCTATTTTGCATCTGCTGCCTTTTATTTTAGGATTTAATTCTCATGCTACCAACTTGGTGCTACCATCATCTGGGCCGCCGGATCTTTCATCCATGGTTTACAAATGTTGATCATTCTCGGCCATCCGATCCTTGATCGACGGCCGAGATTACTTTTTTTTCAATGACTTCGGGCACCCTCCTCTCTCTCTCTTCTTCTCTCGCGATCATAGCTTCGCCTCCGCCGCTGGAGCCCTCCGATCGCAGTGCCGTCTGATTTGCCGCTGCCCGACCAGATCAGGTTCCCGTCGTCGGACGTTCTCTCACCTTCGCCGCCGCCCTAGCGCCGGTCTCTCCCCCCCCCCCCCCCTCCGCCGTCGATCTCCCGCCCCCCTTCGCCGATCTCACGCACGCCGCCGCCGTTCTCGTCCCCGCCGCCGATTTCCCGCCCCCCTCTGCCGCTCGACGCACGCCGCCGCTGCCTTTTATTTTAGGATTTAATTCCATGGTAGCATGGGAATTAAATCCTTTATTTTAATTGAACTCCTACAAGTTTGCTAATTTGTTATACTTAAGAAACCATATCTTTTCAGCTTGTATAAAATTTAATACAACTCGGGACTCATCCAACTTCGCAAGCACATATTTGTGTTTGGTTTTGCCTGCGGGGTTTTAATTATGTACTTGTAAATGAAGTTAATGAGCAATTCTTAAGTTATCATGACCGATTGCAGTAGAACATAGTACCCCTGTGTCAAATGATAATCTGGTTATTTTTTTAGTAATTGCATACGCAGTTTGCTCGCAGCAAATATGTGGACACAAGTGAGAGAGCATTACAACCTTTGTTTGGCGAGGCACTTATACTGTTCGCTTCAATATAATGGCAAAACAATGTTGAAAAAAGAACAAGAGGAGACTTTTCATGATAACATTCTGTCAGTTTCAGGCTTTCAGACTCCTGATCAAAATTCATTAACTTGAATATTTTTACTCCTATGTATTTTGCAACACATTAGCTGGCAATCGGCTTCAAGGTTTTCTTCTATTCCTCTTGTCTGAATTATTCATGTTGGGGCTCCAATATTCCCCCACCAACCATTATAACTCCAGGGTTCTTCAGGAGGTTGTTCAAGAGAATGCAGAATATAGGAACATGAAAGTGGAGCTGGAAAAAAGGAATTACTTGAATGGAACAAATCACATCATTTGTCACAACATAGGCAATAACCTTTGAAGCATCATTACTCTAGCTTTAATCACATTAATTGTTAGTATCGACTCAAAGCGCTGATCGCATGATGATGCATAATCATCTAGTAATTAATTTATTTATAGTAGGTGCATTATTTTTGCACGTGGGATAAAAGGAAAAAGAATGCAAAAAAGAGATCTTGTATGAATAACTGATATGAATGGTACGTTACTATGTCATTGTACCGATTTTGTGGAATGAAAAATGTAGAGCTTAATTATTTCATCTCATTCACATAAATTAAATAAAAAATGTAATCAAACAATATGTATCTAATTTCATTCTTTCATATTCCACTCCACCTCTTCAAATACCTCAATCCAAACAAACCTTATAAAAATCGGAACCAGTAGTTGATTGGAAGATATAATTGATAAATTTTCACTTCTGGTTCCCTATAGGCAACATGTAATCTTTAATTTTCAGTCAGTGTTTTTCAGTCAGTGTTCTTTGGTCATTATTAATGGAATTTTGCCAATTATCAAAGGTATGTGGTCATCGCATGCTTTTTCCTTCTTTTGTGGTCGTATTATTAACTATAGGCTGCGTTTGCACCAATTTTATTAATTGTCATATTTTAAATATTATTAACATACCGTAAAAAAGGTTTAAAAATAACGGCGAAATTAACATAAAATGGTCAATCAAGTTCATAGAAAGTTTGGATCTAAAAATTGAATGCGAAAATGATGGAAAGTTGAATCAAGTTGGGATTATATTTCAACATCAATTAGAGTTAGTGTTTCTGGATTAGATTCTAAAAATCAATCGTTTACCATAACATAAATTATGGACGAAATGAGTGGGCAAGAAAAAAAATATTCATATAAATTCACCTTTAAATTAAGATTCAATAGTGAATCTTGTTTCTAAAAAGTAGATCGACTACGCAACTGCAAATGGATGATGCCATGACCAAATGCCCGTATTGATAAAATGGCGAACTTGAGTGTTTCTTTTTCAAGTTACATCTCTGCATAATTCTGTGCTATAGTTATTCACGAGTTAGATTACAGTTAATAAAATTATTGATCTTACATGATAGAAGAAAACCATTCATGTAATTCTGTAATAAATGTTGGTGACATCTTGGTAAAATGAAAGCTCAATTGGTATGAGAAGTGAATTACACGTCAAAGTTAATAACTAGGGAGTTTCAAAACGGTTTAAAGTTAACAGTTAACACTCTGGTATCAACACTACAATCTGATTTATCCTGGATTACAAAAAAAAGTTCCCCATTATATTACTACGATAAGTTCATCATAGCATACATTGTAAGTTTTTGAAACCTGTCAAATAAAGATGGGTGCCCTTAATGTCACTCCATAATCCTTAATGTCACTCCACTTTTACCCATTCTACCCTTACTTTTTAAAATTATAAAATCTTTTATAATATTGGAAGATCAAGAGTCTCCTTTCTCTCTCATCAACTTAGAATTTATTATTTTATAATGATTAGCATTAAAAGTTTTTATTTTTTTTATAATATTAGAAGATCAAAGATCCATTTTATCTTTCTTCAAAAATAAAATTATTATTTTAAATGATTAACATGAAAATATTTTAACATTATAATTTTTATTTTGTATATAATTATTCACAGTGTCTATATTTATTCAACTTATTTGATATTTTAATATTTATTTTATTCAGCTTATTTGATATAACATCACATTTTAGTGCCATAATAAATATAAAAATATTAAATAATCTGAATAAAATATAGGCACGTGATACAACAAATATAGTAAAATAAAGTAAAAATTATAATATTAAAAACTTTTCATGTTAATTATTTAAAATAATAATTTTATTTTTTATGAAATAGAAAAGGGATCTTTGATCTTATAATATTTAAAAAATAAATACTTTTGACGTTAATTATTATAAAAATAATAATAAATTCTGTTGTTGAAAAAAGAGAGGAGACTCTTTAACTTCCACTATTAAAAGAATATAAGTTGATTTTATAGTTTAAAAAAGTAAGGATAAAATGGACATGAGAGGAGTGACATTAAGAATTATGGAGTGACGTTTAGAACACCTAATAAAAATATATTTGAAAATAAATCGATGCTGATCCCAATGTCAAAAGAAGTGCTCAAACAGACTTATGCCAGAGAGGAAAAAAAACAGCAGAATTCAAAATTTCTAATTGGAAATATGAGTTGTGAGTCTCACAAGATGAAGTTAAAAAAACTAATGGATTTATGAAAAGCCCTGTCAAAGGGAGAAGTGCCATTATAACAGATATCTCAGACTGCTTCTATAGCATACTTTGCAGCTGTTTCCGAGCAGTGTGGATTCTGCTTTACTGATTTTAGAGCTCGTCTTTTACCACATTCTTGTAAATAATCAAAGGAAACTAATGATAAAGCAGAACAGATTGTACTAACCATAGCAAACTCTAAATATAACCACAAGGACAAAAACAAAGAGATTGACTATCAGCAGAAGCAAAATTCCTGGAAGCAGCACGAGGTAAACAGTTTTTAGTGATGGAGAAGGCAGAGCGATCCAAGCATTAGCATCATAAGAATTAAACGAACTTTGTAAGAAGATAAAGTCGTCAAAAAACCTAACTTTGTAACATCATAAGAATTAAAAGTCCACCTTTACGGGCAAGTTGACCTAAAAACACTTTCTTGATGTCTCACCATGTCAACCAAGGATTTGCGCATTTCTTAATCTCACGTCCTTCGGTACTTGTGTTGAGAAATTACGTTACCACGAGTCAATTGGTCCGATGGGCGAGGGAAAATTTCAAGAAAATATTATAAAGAAACCAACTTTAAACACTTGACCCATCGACTATATATTAATTAGAGTAGTAATTGCTTAGGAAGGTTTAATATTCATAGTTTTATAAATACAATCATGAATCTTTAGAGCATTAAAAATTGTTTTCCTCTGCACTCTGATTATTAGTGATGAGGAGATTTAATTATAACTTCGTCGAGGTATTTTTTTTTCCTCTTGAAAAAAAAATGAACAGCTATTTCATCCTAAAATAGGCCGACTCGGCCCGCTCAGATGACCTAAACGAAAGGTCCAAAATCGGCCCGGCCCAACACCCACAGTCGTCGGATTGCACACACGTGAAGGATTTTTTTTAAAATCGTGGTAGTGATCATTAGGGGGACTTGCGGTGTGATTTGACATTTGGCTGCTACTCCAAAGGGCGAATCTTATGTACATATGCAAGTAACCACGTGCTTGCCTTTCCCTTAATCGGCCTAAGGGATTTAATTTAATTATTAAAAGAGTGCCTCCCGTTCCAAAAATTATTATTATCTTCTTATTTTGGGAGTTCCAGATATTTTTATTTTTATTTATCAAAATGAAATGATAATAATATTTTTTTTAAAAAATAATAATAGTGCTTCTCTCAGGCACACAAGTGATATGCATTTCTTTCAACTATATGCAGCCTCTACAAAAATACAAATGATCGGCAATTGAAGTCTATAATTATTTTTTTTATCTACGAGGTAGTGTTTGGCGCTAGACCTCTAGCTCAACTTCGGTCTTCCACTTCAATTGATTAGTTTTCGTGATAGCTTGTTATAATTTCTGACTTTTAGCTGGTAAAGTTGCAGTCAGACAGTGTAACAGGGCCATGATGGAAATCCCAACTATACTTAATTATCAATCTATTTCTTGATAGAACTGTAAAATAAATAAATCGTTTTCAGGTATCAATTTTAGCATACTGTTCTAATCCCTGATTTTTCTGAATCTTCATTTTTAATGAGACAATGGGTTCAGAGATGGCCTCAGATTCAAAGCTAATGCTGCTCAGTACTTACATTCCATTAATGTCCAGAGGCGCAAAGCTTAACTCTTCTGCCTTTAACATTCCCTTATCCAATCTGATCACATGATCCTCGCTATACACCTCCAAGCATCTACAGTTAATGCAGTAGCACCAGAACCTCGTCGTACCCAGAAGAAAACCAGCTAGGCCAGCATAATAAACATGGCGGACGCGTAAAACAAAGGCAAGCTCACTTCCTTTTTGTTCTCTCCTCCTCTCTCCTCTCCCCTCTCTCTCTCATAACAGAGGCCACAAAAACAATGCAAGTTGTCAGCAAGCATAGTTACCAATTCAACCATAGTATAAAGAATAGGTGCCTCCGGGGCATAGTGAAACAAATTTTTTTTTACAAGCGATCGTTACCCAAACAAGAAGATAAATAATATACGAATCATGGGGTGGAGAGCAATAGCACATGGATTCATGCAGTGGAACTGATGCAAAATCCAAAACATTGGCAGGGGAGAAGAGAAAACAATAGTGACATGCAGTAATGGACAATGTCAAAACATTTTATATGGTGGTTCACCCGCAATGAATGCAGAAATGTACAAGGCGAACCAGCAAAGATGGAACGAGTATCCAAGGTAACCCCTTCACGGATCCGATCTTAGCCCTCGGTCGGGTCTCGAGATCACGATGCGTTCGGAATGGACGGCCCGGATCTGCGGGACATGTTTCCGTTATTGGTCGTCGCCTCCCAACAGACAAAAATCTAACAGTTTATTTGGAAGGTAGAGGTTTGCCCTTGTACTTGGTGCTAATTACAGTATTTGTCACTGGTTTTGGGGGATCAGAATCCATGGAAAGCCATGTCCTCTCCAACTCTCCTCCGAGTGCAAACATAGGATGTCTTGTTGTTGCCCCTAGTCAGATGGTGTATTTACCCTAGTGCCATCAGCAGCCTTCTAGTTCTCGTTCACCTGACATACCTCGCGGAAGCCTCAACCTTTACTCCCAGCCACCTCCTTTTCCTGCTGGGATTTGGAGCTCCTGGGGGTTTAGTCAAAGTTCTGCAAGGTTGACATGGTGAGTTTGAGCTTTATTTTGGTTGGATCCTGGATGGGTTGTACTTGCTTGTGTTGTCAACTTTCTGGTGTGGGTTTGCTGATTTGTTTCAGAGTTCATTTTGTTCCGAGTTCGAGGGAAATGTGTGTGAGGACAGTCATTTTTCTCATTCTTTTTCCGTCATCTTCCTTTTGCTTGTGCAGTTATATATCTTGAGTTGAATTCCACACCACGCTTGTTTTCTTCGTGTTGGATGTGGAACCGTTCACTGGCTCTGGTTTTTTAGCTTTAGCTGGATCACGGCTTTGCCCTTGCCGCCACTGCGGCGGCATGGGTTGTAAGCTTGTGGTTCCTTAACTTCTCACTATGCTTGGAGTTGAAAGTGTTTGGGTTCGCAGCAATTTACATGATCAAAGTTAGTAATACAATGTGGTAGTTTGACTTTGTTTAGGATGAACTTATTTTCATGGATTTTGAGGTTTAGATATCACATCCAAGTGGCTAGATTCATTATGTTTGTGCGAAATAGTGTTTGACTCCGGATTCTGTTTGCCATTTTTTTAGCATAGCTGAATCTTCTATCATGCAGGTGTGACAACAAAAGGAGCTCTTTTTTTGCAGGCTTTTCTTTTAGCTTGAATGCATGTCTACAGAATAAGAGGGAATAATGGTCGAAGCTCAGCGCCATTCAGTGGACATCCCGATCTCAAGGACACTTGTAGCTCTCAAGCGAGTTCGTTCCCTACGGGATCCATCCACTAACTCTTTGGGTAAGTATGCCACCATCATAGAGCATTTAGCTTGGGAAACAAATTCTTGCAATGGTGCAACTCTAGAGTTACAGCCTTCAGGCAAACACCATCTGGCGCAATGCAAACAACAGTTGAAAGAAGAAGAAGAGGATGTAGGGAGTAACTCAGAGTCAAATCATTCGTTAAGAGCAACAAATCATAAGACTACTATAAGTCGAAAGCAGTCTAATGTGAAAATAAGAGGTTTGGATCCATCCAGAAATAAATTGATTCACAAAGCACGTCGAGATCGTCATCGTCCTCGAAAATCAGTGGATTCCACTTGGGTACAGCATTCTAGAAAGCAAGCAGAAGAGGAAGCCCATTCTTTTAGGGAAGCAGCAGCTGAACTTGCTGACAAAATAAATTCAAGAGAAGCAAAGAAATCCCACCATGACAATTTGAGAAAGCCATCTGCTGCTGCTAGTCGAGTTGGAAGTCCATCCATTTCAGTGAGCGAAGCTGGTTCAAGGAAAAGCCATCTAGGACCCCAGAACAAACTAAATGATGTTGTTGATTCAAACTTTAGTGGATGTGGTATAAGCTACTGTTGGTCAGGGACTCCCAAGTACAAGGGCAGAAATATTTATTCTGATGATGAACAGGAGCAGCCATTGATATCTGCTGAAGGAACAGCAACATCATTCCTAGGTGTTGATCCATGTCCAGAGAGCCCGAGAAATCTGAGTCAGAAGTATAGGCCCAAATCTTTCGGTGAGTTGGTAGGATTAGACGTAGTAACTCATTCGCTTTTATACGCCATAACAAAAGGAAAGATTGCTCCATTGTATCTTTTCCACGGTCCTCATGGTAATGGTAAGACGACAACTGCTAGGATTTTTGCAGCTGCTTTAAATTGCCTCTCTCTTGATGAACATAGGCCATGTGGATGCTGCCGGGAGTGTGTGCTTTTATTCTCTGGAAAGAGTAAAGATGTAAAGGAATTGGATGCTGCTCAAATAAACCAAAAGGACAAAGTTAAGGCTCTTCTGAAGAATGCTTCTCTGGTTCCGTTCTCATCACGTTTCAAGGTAATCATAATTGATGAATGCCAGTCTCTGCAAGAGGAGACATGGGTTTCCATTTTGAAAAGTATTGATGATTTCCCCCCTCGTGCCATATATGTCATGGTTACCTCTGACTTAGATGCGCTCCCGCGTAATTCTGTATCACGATGCCAAAGGTATCACTTTCCTAAGATAAAAGATGATGATATTATTTGCAAGATGCAAAAGATGTGTGCTGAAGAACAATTGGATTTTGACATGGATGCCTTGCATTTTATTGCTGCAAAGTCCAGTGGTTCTCTTCGGGATGCAGAAACAATGCTTGATCAGCTTGCATTGCTTGGAAAGAGAATCACTGTATCTCTTGTATATGAACTAGTAAGTATGGATTACTTTCCTTCGTTGCTTTTCTGATTTTTAAACAACAACAACAACAACAAAGCCTTATCCCACTAGGTGGGGTCGGCTACATGGATCATACGACGCTATTCGTTGATCCATGTTCATGCGATTCGACAGGGTTTTACGCTGGCTGTCGAGGCCTAACACAACCCTCCTCCTTTCTGATTTTTAAACCATTATAAGAAATTGGCATTTGGGCACGTGGAACCATACAATATCTTCTGATTGTTTATTTGTTACTTATATATTTCTCTTATGTCGCTGCAGATAGGTGTCATTTCTGATGATGAGTTGCTCGATTTGCTAGATATAGCATTCTCTTCAGATACTGCTAATACTGTGAGAAAATCAAGAGAGCTCATGAGGTCAAGGGTTGATCCTCTGCAATTAATATCACAGCTTGCAAATGTTATTATGGACATTCTTGCTGGTCGATCTGGATTTTCTGAAGTAGGAAAAAACTTCATCAGAAAATATTCTTGTATGTAAAATTTACCTCACTGCATATCCCACAAAGTTCTCATAACATTGCAGTTAATAGGATTTCAATGATGTTCATGGTTAATTCGCATTCAAATATTTTAAATTCTAAAAAGGATATGAATGACGTGCCTTTGGGTTTTCAACTAGTTGTATTCTTTATAAAGATTTTGATATTTTATACTTGTCAGGTCTAATACTGAACTCAGTGTTATCTCGAAAAGAAATGAACTCACAGTGATTTCATGTATCATTCACATGTTAAAAAGAACTTGAAACGTAAAGCAACTTCCCCTCCAGATTTCCTCAATTTCACAGTGCAAGTCCTCCTTTAGAATTATGGAAGATATCAGGAAGTGAAAAGTACAATAAATGCAGTCGACACCTAAAACTTGTGGGTCTTCCTTACCAAAAACAATTAGATCATGAGTAGTCCTGTTTGCATAAAAAAAACAAGTTGCATTCTTGTGGTTGGGGTTCTCGATGCATGATTTAAGCTTTTAGTTGAATAGAAGTGTCAGGCTACATACAAGGATGTTTTTTTTTTGAAGCATACATGCAGGGATGTTATCCTACTCGTATGTAGTTATTGGATATTAGTATCTGTTGGCATTTTGCTCCACGTGATTCCAAATTATTATAATTTTAGTCGACCTATTTTAGAAAATACATATATCATTATTTCCTTAGTTTTAGGTGGATGCTAGAACTGATGGCCATTTTCTGTGAATAGCTGAGGCTCGTGTGCAGAAATTGAGGAATGCATTAAAAGTGCTCTCTGAAACTGAGAAGCAATTGAGGACATCCAAGAACCAAGCAACATGGCTTACTGTTGCTCTTTTGCAGTTTAGCAGTGAAGAAACTTTGCCATTGGTGGAAGGAAATGGTTCACATACATTTTCAACCATGGGATATTTAAGAGGTAGGAACATATTGACATTTGTTGCATGATGGTAAAGCTTTCTACTGTTGTCCAACTACACAAAAAAATAACTGTGCAAATTATGTGACATATTGTTCATTAAATTCAGATAGCACACTGAGTGCAACTTCACCAAGGGTGAGACAGGACAACACTATTTGCTATGCTTGCAACCATCACATGTCAAAATGTTCGTATAAACATTGCAATAGAAAAAAACTTGAAAGCATCTGGAAGAAAGCGATACAAAAGTGTCAATCAAGTTCATTTAGAAGCTTCTTGCAGCAAGAAGGCTACTTGTCATCTATCTGCATACTTGAAGGTAATACTGGTGGTTCTTTTCATGCTTAGTCACACCATTATTTACTCTTAAGAGTATTACTAGATAAAATTCTTCACCTACTTGTCATTTCATGATTGCATTAGAACTTTGAGTTAATGCTTACTTGTCAAGGATAGTTTCTATTGTTGGGTTGCAGAAATATCTGATAGGAAATGTTTCATTCCTTTTTTTGGTGATATTATTTATTACACTCTTTGCATCCATGGTCATAAGACTGATGCATAATATTATGACATCTTTTATTATTCAGGGATGGCTATTGCCGAAGTGGAATTCTGCCATCAAGATCATGTAGCTAGGGCAGCAAAGTCCGGTGAAATGATTGCTTCCGCGCTTCAGCATGTCCTGGGATGCAATGTAGAGATTAGGATGAAACTTGTTCCTAGGTTGACAAAGAAGGATAGTAAACTGAAAAAATCGTTCAGTTTCCTTAGTTGTTCTGGCAGGAAGCAAGGATCTTCAGATGCAATGGCTGATGAGTACGAGAATGGAACACCTACAAGAAGAGAAACATCTTTCAGAACTTATATACCTCATTGTGACAGGCAGTTGTCACCTTTTGTTTCGAATTTTGGTGATAAACCAATGGAGGACTACTATGATGTAGATGAAGTAATGGTTCGAAAAACAGAAGAGGAGTCACATGCTGCTGAATCTATAAGGACTGATGGGCCTATAACAGATGACTTTCAAAAGGAGTTCAAGTCACAATCAAAATTTTCAGATAATATAGACCAAGGTCAAAATATCTGTATGGAAGAACCTGAAGTTCATCCAAGCTGCTTTCCTAAGACATTAAAACTTCAAAGGAAATTATTTTCATCCAACACTGCACACACTATATGTCTAAGAATTCAGCCCCAGAACAAGTTTGAATTGTCGATTCCGAAGAAGGGACTATCAGAGTCATATTTTTCCATGCAAGATTCTTATGCCTTAAGTTCAAGTATGAATTCTCAAGTCACCTTCAGTTCCAGGGAAGAGATTGCGTAAGCTATACAACCATCTCTGTTGTTTCATTGCCATTTTTAAACCCACGAGTTCCATACCTAAACAATATCATATGAACTTTTTAGAATTCCATGTTGTGTGATGATATAAACTAGTATGTATTCAGCAGTGTTTTCATTGGCAATTTAAGCAATTACGATGGATTGATGATGATATAACCTATATTCTGAATATAACCTATTACAGTATAGGTTTATAATGCAAATTATTAATTCTTTCCGGATCTTCTGAAATAATTGATGATATTAGTTCTTTCTCTTTGAGGAGAATAAATCAGCTTAAACTGGTGACATAAGTAATCCAGTAGGTCTCATGGTTTCACTGATCAACATGTTCATACTTTTTTACTTTGTAGTTATTATCCTTCAAACATATGCCATTTGACTTTGCTTTTGTTTTCCTTTTTAAACATTACTTGTTCTTTCAGACCATCAAGGGTTAGATCAAGACTACTTTGTTGGAGATCTCCAAAGTCCCAAGACATCGATTTAACAGGTACCTTATGAAGCCCTCTACATGCAAAACATTGAATTCCTTGGAAGTATAATTATGTGCTGGCTTCCTTTTTTCCCCAATAAAGGGAAGAGAACTTTTTACACTACATATCCAATTTCCTTCATGACAATATGTAGTCAACATTAACAATCGCCTTTTAGACTCCCTGAGAGAGCTGAAGAAAGATTACGTCTTTTGATTAGATTGCCACCTTCAAAGAAGATGCATAAGAAGAAAATTTGTTTACCGAATAAAAAAAAAATAGTCATCTTGTCCTTTCGTAGATTGAGATGCAAAATCCCATTCCCATGGAACACTCAAATCTAGACAGTAGCCGAAGTGAAAGCAGGCAGTACACATTTGACACCAATTTAAACCAAAAGCTCAGACCCTTTTGAAGGATCAATTATATTAGCCTTCAGCTATTCTCTTCGAAAAAATTGGACATGCATTACTCTATAGTTTCTTGAAAAGTTTATATATAAACAGTTTTTTTTATGGAATCTATATAAACAGTGTCAGCCAGAGCTCATGAAATAGTTTCATATACCATGCATTTGTCCCCGATTGTTGATCTCTTTGATCTACTTATCTTGTTGAGGCACTCTTATTAAAGAATATCTACATGATCAAACCCCCTATACCTATAATAACGAGAAGAATCACATAAAAGTTCTCACAAGTCTCTGCTTATCAGTCTATCAACTTTTCTTTCAGAACCATAGAAGGAAGTATCATGGGACTAGAACAGATGGATTCTGCGATCTATACACGGAGATCAGCCATGTTAGAATGAATGGCATCTAAGTTGGAACAGATTGAAGCACCATTGGGAACTTTTCTTGATGACAGGTTCTTTGTGGTGACCTCCTCATTGTACAGAACAGTGACACTTTTTTTTTCCTTCGGAATAAATTTTGTTTCTTCACATTTATTTTCTCCGTTAAACAATTGTGGGTCATAAATAAACAAACTATTAAGTTAATAAAGGCCACTTATGTATCAATGAATAGTTAATTAAGAATATAATTGAATCATGCATCAAGTACATAGAAGATTAGTTATTAACACTTTCTAGTCGAGCCCGTCGCACGAAAAATAAATAGATAATTTTTCTAATAAAAGTTACAACTAAGCTTGAACAGTTGAACTTATAATTTCGTCAACAAGAGTTATAATAGCACCATCCTTATATTTATATTCTTAATTAAGCATTATCTCGTTTGAATATGAAGAAAAATACAATCTTACTGTGCACCTTATTTTTTTAGGTACTAAGTACTTATTTTAGGCATGATTATTTGGATCTCTAGGAATCAAGTAATTACAAATCAACTGATTCAAATAAATAGATCAATAAGGTAAAAAAAAAAAAGAGAAACTGTGGTGTAGTAAGATTAATTTAAAAATAATGTTCTATGACTAAAATTCGAAAATCTACCAGAACCAAAATGCCAAACAAACAAAAAGATTTGATATGGAAAGGTCGTGTTTGATATAATCAACACTGAGATAGAACTTTCATATTTTAGTTGTTACGAAAAGCGGAAGAGATATCGCATCAACACAAAAAAATATAAAAATTTACGAGGTTCATCTTAAATCGGACGGCGACTGACTTTTTTGTTATGAAATAATAATGATTACAAAGATATAAAATAATTTAATTATTAGAAATTGTAGACTAATTGAAACTCTGAATTAATTTATCAAAATATGATAAGAAAATAAATTTATTGAAGCGTCTGAAATCATATAAGGGGGTTATAAAAAGTTACAACTAAATTCTGATTCAAAACATTATCAACAGTGATAAAATTATATGACTATATTAAAAGTCAGTTCTAATGCTAAATTTTATTTAAGTATCGGATCCTTAAAATGTTGTGTGGAAGTAAGGATCGGAAAAGATATTCTAAAAATCTCAACCACTAGAAAATAAATTTTCTCATTCTAAATTATATAAAATTTATAAATTAAAATAAGTTTTATGCATCATGGTCCATTCAATTTTTTTTTCTTTCCTTGTACTTTTTGGGGTAAAAAAATATTCTTGACCATACAATTGTCGCTGAGGTGTCAGTGCCATTATATTTGATGAATTGACACGTTATTGTCGTACACGTTGAATATTCAACACTTGGTGTAAATAGTGGGTTTAACTTTTCGCTTTAAAAAATCGACATTGAGCATTTGCACTCTCCTCCGAAATTAAATTTATCTAGTGTTTGGATTAAGGTAAAAAAAGATAGAAAGAGAGAAAAAGAAAAAAGTTTTTCCACGAGATAGAATTTTAAAGAAAGAAAATGAAGAGAAATTTCATTTTTTTTATTTGAGTCATTTTATTTCAATCCCAAATTAAAGTGTAAAATTTTCTTCTCTTTTTTCATTTTTTCTTTTCTCTCTTTTTTTTTTCTTTCCCTTAACGAGTCTCTAGCCAAACACTGTGTAAGTGACAAGGAAAACCTTTTTTTAATGCATATAGATGAAGAATATCAGTGTTTTTTAGACTAATAATATATATCTAATTTTTTGACTTCAGAACAAAAAAAAATAGTTAATTACCCACCGTCGGTTAATTCATTAATTGGTGAATTTGGATCTTGAGTTTAGAGACAAAAGAGTTGTGGGGTGGAAGAATTGAATCTTTTAGGTTATGTTTGGATAAAAGGAGAGGAGGGAAGAGAGAAGGCAGACGAAGGGAAGGTAAGGGGAGGGAAAAAAAATCAACTTCTTTTGGCAGAGGGGAGAAAAGAAGAAGGAAGGAAAAAATAATAATAAAGAATTTGATTGGACAATTATATCTTTCAATATTTTTTATAACATTCATAAGGGTAAATAAATAATTTCACCCATTAATATTCTTTCCCTCCCTTCTTCTCTGTTTTGGGTTGAAAAAACTGGGTTTAATAGAGGACAATCTCCCCTCCATTTACCTTGATTACTTCTTAATCAAACAAAGGAAAAAGTTAATTTTCCCTTCCCTTCACCTCACTTACCCCCTTTTCTCTTCAATCCAAACAGGGGCTTAATTTTTTCAAAGGAAAATGCATGCGTTCGAAAGACAAAGAGTTGTTAGTGGTGATATAAAAGTTGGAGTTTTTGTATAGTGTCTAAAATAATGTATCTATTTAAAAGACGGTAGTTTAGAAGGTGTAAGAAAAAACCGACAAAAAATTGGATGAAAAATAAAAAAATTAAAAGTTGGTTAGCTTTGATGATCATACTTAAATTAAAACTTAAGATCATGCTCCCCTGACACGCTACCAAGGAGTGTAAGCATTGTCTCACATGAAACATTAAGTTACTCCCATTAACTTATAACAGATGTTTAGATAGGAGTATTCACCGATGACTCGAAAATTCGACTCGATCCGATCCGACTTGACCCGATGGACTCGGTTTTTTCTCTCTTTTTTTAAATTTTAAATGATTTTTTTAAGTTATTATAATAGTTTTATATCATTTAATATTCAAAAAATATAAAATAAACTATTTTAAATGCAAAAAAGTATATAGATATTTAAAATAATATTTTTGGCATTTTAAAATACTTTATTTTGTATTTAAAATATAATAATAAATGTTTTTTATGTTAATAAAAGAAAATTTAAAAAAAAAAAAGAAAAATGGTGGTCGGGTACCCAACCACCCGACTCGGCTCGGGTTGAGTCAGGTCATAACAAGAAAAAGAAGGGATCCGACCCATCCCGGTGTCGGATTTGTTCACGGGTCGGGTCAAACCCAACCCGTGAACACCCGTATGTTTAGAGGTTGTTCGACTAGAGAATATTTTATAAGGAATAGTAAATTTTATTCTAAAGAATATAACATTTTAATTATATTTTTATTCTACTTCTTTTTTCTTTAATTTTTTCATATTTTATAATTAAAATATTTTACTATAAATACTTTACATTTATTATTATATTATAGTTAAAATAATGAAAAAATAAAAAAAATAAAAAAATAAAAATCTTTATTCTTCTATTTTAGAAGAAGAATATAGATATTCTTCAATTGAGATTATATATATTGATTTCACGTTCTCTTAAATGGTTTTGCATAAATTAAAGTTTGTTCAACTTTTTTTTTAAAAACAAAGTTCATATATTAAACTGGAAGACCGGAACAGTCATTGTACAAAATTCTATGTAAACTCGGCGGGGGGTCTACATCTCAAAAGACATCATGCACGATGAATTTAGCCTGTTATGCAAGATAATCCGTGGCTTGATTACAAAATCTAGGATAATGTATACAATTTATCTGCTAAAAAAGTGATAAAAGATGATGGATATCTTTCATTAGCGTCCAGATACGTCAAGGTGCGTCTTGCTTGCCATTGATGATATCAACAAGAGTAGAAGAGTTAGATTCAAGGACGACCAGCTGGAAACCCTGTTGCCAACAAGCGCGAAGACCGAGGAGCACGGCAAAAGCCTCAGCCTTTAGAGCATTCGTAAGATGGTGGTTCGACATGCTTGCAGAAATGAAACTTGCATTAGTGTCTCGAATAATAAACCCCGCACCACATGTCAAGGTCCGACGGCAAAATGAGCCATCGGAGTTAATTTTGACCCAGGGCCTGGGCGGGGGCTCCCATTGGACAGAAGGGATGTCCAGGGGCTGGAAAAGTATATGAGTGTGATGTTGAGCCTCAGAATTATAGTAATTTTCATATTCCGAGTACCAGGCCAGAACACGAGTACAAAGAGCATCAGTGGTTGCTCGTCTGGAACCAAAATGAAACTCATTTCTTCTCTTTCAGATTGCCCAGAGGGAGAAGGCAATGAGAGATTGCAGGATGTTTCTAGATTTAATGTCAAAGGTAGAACCCTCAAAGATCCAGTCACCACTATGTCAAGAATGAAATGATTGGAAATTGTAATTCAACTTAAATTGAAGAAGGGTCCAGAGATTTCTAGATTTAATGCAATCAAAGAAAAGATGATGTATATCCTCAGCATGCAGACCACAGGAACATAAGGGGTTTTGATTAGGATTGAAGTTTGCAAGCCAAGCAAGTGTTGGAAGTCTGTGATGTAGAAGTTTCCATAAAAAGATTTTTATTTTCTGAGGAATTCTGAGTTTCCAAACATGGCTCTAGATGGGTCATCCGGACAGAGGTGGATTATGTTCGCGGCACAGGGAATAGTAGACAAATTTAGTCGAGGTTTTTCCTAATGGGTCATGGACCTAAAATCACTTATCATCATTGGCAAATGGTGAAAGAAAAATGCTTGTAATAGAAGTAACCAGAGAAGGACCAAAATACATTGATAGTAAGTGCATGTTCCATTGTCCATTATTAGATATGAGATCACTAACCATCATATTATCAAGTGGTATATCCATATTAATATAAGTAGGCATGAAGAGTAAAGGTATACAGAATACCCAAGGGTCATTAATAACATTCGTTGAACATCCCTTACCAATATGCTTTTTAAGGTCAAACCTTACCTCTTGCTGAATTTTAAGGATAAGTTTCCAGCACCAAGAAACTGAGTGATTGTTGCTAACATGTGACCAGGGGTGCAGGTTCTCATATTTAGCATGTATTAAATTTATCCAAGGGTTTGGTTCACAATTTAGAATATTAAGAATACGTTTAGCTAACAGAGCAGTTCTAACATGATATAAATTCCTAATACCTAGTCCACCATCATGACGTGAGTTTTGAACGATGTTCCAAGCTACTAAATGGGAACCTCTGGCATTCCTGTTATTACTCCACAGAAATTCCCTCGCCTGCTTTTCCAAGGCCATGAGCAAACCATCAGCAATGTACATTTCACTGATCACTAACTGATCATATTAAGTTTTTATCCCATTTTCTATTCGTTTCACCCATATCGAGCTCTCATTTTGCCTCACTTTTGGCCAATTATGCATGGAATGCAATGGATTATGATAACCAGCTGATCATTCTCATTTTACACTTATTCCATGTGCATAGAGGTTCTGAATTGCTAAAATTCATAAATATATCAATTCTATGCTAAGTTATCATTCCAATGTGCAAAATTATCATTTTACTAATTGAGCTAATTTTCAGTAGTTATCTTGCCCTAAATCCCTTGCCATTATGAATAAATCATATGGATGACCATGTTTCAACTTGTGCAAAGTTATCATTCTATTTCACAAGTTATCATTTTTGATGTCAAGTTATCGTTTTTAGGGCAAAATTGTCATTTTGATGAGCAATGTTATCATTTCTGCATAAAAGCATTAAGCAATTGTTAAATTATTGTCCTAACTCATTGCTGCTCTGATTTGATCACATTTGGATAACCATAACTAAGTTTACAACAAGTTATCATTTTATGGCAACAAGTTATCATTCCGGGGCTCAAGTTATCATTTCTATGAAATATTATCCACACTTGACAATTGATCTCATTTACTTGCTATTCTAATCCCTTTAATGTCTTCAATGCTCTGAATCACTCATGTTTAGACAATTTTGATGATATGGCACAAAGTTATCATTCCGGGCAATAAGTTTTCAATTAAACAAATAAGGATTTCATTCATACATAACACCAAATCCCATTTGAAGATAGAGCTGATAATTGTTATTGTCCTAATTCTTATTTGCTTAATTCCTATTCAAGAATTTTGATGCTTGCAGTTTTGGCCTTTCTAGCAGGGAAAACAAGGCTGTAAAACCTGAAAAAGGAGGGGGGACCACTTTCTTTCTTGCTGTCCAAAAGGCTGGCACCTGTTGATATTTTCAGGACAAGGACACATAGCATAATTAGGGCATAGTAGAATCTTCTCATCTGCATCCAAGGATGATGGGAGGACATATATAAGCTGGGAAATCAGAAGGAACCAGGGGGAATCTGGATTGCAGGGTTTCTGGACCAGAAGAAGAAAAGGGAAGCTGGAGAAGAAGGTTGTTGCAATTCTTGTCGACAGATCATTATTCAGGATGATTTGTATCAATTCTTTCTATCTTGTATCAATGCTTGTAACTATGATGAGCTGAATCTCAGCTCTCCTAGGGTAGTGTAGTAATCTAGTTTAGTTATGGATGGATGAGAACAAATCTGATTTCCTGCACTGAATTTAAGTTCTGATTTTTTAATTTTTGAAATTCTGATTTTTATGGATATGTTCCTGACATTGTGAGGTCCTATTTGTATTTACAACTGATAGGTTGTCCTTTGATCTACTCTTTATTCAGAAATGAATCAAGAACCAATGTCAAGTTTCTAGGTTCAATCCCAATTAGGAATCTGATTTTTCTGATTTCTGAAATTTATTTTTCATATATGATTCCTGAATTTTGTTGAATCTGATTTTATCATTGTGGAGTCTTAATTGAATTAACAACTGAGATGTTGTTTATGGTTTCATTCTTGTTCAGAAATAAATCAAGAGACAATGGTATTTTCTAAGATTTCAACCCCTGAATTGTTGCAAACTTTTCATTGCTGATTTCTGATTTTCAATCCAGATTTCCTGAAATTTATGGAATCTGCCTTGCTATTATAAAATCATTAATTCCATCATCCACTAAGAAGTGAACTTAGGGTTATCTTGCTGTTCAGATGTGGACTAAGAAGCAATGGCATGTGCTGAATTCCAATGTGTGATATGTGATGATTTTATCCAATTGATTAGTACTAATGTAAATTTCATTTAAATTTGCAGCTAAAATGCTGATTTAAAATTCCCTTGTAGTTTAGAAATAAACCAAGAAGCATTAGTATTAGGATTGGATTCATAGCATTTCTGAGTAGTTGATGTGTGATTTTGTTGAAGTCCCAAACTGAAATTGCCAACATCTTAGAAGAAATGGTAAAATCAGTGAGGGACTTGTGCATATGCTAATGATAACTTGACATTCAGTAGGGATCCTCCTCTAATTCAATATAGCTAACATTTATATGAGAATATAATAATTAGTTTTGGACTAATTAAACTGTAAGAGCAACCATACTTAAGGTTGAATTAAATTTGATTTAAAATTGTTAAAATGTTTCATTCCACCCATAGCTGAATTAGATGAACCTCAACCCCTAGGAGAACCTTTCCATTGATTGACAAATCATTTTTAGTCCTTAATTCAGTAATTAAATCTCAGTTCTTTTCTATTATCAAAACACCAAAAATAGTTATCCTTTTTGTCACTTTTAAAAATTTATTTTCATTTTCCTTTAATTTCTTAAATTTGTCACTTTAGTTAGGGCTAGTTTAGATTATTTTAGGGAGTCATTGGCTTTAAATCACTGTGGATACGATATTTGGGTTCATTACAATTGACCTGTACACTTGCAATACAGAATGAGTTAGGGAGTTAAATCAAAAAATTGAAAAATCTCAAATTTGACCACAAAATCAGCAAGTTATCACTATACTCCTCAATTTCACTATCATGCACCCATAGCATAATTTGGAATAATACTAATAATAGAATTAATCAAAACAACCTTGCCAGCCATATTTAGCACATTAGCTTTCCAACCATTTGTACGAGTATTTGTCTTATCAATAAGAGCATGCTGTTGAGAGATAGTAATGTATTTGTTGGAAATCAAAGCACCAAGGTAACTAAAGGGAAGGTGTACCTGGACAATACCAAGAGTATCAATAATGTTTTGTTTTCTTCTGCTATTTAGAGTTCTTGGTATGTAAACTTCAGATTTGAGAGGGTTAATCATCTGATTGATGAGATTATAATATAACTTCATATGGCTTTTGGACATTTGCAATTCTTGATATTGGCAACAATCGTAATCAATAGATCATCAGCATAAAGCATATGACTTAGAGAGAAGTTATTTAATGAGAATGGAATTAGATCAGAGTTAAGCATAACATTATTCATCAAGGTGGTCAGCACTTGGGTAATAGTGATAAAGAGGTATGGGGAGAGGGGGTCCCCCTGTCTAATTCCACAATAGCTTTTAAAATATGGAGATGGCGTTCCATTAATATGACAAGAGAAGGAAGGAGAAGTGACACAAGCCATAATCCAATCAATAAAGATTGTGGGGAAATTCATACATGTCAAGGTGGTTTCAATTGCATACCAGCTAACTCTATCAAAAACCTTATGCATGTCTGCCTTAATGATCATGGTTTTCCTTTTGCCACGGTTCATAGAATGGGTGATCTCTTGACTGAGTAAAATATTATCCTGAATTGATCTGTCAGACAAAAAGACAGATTGACATTGGTCAATAACGCTATTCAGTGTTGGTTTTAATCTGAGAGCAAGGATTTTGGATATGACTCTATAGATAATGTTGCAAAGTGTGATAGGTCTGAAATCTGTAACCTTGATGGGGTTAGATTTTTTTGGAATGAAAATCAATGATGTGAGGGTCCATTCTTTAGGAAGTACTTTAGTATTGAAAAAAAAATTGATTTCAGCAGAGATATCAGAACCTATGGTTTCCCAATTTGATTTGTAAAATTTTAAAGTAAACCCATCAGGCTCCGGGACCTTCCTTGGAGCCAAGGACCAAAGACTATTGAGAATTTCATCATCAGTAACATGGGCCGATAATTGATCACTCCAGGTATTATCAATTATAGGAAGAGAAGGCCAGGATAAGAGAGGAATTTGAGGATCAGTATTACGTTTCTAGAGATTGCTATAGTGATCAATGAAAGCATTTATGATGTCATTATCATTATCAAGTTTGTTTTCAGTATCAGTTTCCAATGATTGGATAATATTGTTTTTGTATCTGAGCATTGAACTTAAGTAAAAGAATTTTGTATTTTTGTCCCCATCATTTATCCATTTTCTCTTAATTTTGACCATCATTTTAGAGTGATTTGTCTCAGTATAGCAGCATGTAGGTGATATAGGGATCTTAGCTTGTCTAATTCATGATCATTGAGCCCAGTGGATTCATCCTTAAGTTTAAGAACAGTGATTTGATTTTTAAGATCAATAGCTTTGGTTTCAAGATTTCCTAATTGATGTTTGTTACATAGCAATGTTTTATGTTTCACTTCCTTTAGTGAATTATGTATAGATGAGTTATGTATTCCTTTAATCCATATATCAGTAACAATTTATTTTGCTTCTAGGTATTCCAACCAAAAGGCTTCATATTTGAATTGTTGGGGTTTTCTATTTCTGGAATTTGAATTAAAAAGTATAGGATTATGGTCAGAAGAACACCGAGGTAAGGAGTAAAGTGCTAGAGATGGAAATTTGATTATCCAATAAGAGTTGATGAGGAGCCTATCAAGTCTACACCAGATTCTGGCCAACCCCCGTCTATTGTTACACCATGTGAATTGGACGTCATTAATAGGAATGTCAATTAACCCCTGATTGTCAATGAGAAGTCTAAGCTTTTGAATAAATCTAGTGAGTACAAAAGATTGTCCACCTTTTTTATCAGTAGGTTACAGATAAGAGTTAAAATCCCCCATTAATGCCTAAGGAAAATCCATAGTATTAATGTTAGCTAACTCTTGCCATAAGTTCATTCTAATATTATGTGAAGTACTTGCATACACGCATGTGAGGAAAAAGTAAAAGAGTCAAATGTTATAACCGCATGCAGTAGCTGAGAAGATGAAGCAAATTGCGTTACCTTAGTAGCATTAGAAACTTGCCATGCTAAAATTATGCCCCCGGAGGATGAGGTGCCTGGGGCAGTAAGATAGGTCCAATTCTTACCAAGGCGGCGGGTAACAGTAGGTTCAGACTCGATAGTGGTATGTGTTTCCTACAAAATAAGGAAGTCTGGTTTATGTTCCCTGATTAGGTCGACAAGGCGGTCTCGAACACGACCACGCAAGGCCCCCCGACAGTTTCAAGATATGATCTTCATGTGTTAAGGTCCAGCGTTGCTGGCTTCATGGTGGAAGTATGTCCCTTTGCCTGCACATCCAAGAATTTTTCAATAATATTTGTAACATTTTGAGCTTTCGTCTTACCTTTTTGGGGAATCTTCCGCTTGCCCCTCAGTTGTAGCTTAGGTTTCAGAATCTTCGAAGGTTCAAGTCTGCACTCAAGTCGATCCTTCTTCGGCACTAATCTGGGGAGGGGAATGATATCAGTGTCCTCCGACTCCACTTCTGACTCACTGTGCGACAAGGGCTCTGGGGATGATGGCTTCTGGGCTGCACAAAACAAGTTAGTCACATGATTCACCAATGCCTCGTGATCACGTTCATTAGCTGGTAGTGATGGTGGTGTAGCTTGACGAAGAGGGCGAAGGGGTCCCGGAATGTATGAGGGTGATTGGTAGTACTGTGGAGGAGGCAGTGGTGCTGTAGTAGGGAAAGAGTGTTTACAAATCTGGGTAATAGGTACGCCATCAGGATTAGGGTTTTCGCAACCAGTGAGGAGAGCAGATGGGGATGACACAGTGGCGGTGATCGAGAGGCTTTGCGACTGCAATGTGGGGGTTTGAGGTGAGGTTTGGACACGTGGTCGAGGATCAAGAGATCCCGCGACATGCATATGATGGTCGAGATTGATAGATGGATGCGGGTCGGATGAGGCGTAATCGTTTGTTGGCTGACAATCCGACGACAGAAGAGAGTGAGGTGGATTGTCAGACCCACGTGGACAATCCGCAAGGTGCGTGACAGCTTGCACGCAGTAGTGCGCACGGGAGATGAGAGCAACGGTCTGCACCGGGCCACGTGGCAAGCAATCTGATGGTACGATAGCATCCGACGACGCAGCTCCACCGACGGGGTTTGCGATCCGAGGGGTCTCGAAGCGGGGCGCCAGCGATTGCTCCTGGTTGGATCCAGCCAGCGGAGGGGTTACCACGTTTGGCCGCCATCCTCCACCAAAGGCCTTCAACCAAGGACCGAAGAGCAGCACCAAAGAACCCGATCCGCCATCCAGCTCTCGATTTTCGATCCCGGCCGCGGAGCATGCCTCTAGTCGGTGCTCGATCATCCCACATCTGATGCAAAATAATGGAAGATTTTCGTAAGCAACGTGTTGAAAGAACTTGGTGTTATCCGGTAGATTAACCCATACTCCCTGCTTCAGGGGCCGAGACAGATCTAGCTCAATACAGCATCTTGCATTCGCCGAGCTATCATCGACCTTGAGGAAGCGACCAAAGACATTCGCTAGACGAATGAGGGATTGTCTGGCTCTCAGTTCCCAGGGGATGCCCGAAAAATGGATCCAGACAGGGGCGGAGGCAAGTTGATCTTCAAGGGGTTTGAAGAATGGCTTCACCTGCGCAACGTAGAAGGAGGTGCCTTGGATCAACCATGGCGTGCCAGTAAGAACCATCAACCTGTCATCAGGGTTAGAAAACAAGAGCATGATGAAACCGTTTCCCATTTCCTGAACCTGAAGGGAGCCCGAAAGCTTCCAACGCGGAACAAGATTGTTCATAAGCATATCAGTGGATCTTGGAGGGCCGAAGGTACGACCCAGAAGACAGAGTTGGAGCTCCTCAGATCTCGCCTCGGTGTCTTTGAGGGGAATGGTGATTTCCTCAGTGATGGTTGCCTTCAGTGTCCGAAGTTGATTTGGTGTAATAGAGTCCAGTGGTCGGCTCATCGTTTTGTTCGACTGTTGTCGTCGCTTCACAATGTCTGACCAGGAAGTTTGTCGATCAGAGGTTTTAAGAGGGGGGTTTGGTGTGGGGAGGAGTGGAGGAAGAGGAGGGGAATTTCTGTGAGTCCGTGGATCCTGATTTGGGAGGGGAAAAGAGGGATTTAGGATTATTGGCATTTCAAGATCATCGTTACAATCTGATGGAGAAGAGTGAAAGGAAGAAGTCTCGAGGAAGGACGAGTTGATTTGTGAGATGGTTGGCATGAGAACAGGGTCTCCGGTCATCGTCGGAAAGTGAGGAAAGGCCAGGGAAGGAAGTGAGGAGTTGGAGGACGGTGGGGGGTCGGATGGTGGAGGGTCGCTCATCATGCGGCTGCAAGAGCAATTAGCAGCTGCTGACGCACGTGCACTTTTTCAATAAGAACTCGTCTCCTCTTTTGTTTCCACTTTCTCTCTCTCTTGCACTCATCTCGCGGACAGCAACATAGTTTGTTCAACTTAATCTTATTATGTGTCGTGTTTGGTTAATATTCACTAACCAAATTCCCCCATAGGATATAACAATTTGTATTATATTCATATTATACCCTCATTCTTTTTAATATAAACTTTTATTTAATTTTTAAACATAATATATTATTTTTTATTTTTATATGTCACATCTTTAATTTTACTTAAATTCAAACAAGATTTTTATTTTAAAATAAATTTTAACATATTTTTATTCAAAAAATATTGTAAATTAATTATTATGAATATGATGCTTATAAGAATAAATCTAAATTATATTGTTATGTCTATTTTTATCATTGTATAAGTATACATTAGATAATCGTTATATTTGGTTCAATCGCCATATTATCAAGCTTATAAAATAAATTATTATCCACTATGTGTTCATAATTAATCGATATTCTCTAATTAAATCATTGTTTTTTAGTCGAATCGTTATTCATTAATGGAATTGTTAACTTAGTCAAACAAATTTTAATATAAAAATAATAGTAAGAATCCAAGCGAATCACTTTCAACCTACCATCATTGCTAAATTCAAGTTTCCAAGCGTCCAGGTTTGATTGGTGACTAACATTGCATGGTGTGTTCTTGTACACATGGAATGGAACTATGTGCAGATGGGCCCAATTGCATTGCTTAAAATCTAACAGTTGTCTCATTGGGAGTCAAGTGAATGTTTTATTGGTTTGTTTCCTCTTTCACTTTATGTCTTTTCTCTCGGGAAGTGAAAAATATTTTTGTTTTCACTTTTTTTTATAATAATATCATTTAAATTGCTAGGAAATAAAACATGAAAAGCAATATTTTCGACTGAAAACACGGCGGTAAATTTGAACCGTGATTTATATATTTGTGAGTGTTTTAGTAGTGGCGGTGTATGAATTTTAACGTAAAAATCATTCGGGATTTTTCGGATGAGCCCCAAATTATTTTATTCCCACGCACTTATTAAATATCAAAGTGAATTAAGTCCTTCGATTAGAAAACTTGAGCAATTCAAAAAAATTATCCGATTCGAAAAAAATAAAAAATAAAAAATTAGAAATCTAAATATAATTTAGAGTAATTTTTAGTAAATTAAAATTCAACCTCTAAAATTAAAATTCCACCCAAAAAAATCTTAAGATCCGTGAAGCTCATTTTTATTTATACAATTAATACATAGGTTATCAATTTTTTATTACAAATATAATATTTTTTATAAAATTTCTTACATTTTTATCACATTATCAAAATTTAATTTAATAACATTAAAATTTTAGTAATATATTTTATACTTTATATAAAATTAAATATTTTTATATTAATTTTAATTTATTATATATATTTTAAATATAATTATATAAAAGTAGGGCCTAAAAAAATCACTTGAAAAAATAAACCCGATATGGGTGATTTTTATTTTTTCAAAATAGTTTTAAGGTGATTTTTTAATTTTAAAAATCAATCTAAAAAATAGCGAATGATTTTTTGAACCGAAAATCCAACACAATCCAAACTACTTTCATCCCTACCTTCGATCAGTATTACCTTCCAACTTTACTTTGTAATAAGATTATCTTCCATCTTTTAACTTGTTTCAGCAAATGACATTTTCATATGTGATCGATCGTATCCCGATTGCGTTGTTATCCCGATTGTGTTATAGACGTGATGTCAACAAGGCGATGTTATCTCTCCTTCACACAAATATTTCACTAACATGGAAACATTAAAAAATAAAATAATAATTAAAAAATAAAAAAGGGCTGCCGCCCTCATCGGGGAGGGGGCGACGTGTCGCTATTGCCCGGAGAAGGGGCGTCGGTGGCGGGCATGCCGTCGTCGCCAATGTTATAATAACTTGACCATTCACTGGATTGAACGATCAATTGAGTTGTTGTTAGATCGGTTTGATCGGATTCAACCAGATTTTATTAAATTAATATTATTTATAATAACTTTATAGATATATACATAATCAATATTATATAATGCATAAAAAGATAGTTCTAACTTATAATTCATAATAAAATATAATAAATAAATTTTAATATTCATAAAAAAGAGTTTGAATTATTATTGATATATTATATTAATTATTTTATTTTATTGTTCAAGAGTATTTTTATTTTGACATATATCACACTAATGTTTTTTTTCTTTACTTTCAGTTCAATAATTTTATTTTCTATTTCCATTAATTCCTCTCTCCCTATCAATTTTCATATTAATTTCCTTTTTATAATATCCAGATATTTTAAAAATTATATTCATATAAAAAACTTTAAGTTATTAATTTTATGACTATTTTCTCTTTTCTACTCATAAAAAGGAAATAATATTAATTTTCATTTTAAAAGTTATTACTATTTCCTTTTTTATTTCCATGAATTCCTCTCTCCAATTAATTTTTCACATTTATTTCTGTTTTAATTTATACCAATTCTCAAATCAAATACTTTCCCATTTTTTACATTCCTTTCTATCTTTTTATTTCCTATTTTAACTTTTATTTTCTATTTTTTTTCCCTTTAAATACTGAACCTAGTTTTTTTGGTTCAATGATTAAATTGGTTTTTACGAAAGGAACCAATTTTTGTCCAGTTCAACTTCATTTCTAATTTTGTAATTAATCCGGACCCGACCAGCTGCCGATTTGTGGTTGAACCGATCAGTCCGGTCCGATTTTAATAACCATGTTCGTCGCCCTCTATTCGCCTGCCCGATGGTTTGGGAGGGGGGGGGGATGCCGCTTACCCATGTCGTCAGCGGGTGAATAGCAGGGGCATCGCCCTTGCGCGTTGTCGTTGGTGGCGAGCGAAAAGGGTGTGGGGGCCCCTCAATCGTCGGCTATGCGTAGAGGAGGGCGATGCCCCCTCTTTTCGCCCACGTTGTTGACGACGCACAAACCCCTTCACCTCCTGGAAGGTTTGCGTCGTCTGTGACGCACAAACCCGTTCACCTCTGATCCGGCCTTCTTTGCCTTGACCGACGTTGCGGGCGACTTCGGCATCATTGCATAGACCATTTTCATCGAGTCCAACGCTTTGAAATCAAGGGTTAGCATCGCCGGCGATGCGACGCAAGAAGGGGGAGGGGGGCTGGCCAGTGAGCTGCCTCTCCTGCCGAGTGCCCCTCTCCCTTCCCTGCATCACCTTCCCCAAGACATTAGTTGCCCTGCCGGTGCCGACTATGACTACATTGGACTTCTTGGGCTCCGACAGGATCCGTTCCTTGATGGTGAGAGCGACGCCGAAGTTGACTTCTCCTCCTCCAGGAGCAGACACTTCTTCGCACCGCTCTTAGCTGCCGTGTTTCGTGACTTCACCAAAATCATTGGGGCTAGTTTCCACGGAAATATTTTTTATTTTTTTAATATGCCATGTTCGTAAAATGCTTGTGTGGAGGAGAGAGAAGATGTTGTGTCGACGCACAAACAACTGCGAGATCGGATAATGCCTTATAACCGATGAAAAGAGCATTTAATGAAATAAATTAAAAGAGAAAGAATAATCTTGTTAAAAAAAACGTTCAGATAATTAAAAGAATTTACTAGGAAGGAGGAATTTGGGGGTGGGGGTGAGATTGACGGTGAGTGGAGATTGAAGGCTCACATTCGATGATGGTAAACTGCAGGGGACGTTCATTAAATCTTATAATTAGTTACGAAACTTAAACGTGTGGCGTGAAGTTTTTATAATATATTACAATGTTAAAATACATTCATTGTATATACTTTTATAATACTATTTTGTATTATATTAAAATTTATTTTTTTATGTTGAATTTCGGAGTGGGGATCTCCTAAAAAATTCGTGAATGCAGGAAGGCTTGGGTAGAGGTTTCAGTCAATATCTTCATAATCGGACCGACGATCAAATCGGACTCATCACTAGATCATGGTTGGATCGGTCGGATCCGGTTCGACCGGATTGAATCGGATTTTATTAAAATAATATTATTTATAATAATTATAAAGATATAGTATAACTTATATGATATAGTATATGAATATTATACTAATGACTTATTAAAAATACTAAAAAAATAATATAACATAATTTTTATTAATTAAAAGTTTTCTAATAATAATATAAATAGATTATTAATAATTTAATATATACTATTTAATGATAATAGATGTTATATTAATAAATTTTATCTTAAATTATTATTATTTCTTTTTTTTATTTAACACTTTCTTTTTTATTTCCTTTATTTTATGCCCTTAATAAGTTTCCATTCTAATATTATTCAATTTCAAATATTTACCTTTTTTATTTTAATTCCTATTTAATTATATACATATGATATTTCCTCCTCTTTAATTTTTTTATATTTCTTTCCTTTTTTATCATTTAACTTTTCTATTTTTATCATTATTTTCTATTTTTTTTCAAAATCTGACCGGTTCAACCAGCTCGATTCAACCGGCCAGTTCAATCGGTTTCGCCCGGTTCAATGCTAAAATGATTTTGGAGGCTTAACCGGACCGGATCACCGACCGATTCGTGATTGAACCGGTTGAACCGACCTGTCCGATCCGGTTTTAATAACATTGGTTTCAGTGGGCTTAGTGATCTTTATTTATTTTAAAAGCAACTCTATTCTTTTGCATGCAATAAAGGTACAAATTTTTTTTATTCTGGATTGAATTTCATTTTTCAAGTTCTTTATCCTTACTGAACAATCATGTTTTTAGTAGTTATATTGAAACAATTTCTTACATTATTAAGCAAATCAAAACTTCATGTTAATACAAATAAAAGTTGAAAATAAAGACAAAAATAAATAATAAAATGTTATCTCAAATGGTATTATTATTATTATTATTATTATTATTATTATTATTATTATTATTATTATTATTATTATTATTTTGAATGAATCCTTGTGAAGGGATTGATAGAGTCGATTCGAGTGCTTATCGATTCATCCTTACTAAATTAGTTTGATTGAATGATCAAATGAAACTTTAGCTAGAGTTTTGTAATAAATTGTGCCCGAGGCATTAAATGAAAAAAAGAAGATATTTATTATATTATATTATACACCCTTTTGATCATTTTTTTAGCTGCTATGCGAGAATTTTTTATCGTGACCATATTCAATTCCGAATTTTTAATTTTGTGACATAAAATAAAATGATAATAATGTATTTTAGAGTGGTGCCTAGAATAAAGAAAACAATTAATTATGATAGAATAAAAAAAGAGACAAGTATAAAAACGAAACTTGAAGACGACGACGAAGCCGCCCGACGCGAGAAGGGGGCGGGGGGTCGAGTTAGGGGGCCAGAAGAAAGGAAGGGGATAAAGCGAGCAAAGGGACGGAAGGAAAACAAAAGAGACGAAGATAGCGATGAGTTCCCTCGCCATCTCCCAGCCGCCGGCGACCGCTACGGCGCCTCGCCCTCGCATGGCGTCGTCCTCCACCCGTCTCGCCTTCCCCCCGCCGACGGCCGACCTCCCCTCGCACGGCCACCGCCTCCTCCCGTCCTTCTCCTCTTCCCGCCGGCGGAAATCCACAGGCGCGATACGCGCATCCGCCGCGGCAGCTCCAGCGCCGGTGGAGAACGAACGGTGCTTCCCGTCTCCGCCGCCGCCGGACTCGGGGCCGCCCTCCTGCGCCTCCGCCTTCTCCGCCGCCCCTGCGTCGGCGCCAGTGATGAAGGGTGGACAGTACGGGGCCTTCGGGTCCGTGACGCTGGAGAAGTCCAAGCTCGACCTCTCCCAGAAGACCACGCGGACCAGTCCGGAGGTACTGAGGGTTATGTTAAATCTTTAAAATTTGGGGATGATTCTATAAGGATGGGTTTATGGAAAACCAAGGTCTAATTATGTTAAACCTAGAAGGATCCTGGCTTTTGATGTTTGAGTATTTGTTAGTTACCTTCGACGCTTGCTTATGCTACTTTGCTAGCTTTATTTGTTCCATTTAGGAACTGAACGGCAATGCAATTTCCAAAATTCGTTACGTTTTTTTTTTAAATTTCATTCTCTCACCATTTTGGGTATTTAATGCTTGAGCTGATGCCCATTCAGCAAAAGGAAAAAAACATTTTTTCCTGGAAATCATTTGTGTAATAGGACGAATTCATTTGTGTTTTAACTAGCTCAAGGTTCCCTTTTCAAGCTTGATTGAATGTACTTTTTATCTATTTGGATGCTGCAGTTATCTCTTGGTGGAGGTGGTGGAGATATTGGAAAGAAGAATTTTCATGGTGGAGGTGATGGTGGTGATGATGGTGGTGATGATGATGACTACTTTGATGATTTTGATGAAGGGGATGAAGGAGATGAAGGAGGATTATTTAGGAGGCGTCTAATCCTTCAAGAGGTTGGCAGATTTTGGTGTTCCTAGAAAAATAATATTTCCATGCTTAAATAGGTAGACTCGGCACTGAAATTTCATTAACCAATGTTTTTTTTGGTTTTCCAGCTTTTTGACAAGAAGTTTGTGGATGCTGTACTTCAAGAGTGGTACAAGACCATAACAAATCTTCCTGCTGGACTCCGCCAAGCCTATGAAATGGTATTTTCTTCTATTTGATTACCACTGACGGATACAGAAACTTTCTTGTAAGGTATTAAAAAGACATCTAAACTGTAGGGATTGGTGAGCTCTGCTCAAATGGTGCGCTTCTTGTCAATCAATGCTAGGCCAACAACATCCAGGGCCATTTCTCGAGCTCTTCCAGAATGGTTGTCTCGGGCGTTTATTGGAAGGTAATATGCCAAAAATAGCTTTTATCATTTTCGGAAGACTTTGTAAGTTCCTGATGTGGTTGGTGTCATGCACTAGAAATCCGAAAAGTCAATCCTCTGCATGGTTTAAAAGTTAAAATGCTCCCCAACTAACAGGAATAGGGGATGGTAGGCACACTTATATGAGCTTTCCCTCTGCTTCTTCAAAGAGGTTGTTTAAAAGCTTAAATGTCACCAAGAGGGTGACTTGCTCATCACACAAGGATATTCTACTGTGTTATAACCAGCAAAACCTTTTTTAAGGACATCTCAGCAAGCTTTTTATTTTCATTTGACATCCTTTCGCGCTTTGTACTAAATTTGAATCTTTTTATCTTAGTTGATTTTACAGGTTGAAAGCATTTCATTGAAATGCACATTTCCCTCACAGCACCGTGTATTCATTTGTTGACTCCGATGCTCGTGTTTGATCTAAAGTTTCAATTAACATGACTGTTAATATCTTTTGGTTTTCCCTTTTCTATGCGGTGGATGTTGAAGTCAGTCAAGATATCTAAGTTTTGCAGTTCAGTATTCTTTGTTTTTTCTCTTTCGTTGTTTCTGTCCAACTGTCAATTTACTGCTTTATCTGGTGCTTGCTTTGAGTAAACTGGGTGATGTTGCAGTTTCTTGATACACACAACTCAAAACTGGTCCAAGTTTGTTTAGCTTTCTTGATAGCACTTGTTCCTTTTTCTTGTCTTCATATTCTTGCATTCAACACTTGATCAGTCCAATATGTACTGTCAGTACCAAGGAAAATGTTTCCATTCCAAGAATTACACATGTTAATTTGTTTTTATTCTCGGCCATCAGCACATTTGATTTAATTTTAAGTTGCTTTAGTATTTGTTTATATTTTCTTCCATATGAACATAAAACTTGGAGTATGTTTTGAAGTTATCTCATGAATCAGAGGGAGGGCATAAAAACTCTTTCCTTGTGCAATGGAATTCTGTTCCTTTTACTAATTTGCTTTTCATATGCAGGATGCTTGCTGACCCAGGTTTCTTATATAAGCTGCTCCTTGAAGAGGTGACTACCTTAGGCTACTCAACGTGGTGGGAAATAAAAAATAGGAAAGAAAGGTATGATTTTTATTATTGTTAATATAAAAAAAATGATGTCAACATGTTCTTCTATTGTTTCCATTTGTGTTGACAGGATCAAGAAGGAATGGGATTTGGCTCTCATTAATGTTTTGACAGTTATGGCTTGCAATGGAGTTCTCGTTTGGTCACTTGCACCCTGTCGTTCATATGGGAGCACATTCCGCTTTGACTTGCAAAACACCATTCAGAAGCTTCCTAATAATATATTTGAGCAAAGCTATCGGATGAGAGAATTCGATTTGCAAAAAAGAGTTTACTCTTTCTTTTTCAAGGCTGCAGAGTTCTCTCTACTTGGTTTGGTTGCAGTGTCGATTCAAGGTGCTTTATCAAATTCTTTATCTACCAAAAAGGAAGAAAGGTTAGTCTATACCAGTGGTTGCTAGATAAGCCCTGATGTCTTCTCTGTTTAACACTGGTAACAGCTTCTCCATTCTCATCTTCATGAGTTCGTTTGCTTTTTGTAGGTTATCAGTGACCATACCTCCTGCTAGTAGTAACACTCTTGGCTACGGTGCTTTCTTAGGACTTTATGCAAACATTAGATATCAGCTTCTATATGGATTTGATAGGGCTATGTTCAACCACTTTGATGTTCTTGGAGTGGCAATCTCTTTTAGCACAGTACTAAGGTATGTTTATAGCTCGTGTGCATATATTCTAGTTTGTCGAATAACTCAATCTTAAATTGAAATGTCAAACTTTTCAATCTCTTCATTCTTGCATGGCCGGTTCCCCAGGTCTAAAGAAATTAGATGTTTAATTATGCTTATCTTGATAAGCAGAAAATTAGACTGCTGAAATTGTTGGGTCTGTCTTTGATCACAATGGTTTGATGTCCATCATGTGATAATGTGATGGTCAGCAACGATTATAAGCGCTGTGCGGATCCTTCTCTCCTGATTTCTCCTCTTGTTAATACGATGACTTATTTTTACTTCTATCGTCTTATGAAAATGAAATTTTACTGTCTTATAGATATCCGATTCCATATTTTGTTTGCTTGATCTGCATGCAGAATGGTAAACATTCAGCTCGGGGAGAAATCTAGGCTTGCTTGGCTTGGAGTGGAAGCTGATCCACTTCTTGAGTCTGATAATCTGTTGAAGGCGTATAACAGACCTTCTGAAGCTGTTGAGAAGCCAAATTCGAAGTGGTTCATCTCAAAGAATGCAGTGATATCTGGCCTCGGGTTCCTTGGTATCAAGCAGGGCAATGAGGATGCGGAAGCAAAACCTGCAAAAGCACGCCGCAAAAGAATTGTTAGGAAAAAGGTGAGCCCAAGTTCGGCATAGTTACGACCCATTGGACAATTAAGGAGAGAAAATATTCCATGCAACATGAAGACAGAAATGGGGATAATCATACCATGCAAATGTTCGTGATAGCATTGCCAATGAGTTTGCTCCAAATGCAAAATTGCCACGGATGAATAGTGCCGGCAAGTTTTGTAGATTCAGGTCTCCTCACCATAGATATTTTTTTCCTCTCATCACATCGGCCTGTTATCCATCTGTAACTTTGAAGCCTTTTGTTGGCAGTTTATTTAACTTGACATTACTTTTCCAGCGACATTGTGATTTTTTAGACTATTGAGAACAGATCAATAAGTGCAAAATATGCAACTTGTACCTTGTTTTCAAGTTACAAAATGTCTGAAAGTTCATACAGGTTTTATTGTTAACTATTCCACAATGTTACCGTGGAATAATTGGGATCTTTGCAAGACAGAATCACAGCTAGAACCCGAGGTCCCACCATCTTAGAGCACCGAAGCATCGGCTTCCATGATGTGGCAATCCATTTTCTTCAAATCTACTTTTCTTTTTTTTTTCCTCGTTTTTTACATTCCTCATATAAAATACTTATTTTATTATATATAATATTCTAAAAAATAATTTAATACTATTTATTATCTGTCATTTCATAAAAAAATTCTTATACTTTATTAAATATATCTTCTTACAAATATCTATTATATTTTAGTATTATATTTCTTGAAAAATTCATTTAACATAAGATTTTAATTCATACATGATATATATTACTTAATAAAATTTTGTTTTATATTTGTAAATTTAAATTTAATTTAAATATTTATTAAAATTAATTTATCACATTATTTTTTAAAATATCATCATTATATTTAATTTTATTTAAAGATATTTTGAATTAATATTTAAATTTAACTATTTAACTTGAAAGAAACACTATTCTATTTGAACAAAAAAAAATGCCCTCGAGAAAACAATAAATTCCCATCGAAAACGAGAACCTACAAAGTTTCCCACCAAATAATAGTACTAAAAAAAGTAAAAAGGAAAAATAAAGAAGAAGAAAAAAAAAAGTAAAACATATATACCACTCATTTCAAATCATGCTTCCGTATAAGCACATGCATACTAATTAATGATGGCAACCAATCGATCACCACTCACAGATAAAAAAAATCTTGTAATGAATTCCTATATATGATTTTCTCGACGAGGTCAATGTGTACAAATTCAGATAAAAAAGGCTACGAGAAATCTCCCGAAAATCCAACTTTTGGCTTTTTGGTATGGAATCAAGGGTAACCTTTTATTTCTCACGTTATTTATGCCAAACCAAATGACACGAAGATAAATATTGATACGATATATTTGAAGAAATGTTAATAAAATATAAAGGATTTCTAATGTAACATAAAGTCATTCATATTTAGAATACGAACCCCACCCTCTAAAGAAGAAAATAAAAAAAAGTAATAATTACTTCAATTGGCTAATGAATTAGACTAAGAAATGATAAGGTCGGAGCACAAAAGTTGAAGCTGCTTCTATTGAAAGCGTTTTAAAGATGAATTAAACAAATATTCGTAATTTATTACCACGATGAACACCAGAAATATATAAAATATCCACCCACCTTCGGTCCATAAGTCGAATAAAGAAAACTCAAATATTTGCACCGGCAAGAAGCCCTTATATGGGCGAGGATAAATTCTGAACATCGATGAATTTCGATCGAAAAAAAAAGTCCTTGTATAAGATACAACATAAATATAAAAGTTATTCAACAAGTAGATCACTTGAGTGGCGTTTGATTGTTGCGTACTTGTTATTCGAGTCGAATAATTATTATCTTATTCCGCACTCCCGTTTGGATGGCATGCATCTCTTTGCAAAATGACTGATGCTACTCTTGTATACACAGACAGAGAAGGGGAAAAGAAGATGTGGACAGTAAAATTATTTCCATACCTTCACATTAAGCACGTAGAACTATCGTATCAGAATATTGATAACCCGTAAAACATTATCCCGATAAGATTAAACAGGAGAATGTACATTCGTTGTCCGGGTCTATTCCTATTTTGATCTCAATATTCTGCAGAATAAACGATTTGTAGTTAGTACTTCAATCCGTGATTAACAATTATAGTTTCTTTATTCTAAGTTAATAAACTAATAAACTTTTGGGGAATATAAAATGTGTACGATCAACCTAAATATAATTGCACATTTAAAAATTGATTTCCATCGTAGATTAAGTGAATAAATGAAAATAATAGGTTAAGATTATGACATTGTTTGGCAAGATATTTTAGTAGAGATTTTGATAGAGTATAGCGGATTAAATAATTAAACCTCTATTTTTATTCTTTGGTAACATAGTTTTTTTTGATAGAATATGATGGACTTGTCAAAACTGTGAGATGCTCATCTTTCAAGCAAACGAAGGTTCTTAAAAGAGTTTTACATTTGTTTTACTTTTTTTATCCCTTTTTAAACACTGATAAAATCCTTGTGTAAAAACTTTTGTGCAACGACGATGCAATCCTCTCGACAAGTACCATTAAAATTTCACATCATCCTCGGCACACAATGTAACATAAAAAATTTATGCAATGATTACACATTTTCATGATATGATTTGTCCACAGAAAAGACTTGTCGACACAAGTGAGAGGTGACTCTTCTTCTTGATTCGATTGTTTGGGTTGCTCTTCTTTCTTTGTACAAGAGAGAGTACACTTTGTTCCATCTTGATTGAGTTTTTGCACTCATGATTTATTCTTTTTTCTTTGATACTAGAGAGAGCAAGCTGGTTCATGGATACGAGAGACTTATGCTATTAATATTTTTTGTACTTTTATTGATACTTTTTATTGTTTAAACTAGTTGATGGCTGAAGGCTATTGATTATTTTTGTTCTTTTTGATACCTCATATGGATAGGGAAGAGAGAGAGATATGTTAAAAAATAACAGGCTGCGCCTTTCTTTGATACCTCATATGCATGAGAGAGAGAGTATAATTTAAGTAATGGACACAATGCTATTAATATCTTTTATACTTTCAAACTTTTAATAACATGTCTAGTTAAATAAAAAAACTAAAGCATAATAAAATTTAAAATTTATTAGCATTATTTTTAAAGTTTTTATATATATCCTTATGTAAAGTTTAATTCTTAAGTTTACTTACATAATGTTTTTATCTTGGTATAAGATGAATTCAAATAATGAAAAAAGTGACCCCAAAAGAAATTTCATGTGGACCAATGAAGAAACTATTATGTTATGTAATATATGTCTTGAATATATTTCAAAATGTGGATGCGTACAAGCTTTCAAGTGACGTATTATTCAAGAAAGGATCTAAGAAAGAATTAAGCGTGGATGTCATTTTCAAAGTTGTAAAAATAAATATGATGCAATGATAAAAAAAAATGGTAGCTTTGGAAAAGTTTGAAAGGAATAGAAACTAGTTTAGGATGGAATCCTTGTATAGGAACCCTTAATTAGTCGAATGAATGGTGGGAAAGAAAAATTAAGATTAGTTTGTTTCTATTATCAATTTTTTCGGTGATATTTCTATCATCACTTTAATTTCTGTGCCATTAAAGTTAAGATTAATCAATATTACTTAATAATTTTTTAAAATTATTTTATTAATCTTTGAAATATTATTTGTAGGAAAATAAATATGTTAAGAAATTTTCGAGAAATGGTTTGGATTCAATTATAAAAGATAACTGTGAACAATTATTTGGATATGTAGTGGTTAGTGGAGACCATGTTTATACAACATGAATAGATTCTTTACCAACGAATCTTCTCAATGTTACTTTTAAAGAACAAATAAATGTATAAGAACAATAACATGAACAACAACAAGGCGATGAAGATGTTGAATGTAATAGAGAAGAAAATCAATTTATTCAATATTATGCATTGAAAATGGATGAATAAGATGATGATACTTTTTTCGAGATCTCATACAAAAGGTAAATCATGGTCAAAGAAATGGCACTAAAGTACAAACATAAATTCAAGCTAATAAAGGAAACTTAAGCAATTGCAGCGCAAAAGAGGCAATCAATATGGCCAATGTTGGTTGAACATATTGATAAATTGGTATCTTCCATTGAAAAAGTTAGTGATAGAATAGTTAGTGGCACTAGTAGCGTGAACATGCAACCAACAAGATGTGATAGTGCAATGCAAATTATTAATCACATGCAAGTTATGGAAGATTTCGAGAAGGACATTCAACTATGGTGTTATGGTGCATACTTAGTACATCCGCAAGAGAGATGTATTTTTAAACATAGAAGATTATGAAAGCAGATTATCTTAGATAAAATTTATGTTTAGAATGAATAATAAGTGAAATTTTCACATGACTTTATGCTTTAGTTTTATCATGTAAAATTACTTTATCATTGGATATTTAAATTTCTAATAATAAATTAGACAATAACACGTCTTTTTTATGTTCCATTTATTTTTTTTGTTATTAATTTTTAAAACATTTCTTTATGTTTAACAAAAAAATTATAGAAAATGAGGACATGTTGAACTTTGGACTTAAGTTGAAAGTTCAACTAATAAGGAACTTTTTAAGAATTTGAAAAGTTTCGTTTCAAACATAATAATTAATTAATTGTACAATTTTTATTAGTTTTCTACTTGGTTGGATTTTGTATATGAATATAAGATAATTTAAATGAGCTTATATTTGCACTCGTACTGCATAGACTCTGTCTGATATCTTTAAACATTGATAAATATAGAATGGTCTAAATGGACATGAGGTAATAAACTATTCAATTTATATTACTATGTAAAATTACAACGAATTTTTTTATTGTTGGAGAGCAAGTTTTTATTTCTAATTATTACCTCGATGATGGAATTATTTTCTATCCATGATTCCATATATAATAAATGAAAAAAAAATTTAGCATGCATAATGAATTACATATATCGAATGAAAAACAAAAAAGTATCATTATTTCGTTCGTGTAGGAATCTGAATTATTTGAGTTTAATTAAAGCCTAAGTAGTTTCAATAACATCAACCATAATTAGTAATAATAATTAGGAAAAAAATTTAAAAAGATAATTTATGTTGTGAAATTAACAAAAATGTAAGATAAAAAGGACGATACCGAAAAAGGAATAAAACTCTAGTGTTAGATATGTGACTTTTATGGTCATTAAAAAAATAATAATTATAATAATCATGGAGTATTATATATGCATTTGATCATTATAATATATGCATTTGATCATTATATAAGGGTGTGGTAGCACTAAGTCAGTATAGTTTGATGTTAAGCTGAATGATTATCTTCGAATGATTTCAAAATATTTTTCACCTTTTTTTTTCATTGGTATCAGACGATTCCTGGCGACCTCCTGTAACATCCGGCTGGTTGAAAGCAAAAGTAAAAAAAAAAAAAGAAAGAAAGGAAGTGAAAGGAGCCCATTGGGCTCTCAGCCCACCAAAGCCCAACTACTCTATGATGTAGAGTATAAAAGGTTGCTACAGTAACCCCCACCTAATACATATCGGATGCAAACCCCCCCCCCCCCCCCCCCCCCCCCCCTACCAGCCGACCAGCAACATCCCAAGACTCGGTAATAGCAAGCTCCACATCCACCATCTCCCTTTTGTTCTCTCGGCAGCACACTCCAAACGAGAGCTACAGTAAGCATGTTTTTCCTTTTCATTTAGTGATTAATATGAAGTTAGCTCACACAAGGTCTCTCTCTCTAATTACTGTAGCTGAACCAGGGGAATTAAGGAAAGAAGCTAGGTTTAAGAAATTTTAATTAAGGTATGTTGAGAGGATCCAAACCTTCTTATCTCACCCTAATAATATTTTAATGTATGGATTAGGTCATAAGAGCAAAACCCTTGTTCTTAGAGTAAATGATTATGAAATGTGCACTTAATGATTCTTAGTTACTATTTCATTGCTAATCATGAGTAGAATATAATGTGCTTCATGTTTATCATGCTTACTATTCTATTACTAATCATGTTTAGAAGTAAGATGTTTAATGCTTCTTATATTAGCTCATTATGAAATCTTGTAAAGCTTATGTACATTTATAAGTGTGATTAACATGACTAGATGCCTTATGTGAAAATCACATTATGTATCATGATTAGTGTACTAAGAATGTTAAGAAATGCCTCATATGATGTGTGGAAGTCAATATGTGTTCAAGATGTTAATGTAGGAAATATTTAAAAAGAAATGATGTAAAAATCGGGTGTCTGCCGTCTCAGACCGGGCGACCGATTCCTTATTGGTTGACCGTTCTGGAGGGGTAGACACATTCTGTGATTAGCGGACGTTCGAATACCCTATTTCGGTCGTCCATAAGTCCTGTACCGATCGACCGATAATCCAACGGTCGTCCGATATGTGTAGTCAAAATATTCGACACATTATGTGATTAGTGGATGTCCGAGCACCTTGTTTCGGTCGTCCGAAAGCCAAGTATCGGTCGACCGATATCTCAGCGGTCGTCCAATTTGAGTAGTAGTTACATTCTGTGATTAGCGGACGGTCCGAATCTCATTTCGGACGTTCGAAAGACCTATAGCGGTCAACCGTTATTCCAGCGGTCGTCCGATTTAGAAGAGTGTCACATTCTGTTATTAGCGGACGAACCGAATCTAATTTCAATCGTCCGAAAGGACCATAACGGTCGACTGATAACCTGACCGGTCGTCTGATACCCTTCTAATGGTCGACTGTCACCCAAAATGATCGTCTGTTCTAGAAGCTGATTGGCTATGATTGAATGTCCACACTTAGCATGATTTGAAGTTTGTGTGACCTTAAATAGGATTAAAAGATACAATATGTATTGAATGATTGTATGTATTGATGAACATGATTAGAAGACAGATTGATGAAGAAGTGGCATTTTTTATGACTCGGGACCAATCGATACCCAACCTAAGACCCCACCGACGGGTGGAGAAAGACTTCATTGACGAATGAGGATAAAGACCTTGCCTTCGGGGAAGGATAAAGACCTCACCTACTGGGAGGATAAAGACCTTGCCTTCGGGGAAGGATAAAGACCTCACCTACTGGGAGGATAAAGACCTTGCCTTCGGAGAAGTATAAAGACATCACCTACGGAGAGGATAAAGACCTCACCTACGGGGAGGATTATGATTTATGAGCCACTACCCTTCTCAATCGACAAAATAAGAAATCATTTGAATAAAGATAAAAGATGAAAAGATGCAAAGAAGAATGATGAATGACTTGGGACATAAAGATAAAGATGATAAAGATGAAGAAGGCACCTATGAGGATGCATTATGAATGTCCACTTGTCACATCATATGATGTCATGAACAAAGATGACAAAGTAAAGTAAGACAAGATCATGATATGCAATAGCATAATGACAAGTATGATGATAAGATATGATATGCAATAGCATAAAGATAAGTATGATGATAAGTTATGATTTGCATGATTTAAAGATTATGATGTTACATGTTATCTTATCTTGTCATGATGATATGCTCACATGCCATATAGTATGCATAAGTAGCTCATAGCATGTATATGACTTATGTTTTATGATGATGGAATGCATATGCCATGACATATAGAAATAATGTTATAAGATCATAGCATGCATGGACCTCAATATACTCTAACGGGAGAAATCCCTTGCACCCCATGGATCCATGCAGGTATGGAGGAGGCTTAAGTTCGGCGACGAGAGCCTCGTGACGGCGACATTGCGCATAGGCCTGTCGGGCTACGACCCAAGTTGTTATTTCTTTTATGTCATGATGATGAACCCTTATAAGGGTGAAGTATGTATGGCTTATGGATCTCTTATTGAGTTATGTACACCACTTGAACTCATTTATGTATGATGAACTTTCTATCGGGTATACGTTAGAGCCTATTAGGCCCATGGGTCAGTTTATGTATCTTGGGATTTAATTATGTTAAAGTCTTCCGCTATAAAATTAGGTCAAGGACACATCGAAGTAACGTCGCCTAGGGTTCGGTAAAATTTTAAATTAGAACCAAATTTTGAGAATGTTTCACCTCCTCCCGCGTATGTCACGGGGTCATTCTCGGACACTAGACCACGTGCGGCGACTAGACGGATAGGCATCTAGCCAAGCCTGTTTTGAGTTTACAACGGAAGTTTTATGTTCGAGTCGACTATGCCGAGAGTCGCTCTTATAAGCATTCAATCACGAACATGATTAGAGTGTTTGAATACTCGTCATGGGACCGTGGCATTGGCACGTTGCGACACCATTGCAGGTGCTTGGGCGCTTAAAGTCCGAAGGGGCGACGAAGGGACCACGGAACGCCACGATGGGACACCGATGTGGGTTGCCACCCCACGCTCAAGGCCATGACACTAGAATTAAAGGAAAGTTTATTTGTATTAAATATGATGAAACATAATATACAATTGGGCCTCAGAAGGCACTAGTGAACTCCTCCCAGTGTACCGTAAGTATATGAGTCTTGTTATATATTGAAGATGCAAAAGACGTACCCTACGGGAACGTCACCTACTTGGTCATTCATAAGGATGGCCTTACAAGATAAATGCCCTAAGGACGGGTAACTTGATACTCCAATATTACGCAGTGCAGGACGGCTGCATGTGTTCCAAGGTTTCGGCGCTGAGCGGTCGAGAGCTATAAGTTGAGCGGCACTGGGGCCGCGAGGCTTCATGCTTCGTATCACGTGAAAATGCCCCGTGACATTCTCCCCCACCAAAGTCAGCGATGTCCCTGACGTCATTGTCCGAGCTTCCTCAGGGCCTTCGTCTTCAGTCTTGACTTCACTTGTCTCGTTCAATTCTGTCTTCTTTGCCTTGACTTCTACTTCACCAGCATTGCGCAACGCTAGGAATGCCCGCTCCTTGGGGTCTCACTGATGACTCTTCCCTCAGGCCTGCTTCGCTTGTTGATCCTTCGTCCAATCCGGGGTCATCACTTGTGCAGCGCCAGTGGAGTCCGCCATGTGCGGTCTGACTTCATCAAGCGACTATCTGTTCATCAAGTCTCTGTTGGCTTCACTTCTCTTCGACTTGCGCAACGTCAACTTGTGTGGTTTGACTTCTTTGGGGTGGAACAACTCTTGCATGTCTTCAGGAATAGCTCGAAAAGGAGTTGCTCTAGGGTCGTGCAGAACACGATGAAGAGTCTCGCCATTCGACCTACATGACTTGACTCGATGCCTTTATGTTGCAGGTGGCCGCAACATAAGGTCTCCCTTCCGTCGAATGCGAAGTACGGGACCATCTCACCATCGATGATCGTTCTTGAATTTCGACGACTTGAAACAACACAAACTCTTTGATGATGACATTTGCAACTTGTCTGCTTCGGGTGCTTAGAGTCGCTATGATGAGCGACAAGAGTCATCCCACGGATGCTTCGGGACACTTCAGGTCTCTTTGTGGACTTTGACTCAACATTTCTATGTTGCAAGTGGTTGCAACATAGAGTCTTCCTTTCCTCCGTCGAGTGAAGAGCGTAGGACCACCTCCTCCTTGGTGATCACTTGATGTTTCAGCGGTCTTGAGGCGCGACAAGGTTCTTTGATGTAACAATCCATGCCTTGTCCGCTCCGAGTCTCCATAGTGGACGATGAGAGTCTCCCCACGTTCTCTTATGGTTCAACTCACTATCTCCAAGTTACAGATGGCTGCAACATAGAGTCCTTCATCCGTTGAGTGTTGAGTACGGACCATCTTACCCTGGGCGGTTGTCTGATGTCTCGACGGTTCGAAGTAGAGCAAGGTTCTCGGATATGACATTCTCTACTTTGTCCACTTTGGGTCGCTATAGTGAATGACAGGAGTCTCCCTACATTCCTACGGTTCAACTCGATCCTCCTGCTTCGATGGACTATCTTTGTCTTTGGCATGATAGCTTCCTCTGTGCGACTTGCGCTTCTCTCCCCCACCATTGTCCTTGTCCAAGGGCTTTGGTTGTATAGCAGTTGTCTTGGCATGAACGCTTTGGCAGCGGCGACTAGCGAGCGGAGGTTGGACGATCCTGTCGTTCCAACTCCGTCCTAGTCCAAAGCTTCAACCCTTCTGCTTGAAGAACACCAACGCTGGGTCTTCATCCTCTGGGAACACTGTAAGTGGAGCTCGATGATATCTTTCACGTCCTCTTTCAACATGCCCATCTGGCCGATGCTGAACAAAGCGATCTTGAGTTCCAGTCCCAACTTGTCAGGGCTTTTGCATAATTGATGAGCTGCCACTTTTTCTATCCCATGTCCCAATGGGATCCATGTTTGCCACATTCCACGTCGTCGCGATGGCAACGCCATCCTGAATTTTTCACATCTTGCAGGGTTCTTAGGATATGCCTTCTTCCGATCCAGGGACCTCCTTTGAAGCTTAGGCAACATCTTGGGGTATGGACGGGTGAGATCATTGTGTTCGTTCACGAAGAGGATGCACCTTAGATACTCGTTCGTCCGCAACTTGGACAAAGTAATGCCATTGCGCTTGTCGGTAAGGATCATGCGCCTTTGACATACTTGTCCATCGGGCGGCTGACCCTTGTGAAAGAATAGCCGTTTTGGGTCTTCAACGAACCACAGGTGTTCGTGAAGACGCTCCGCTTGGGTAAGTGGATTACGGTTAGTAAATACATGGCATGAGCTCCCAACATCATCTCTATCTCCATTCGAAGGGACGACATCGTCAGTGTGTCCTTCGAAACTTTCGAATTACGATCCTTGGAGGTCGCTTCGATTGCTCGAGGCGCTGTCCGAGAGGAAAGAGCACTCCTTCCTTCGGTTGGCGGTGGAACTCTTGACAGCAGCATGCCAAGGTTCGTCGATGCTCGACGCTCAGACCATTTGTCAAATTGGTCGTTGAGTTGAGGCGTCAATTTGCGTTGGCATGTAGCAGGTTTGTCCCACACTTGATGGATGACATCACGCCGCTTGCAGGGCGACACTTGATGAGGCAGGCAAGGCTGACAGCTCGTCCGTGAGTGTTTACAAGTAATCAATGCTTTGCTTAATTCTTGAAAGTCATCGTGGCGTGGCAGGCGATGCTGCGATACGACAAGATGCTTGTGATTGATGCTCCTTAGCCGATAGGATGATATTCCTTCGCCGAAAGGGATCATGAACCTTGTTGCTTGAGCTTGAGCCAACTTCTCTCGTAAAGTGATTGTGCACTTCATATTGCATGACTGGGCATGTGATGTGACGTCACCAAAATACCGAGCAGCGCCAGGTCATCACGACAATGCATGACCGACAGTCCCTGAATGTGACACGGATCCTCCGAGTTACACAATGCTTGTGTAAGAGATCTCATAGTATGAGTAGCGTACGACCATCATGCAGAGCATATGGCCACTCTTGACGTAGCACGATACTTCAAAATTCTCGACTGTATACCTGGGGTGGTTGATCTATTCGAGTGAGCGATGCATGACCGTCCCGGTTAGGCGGGACGATCAATCTGCCATCATGATGTATGATGGACGTTGCTTGACACGACATGGGTGTATGAGGAACGTGCTGCGGGGCACGACTGGGCGTGCAGCGAGGAAGCTTACCACACATTCCTCGTTGGCGTCCATGATAAAAGACCATGGTACTAGTGCGCCTGGGCATGATGGACTTTTTGAGCGGAACCACATTTCCTACGCCAGGGCACATTGCGACGATACAAACGAGTCATTGTCGCTGGGTAATCCGAGCAGGAAGTACTGCTCTGATACCACTTGTCACGGGGTCATTCTCGGACACTAAATCACGTGCGGCGACTAGGCGGATAGGCATCTAGCCAAGCCTGTTTTGAGTTTGGAGCGAAAGTTTTATGTTCGAGTCGACTATGCTAAGAGTCGCTCTTATAGACATTCAATCACGGACATGACTAGAGTGTTGGACTACTACTCGTCATGGGACCGTGGCATTAGCACGTTGCGACATCAATGCAGGCACTTGGGCGCTTAAAGTTCGAAGGTGCGACGAAAGGACCACGGGACGCCACGATGCGATACCAATGTGGGTTGCCACCCCACGCTCAAGGCCATGATACTAGAATTAAATGAAAGTTTACTTGTATTAAATATGATGAAACATAACATACAATTGGGCCTCGGAAGGCACTAGTGAACTCCTCTCAGTGTACCATAGGGTATAGGAGTCTTGTTACATATTGAAGATGTAAAAGACGTACCCTATGGGAACGTCACCTACTTGGCCATTCATAAGGATGACCTTACAAGATAAATGCCCTAAGGGCGAATAACTTGGTACTCCACAATATTACGCAGTGCGGGACGGCTGCATGTGTTCCAAGGTTTCGACGTTGAGCGGCCGCTATAAGTTGAACGACACAGGGGCCGCGAGGCTTCACGCTTTGTGTCACGAAAAAATGCCCCGTGACACGCACACCCCCATCCAGCTATCCATCTAGCATCCTCTACTACAGAAAATAGGATGAATGATACCCCTAGGTTTAATGTTTGTGCTACCACTTTAAAGGGGTAGCACCATCATACCCCTATTAATCACCGATTCATAATGAATAATGGTTTGATTAATTGAATAATTTTTTGATCCACCATCCATCATGAAATGAACGGTGATTAATAGGAGTATGATGGTGCTACTCCTTAAAAAGGGTAGCACAATCATTTTTTCATTCATTAAATCCTTTTCTTAACACTGTAATAAAAAAAACTGACAGCATTAAATCCTTTTCTTAATACCGTAATTTTAAAAAAACTGTCATGAATAGACTCGCGTCATGGGCCAAAAAAAAATGTCACGTAAGAGTTTGGAGAGAGATAACATTACATGGCACAATAAAAGGATGCTTTAGATAACAAACAAGTGAACATTCCGAGTGGCCAACCCTGCACTTTCCTTTGCATGCACGGATAACATCCGAAAGTTAAAAAAAAGAGATTAAAAGAGACAAAAAAAATCAAAAGGTAAAAAAAATATACTGCGAGGGTCTTTGGCTGTAATCAACTGCAACCCGTCTGATTGGTAGATCACAAGAGAAAGAAGCAATTGACGTAACTCCACGTATTTGTAAAAAAAAAAAGCACAGAAACCATTGGAAAGAAACAATTGGCTCGTGAGATTGTGTTGAGCGATCTTTGATGAATAAAAAGCATTTTTCAAGAGTTGGAGCAAGGAACCGACAAAGTCGTTTGGCGGCCCTCGCATGATGCTGGCATAATGGAGGAGACCTTTATGACTCTTTTTCAACGTATCATCCTAGCTTGTGAGATCTTGTGTTTCTCTTTTCTTAATCATTGAACAAAAATACTCAACAACTTTCTTTCATATGTCTTCAAATATTTTGCAATTCTTCTGAAATTAAACATATTCGTAAATGTTGTAATGAGCCTATTTCCCTCTCTCTTCTTTTTTTCCTCACTAGAACTCTTCCCGTAACTTATCATGGCACAATCTTTGAAACGTTTATGAAGCGTAGGAGCATCTAAAAAAAGGAGATGCCCAACAAAAAAGAAGAGCCGAGGAAAATAGCATGCTTTGTGTAACGTCCTCGAAATTTAGTCCTAATTTAAAACTTTACCGAACTTTAGGCGGCGTCACATTAACATAACATTGACCTAATTTTATAAAACTTTGCAGCGGAAACATAATATAATACACGTAAACAATAATATCATGAAAACAACGAAAGACTTCATAAAATAACTTAAGATACATAACTAGTCCATGGGCCACATAGACTCTAACATTAAGACCCAACAAAGGGTTCATAATACATAAAGGAGTCCAAATAAAAGTAAAAGACTCAAAGGCCCATAAGCCATACATACTTGACTCTTATAAGAGTTCATCATCATAATATAAAATACGATAACTTGGCCATAGCCCGACCAACCCATGTGCAACATGTACGCCATGAGGTCCTCCCCGTCGAATCTAAGCCTCGTCCATACCTGCACGGATCCATGGGTGCAGGGAATTTCTTCCATTAGAGTATGTTGAGGTCCATGCATACTATGATCCTATGACATAATCTCTACATGTCATGACATATGCATATCATCATCATAGAACATAAGTCACATGCATGCTATGAGCTACTTATGCACACTATATGACATATGAAAGATCATCATGACAAAATAAGATAAACATATACATCATCATTATATCAAAGCATATCATAACTTATCATTATGCTAAGGCATATCATCATTTATCTTACTTTACTTTAACATCTTCTTTCATGACATACATTAGCAACCGATTGGTGCTATATCATCATCTTCATCTTTATATCCTAAGTCATCTTTGGGAAGTACATATATACATAAAACTTTCATCTTCTATCTTGATTAAGATAACTTATTATCTTGATGATTGGGAAGATCATGTTGATTCGCGGGACCTTGGCTAGCTAGGACGGGACGATTGCCCCATACTTGGAAGGATTCTTTCCTATGAATACGACACATCAGCTAGTATGTGAAGACTTTATTCTCCTCCACGATTATAACAAGACATCTTCATGCCAATCCATCTTTTACTTACATTCATCAATACATATATTCATTTATCACATGTTGCTTGTTTTAACCCTATTTAAGGTCATACATACTTCAAATCATACTATGTGTGGGCATTCAATCATAACAAATCATCTGCCCAAAAAGGACGACTATTTTTTAACGGTTGACCACTGGGCTATGTATCGGACTACCGGTCGGATTATCGATCGACCGATATGGTCATTTTGGACGACCGAAAAGGAGTTTCGGTTCGACCGCTAATCACAAAATGTAACACCCTTCTAAATCAGACGACTGTTGAAGTATCGGTCGACCGCTATAGGTCTTTCGGACGTTCGAAATGAGCTTCGGATCGTCCGCTAATCACAGAATGTAATTGCTAACAAATCGAACGACCGCTGAGGTATCGGTCGATCGATACATGGCTTTCGGATGATCGAAATAGGGCGTTCGGACGTCCGCTAATCACAGAATGTTTTGACTACTCATATCGGATGACCGTTGGACTATCGATCGATCAGTACACAACTTTCGGACGACCGAATCAAGGCATTCAGACGTCCGCTAATTACAGAATGTGTGACCCTTCCAAAGCGGATGACCATTATAGAATTGGTCGTCCATTGGACAGAGTACAACACTACAACGGTCTCCAGAACGGTCGATCGATACATTATTGGTCGCCCGTTCTGGGCCGACCGACATTCGATTTTTATATAATATTGTTTACAATCTTACATACTTTCACATATCGAATACAAAAGTGATTCCACACAACATATGAAATATTTTTAGCATTCTAACAGTGAAATAAATAGTGTATTTACAGGAGAACATCAAACATGCTAATACAATCATGGAGATGTATGAACATTGAACAAATTTCTTTTTGAACTAACATAAGAAGCATTAAACATTCTACATCTAAACATGATTAGCAATGGGACAGTAAACATGATAAACATGAAGCACATTATATTCCAATCATGATTAGCAATGAACATGAATCTCTAATGCATAATCCTTAACTCTTAAGCTTAAGAACAAAGGGTTGTTCTTCATGCCCTAATCCATATATTCACACATCATTAGGGGAGAGTTTTATGAAGGATTGGATCCCCTCAAATATATTTTAATTAGTAATGCTTAATTCTTAATCTTCTTCCTCTCTTAGCTTCTTTCTTCCCTTACTGTTCACGTCAATGGAGAGAGAGAGAGAGTAGTAAGAGTACTGTAGCTAAGTGAGAGAGAGGGACTCACTGTTGCTACAGTAAATCGGGGGGTACTGTAGCTTGTTGTGCTAGCCGAGAGGAAGGAGATGACACTGTAGCTACAGTGCTTGTGAAGTGAGAGAGTGGGAGGTGGGGGTGGGTGGGTGATGGAGTGGATCACTGTAGCTTAGGGTGGTTTAGGGGTGCTTTCGGCCGACGAGTGATGGGATTTGGGGAAAAGTCATTAGGTTTTAGGTTAACATAATGAAGTGGGCTTTGTGGGCCGCATGCGCGTGTGGGCTTGGGCCTTGCACGGCCAACTTGTTTCGTTTTTTTTTTTGCTTTAGGACGTTACACTTTGAGTTGTACTAAGCCAGATAATTCTAAGTTGCTTTTGTGCAACATGTTCAACAAGTCCTTGTTAAGAGGTAGAGAGAAACCTGGCTTAAAAAAATTAATGGACGGCTTTAAGTTGTTTGCTTCAAGAAGATGGACAGCTTAAAGAGGTGGAGAAGTACCATCGGAGCCCTGAAGAGATGAAGCGATGAATCCAAAATCATGGAGATGAGGAAGGGAATTGGTGACTCAAGATCTAAAATTTTAGTTTTACAGAAGCCCTTGATTTATATCCAACGGTAGAAAAAATAAACTATAAATGTGCGCTGTAAACTCAGTGAATCAAATGATCATATTAGTCCAAAAAGTAGAAGAATGTTAGAGACAACATAAAATATTAGTATACTCAGTGGAACGCTTGGAGGGCAAATATGTCCTTTTACACTATATTTGTATTGAGATGAAAGGAGAATAAAGAAGGGAAAGAAAAGGTAAAAATATTTTTTCCCAATTTAAATAAAATTTTAATGGAAGAAAAAAAAATAAAAATTCTCCTTTGTTTCTTTTCATTTGTATTATTTTATTTTAACTCCAAAATAAATGTAAAAGTTATCTTCTTTACCCTCTCTTTATCTTTCCCGTCATTTTCTTTTCTTCCCTTCAACAAGCTTTTATCCAAACAGACTATTAATTAACGTGGCCGCTTTCCCCCCTAAAATCCTCAAAAAACTCTTTCCACCTCCTCTACACCACCAGGGCACCAGCCACCCATTTTCCAGCAGCAAAGCAGCAGCATTTGAGTTTAGGGAGGTCCCTATACCAGCCGGCAGCAGCGCACCCAACCTCTCTGTCTCCCTCATACTTAGCTCACGGCAGCTGCATCCAAAGAACAGCACATCAAGGAGCAAGCAACAGCTACAATGGAGGAGAGGAGCTTGAGAGAAGGCCGGCGGCTTCAGCTAGAGAAGAGAAAGAAAAAGGGGGCTGCCGAAGACAAAGAAGATGAGAATAAGATGGCCAAGAAGGAAAAATAGTATTAGAATTTTAAACAAGGTTGTTAGGGCCTGCAAATGTACATTTAAGGTTGACAGTCAAACCCAATAATAATAAAATATTATATTTAATATGATATATTAAATTAATATATCATATTTTAATTATATATTTATATGAATGATGTCAAATTTTAATTATATAAAAGAAATAATGACAATTATACATCATAAATGTATAGAATTGAATTTTAAGATTTATAGTTAAATTCTCTACTCATTAAATTTTTTATTAAATATCTTTGTTTTTTTTATGTTAGAAGTACAAATAAATAAATGTTTACAAAACATTATGACAAGATTATATATTCTATATATAAATATATATGATATTAACGGTTAACTATTTAATTTGAACTTACTACATACTAAATTAAAGAAAAATAAAAAATGTGTATATATTATTATTATTATTATTATTATTATTATTATTATTATTATTATTATTATTATTATTATTATATATATGATACTATAATATACTAACTACTTTATAGTATTGTTATCTATTAATACCTATGACAAAAAAGTTTGTACCCTCCATTCATAATTAATTTATCGGATATGATAGCTATTATATATAATATAGTAATTAATTTATATTATAATATATTATGATATAAAAATGTGAATAAAATAATAATTTATAAGTTAAAATTGAAAGTTTAATAAATTCTAAATTGAATGAAGAAAAGAAGAAGAAGAAGAAGTGTACAAACATAGTCTCGTAACAGTAGGAAGATGAGAGTAAATGAGAAAGTATTAATAGAAGAGGAGACTAATGGGTGATTGTTTATGTGGATGATCCAACTTTGAATTTTTTTCAAAATTTTTTCGATAGTTGAATCTTTTTCAAATTTGATAAAATAATAAATTTGATAAATAATCTTTTAACAAAAAAAACTTAATTTTATTAACTGGTTCAGACTTGATTAATTTTATCTAATTTTACTTGGTTTTGGCCAATTTTTGTCAGTCTTGTTTAGTTTTGATCGGTCTTGATTGGTCCAATTCGGTCAGGCTAGGATGCGATTTTTGAATGTGTGACGTACCACCTTTGTGGCCGGTCGACAATCGCATCGCTATGACCAATTGTTCCGCTCTAGCCCTGACAATCCTAGTTTTAACTTAAAACCTAAGGGATTGTTTGGGTGAAAAAGATTTGTCCCATAACATTTTTTTTGACCCCATTGCTGCCCCCTCATATTTGTAACCGGAACAAGCGATTTCCTCCTTTCACCACAAACTTATTTGCTAACTTTTTTGCTATTCTCGTCATTATTGCAGGTGGGGCCCATACACAAAAAAAATTGTTTGGATAATTGTTCTAGAACAAGACCCTTGTTCTTAATTTATTCTAATACCAAACATGTCATAAAGATTGAGGGGGATCCAAGTGTCCTAATCTTCCTCAATGTTGTATTTGTTTGAATTGAGGCGTTAAGAGCATCATTTGTTCTTTAATAAAGAAAAATCGGGGTACATGCATGTTATTGCCAGTAAATTATTGCCTTAGTATCATGCACCTGATTGTTACTTGAAGCATAGTCTCATTTGATGCCTTTAGTATGGGGATGAAATATCCATATGTATGGAACTCTTTAGTTGTGTAATGAAAGAGAACTGAAAATAAATGGAACCTGTCACATATATTCTTGGGCATGACCAAGAAATGTCTAGGTGCCATCATTACCTGGTTCTAACGGGGCATCCTAGGCTCGACGGTGGAAGTCTCAACGATTGCACTTATAGTGGTCGGATCGACGATCCAAGTTATTTTATGTTATTTCCTATGCTTATTATGATGATGTCAAACTCTTATATTTGAGTCGAGTATATATGACATATGAGCCATAAATCATGAACTATTTTACGAACTTTCATGTTACATGTATTATGTTGAACCTTATGTTGAGCCTATGATATTAGAGCTTATGTAACCTATGGACTATATACGATATCTTGGGATGTGTGTTTATTAAGTCATCTGTTGTGATATGTTAAGTTTAAATTGGTCACTATATATATTAAGAATTCGCTACAATGCAAGTATGTAATTAGGTCATAAAATATCAAAGAAGAAGATAAATGAAGTATTGTCTAGGGTTCGACCTCAAAATTAGGATAAAATCTTGGAGGCGTTAAGTTGTACTAATAATTGCATGGTTTAAGAAAATTCAGATATTGCAGCAACTGCACACATGTATTAACAGTAAAAAAAAAAGATGTGCAAATAGTTGTCGGCCCATTTTGCATCTAACACAACTGAAGTTGGATTATCATAAACTTTTCTATATTATTTCTGTATCGTCCTCAAAACTTCATTCACGTACGAAAAGAAAGCATCTATTCACAATCCAAAGTACCATAAACATTATCAGAATCAAGAGGAAGATTTTGGTCGCCCGTGGGTATTGTTCGTAGTTAAGTCTCACACCATAAGTCTAGACTTAAATAATTCCATAGGATAACTTCCTTTGTGCAATTTAGGCAACTGCATGCACATGTAATTACACTCACTTGTATGGCTATGCACATGTTAGGCCACTAAATTGTGCTCACGTCTAACACTCACAATACATTGACTCTTAATATATTTCTTTGTCCAACCATATTTTAAATGTTACACAAATAAATATATATGGCTAAACAATAGTTTCATCTACTTATGTACATCTACCAATTTGTTTGGAGTCAACTCTTGGTACGCGGTCTCCACTAAAGGTTCATTATAATATATTGATATTCTCATTATCTTAGTAATGCGATAACTTATGAATATAAAATAATAGCATTAAGAAAAGAAATCATAGATAAAGCCTACTTATGTGCACATAATTCAAAGAGATGAAGACTTCCTCATCCATTAATTAAAATAGATAAAGACACTTTACTGGACCAACTGATATTTTTAACCTTTCAAAAATTGATATTTTTAAATTAATGCTTGTTGCACTTTAAATAACACCTTGAACACACACAACAAAAAGTATGTTGAGACGCATATATTTAATGCATCAGTTACATATAGTATTAACTAAAGTATTCTATTTTTCAAAAATAATTAGACGGTTGTGATTTGTAGTTTAGATGTAACTGGTAATAGTAGTAGTTTTATCTCTCTTGCATATAAAAACAGAAGTGGTGTTGTAATTTTTAGAAATTTTCAATATAAAATTTCTTATGATACTTTTCCAATTGGGTGTTTATATCTGTTCCTCTGCAAGACATATCATTACTCATGGAAATGGATCTTCAACATGGTATCAGAGCTAAAAACTAGTGATACAAATTGGTAGGTTATAGTTTATTACCTTCAAGTTCAGATCTCTTGACTCAGAGATCTTTGAGTTCATCTTTGATTGCCGATTGTTTTTTATTTTTTGTTAATGGCTTCAAGTTCTAATTTGAACTCTAGTATTACCGATTCAACGAATCCCTTATTTTTTAGCCCATCTAATACTCCTAGTATGGTTTTGGTATCTTTTCAATTAACTGATACTGGTTCTTACTTGTTGTGGGTACTTCAATTTATAATGCTTTGGTTGCTAAGAACAAACAAGGATTCGTGAACAGGTATTTGTGTTTTGGAAGATTATGATGATCCGGCGTTACAATAGAGTGGCGCAGATGCAATGCATTTGTGCTTTCTTGGATCACAAACACAGCAGCGAAAGGATTGATTTCTAATACAACATTTACTCAAGATGCTTATACACTCTGGAATGATCTCAAAGAGCGATTTGACAAAGTAAATGGAATGAAGATCTACTCATTACAAGATCAAATCTACTATATTATGCAGAATACTATGTCAATTGCAGACTATTATAATAAACTAAAGATGTGCTGGGAGGAATTAGCATATATGGTTCAGCTCTTCCAATAATTGATCAAAATCGAGATTACCACAGCAGATATAAATTTTTATTTGGCCTAAATGATTGCTATAATAGAGCTAGATCTCATATTCTCTTGATGAATCCAGTGCCATCTATCAATCAGGCCTATTCACTTCTAATTGAAGAAGAGCAAAGACAAAATAAAGAAGATAGTTCCAGTAATGATCAGTTAGCCTATTATGCAATGAAGTATCAACATCAACCACAGAATCAACTTTTCAAACCGCGAAGAGACAATAATATAATCCGTGATCATTGCAAGAAGTTGAGGCATAAAAAAGTCAATGCTATAGAATGTAGGTTATCCACCGGGTTTCAAGTTCAAGCCTAAAGATTATGGTTTAGGGAAAGCAAAAGTTGCTATAATCAATTCCCAGCCAGAGGAACAAAAGTTTACTAAAGAGTAGTTCCAGCAACTTCTACAATTTCTTAATAAGAAAAAGATTGTAGATAGTAAGAATTCAGATAATGTCGCACCAGGAGCTGCTATTAACTACTCAGGTGTATGTTTTTTAACTGATCATGATAATGAAAATGATTGGATTCTTGATACAAAGCCAGTAATCATATGGCATCACATAAAGATTGGCTTTCTGATTTCAAACTTTTGACAAAGATATTACAATGACATTACCTAATGGAAATAAGTTTATAGTGACTCATACAGGATCTTATATGTTGAACTCAAAGCTAATTCTACGGGAAGTACTTTATGTGCTAGATTTCAGATTTAATCTCATTTCAATATCACAACTTACTAGAGATTTTCCATCAGTATTAATCATCTTCACATGTGATTCTTGCATTCTTCAAGAATGCTGAGGAACCTGATTGGTAAAAGGATGAAAGGGCTATATTTTTTGTCAAGAAAAGCTTCTTTAATGTCATCAGTTACTTGTGTTTCAGAAACTGAGTTGTGGCATCGCCGACTTGGTCATATGCCATTATAGAAATTATCTTTCCTTTGACAATTACAAAATTGTAATAATAAATGTTCATTTCATTGTCCAAATTGTCCTCTTGCTAGACAAACAAGACAATCTTTTCCAATTGTTGAAAAAAAACAAGATCTTATATAGTGTTTGAATTGTTAGATGTTTGAGGGCCATATAAGCATTATACTTATAATGGCTACAAGTATTTCCTCATTGTTGTAAATGATAATAGAAGATTGACTTGAGTTCATTTAATGAATAAAAAATTTGATTGTGGTGCCATTTTACAAAATTTTATTATCAAAATCATAAGAAGTGACAATGGTACATAATTCTTTAGTTCTTTCTACAAGAATTTCTTTGCTTCCAAAGGTATTATGCATCAAAGTTTCTGTGTATATACCCTTTAACCAAATGGACTTGTTGAGCGGAAACGTAGACATATAGTTGAAACAGCTAAAGATTTGATTTTCAATCAAATGTACATATAAAATTTTGGGGAGAAGCAGTTCAAACAACTATTCATCTAATTAATAGGATGCCTTTGAGAATTTTAAACAATGTGTCAGCTTTTGAGAAATGATTTGGTGCCTCTAGATTTGAGCTACTTGAAAGTATTTGGATGTCTTTGCTATAAGCTTCATGAGCCTTCTTTAAATAAGTTTTCAGTACAGTTTTCCTAGGTTATTCTCAAACCCAAAAGGGATACAAAGTGTTGGAATTGTCAAGTACCAAGATATCTTTCAGCCGATATGTCCATTTTGTTGAGTCAATTTTCCCTTTCCAAGATCAACAATCAAATAATCAAGGCATATCTCCTACTTATACTCCTCTTTTTCAGACAGAAGCTGAAAATTTTCATGGACAAGTGGATGTTAGTCACTCAAATTCACCATATCTTCATAATTCGGCATCTTTCTTTTCAAAGTTATTTCAGATGTTCCAGATAATGATTTCTAGCATTCGAGTCCTTCTAACAGTCTAGGAATCAATTTAGAAGTGTTATTGCCTATTTCTAATTCCAAAGATGAAGTTGTATCCAATAACAATTCAAATAGCATTGTACTACCTCAGAATTCAGAGCAATCTATCAAAAGGATACAAAACCACTAGTTTGGCATCGAGATTATATAGTTTCTAATTCAGTTACTTCTGATATTTCACATGTTACACATCCAGTACAACACCATATATCTTACGATCATTTTTCAACACTTCATAAAGCCTTCTTCGCATGTCTTTCTATGATAAAGGAACCAAGTTGTTATCAAGAGGCAGCTACTGATCCACTTTGGGTTGAGGCGATGAACAATGAGTTGCAAGCTTTGAAATCAAATGGCACTTGGAAATTAGTTGCATTACTAGCTGGAAAGCTACAATTGGATGCAAATGAATTTATAAAATCAAGCTAAAGGCCAATGGACAGGTTGAACGTTACAATGCAAGGTTTGTGGTTAAAGGATATGATCTAATTTCGATTATAAGAACACTTTCTCTCTAGTGGCTAAAGTAGTGACCATTAGAGTATCTGTTACCCCTTTTAATAATTGGCCAGTTTTTCACCTTGATGTTAACAGCACATGTTTGAACAATGAATTATATGAAGAAGTATATATGGATATGCCACCTGATAAGGGGGAGAATTCAAGAAAGGTATGTCAACTTGTCAAATCTTTGTATGGGCTGAAGCAAGCCTCTCGCTAATAGAATAATATTTTTATAGACATTTTAGTTAATTTTGATTTCTTAAAAACCAAAGTGATTATACATTGTTTACTAAATCAACCGGTCTATGGTGGTCATTTTAGTTTACGTGGATGATATACTTATGGCCGGAAATTTTGAAGTCTTAATTCTTTAAGCTAAACAGTCTGTACGGTGTGTTAAAGATCAAGGATCTTGGAAGTTTAAAGTTCTTTCTTGGCATAGAACACTACAAGAAAATTGCCATTTTTCGACGAGCAATTTCCGACGGATAGAAATCCATCGTAATTTACGACGGATTTTGCAACGAAAATATTTTCGACGGATTTTTCGATGGTTATAACTGTCGAAAATAAAAATAATAAATTATATAATATGTTATATTATTATTTTATTTTTCAACGATTAGGAACGTCGATATTTTCAATGGATATTCATCCGTCGCAATTTTCGACGAATTTTTCGACGGTTATGACCGTCGAAAATGAAAATATAAATTATGTAATTTGTTATGCTATTATTTTATTTTTCGACGAAAAGGAACGTCGATATTTTTTACGGATATCCATCCGTCGCAATTTTCGACGGATTTTTCGACGGTTACGACCATCGAAAATGAAAATAATAAATTATGTAATTTATTATATTATTATTTTATTTTTCGACGATTAGGAACATCGATATTTTTGACGGATATCCATCCGTCACAAAATTCGTCGCAATTTTCGACAGTCATAATCGTCGGTAAATGTATAATAATATAATATGAGGAGTATTTTATTAATATAATTTGCGACAGTCCAAACTGTCGCAATTTCTGACGATTCCGACCGTCGGTAATAATTAACGACTGTTCAAATCGTCGGTAAAATAAAAAAATAAATATTATATATAACTAAATATAATACTTTATTTTTATAATTAAATAATTTTTGACGGTCACAACCGTCGGTAACTTTAAAAATAATTAATATTTACTTTTTCGACGGCTAAAGCCGTCGGTAATTAAAATTTCGTTATCTCACTTTTTTTTTATTTTCCCGCTTTCTCATCTTTCCACACACCCACCCCTTATTTCTTTCCTCCTCTCCTCTCTCTCTCTCCCGGCCGGCGAGCCTCTGATCGGACGCACCGTCGGCGATCGTCTCCCGCTGGCGTCTCTCTCTTTCTCTAGGCAGCCGAATCTCGCCGCTGGCGGCCGTTCTAGCCTGTGGCCGCCGGATCTGACCGCTGTCGGCCGGATCTGGCCGCTGCTCGCCGGATCTGGTAGCCAGCGGCCGAATTTGGCCGTGGGCAGCCGGATCTGGCCGCGGCCCAATTCGGCCGCTAATTTTTTATTTTTAAAAAATTCTTTGCGACGGTTGCGACCGCCGAAAGATCGACGGTTGCAATGATTGTCAAAAGTTTCGACGGTTTACGACGACCGTCGAAAGTTTTGACAGTTACGGCCGTCAAAAACTTTCGACGGTTGAAACCATCGGACCTTTCGGACGGTTACAACCGTCGAAAACTTTCGACGATTGGAACCGCCGAGACTTTTTAGACGGTTAGAATCGTCGGTCGTGACTTTTCGGACGGTTAGAACTGTCAATATTTTTGACGAATTTTTTCAACCGTCGTAATTCGATTTGCGACGACCATTTTTCTGACGGATCGATTCCGTCTGAAAAACTGTCGAAAAGTGTATTACTGACGATTTTTGATCTGATTACAGACGGTCAAACTGTCTGTAATCAACGTTTTTCTTATAGTGGAAGTTATCAAATCTCGAAAAGGGATAGCCATTATGCAAAGGAAATATGTTTTAGAGCTCCTATCAGATTTAGGACTCTCTAAGTCTGTTGTTACACCCTTTGAACAGAATATAAAACTAACATCTTATTTGTATGACAAGCATCTGAGTACTCAAAGAATTAAGTTAACTGATGACCCATTACTAGATGAGCCGAAAATTTTTCAATGCCTCATTGGGCACCTGATTTATGTGACTCAAACACGATCAGATATGTCATTTGTTGTACATCATCTCAGCCAATTCATGCTTCAGCCAAAGCTGTCACATTATATGAGGTTGCATTGAGAATTGCAAGGTATCTCAAAGGTTCACCTGGATGAGGTTTATTTTTCCCTGCAATTTCTTCACATGAGTTGGTTTCTTAGTGCGATGCAGATTTGACAGCTTGTTTGCTTGCGTCAGCTTTTTGCATTAAGCTAGGAGGTGCAATTATTTCTTGGAAGTCCAAAAAAATAGTCCACAATTTCAAGATCAAGTGCAGAAGCCGAGTATAGAAGTTTAGCTGTAACTATTTGGCCGTGTTTGGATCCTAGAACTCAGGCAAGTTCTTGCCCAAGTTCTAAAATTTTTTGCCAAACAATCAATGTAACGAGAACTTGGAAAGTTCTCGTCACGTGACTGATATTCTCCATTTCATAGAATGAAAAGTTCTCGCTTCCGGTGAGAACTTCTATATTTTTTTTTGCTTTTTTGTTTTCAATCTTTATTATATTTGAATTACCCATTGCTAATTAAAATTATTAAGTAAACTATTTTTGTATTAACTTAAATAATAATTAGTTATAATATTTTATTTATTAATATATTATCATTTTGCTATAAAATAACTTTTTTAACTTAATATAATATTTTTCGTAAATTATAATATTAATAATATATGAAAATAATAAATTATAATATTACTATTTTTCACAAATTATAACTTATAATCTAAATATAAATATTTTTTGTAAATTATAAATTACAATATTAATATAAATATTTTTGTAAATTATTATTTTAACTAAATAAGGATATAATATTTAAATTTACTATACTTTTATATTCAATAAAATAATACATTATATTTTTAATTCTTATTTTTTATCCAAACATCTAGTAAAACTTATCTATCAAATTAACTTTTCAAATTCTCATCAGTACATTTTTCATCCAAACCTAAACTTTTCTATCAAATCGATTAGTTCTTGAGAATTAACGAAAACTATAAGTTCTCATACCAAACGCAGCCTTTCAGAACTAATATAACTGCACATGTTATTTTCAGAGTTGAAATTATATGTTCAATTGTTAGTTTTTGTATTTTGTGACAGCAAGGCTGCCATTCAAATTATCCAAAATCCTATTTTTCATGAGAGAATCAAACATGTGAAAGTAGATTGTCACTTTCTACGTGAATATCTGCTATCCTTGATATTTTTACAACATATTTCAACTAAAAATAAGCTGGCTGATTTATTTACCAAGACACTTGATCGTCAGCAACATGAACACTTAATTTTCAAGTTGGAGATGTTAGATCCCTTCCATCTTCCAACTTGAGGAGGAGTGTTGAGGCGCATACATTTAATGTATTGGTTACATTCAATGTTAACTGAAGTATTCTATTTTTCAGAACTAATTAGACGACGGTGATTTATAATTTAGATGTAACCGCCAATAGTAGTAGTTTTATCTCTCTTGCATATAAAAACATAAAAATAGAAGTGAAGTGATGTAATTTTTAGAAAGCTTCAATGTAAAATTTCTTCTGACACTTTTTCCAATTGGGTGTTTCTATCTCTTCCTCTGCAATGCAATCCAGACATACCATTACTCATGGAGATGATCTTCAACAAAGTAGGTACTCAACCAACCCCTAGTGGTCTAGTTAACATTTGATATTTGATATCGTCTATTGATTTCCTCCTATAAATCGGCGAGACAGGAGACATGTCCACAGCGTGCAAAATACCGGGGCATGACAGCCTCCTATTCAGCAATTAATTGACGATCAAACTCCATTAGAGCTATGAGAGCCTCAGAACCAAGTACCGTGGTAGCACTGGTATGCGCCGTGGCTCTCGCCATGGCTCATAGCAGCAGCACCGCCCAAGCGCAGGGCGCCTCCAGCGACTATTTGCGTGTGCACAACGAAGCCCGGTCTCAAGTGGGCGTCCCCCCCGTGCAGTGGAGCACCACCGTGGCGAACTACGCTTCCCGCCGTGCCGCCTTGTGCGACTTCAAGCACGCCCCGGGTCCCTACGGCGAGAACCTCTACTGGGGCACGGTCGATAAAGACGCCACCGACGCCGTCGAGTTGTGGGTCTCCGAGAAGGCGAACTACGACTGCGAGAGCAACTCGTGCGCCGTCGGGAAGGTCTGCGGGCACTACACCCAGGTGGTATGGCAGAATACCAAGAGGATTGGCTGCGCTAGCAAGGTGTGCGGCTCTCTCTCCTACTTCGTCTGCAACTACGACCCTCCGGGCAACTTTGCGGGACAGAGTCCTTATCCGTGCACTCAAAGCTCCGAGGAACTTTCCTCCAACGTCTGGTACGCGAAATGAGGAGTCAAGTTGCATACTTACATGCACGTACGCGTGGTACTGCCACATGACTATAATTGTGTGTCTCTACATATATACGTACTTTGAGTATTAATCCTTAAATAAATGTTACGCACGCAGGAAAGGTGTTTCATAGGTACTCGATCTCCATTTGTATGTGGAGTTATATATTTCATCGTCATGTATGTGAAGATTATCAAATTAATAATATTTGTGTAAGTGTGCAAGAACCTTATGATGGTGGAACATGTGCATTAATTTGGGAATACAAGTCATTCAAGTTCGATATATATTGTAATTTTTTCTACTCTTACTATATAGCTATGAGATTCTTATATATGAACCACATTTTATATATAATGGGAAAATATATAATTTTATGAAAATTTATTAATATTTATCAAATGAGGTTCGATGCATATATATTTAGTAATTTAAAAGAATCGGAAAAAATAGGTTCCAGTTAGAATGAAAATTTCATGTGGCAACCTGAGATTAATGATCGAGCATGTTTGATTAATATTTTTTGCGTCATGTCACATTGGTTGACGAAGTGCAACAGTGAAAGATTGACTACGGATGACAAATAATTAAGTGCCAAAAGAATTCTTGTAATTGCTGAATTGCTATAGAAATTTGTGGAAAAGTTTTCTTTCCATATCCCAATTTCGTACCGATTTTTTTTAGAAAATTTTGAACATGTTTTCGTGGTTCAAAAATGATAAAAAAATATGATATATATATATATATATATATATTCTAATTACTAATTATTGATCAAATATATCTACTATAAGAGATTTTTATTTAATTGTCTTTTTATTATTAATTGACGTTCTTACGCTTATTAATGGATGAAGAAAAGAGATGTTTCATTTAGTTAGCTGACTTGATTATAAGTAGCATCAAATCTAAGTGTTCACTTGATATATTTAATCCAATTGTTTATTAGATCATTTGTTGATCTTTGTCATATCAATTGATTTAAACACATGATGAAATTTATGTGGGTGATAAATTGTAGCATCCCGAAAATTTTCATAAAAATTTAAAATATTAAATGCATCGGTTCACCGGTCGACAAAATTATGTGCTGAAAAAAGTAAAATTCTAAACAAGCCTAAGTTCCTGCAATTGTCGAGAAAATAAATATCAAAATAATTTGTGGAATTGAGTTTGAACAATTCACTATATTATAATGTTAAACTTTAAAAAGTTGCAGAAGGAGAATGGAGGACCTATATAGGACAACACTTAAATGTTGAATACGTTGACAATCCAGATTACATCAAAAAATTGGCTTCATCGCACTTCAAGATATGATGTACACGTTAAGTTCCATTTAGAAGTTTGGTTCACTGCACTTCAAAATGCGGTTTACACATTTAAAGCATGTTGAATCTGATCTCCATCTCAGTCTTTCTATGTAAAAAAATTGAAGTTATGTTTAATGATCATGTGAATATTGAAAATAACAAAAAGAGTTTTTCAATTTTTGAGAAAGCTTATTCCAGTGACTTATTTTGTCTTCTAATTACAAGAATAATTTATGTACATAATCTATGTCATGTATGATATGAGATTGAGACACATAATAAACTCAAATTTGTAATAAATAATTATGAACTCAGTACGTAACATATTAAGATTATGATGCTACATGAGCATTATTTGAATGGTGAAATAACTCGGGCATTTTTTTCTCTAATAAGTTCGAGAGTTTTGTTAGATGAAAATTGAGACACATAGAGATGATGAATGTTTGATAATATTCATTAATGATTATTCTGATTCTCTTATGTTTATCTCTTAAAAAGAAAAGGGATAATTAAATTATCTGATATTTTTCAAGAAATGTAAGACAGATGAGGGAAAAAGATTGGGTAGACTAATCAAATATTAAAGGACTTTAGAGGAGGATACGCCTCCCAGTAATAAGGATTATTGCATTCAAGTAGGGATGTGTAGGATATTACTATCGTCTATGCATCACAATAGATGCGAGAATATAATTTTTAAATGCAATAAGAAGTATGTTATCCCATTTAGCTATAATTAAAGAACTCTTTGAGCAGAGACAACTACAAGTTACATACAAAATATTTTCATCGAGTCTATAATATTAATGCTATTAGTTGTGAATAGCACAAAGCCTAAGTTTAGGTCATCTCTGAAAATGAGGATGTAAAATACACACATTAATTCCTAATTAGTTTGGGGATAAGCTGGACTTGAGGATGATAATGTGCATGTGTTATTGGATATTATGATTCCAAAGGGTATATATATTCTTCCACATGTATAAATGTCTCATATTGAATTGACATTCTACCTTTCTAGAAAATGAAATATGGAGCATGTAAAAAGGAATGATGATCCTTTAGTGATTCTATGAGACAATGGAATCTAACTTCAGAAATATACTATGTTATCCAATAGTGGGGGTTGGGACGGTATATGATGTTATACATTTTGAAATAGTAGAGTAACACATCATTTTTCATGGTATAATCATGCAACAAGAGCCCGCAGACGAAATTTGCACAATTTGAATGTACTGTATGGGTGCAAAGTTTTCGTGTTATTCCATCAATATTGATCTAGATGATTGTACAAATCTTATTATTTATAGAAGTAATAACTTTTATTGAGTCAGAATCATGGATGACCACTATAAAGAATAAAATGCACTCAATCGATCAGAATAGAGTATGACGACAAGTATGCAATGTACATAGGATGCTAATAGAAATACAAGGGAAAGTATCGAATCGATAACACTCTTGATAGCACATAATGAGATTGATTGTCAAGACTCAGCAAGTCAAAATTTTTTTTTAAGGAATCTATTCTTTATTGACTAAGGATACGTCAAGATGACCTTAGTAATTATGATATGTACATGAAATCTTACTTAATGAAGAACTGAGTAAGTGTGTACATTTGCGAACATGATTGTTCAAAAAAATGATGAAGATAATAAGGTAGGCTAGAAAGTCACGAGTGGCTTAAAGAAACATCACGTAATGGTAGAATTTGTATTAGTTGTAAACAAATTGAATGAACATCATGAATAGTAGGAGCGAAGTTGACTATATCTATATGACATTTTGCTCATAAAAATGATGTTAATAGTGTTCAAATTAAGCTAAAAATTTTGAAATTAGAAAATAGAAGAAATATCCTATAGTATTTTAAATTATTTAGATAGAAACTTAGTTATAGTCAGATATAATGTATAAGACACTAAAATATTTTTGGAATACTAAAAATGATAGTAAAAATCAGTGTCGTAATACAATGGTGTGGGAAGCTTAATGTATGTGATATAATGTACACGACCTATATTAGCTTATGCAATAAACTTGGTTAACATATATCAACATAGTCACGATAAGACTATATGGAGTTATTGGATTATTTTGTACATATGAGAGGCATCATACATTTGATACAAAGTGGATTTTCTAAATCCATAAGATATCCGGATGTGAATTTCGATGACGATATATATAAATCGAATTTTCACATGTGATCATTTATTTTTATCAGGCGCTACAACTATTTATTAAAGTTACAAGAAATAAGATGTGTGCTGAGACACACACTGAATCGAGGTTGAATATATTGCCTATGATAGACAATCACCTATGATATATGATTCAAATGTTATCTTTAGGAACTAAGGCTCAATCTAGTCATGAGACTAGAGCGTTGTCATAATCAAATTATAACAAATTTGCTACACGATAGAACCAATAGTTCAAAGAAAGAACATACTGAGGTAAATATCAATATACTGAAATTATAGTGAAAATAAACAAGTGACAAAGATCTATATGCTTAACAATAACATGACATGTGATTTCTTACAAGAGGACTAAGGAATGGATATTAATCTTGATTTCATAGGACTCAAGAATTATTGAGTTAGATAGACGTACTACGGATAATAGACTTCGATGTATCATCCTTGATTAGCACTTCCCAAAAGTGAGAGTGTTAATATATTGATTGATTCTCTTGTAAATTCATCAAACATTGATTCGATAATAATATCTATAGTTAACACTATATGAATAATGGAAGTGTTAGATATGATGACTGTCATGACCTCGGTTTAAACCTTAGTCTAACTCGCAAGTCGTGATATAATACGGTCGATCAAATTCTTATAGAGGAAACATCATATTATCATGTAGAAATATGTGAAATAAAGTTATCACACTATTGTTCACACACACTTATATTTGATTTCAGAGCAAGTACACACGTAATTCAAACTTATACATTCTAAAATGTTTTTAAAACATTTAGTTTTTACACACCATATTACACATTAAGAGAAGTCACACATCCTCACAAAAAAATAAGAAGAGACTAAGTTTCATACCTATCTTCTATCTTAAAAAAATGCTTCTAATCCTATAAGGATTTCCAAGCACAACCACATGATTGGTCTATTGATATGAAAAGTGTTAAATCAACATTATGAGCAAACAATAGCTCAGCAAGTTGAAAACTCATAACCTATGTTTTACCACATATTCAATTCAGATAAACTAATTTAGCATTTGAAAAAAAAGTAGAAAACAAGATAACATCTTATTACTTATGAACAAATATCATATTACGAAGGATACATTACATTTCCAATAAAAGGTCTTGGCTCTCTTATATAATATGAAAAAATGTCTCACATAAGAAAGAAAGTTATAAACTATTGCCCTAGTGAACATTGATGTATCCTATAGTAAACATCAAACAGGACCCCATAGTGATGATCACCAAGCCATCAATGGCAACAATTTTTTTTAGTGTTCAAATTACTATTATTTCAATTACAAGTGATACTTTGGCCACAAAACAACCAAAGATACAAGGTATCAGCCTTAAACATTAATATTCTTTTAGTTTAGGATATGATCACATGACTTTTCTTGTTTCATACTATGAAGCAGTACAACACAAATAGGCAAGTAAATACACTCTTTTGGGTTGATGGACCACACACAAATTGAAAACATATTCTCACCCTTCATGTGAAGGCCCAATTTCGTATAGGTTAATGAATTCTAAAGTAAAAGAAATATAAAATAGGTGACAACCTAAAAATTGTAAAAAATGCATTTCATTTACCATAAAGCCTTTATAAGTGCAAGCATCTAAAACTTTGAATGGTGAACCCATTATGAATGGCTTAAAAAATGAAGTTCAACAAAATGTTTAGATTCCAACTTATCCAACTATCATGGGCTTGAACTCAGAAGTCAGAACTCTGCATCAGATAGTCTCACCATGACGTATGCTTAAGTCACTTCAAATAATCCTTGGTATATGCTTAAGTATATGTCCCAGTATATGCTTATGTCCCAGTATATGCTTAAGTCACTTCAAATAATCCTTGGTGACATTGTCATTAGCATTCAGCTTTTAACTAAGTGCAAAGTACATCTTTAGCATATCATATAATATGTCACATTTGTTTCATTTCATATAACATTTCACATATCACATCATATATCATGTCATGTATGATATTATGTCTTGTATCATGTCATATAATGTATCATATCATATATGAACGTATGCATAATGCACATGTCATATTACCAATTGGTCAAAGGAATATATTACCCCTCGGGTTTCATATCATCCCAAGTTATGAGGTACATTTCCTACAGAAAGACATCATTTCTTACCAAAGATCTCATATCGTCCCATATAACATCATATCATTCCTGTCGAGGACATATATTATCCCATATGATACCATATCATTTCATAAAAATGAGATACTTTCCCTACATAAGACATATCATCCCGGCATAGGAAATGCAATGCATAACAGATAAAATGTATAATGCATGCATTAACCATATCATATCACTTAGAACACATATCATATAATTGCATTAAAAGTAATCCATTCACTTTTCAATCATATAGAGCATATAGTTATGTCAAATGACATTTCAAAGACACAACATGAGGTATAACAATGATGGGTTACTTATAGTGCACCTTAGTACACTAGGAACTCTTGTGGTGCTGAAAACATCATGCATAATAATTAGTAAACATGTGATATTAATACATTTATAATTTTGCATCATAATAGACTTTATGAAAACTAATTCTCTAGAAATTTCTAATTTAAGGTCTATTGTATAAGGACTTTACAAATTTTCATCAATACAACTTTATTCCTCACCTTCCCAACTTGCTGACATACTGAGTAGTGTCAGGTGTAAAATTCATAACCTCTGAAATATGTATGATAATTAAGTAATTCCAATTTTACATGAAATTATAATCCCAAAGGTTTAACTCATATAAATATCATAATTTTATTGCTCATATATGGTCATCATTAAATTCAGAGATTTGCCTTTATTCTCTTTCACTTTTCTATTCTAACAGACTGAATAATGTTTGCTTTAAAACTCATAACTTTCGTTGTACATGGTTTATAAAGGTGATTACACTTGGAATACAAAGAGCACTTCAACATCCTTAAGACATATAAATTTCATATATTATGAATAATCATTTAAATTGCCATAGTATTTACAATTCGGACTACTAATCACAAAAAATAGAAAGCACAACTTGAAATAATTGATTCATAACTTTTCATATATAAATTCAATTAGCATGATTCTAGGGCCTATGGAAAGTAGACTCAATTAAGGTTCAACCTACGAAGTTTCATAATTTTTTAAGAAAAAATCTAAGATGTTGAAATCATGTTGACATCTTTCAGATGGAGTTTGGTGTCCAGCAAAGTTGAAACTTCATTTTAGTGAACTAGGGTTTGATCCACACCACAAGAACGTGGACATAGAAGAACAAAGAAATCTTGAAAGTTCAGAAGAATAAATTTTCATCTGAATTTTATAGGGATAATACATAGGGAAGGAGTAAACAACTTACCCAATAGGAAGCCCTAACAACTAACTCTTGATTTTCACTTCCTTTCTTCTTGTTCTCTTTGGCCTTGGTTGCTGCCTTGCTGAAGTCGAATGGGTGTTCACATGGGGTAAAGAGATAAGATTTGATATAATATCCCAAATTTAATTTCCATGTAATCACATGGGTTAACATTATATCATATTATTGATAAGAAAACTGATATATGTGTTAAGGCATGAGTTATAACTCATAGTATTTGATCGCTGAAATTTGACAAAAATTTGTCCAAGGCATGAAAATATGATCTTTGAAAATATTAGAATTAAGAAAATTAAAGTCTCGATAATTGTTTCTATATATCAAAGTATTATATATGTGATTTTTAACCATTTCTAGGAGGTGTTTTACCTAGGTAAAACATAAATGCAAAATCGGAAAATCTATGAAATCGCGATTTTTATTTCTCGCACAAAAAATTAGATTTCGATTCCTTGCTTATTTATTTTTATAAATATTTTATTTGAATCCAAATGGGGGATAGTTCCTTATTTACATGTAATGTCTTAAGTAAATGAATAAATAAATAAATAAATAAGCACAATACCAAGGGCAAATACTTACTTCTATATTTGGACGACCTAAGGTCGATTTCAACATGCCTTATCTTTATCCTCTACATGATCATCCACATCTTCTCTCCTCCTCACTTGCCCCATCCGAAAATTCAAGAGGAACAAAAGGATCATGTGCTTCTAGTGAAGGAATTTGAAAGAAGAGAAGGGGAATTAGGATTTTGACATGTGGTGAGTTCATACTTCACATTCTTTTGATTTTAATTTCATACCTTCCTAGCTAGAGTTTCTTTGAACCTTTTCTATCTTATTTACTTTCGGATTTAGCTAACCATGGGGCAAAACTCATGTTCTTCATGATCAAAATTAATCCTACTCATGTTCAATTGGTTCCCGAATATTTAGCTACATAATTTCATACCTTCGGGTGGTTCAAAAATTATAAACATTACTCTGATTGATCCCCTCTACATCTACTTTCGTTGAGCTTTGAAATCAAGTTAATATGATTTCTGTAGAGAAAGTTATTTTCTTATCTTTAAGGTACTATCACTCTATCTTCTAAAACTGTTACTTGATTTTCTAAATTATGGATCAAATTCAATATATCATGAAAGTATCTGATAATTTAGGGTGTTATAGACATTGAGGTTAGGTTTCACTGAAAATTAGAATCACTCTAAAATGATATGTTTAGGAAAAGTTATAAATATTTTACCGAGCCTCGCTTAGTTTGTCAGGATGAAACATAGGGCAGATTGTGCTAGTATTTGTTAAATTTATTATGATCAATACAGATAGATATAAGTTCAAGGAATTTTATGAATTGCAACTTATGAAGTTATAAAAAATTTAGGTTACCCAAATATGACATGTTTCTTATTTTATATAAATAGTACAGTTAAGATCACTCAGTCTGTCAGAACAAAGAAATACTCTGAAAGTTAAGCTGAATCTTAATTTTTCTATGAACAAACCACAATGAAATAAGATTTGAAACTTGTATAACTTAATATATTAGTAAGTAGGACATAAGAAAAATTGAAATGAATAAATTTTGTTATCAATTTAAGCATATACGAATTTTCTTTCATGGTGTATACAATCTGTTTTAATAATAAGCTAACTCTTGTGATAAATGGTTATTTAAAGTTATAAGAGTAAATACTCAAGGGTCATGTACCTCTTCAATTAAGATCACTCAGTCTGTCAGAACAAAAAAATACTCTGAAAGTTAAGCTGAATCTTGATTTTTCTATGAACAAACCACAATGAAATAAGATTTGAAACTTGTATAACTTAATATATTAGTAAGTAGGAAGTAAGAAAAATTGAAATGAATAAATTTTGTTATCAATTTAAGCATATACGAATTTTCTTTCATGGTGTATACAATCTGTTTTAATAATAGGCTAACTCTTGTGATAAATAGTTATTTAAAATTATAAGAGTAAATACTCAAGGGTCATGTACCTCTTCAATTAATTGTGTTTCATGTGTGATAGACTTTTGTTCAGATCACAGAAGTGATGAGTTTCATATTATTATTAACAAGGAGTAGAAGAGTAAAATAGTGAAAAAAAGAAAGGAAAAACCTTTTGGTAGTTCTTATAGGTAAGTTGATTTCTCCTACTCTATGTATTCACATCTTTTGAATTTGATGTCACATTATTTATTATAGTATTGAATATGTTTCGGGTATGTTATGAATTGATTTCGAGAAATGCAACTATGAAAAGTATATATGAATGATTGTATGATTGCACATTTGAAAAAACATATATGATATGATATGAATGGATTACAAGAAGTGCAATCATGTTTCCTTTGAAATGATCGATCGAGTGATAGTACATTTGAAAAACATATGTTGTATGTTAAGGATTGATTTAATAAAATGCAATCCTATTCCGTTTGAATCAGTGTTCGACATGATTCATCTTCTGATATTTGAGTTACAAGATATGATTAATCTTTTGATTTTTGATATGAAGTTGTTATATGATGAATCATGCATCTGCATCTGCCTGCATCTAGATATGTGATGGCTGGAGCTAAGTGCTATATCGTTGATCACGATGGGAGACACCTCTAGAGTTCAATCCATCATTCTGTTCTCCAATAATGGGATGAAATAGGCTGGAACTAAGTGCCATGCGGAGCTAAGTGCCACATCGTAAGTAGTCGCGATGGGAGCCACCTCTAGAATTTGTAGGGGCCATCTTTAAAATCAACTTATCGTTATATGATTTGTTCTCCAAAAGGGATGAGATAGAATGGAGCTAAGTGCTATATCATTGATCACGATGAGAGTCACCTCTAGAGTCCACCTACCGACCACTGACCAGTTGGTGATCCGTGCATTCATATGAGACTGTTGCATTTGCATACATATGTTTGATATGATTTATATGATGTTGATTGTAAATTGAGTGTGATGTTTCTGATTAGTATGTTATATATGTAATTATCAAATATATGAAAATACATATTTTGCTATTATGATTATTGCATACTTTTCTATGCCACTCCAAATTGATTAGTTGGTAACACATATGCTAGTTATCAATTTACTGAGCTATTTTAGCTCACTCTGTTGTTTCTAATATTTTTCAGATAATTCTTGAGAATCATGCGATGTGATATTATTTGAAGGGTTCGTGGTAAGATAGAAAGATTTGAGTCCTTCGTATTCTTCTATTAGGATGTCGAGGAGTTTAATTATGTATAATTCATATGTGTAAGAAGGCAAAGGCATTTTATGAAACGTAAAACTTAAGAATTTATTGATTTGCTCTAAAGGATCATCATAAATTATGTAGTTTATTTTATGATATTTATATTCTTATGTATATTATAAAAAAAATACATCACGTTTTCACAATCTTTCTCAATTTTATTTGATTGTCCGTAATAAGTTGCGAACTCCAGTTTAAACTAAGGTTTAAATCGGGATCATGACATTTAAGGTTATATATACTATCTATCTAAAGTTAGTTGGAGGTGAATGATATTCAAGTAAATGGTTTGATATTTTCTTTATTTATTTTATTTATTTATTTACTTAAGACATTACATATAAATAAGAAACTATCCCCATTTGAATTTAAAAAAATATTTAGGAACATGAATTCCCAAAGAATCAAAATATCATTTTTTATCCGAAGAACAAAGTCGATCATTTTTTCTGATTTTTTAATTTTATGCTATCATTTAACCTAACTAAAACTTTACTTAAAAATTATTAAAAATCATACTTAACATACTTTCATGTATAGAAATAATTACCGAGACTTTAATTTTCTAAATTTAATATTTTTGAAAAGTCATTTTTTCTTATCCTTAATCATTTATCATTAAATTGAGGTGTTGAATTCTAGGGAATTGATACGCATATGCTAACACACTTATCATAATATATTTCAATCATATAATATTTCATTAATTTTATACAATCGTGCATCAAATCGTGGATATTACAATGACCATATAGGTCAAGTGGAAGATATTAAATATATGACCGTTATGATTATTAAGAAAATGATAATTATAATCATCATGAAGCATTATGATCATAATGATGGGAATGCGTAATAGACGCATTTGATCACTATATAAGAGTGTGGTAAGAGGACGAATGATAATTGACACATAGTTCGATGTCGAGCAGGATGATATTATCTCCGGATTATTCCAAAATTTTTTTCTTTCAACATCCATTTAAACATAACTGTTAGTGTGATTTAAAAAAAATTTGACATTTAGCCTTTACTGCTCAAATTACTTATCAAATACATTAATTAATTAATATAAGAGAATCGAGTCTCTAAACTCAGTAATCGGCTAATTATTATTTTTATTTAGCTAAGCAGAGACTAAGAGAATGAAATAAATCCCAATCAATTTTAATCTCTATATAATGTTCCTGAAATGAACATTCTTTCAGACTAGATTTAAAAATTCAAACGAGAACTTAAATTAATCATGTTTCGTGCACAAAGATGAAAGATGACTTTTTTATATTTAAATAAAAGAAAAAAATATAGATGGACTGTGTCAGTAACGTTGCAATCGTTGCGGCGCACAAGTCGTGACACGGCCCCAATTCCGCCAACCGACAAAAGCGGCCCCGCGACTAACTGACACGAACCCCACCTGCATCAACGGTCCAACCCGCATCAGACGGCCACCATAATAAATGTGGAAATGTGAACCGCTTCCATCGACCCCGTTAGTCTTCCTAAAAATTAAAAGTATATTTTTTAATAAATTACCGAGAATTATCAGTATATTTGCTCATAAACTAATTCAATCAAATATATAAACTATAAAGTAATAAAATTTTTCAGCGAGATCTTAGATATCAATTTCCTCCGTCTTTTTTCATTCCAGACTCAACATGTTAAAATCAATTGAGCTTCTCAATATTTACTTATTTGTCTTTTTTTTTGTGCCGGTTGGAATCTATGATAGATCTCCTATATCCAAATCGAAAGGATGGAACAAAATTAATTTATTTTTTATTCAAAGTGATTTATTAGCGTCTCCCGAACATTTGAGAGTTAACTTTGCTCTACAACCAATTTGAGTTACTTATTTGTCTTCTTATCACAAGAAGCAAGCCGACAAAACCGTCTCAATAGAGTACAATGCCGGGATCCTGTCCAGATTCTCCAATCTTTAGTTTGAGCAATACATCGTGCAACCCCCGAACGGAAGGGTAAAATTTTATATATAAAAGGGTATATCGATTCTTGTTCCTACCTTTTTTGTTTAATTTTTCATTGGATGCCGCATTATTTGTCTTTGGACCAGTGATGATGAATGTTTATAATTTAGGGTTTTATCTTTTCGCATTTGAATTTTTATTTCAAGATGGAATTGTTTCATCCCATGTGAGAAGTTGTTCTTTTGCCCAAATTTTGGATTCTGTTTCTAGTTTGTCATCATCTTTATCACCTTTTTTTTTCTTTCGGGGCATTTATTATTATTATTATTATTACAAAGCATGTAATGGAAAAGCATTAGAACATTCCATAAATGCCCTTCGATTTCGTCACTAGAAAGTTACTGCAGACGAGCTAAAAATTTCGTAGGTTGTTTTTGTGAGTTGGTATCAATCTCCGTTCTTTTGCGCTGCGGTTGCTTCTTTCTTCTTCTTCCTCCTCCTCTTCTTCTCCAAATTCGGGTCCAAATTGGAAGGAGAGGAAGAAAGGAGAGTAAAAATGGCGTCTTGGAACTCCCTCTCCTTGGAGGTTTTGTACCAAGTACTGGGATGGATCGCCTTCTTCTGCTGGTCCTTCAGCTTCTACCCTCAGGTCATCCTCAATTACAGGAGAAAAAGGTACGACTTTTTTCCTTTTTTCAGTTTCCCACCTTCTTAATCGAAATTTTGCCTCCTAGGTCGATCGACGTTTAGGGGGAGAGGTTTGTTTTGGAGAAAGATTGGGCCCTGACTCGAGTTTCGTTGTCTTCTCCAGTGCTTGGATTCGTTTTCTTTGTTCTGATGTATTTTTTGCAGCGTAGCGGGTTAGAGGTTTCAGAAATTCCTCTCAGTGATTAATTTTGATTTCCTCTCACAAGAGGAAAGGTTTGGATTTAAATCTGATTTTGACAGCTCTTATGGTTGCTATGAAGTTTTAATTTTGGCTTTAGTTTTGTCTGATGGTTCATTTAAGATTGCGGTGGGATTGAATATTTCAAAATTTTCACTCAGGAATTGGTTCGACCAACGTTTTAGTTTTGTCTGATGGAATGATTTTGTTCGTATTAAAGATTCATGAGTTTCATTATGTTCCGAAGTACTTGATGATGCATTTTTGTATCTGTTTTCGTGTGGTCGACTATTACAAATTTCCTCATCGTAATTGGATTTCGTGATCCACTAGCAAACTGTGTTCCTTCATGAAAAAAAAAACATGGGTTATTAGCGGATTTCTGGTAGGGATAAGGTCAACTTTTGATTGTTTTCATGACGTTCTGAAGTTTTTTTTATGCTTCTTAGCTACAATTTTCTTTATTTTCTTTCTAATTGGTTTGCAGTGTGGTGGGGTTAAACTTCGATTTCCTGGTCCTGAACATGACAAAGCACTCGTCATATCTCATATATAACGCTGCAATGTTTTTTAGTCCAGTGATTCAGAGGCAGTATCATGAGAAGTATGGATTCGATGAGGTCAGTTCTCTTTGAAACAATTTTAGCTAGGTTGTTTGCTAGCTAGGAATACTTGGGTTAATTATGAAGAATGAGGTTGCAAGTTTGATGTTTGTACACGTTAAGGGATTGTTTCTATCCTTGAATCATAAACAGGATTACTATTACTCGTCAGAACATTACATAGTAAGCAGATAATGTATTTCTAGTTGTTACTTTCTCATTTAGATATTTTCACTGCTATATTAATTTTTGAGAAGCATTGAGGTCTAAAGTTTCTAGACACGCTGACATGATCATGTTATTGGTGTATGAATATAATATGGATGAGTTTTAATTGTATCTTCTAGCTTCCTTAAATCTGCGAGGGTTCATAAATGCTTTGGTTTATTCATTTATAATGTTCTCAGCAAGTTAGATGACCAAAAATATATGTAGGATTTCAATGTGGCCAACTCATACATTTTCTGAATAGAACACAAGATAAAAAAATCCTAGAATGCGAACATGTATTCTTCATTCATGAAGTTCTGTAAATCAGCATGTTGAACCAACATCTAATTGTATCTCAGAATTCAGAAATCATTATTAATTCATTGCATTTTGGCTAAAGGAATGTGGGGCTCTTATCAAACTATGATTTTGGAGAGCAATGCAATCATCCAGTATAAAAGGATCCAGAGAGGCTTCCATTTACAGTAGATAATTTGTTTATATCATCAATTTTGTTGCACATGCTTGGTTAGGGGATAAAGTCGTATCTTGGTGCTGCCCCCTATTTTATCCACAAACACATCCTTTATCTCCCAAAATCATTCAACAAGAATTATTAAGTATCTAGAATTGCTCATCCCTATTTATATCTCATTATTATAAGTGTCTTTCTTCTAGGAGAAGTTTTTGTACCAAGCATGTCCTTGTGATAATGTATTCTGGTTATCTATTAACATTGCCTATATAAGATTTGTATTGAAGCAATCATATATAATATTTCAGTTCATAAAATAAGGGCTTCTGCAACTTTTAAGTCAGAAATCAACATTTTTAGGTATGCATGTGTTCAAACACAACCCATTTACAGTATGGTGTCAAAGCTCTTGATTGTTTATGTGCTGGTTTTAGAATGATAAAATTTGATGATTTCTGACTTTCTGATTCAATTGCTAAGATGTTAAGCTAGATGAAAATAAACCATCACATCTAATGCATTTTTTGTTCATTTCAATCGCAGATGATTCCAGTGGCTGCAAATGACGTAGCTTTCTCGATACATGCTGTTGCATTAACTGCATTTACATTGTTCCAAGTCACAATTTATGAAGTAAGACTTGATCTGATGCTTAGCTCATTTGCTGGTTTATGATTATCTCGTCTATCTTAATGAGATTATAACATTTTCTTTTACTTTCATAATTTTTGCAAGTACAGCGAGGAAATCAGAAGGTTTCAAGAACCTCCATGGGAATCACTGCAATTGTCTTAATATCTGCTTTGGTCTGCGTGATCCTAGCTTGGCACAGCCAATCTTGGCTATGGCTCATCTCTTGTTTCAAGTATTATTATTATGATAATTTTGCATCCAGAAGTTTCCAACTTAAGCACTTGTCTTTTTTGTTTTCTGTGCATGCAAAATAATCTATTGTTGCAGGAATATTTCATTCTTTTAATTTTTCTTTGACATGTCTATTTCAGCACAATTCAAGTTATCATGACAGCAATCAAGTATATTCCACAGGTAGAGGTGTCACTTTGTCATAATTTATTTTGTTTTATGTCTTGGTTGATCCAAAATAATCATATAGTCCTATTTATCCAGGCAAGTTTTGGAAATAAGGTCTCATCTATCGTACTTAAAAATACTAAAATATTTTGTGATCTTTACAGGTTATACTAGAGAACAAAGTTAAGCGGCATACAAGCATTAACCAAAAGAAAAAAAAAAACATGTACCTTCAATATCCATATGTTTTTTGATCCTTTCTTCACAAAATCAGTAATAAAATTCGACTGTCACCTAACTAATGGTTTTAACATGTTGAAATCCTGTAGCAAAGACTTCTTGCTCGATGCTTGTTATTATGTTTAGATACTAACATCAAAATATGTTAAATAAACGATGTAAGATCATATTTTGTGAAGCCCCCGCATAAAGCACTTTCAGTTAGAACTAGGAAAAGGATTAGGTAATAAACAAAGAGCATAACCTGAAGTATCATAGCTATTTATTAACAAAGGTTTGCATTGAAGATGAGAAACGACATATATTTATGGCATTATTTAGAATATCCAGTGGGAGGAGAATCCCCCCGAGGGCTCCTCGATATTTTGTACAAGGATATCTCCCCAATTTACTTTAATAGATAGTCATCTTCCTTTTTTTCAAAGAAAAAAGAATATCCATCAATCATGTCCATGAACAATAAAGTGATAATCGAGAGATGCTAATTTCAATGATGCTAGAATTTCAGATATAGCAAGTGAAAATTAGAACAAAGAAAACTTACTTTATACATATGAGTCCGAAATTCTTTTGTAGAGAAGAGCTGTCTTTTGTAAGTTGATTTTGTTCTGTGGTATTTTCTTGGTTAATCCAGTGGAAATTTTGTTGCCTAAGATTTGGCCTTGGCATTAACTCTTTTACTAGGCATTCATGAACTTTGCACGGAAGAGCACTGTGGGTTGGAGTATTGGCAACATTTTGCTTGATCTAGTTGGTGGCCTACTAAATTTTGGTCAGATGGGGGTGCAATCTATTGATCAGCGTGCGTAATACATTTCTTTGATCATGTTATGCTTTTTGTCATATAGCTTTGTGCCTCATTTCAAACTTTGATTTTGCAGATACACTTGTTAACTTTTATGGAAATATTGGGAAAACACTACTTTCATTGGTGAGAATTACTTGTCTAACGATTTTATCACTTGTACTTGTGATGCTAAGAGATTGCTCTCACTTATATTTTCTTTGTTAATCTTGTTTCATATATCATCTTCAGTTTTATCTTGTTTCCTTAACAAATCGGTCAATTTTTTAAAAAAAAAATTAAACATGTTAAAAAAAATTAAACATGTGAATCACACCATCATGTGAAAAATCATACCACAGGAATTTCAACGTTCGACTAAAAACGTTTTTCAAGCCCTTCATATCTATTTAAGTAGATTCAGAGATAGGATACAATACTTCAAAACTTCCAATTATTATTTTTTTTCTCATCATGAAGTTCTTTAAAGCTGTGGCAGATGTATTTCCCAATTACATTTACTGACTGAATTTATAAGTTAACATGAGTTGGTTGTGACCTTGTGTTGTGGATCCTGATTTCTTTTTGTGTATGCTAAATCGAAAGGAGAAGAAAGAAAGGGAGGAGAAAATAATCTAGGGTTCAGCGAAGAAAAAAGGTTACAACAACAACAAAACCTTATCCCACTAGGTGGGGTCGGCTACATGGATCATACGACGCCATTCCGCTCTATTAGTAACCAAACCTTTCAGTATATTATTCACTAATAGATCTTGCTCTATTAGTTCGCCAAGTGTCTGCCTTGACCTCCCTCTCCCTTTTTTAATCGGACTCCAGATTATTTGATCTACTCTTCTTACTGGCGCATCTAATGGTCTTCTCTGAACATGACCAAACCATCTCAAACGATTCTCTACCATTTTCTCACTAATAGGAGCCACTCCGACTCGTTCACGTATATGGTCATTCCTAATCTTATCTAATCTTGTATGACCACACATCCATCTCAACATTCTCATTTTGGCACTTTACGTTCATGTTGTCCCTTCATAGCCCAACATTCACTACCATATAACACTGCTGGCCTTACAGCAGTACGATAGAATTTTCCTTTAATTTTATTGGGTACTTTTCTATCACAAAGAACTCTAGTGACTTTCCTTCACTTACACCAACCAGTTTGAATTCTATGATTAACATCGTCATCAATCTCACCATCTTGTCTTACAATTGATCCTAAATATTTAAACTTTGTCACTTGAGGAATTATATCATCCTCTAGCCTAACTTTCAAATCGTCTCTAAGTTGTTTATTTGTGAAATTGCTATGCATATATTCTGTTTTATTCTTACTTAAACGAAAATCCTTTGATTTCAACGTATTTCTCCATATTTCTAATTTTGTATTAAAACATTGGTGCGTTACAACTGTATGAGAAAACAAATCATATCAACTTATCACATCGCAGTTAATGAAAACTTGAGATAACTGTTTGGAGAATATATTTGTTACAGATTTACAGACTTTTTTTGCGATAAGAGAAGGATTGTTAGAGTTTGCTCGTCTCAAAACTTGAGGTGACATAAGTCCGTTAGCAAATTTTGAAAATTAAGCTAATGCTAGTTTCTTTATCTTTGTAATAACTTCCAACTTTATTTCTAATGCTAGTTCATCAGACAGTTTCTTTCTGGTTTACTAAATTTGCCCATCTTGGCTTCTTGCAGGAAGTTGTATTGTTCGATATTCTTTTCATAGTCCAGCACTATGTACTGTATCCTGGGAAGACAGACGAAGCACGAAAAATTATGCAAGAGCGCATAACGTCTCTTCTCAGGCCTGAAGATAAGCCCCAGTCTGCAAACGTATAAGCCGTAGATGTAATGGCCTTGCAGAGACCGTCGTCCTCTCTCTATGTCAATCTCATTTCGACCTACGCTATTTGCATATAGGAATCATCGCACAATCTTATCGACGGGGTCTACAATTCCACAAGAGTTGTAATTATAACTCCTACTTTTGAGTGGCATGTGAATATTCTTTATCAAGGTTGCTTGATGGTGATCTTTATCGAAATATGGTTGCTCTGATGCTTCCTCATTGTATGCGTGTCATCTTTCATTTAATGAGTAAGAGGAAAACAAATATTCGTCCTAAATTCGATCGTGTGCAGGTAAATCTTAATCTTGGTGTTGCGTGTATATTTAGTTGCATCCCAAGATCTGAGATGTGAACTCATCTTTTGTATATTTAGGTGACGAGAAACACTTGTCTGAAATATTCAAATTTTAATAAACAAGTTGCAACTTTAAGGTTTCCTCAACGATATTTTTCAATTTCACTTTGTAACACAAATGTCCTTCGTCTTTTAACGCGTTTCACCCGATGCCCTCTTTATTTGGGATAGCCGGTTTTTTCGTTTTTCGTTGACGTAGTGTTCACGTGGTCATTTCCTCTCTCTTCTACGCAAATAGTCGTCCGATGTGACATGTTCTGAGGTGGCACATAAAATTGCACCAATGCCCTCCAATTTTAAGGTTTGTTCAGCGATACCCTTAAATTTCACTTTGTAACATAAATATCCTTCATCTTTTAATACATTTCACCCGATGCCCTCTTTACCTAGGACAGTCGATTTTTCAATTTTTTGTCGATTTTCCTTCGTCGTTTTCTCTTCTTCGTCATTCACCTCATTCATCGTTCACTTTTCACGTTCGTCGACGTCGTCTTTGCCTAAATTAGTGTAATTTTATGTGCATTTAGTGAGCAAACTTTAAAGTTGGAGGACATTTGATATAATTTTATGTGCTACATCGGAGCATGCCACGTCGGACAACTATTTGTGTGGAGGAGAGAGGAGATGACCACATGGACGTCACGTCGATGAAAAATTGAAAAACCGACTGTCCTAGATAAAGAGGGCATCAGGTGAAATGTATTCTAACTTTAAAGTTTGCTCACCAAATGCACATAAAATTATATCAATTTGAGCAAAGACAGCGCCGACGAACGCGAAAAGTGAACGATGAAAGAGGTGAACGACGAAGGAGAACGAACGGCGAAGGAGTGCGAACGGCGAAGGAGATTTCATGCGAATGACAGCAGAAAGGGAAATAAGAAAATAATTTAACAGTGAGTGAGTCAACTTACGGTAAGTAGGATGGTTTAATATATGGTGCCACGTCGGAGCATGCTATGTCAGACGGCTATTTGGATGGAGGAGAGATAAGATGACCACGTGGACGCTACATCGACAAAAAATCGGAAAATAGATTGTCCCAGGTAAAAAGAGCATCGGGTGAAATGTATTAAAAGATGAAGGGCATTTGTGTTACAAAGTGAAGTTGGAGGGTGTCGCTGAGCAAACCTTAAAGTTGGAGGGCATTGGTGTAATTTTATTTGCCACGTTAGAGCATGCCACGTCGGACGACTATTTGTGTGGAAGAGAGAGGAAATGGCCATGTGGACGCCACGTCGACGAAAAACCGGAAAATCGGCTATCCCAGGTAAAGAGGGCATCGGGTGAAACACGTTAAAAGATGAAGGGCATTTGCGTTACAAAGTGAAGTTGGAGAGTATCGCTGAGCAAACCTTAAAGTTGGAGGGCATTTCATGTAATTTACCCTATGGCAATTCAAAGTTTTAATTTTGTTATAATCAAATATATTCATGTACGTGGATGGAGAATAAGCTAATAAAGAAAATAATAAGTTGTAAATGAAAAAAAAATGTTTAAAATAAATTTAGTTGTAGTTTGATATCTTTGCGTATATTATTGTGTAAGGAGAGTGACAAATAGAAGAAAGAGAGTTTTATAGAATATATGTTACTATTTCTTTAAAATAATAAATTAAATTAAATAACTATTTATTTATTTTTTATAATCATATGGTCATTTTTTTTGTAACTTTCACACGTCACACACATGACATAAAGATAGAGAAGTGGTAAAGGAAATAATTATTTAACTTGAAAATAGAGAAGTGCAACTATTTAATTATAAATTATAAATTACATATTAATTGAAGAAAATATAAAAATGGAATAACATGTTAAACGTTTCATTCTCCGTGATTCAATTTATTTATTTTTTTTTCAATTTAACGGACCCGTCATATTTAATTACATCAAAATAAAGTTTGTAATTAGATTTAGTCTAAAGGATTTAATGGGGGCAAAATATGAGCGCCAGATCGATCATCAAGGGTTGAGATCGTGGTCGTGTTTACGCTCGTCCGATTCACGATCGACAATTCATATGCGTGCGGATCTTCTCAGGCGGTGACCGCATGTGGATCACGAAGGGGCGAGATCGGAGTGAAGGTCACGAGACCGGGCGTGGTGGCGACGATGGCATGCGGATCGCGAAGGGGCGATATGGGAGAGGAGGTCGCGAGACCGGGCGCGGGAGCGGTGACAGCATGCAAATCGAAGGGAAGGTTGCCGCGAGGAGAGAGAAGACGAGGAGGAAAGCGAAGGAGAGTAATCGATCTCATGCGTGTGTGCGTTAGTATTCAAAGGAAAATGAATGGAAAAAGCGCACGTATCTGAATCTTCGATCGTGAATCGGACAAGCATAAGGACGATCATGATCTCAATCCTTTGAGATCGATCAGTGGCTCAGATTTTGGGAACAGGATGTTGGGAGCACCTAGTTAAATCTTAATCTAAAAGATAGAAAATTTCTAAGTAAAACTTTGCATTTTTTAAATAATTATTTCTTCCGTGTGGGTTAAGACAAGGGTTTACTTGTAATAATACATCTGTGGCGATGGAAATGAGGAGCTGGTGAGGTCAAATTTGGACCGCTCACGGCCACACATGACACCTCGCTGTCTCCGCCCTGCATCAAACTAAACAACCACCAACACGCCCTTCAACTGTTCGACCGAAGTCCCTATTTCATAAATTTCCTCTCATCTCACCCAACCGGATCTCTCTCTCTCTCGTCGCCATGGCATCGGCATCCGCCGAGACGCTGCAAGCGGGACTCCTGTCCTCATCGGCCAACTTCAACCTCGAGCTCTCCCGTGGTCCGTGATGCATGCTCAATTTTGTATATTTTAACACATTAAGAAGTTGAAAATTGAATTATCATACATCAATTATCTTATTTTCTTATAGAATATTATTCTTCTTAATTATTTTTTATGTTCACGATGTTTGTTGTGCAGAGAAGAAAAACGGACCGTGTTATTTTGACACGGGCCGTTTTTCAATATGTCGCGTCACCACCAACACGTCTGGGGGAATTTCTGCCACGTGCTGATTGAAACGGTCTGTTTCTAGTTGACACAGACCGCGTTATATAACAAAGAGAACATGGCCCATGTCATGAGTGACATGGCCCGTTTTGACACCGATCGACGACTATAAAAGGGCCTCCACTTCCACACCAAAGGGGGGCAGCAGAGAAGGAAATCATCTATTCAGATAGTCTTTTGGCTACTTTGTCTAGAGTCACATCTTAGAGTTTTATTTTCTTGCTCATCCTTTGTACTCTAAATTTCGGCTTTATAATGTTTGATTCTTCAGCAATGGAGTAATCTTCCTTTGTTGGTTTTACGTTGTTGAACTTCACTGTTACTTTGATGAAATATTTTCTGAATATGAATGTTCTGTTTGAATCAAATTTATTCTTAACATCTCGTATCTCTCCCCTATTTACTCTGTGAGATTTAGTGGGTTGTGGACTTAGACTTACTCGATTGAGAAGTCTTTGAAATGAATCAATCACTTATGTTTTAATCATTAAATATTTAGAGAATGATTAGGTTAAACTTTCTTCAAATATTTAACTGATAAAACAGATAGGACATTTGGTTAGAGTCCTAATTCAAATTATTTCCATCTGTAATTTTCTTACTCGATTAACAGTGGAGGAATGCTTAGTAAAACTAACATTTCTTCTAATTGATATTTCTTTTTCTTGGATCTGCTCCTTGTTTTCTTTCAGATTATCTTCTTAATTCATTTTCTATAAGAATTGTCATCTAGTAAGAGTGAGAGATAAAAGTCCTCGTGGATTGATATCTTTTTACTGCTTGCGCGATCGGTATACTTGCTGAACTTTTCTACTATATAGAAAAGTATTCATCAAGTTTTTGGCATCGTTGCCGGGGACTTTTTCTATCTTTTTCTTACAATAGGTTACTATTTTTATTTTTATTTGTTTTATTTTTTTCGTACATCGTGCGCAAAATGGACTTCTATTCAGGAATTGACCGTGTCATCATTTGAAACGGTCCGCATTTTCTGAAAAACGGCCCGCAATTTTTTCTCCACATTTTTTACAAAAGGCAACTTAAACATGGTCCGCGTTCACAATACACGGCCCGTATTTCATAGCCGAGCTCACGAACACAGTCCGTGTTACACTCTTCACGGTCCGTGTTTCGTTCTTTATTTCAAAATATATATATATTGAGCCATTTGATTTCGTCAATAATTAGTTCAAACTATTTTTTATTTAATTGCTCTCTGGAATCCTCGAAAAAGAAACATAGCACCAGAAGCTCAAAAGAACAACTTCTCTTCAATCCTGAAATAGAAAAATTTGCTAAAGAAATAGCGAAAAATCGCCAACAACAACAACTAGGAATTCAAAATCCAAATCCAAATGATCGGACGATGAGGGATTACACTATTGGTCAGTCATGACCCATGGAGCATTACTCTTCCAGACCTCAACACCAATTTTCAGATACAACATGACACCCTTCAAATGGTGCAAAATGATCAATTTGGGGGAAATCAAGATGAAGATCCTTTTGGACATGTTAGAAAATTTCTTCAATTGTGTTCTACTTTTAAATTTCATAATGTTTCTAATGATGCAGTTAGGTTGAGACTCTTTCCCTTCTCCTTGAGAGGGAAAGCAGCCACTTGGCTTCACACTTTACCCGAAGGAACAATCACAGACTGGAGAGAGATGCGGCAAAAATTCATCAACAAATATTGTCCGCCCCAGAAAGCAGCTCGACTAATCTCTGATGTCAAAGCATTTTATCAACAAGACTCAGAAACCATGCATGAAACATGGGAAATGTTTAAGGAACTTGTATCTCGTGTTCCTTATAATATACCACTTCATGAACAAATTCAATTTTTTTATAATGGTGCTACTTTCACAGTACGAGATAAGATTGACACTTCTGCAGTAAGTTCCATGAATAATAAATCTCCTGAAGAGATTTATAATATTATTGAAAATCTTGCTATGAATCATTGGCAAAATAATAGGAACAAAGAACCACCACGAAAGACAAGTATCTATTAGATAGACGGCAACACTCAACTTACGACGCAAATAGAAGTCATGAATAAAAAAATGGAGACATTGATGAGTCGCATCAATGAAAAAGCCCCTGTTAAAGCCGTACAACAAACTTGTGAATTTTTAGTGAAGGGCACTCTACTTATGAATGCCCAATGGTCTCAAACTTCAACCCTTCCTCTTCCACTTCCTTTCAAAATGCTAATTATGTATCGAATAATAATTTCAGGAACAATCAAGGGGGCAATTATGGCACCTATGGGTTTGGGTTGAGAAATCAACCCAACTACTCTTGGGTACACCATCGAGGTGCTCCACCTCCAGGATTTCAACCACGCAATGATGACAAACCTCAAGCTGAACCAAAATCCAACTTAGAATATGTATTGGCTAAATTTATCAAAACGGTGGATACAAAATTTGCAAATCAAGAAGCCTCAATTCGCAACATAGAAAATCAAATGGGACAATTAGCTAACATGATTGCAGGTAGACAACCAGGTTCTTTTCCTAGCAATACAGAAAAGAATCCGAGGGAAGAAGCGAAAGCAATCAAATTGAGAAGTGGTAAGGAGCTACCAGAACCAATATCAACTTCGACCCCAGATCAATCATCTTCAGCTCAACCATCTTCGAATCAACCTCCTACATCATCAGCCAAAAAAGAGGTTACAAAACACCAGATTCTTGAAAAATTTGGAAACCTGCCATATTCTCAAAAATATCGACAGGAACAATTAGATAAAAAATTCTCTCATTTTTTGGAAATTTTCAAGCAAATTCATATTAACATCCCATTTCATGAAGCGCTTAAACAGATGCCCGTATATGCCAAATTCATGAAGGATGTACTCTCAAACAAACAAAAAATTGAGGAAACGGACTTGATCAAATTAATAACTCAATGTTGTTCCGTCTGTAAGAGAGATTTGCCGACAAAAGAAAAGGATCCAGGGAGTTTTACTATCCCCTGCACTATTGGAAATTTTTTTTATTCCAAGGTACTATGTGACTTGGGTGCTAGTATTAATCTGATGTCGTATTCTATTTTTAAAAAATTAGGTTATAGCGAGCTTAAGGATACTTCGGTAATGCTCCAATTCGCGGATCAATCCATTAAAAAACCTAAAGGCCTCTTAGAAGATGTTATTGTCAAAGTTGATAAATTTGCATTCCCAACAGATTTCATCATCATGGATATGGATTCAGAAGCCGAAGCACCTATCATCTTAGGCAGACCATTTCTCGCTACCGGCAACACGTCGATAGATGTCAAAAAGGGACATCTCACTTTAAAAGTGGAGAATGGAGAACTGTGTTTTAATATTTCTGATTCTCTCAAACGACCTTTAGATTTATCATCTTGTTATTCTATTGATACATTTGAAGATGATGTTTCTGACGAATTTGAACAGGTAGTACCAGAAGTGATAATGGATCCTTACACAATTATTGAAGAATCAATGAATAACATTGAAGAAGGAATTGACTTAGATGAAAAAGAGTCAATTCCTTTCAAGGAATGCATCTTAGAGAAGATAGACATACCTTCTCCACCACCAAATCCAGAACTCAAGAGCTTGCCTATTCATCTCAAATATGCTTTTCTCGAAAAAAATTCATTTCCTGTGATTATTTCCTCTGAATTAACTGACATAATGGAAAACAAACTTTTACAGGTTATCAGGAAACACAAAAAAGCTATTGCTTGGTCCATCAATGATATCAAGGGAATATCACCATCAATATGTATGCATAAGGTTTTGATGGAAGAGAAAAGTAAACCAAGCACCCAATTTCAGCGTAGGTTAAACCCAACTCTGAAAGAGGTTGTTAAGAAAGAAGTAATCAAACTTCTCGATGCAGGTATCATTTACCCTATCTCTGATAGTCCTTGGATTAGCCCCGTACAAGTAGTATCAAAAAAAGGGGGCATCACTGTAATTACTAACAAGAAAAATGAACTGGTACCTAGCAGGACAGTTACAGGTTGACGTGTGTATCGACTATCGCAAACTCAACGAAGCAACACGCAAGGATCACTTCCCTCTACCATTCATGGATCAAATGTTGGAATGAATAGCAGGACATAGTTTTTATTGTTTTCTAGATGGTTATTTAGGATACAATCGGATTGTTGTGGCGCCTCAAGATCAGGAGAAAACAACCTTTACCTGTCTGTACGGAACTTTTGCCTATCGAAGAATGTCCTTTGGACTCTGCAACGCACCGGCAACATTTCAAAGATGCATGATGGCAATATTTGCTTATATGAATGAAAAGATTCTTGAAATCTTTATGGACGATTTTACTTTATTTGGTAACTCATTTGACAATTGTCTTACAAATTTAACCTCGGTTTTGCAGCGTTGTGAAGAAACAAATCTGGTACTAAACTGGGAAAAATGCCACTTCATGGTGAAGGAAGGCATTGTCTTGGGGCATAAGATTTTCGATAAAGGAATCGAGGTAGACAAGGCCAAGGTGGATGTAATCGCAAATATACCTCCGCCCACATCTGTAAAAGCTGTCCGAAGCTTTTTGGGTCATGCTGGATTTTATAGAAGATTTATTAAGGATTTTTCCAAGATAGCCAAACCACTCACCAATCTTCTCGTCAAGGACACTAAGTTTCTTTTCAATTCTGATTGCATATTTGTTTTTACTACATTAAAAGAGAAACTTACATCTGCTCCCATTGTTGTAGCCCCTGATTGGAGTCTTTCGTTCGAACTCATGTACGATGCTAGTGATGGAACCGTCGGTGTTGCATTAGGGCAAAGGCGGGACAAAATTTTTCGAGTAATCTACTATGCTAGCCGAACTCTAACTCCGACTCAAATGAATTATGCCACAACGAAAAAAGAGTTTCTAGCTGTCATTTTTGCTTTTGATAAATTTTGATCTTATTTAATATGCACACAAGTTGTTGTCTACACTGATCATGCAGCTATAAAACATCTCATGACAAAAAAAGAAGCCAAACCTCGACTACTCAGGTGGATTCTTCTTTTACAAGAATTTGATTAGAGGTTAAAGATAAGAAGGGGACCAAGAACGTCGTAGCTGATCATTTATCTGGTTTGGAAGTCTCTCCAATTGAGGAAACCGATATACTTGAAGAATTTCCGGATGAGAAATTTTTTTATATCAATTCTTGTGATAAAGTAAAAATAATTGATACGTCATCTTGGTTTGCTGATTTTGCCAATTTTCTTGCAGAAAATTGGCTCCCTACAGGATGGACATCACAACAAAAGAAAAAATTCTTTTCAGATGTGAAACATTACTTGTGGGAAGATCCATATCTTTTTAAGGTTTGTGCAGATCAAGTAATCAGACGTTGCATCCCTGAATCTGAATTCAATAGCATTCTTACACATTATCACACAAGGGAAGCTGGAGGCCACTTCGGTCCCAATTGGACAGCTGCAAAAATCTTGGAAAGTGGATTTTATTGACCCACTATTTTTAAAGATGTTCAAATTTTCTGTAAGTCATATGATCAATGTCAAAAGATGGGTAACATCTCGAAACTTCATGAAATGCCCCAAAATAGTATGCTATATTGTGATATTTTTTATGTTTGGGGAATCGACTTTATGGGATCCTTCCATTAATCATTTAATAACGAGTACATTTTGGTTGCTGTAAATTATGTATCTAAGTGGGTAGAGGCAATTGCCTCTCCTACTAATGATGCAAAGGTGGTGGTCAAGTTTTTAAAAAAGAATATTTTTACTAGATTTGGCACACCTAGAACTATAATAAATGACAATGGCACCCATTTTTGTAATAAATTATTTGCAAGACTTTTAACGAAATTTGGAGTTACACATAAACTCAGTACTCCATATCACGCGCAAACATGCGGTCAAGTGGAGATATCTAATAGGAAAATAAAATGCATTTTGGAAAAAAACTATAAATTTCTCTATAAAGGATTGGTCTGTTAAATTAGATGATGCTTTGTGGGCCTATCGTACTGCTTTTAAAACTCCTATTGGAATGTCACCTTATAGACTTGTGTTTGGTAAGGCATGTCATTTACCTGTTGAATTAGAGCATAAAGCTTATTGGGCTACTAAACTTCTTAATTTTGAGCCTACAGAAACATGAAAGGAAATGTTACTCAAGTTGAATGAACTGGAAGAACTTCGAAGTAATGCTTATGAAAATAGCAAAATATATAAGGAGAGCACAAAAAATTGGCATGATCAATGCATACAAACTAGGAGTTTTCAATCTGGTCAATAAGTTCTCTTATATGACAATAGACTTAGACATTTTCCAGGTAAATTTAAGTCCAGATGGACGGGCCCCTTTCTTATCGTCTCCTCATCACCTTATGGAGTTGTTGAAATTTGCACCATGGACAAAAAGCATCAATTCAAAGTCAATGGGCAACGTCTGTGGTGTTCATCATGAGGAAGTTGATTTTATTATCCTTATTGATCCATGATTATGACTAAGTCAAGCTGAAGACTATAAATCAGAACTATTTTGTCCAAACTCTATTTTTCAAAAAAAAAAGAAAAAAAAATTTCACACGGCCCGCGGGGCTTGTCCCCCATTACTAACAAAGTTGCTCGTTGTGCAGAATTTCTACATAACACAGACCGTATTTTTAGCAACACGAGCCGTGTAATGCAAACGCATAAGGGTGGAACAGCTGTCGACCATTGAGCAACACGGCCCATGTTTCCACAACACGAGCTGTGTCGCTCCTCGAAACTGTAACGAAGAAGTCAGACACGGACCGTTTGATTGGAAAACGGTCCATGTTGCATGGGATTCGTGAACCCGCCACCTACCTGCATTTACAACATGCCCCGCGTCGCTATAAGATGCCTCGCGTCGGATCGTCCCCACACCCGCCTCCGATCATCTTCTTCACCTCCGTCAACGTCCGCGCTCGCCGCCGAACCGAACCACCGAAGTCGCCAGCTAAATCGCCATTTGCAATACCGCCACCGCCGTCGAAAAGTCCGCCGCCATTCTCAAGCCCGCCACCATCTGCACTGAGTCAATCACCGGCTTTTTGTGCGGCGCATCTTCGCCGGCTTCTTCGTCCACACTCGCCGCCATCGAAAAGTCCGCCGCCGTTCTCAAGCTCGCCACCGTCTGCATCGAGTCACATCACCATCGGCTTTTTGTGTGGCGCATCTTCCTCGGCTTCTTCGTCCACACTCGTCGCCGTCACAGTCCGTCGCCGAGAACGACATCGACTTCTCTCAGAAACTCCGGCGGCAAACTTGTAGAAAAACGGACCATGTTTCTGCAACATCGACCGTGTTCTTCAAATAACACGTCCCGTTTCTCCACAAAATGGTCCGTGTTTCTTACTGTAAAAAAACATACCGTTTTACCTTGAAACGGTCTGTTTTTTCTTTCTCATGGCAGCGCCCCATACAGTCTCCATGGATTTTGAGGAGGTCGGTTTGGACGCCCCCGAGCCAACTATGGTACCGAGGCCCCCATACGTTGATTACAGAGATGGGGATCATGCCCGCGCTTTGATGAGGCTTCGTCGAATGGAATCAGCGGCCACCAAATTTGCTTGTCCTTGTTTCATGCATGACACTAATATTACTGATGATCTTTTGATTCTTTTTGGACGCATAGGGATGGCAGAGTTCATACTGAAAAATTGGCCAACATATGACCGGGTGGCTTTGGAATTTCTACGTTCATTTCAGATGACGCACACAAGCTTTGCAGGAGAAGCGCTAGAGCAAATATTTTTCAGGATGTACAATGATGACTACACCATTGGTATGTCCAAGTTCTGTGAATTTTACAGTTTGCCAGTAATTAAGAACACACCTGACACTTCAGGTTTTGATGCCACATCTTTCTGGTTTGCTATCACTGGTGAGACTACTCTTAACTTAGCTCGTACTAAATCTAGTCAGATTCAGAATCCAGTGTTTCGTTATGTTCATCGTATTTTGTCTAACACTATTTGTGGACGAGGAGACAGTGAAGGATTTGTTAATGAAACATAACTTCTCTTTTTATGGGCTATGGTGGAAAATGTGCAGATCAGTGTTGGAGCATATTTGGCTCACAACTTTGAAAAACATTCCAGGAAGAAGAAAGGACGCATTGTCATAGGAGGTTTGATCACACCCATTGCACTTCACTTTAATTTATACTTAGAATGCAATGTGGTAAAAAATGCTTCATTTCTGGATCGAAGCAAGGCAGTACATATGAGACTAATTACAGTGAGGAATAACAGATTCTTCTTTACTTTTAGAGGCAGAACTGATAAGATCCCATGTGCAAATCGAGCTAGAATTACACCTTTTGACAGGGCTAATTAGTTATACTTTCCATGTTTAGCCAATTCACTTAACGCTGAGGAACCACCTGAGGACGAGCCAGTACCCCAGCCATCACAGGACGGTGCAGGACCTTCACAGTTTTCACACACGACTCAGACAGTTTACCCATGGCCTCCTACATCAGCTCCTCCTTCTGCTACTTTTGACTTTTCTCCATGGCATACACAGATAGATGCTATACGAACTGGTCAGACACGGTATCATTTATTAGTCATGGATCAATTGAATCGTATGCAGGTTGTAGCCCAGGAGGATAGAGCATTACTTCATCGCCTTGTAGAGGATATTGTCAGGATCGATCGAGATGTTCGTCAGATAGTCCGACACCACTAGATTCCTCCACCTCCAATTGATAGCACCTTTCCACCTCCACCATCGTCTTTAACTTTAACTCTTTCTTTTTTTGCAGACGGACAATTGATTTCATGGAACCTACCTCCATTGCAACCCTCCGACATTGGGTGTTCCACCACTGCAATTGCTACAAATTTAGAAGCTTTGGAGCTTTTTTGTTTGCTTGGGAATTGCTACAAATTTCATTTAAAGATGCATATCCAAATACATATAGTAGATAGCATAACAAAGCGTAAAAGTTTGAAATATAATTGATTCATATGCATACATAGTGTATCGAGTTATCATATTAATTCATACACCCAAAAGCTCATATGATAATTCATATTTTAATAAATAAGCTGCTTATCATATTATAATTCAAAGTTTTAATTTTGTTATAATCAAATATATTCATATATGTGGATGGAGTCTTGGAGAAATAAGCGAATAGAGCAAATAATAATTAGCAAATGAAAAATAATGTTTACAAATAAATTTAGTTATAGTTTGATATCTTTGCTTATATTATTTTTTAAGGAGAGTGACAAATAGAAGAAAGGAAGAGAGTTTAATAGAATATGTGTTACTATTTTTTAGAATAATAAAATGAATTAAATGACTATTTATTCATTTTTATAATCATATGATATATTCTTTTTTGTAACTTTCGCACGTCACGCACGGGACATAAAGCTAGAGAAATGGTAAAGATAAATAATTATTTAACTTGAAAATAGAGAAATGCAACTACTTAATTATAAATTACATATTAATTGAAGAAAATATAAAAAATGGAATAACATGCTAGACGTTTCATTATCTGTGATTCAATTTTTTTTTTCAGTTTAACGAACCCTTCAAATTTAATTAGATGAAAAAAAAGTTTGGAATTAGATTTAATCTAAAAGATAGCAAATTTCTAAGTAACACTTTGCATTTTTAAAATAATTATCTCTTCCGTCTGGGTGCATGGTAAGAAGACGAGGGCTTGCTTGTAATATACATCTGAGGCGATGGAACCGAGGAGCTCGTGAGGGCAAATTTCGACCGCTCACGGCCACACACCTCGCTGTCTCCGCCCTCCCTCCAACTACGAAACAACCACCACCAACACGCCCTTCAACTGTTCGACCGAAGTACCTAATTCATAAATTCCCTCTCATCTCACTCAACCAGATCTCTCTCTCTCTCTCTCGTCGCCATGGCATCGGCATCCGTCGCGGCGCTGCAAGCGTTCCTGCTGTCCTCATCAGCCAACTCCAACTTCGAGCTCTCCCGTGGTCCGGTGCCTATCTT